>JAKFHU010002088.1:58725000-59925000 GCA_023783475.1 Daubentonia madagascariensis | reverse complement strand
AAGCCATGTGGGAAACATGTAGGAAATTGTTAGTGCCCAACACACAGACGATAAGAATATGAGGTGGAATCTAAAAAGGAAGATAATTAACAGCCACATGGGTAACTTCAGTTCATATTTTACAAATAGCTTTGGGAATATTTGGCTTGTGAAAATGGAGTCTATGTAAGACATAAATGATATTTTTGAACCTCATCCAACAAGTATGTCAGGTACCTGTCCAAGAGAATAAAGAGCCATTGTTGCTTTAGCTTGAGTATTTGCATTCACCTGTACTTCCTTTTTGATGGTACAGGTATAAATAACGCCTTTTAAAAATACCAGAGTTGTTTCACATTTTGACTAAGTATAGATTCTTAAGGCATGGGGAGCCATGGGCAAACACACACACCTCTCTGAACTTGGGTTTCCTCATCTTTAAATGGGTGATGGTGATGACCACTCAGTCTACCTTCTGGGCTGTCTATCAGGATCAAATGAGGGAATGAAGAAAAAAGTGATTTTATAATAAAACAACAAACAAATTAAATGTTGGCTGTGATTATAGAGCTAACATTTTCTAGGATTTGAGAGGGACTTTCTATTTGTTGATGTGTATCTCATAAAGAACGTGTCAAATTTTTAAAAATGCTCAATGGCACATTATATAATGATTGGCACATAGTGAACATTCGTAAATATATTCTTTCTTAAGGTATTGGATCAGACATCTTCATGTGTATTTCTTTCTAGGAAGAAAATTACCAAGATTTGTCTCAGATTTTCCTTATCTGCACTACAACTCCGGCTGGGGTTTTCAAATGCTCTATCTGTAGATATTCTCTTCCTTTGTACTGATCTCTTTTAGGAGAGAAAACAGAACCTTGTTTATTCCCAATAACATAAATTTTACTGCATAAAATATACCCTAGTTGCTGTCTTTACTGTTTTAAACATTTTTCCAGGGAAAAATTTTTATTCTGGATTAAACTAGTTGTCTAAAGGGATCGATTTTCACCCTGAAGTCACTGAAATAACATTTGAATGCTACTTTGAAAATATAAATTTTGAAATGGTTTTGAAAGGTGAAATGAAGCTAAAAATAAATGAAAGACTATGACAATCATTTTACCACCAAACAATACAGACACCGGAACTCTGCTTGCTCTTTTCTAATTTAAATAATTATAAAAGACATCAACAATATATTTTTGTCAGGTTTTACTATGCGCAGAGGACAATTATCCGATCATTTTGGAATGGCCATTTAGGACCTTCTGCTATATCTCTTTAAATTTGCTCTAAGTGCTCCCAGTCATATTTGCTTTCTTTAATTTTACAGGATCTGAGGGAAACAGACCACTTTTTATTGTGACAAAGAGAGAACCCAGGAAAGGGGCAGTGTTTTTCCCCTCACAGGTGATGGAGTTTGTATAAAGAATGCAGCGGATAATGGCAGGCTTGTCCTCTGAACAGATGGTGATGGTCTTGTTGCTAGGATAAGGCCTCAAGAATTTAGTTTTTAATTCCACATTATTTGCCTCAGTGCCATGAATATCCCTAGGTTTCCTGAGGCAAAAATACAAAAAAAAAAAAAATACACAGAAAAAGTGACACAGACAGAGAGAAAGAGCAAGAGATGAGGCAACAGAGCAGAGACTGGAGCCAGGTCAAGAGAGGCTTTGGGGAAAATGCCTGCTCAGCTGTCTGCAATCACCTGGGTTTAGAGCAGGCAGGCAGGAAGATTGGTTTGGCAGGAGAACTGGGCCTTTGATGCCTTCAACACCACAGAGAAAAATACCCATTTCTTCCCATTAGAAGTCTGTTTACTTTCCTAATTAAGATAAACATGTTTCTGAAGGAGTTAGCCCTTACAGCATGACATTTATAAAAACGACTATGTATACACACAAGAATGATGGCCAAGAATTTGGGCTGATGGTGATCATATGAAGCATTTTACAGAAATATTTTAAAATAGTTGCCTTATTTAAAAGTGAGCGACTTTCATTTCCTCCAGTCAATTAAATATCTAATTTCAACTCTAGGAGATAATAACTAAAGTATTTTTTTAAATAGATGAATGAACAGTTAGAAAATTGTTAAACACATAGCCCTGAAGCATGAAAAATATATTCATTTAACAGCTTTATTCTTTTATCATTAATTTACTTCAGAGAATTTCTACTCGTGTAATTTTCGATAAAATGCTCTTATTTTGAAGTCTCCTTTATTGAATGTAAGAGTGATGTATGTGATTATAGGCCCAAAGTCTCCAGAACTTGGAGATTCTGAACACTCAATAGTGAGTAAGGGGGTGACTCTGTGTTCGAATGGGATCAACTACCAAAATTTTCAGACCACCTGCCTGAATTAGTCAATTCAGTCAAACCATCAATTATGTTCCATCCCACCATACTGTACCTGATACACACACTGTAACTGACTTTAATCGCTTGTCTCATAATTATCTGGATGTGACTTTAATAACTCAATAATTGACAATCTGATTTTTAGGAATAATGTGATGTCTTTGTATGCAAGTCTTACACTTAAACTGTCTCACTGCAAAATGTTCATGTGTATTTGCTGAGTCCCTACACTTTGGTTTGAACTAAGATCAGGTACCTGCTGGTGCTGAGAACTCTTATCCTTCATTCACGTTGTCATTAGTAATACAAAGTGGAGGGCTGTCACGGAAGCCTGTGTTATTTAGGCTAGGAGTATAAATCACATGCTTTTTCTGTGTTTCAAAAGCTGTCAGTCACACTCAGGTTTTATATTAGTTGGTTTGGAGGGAAGTAGTGCCATAGGTTTTCTCCCTTCCATATCACCTCTAACCTTTGCATTTATGATTCTTCGAAATTCTTTCTCCCCTAACAAACTGCCCAGTGTTTTAGGGGCCCTTCTTGCAAAATGACCCAACATTGGAATTTTTAAAATCCCTACCCTCATCAAAATTACCTGTTTGCTATTATATTCCCTCTGGGCCTTTAAGTAAACTATTTGTATGGTCTGATAGATTTAATTCAAGGTAAGGTGTTAATGACTTATTAATGGCTACTTAGATAATATGTTTGCTTTCTGGTAAAAATTTTTAATGACGTGAAAAAATAATGACTAGTGATTAGAATTTTAAATGCTGCAGGAAAAATGATAATAAGCACATGGGAATGAAACAGATATTTTTAGTAGGGGTTCTCTCCAGTGTTTCTCAATGCACGTCTATGAAATTTCTAGTAAATATCTGACCAGCCCTGTTTTAGATAATTTTTGCCACATTCAACTGTGTATGTGTCTGGAGAAGTGACAGACACCATAATCTGGCTCTTTATTTCTACTAAGACATGCTATAAAATGTGTCCTCCAAAAAAGTAGACTTCATTTAAATAACCAGTTGTTTGGGAAATGCTCAATTACTAAACTATTTATTTTGCCAAATTTATTTTAAATAATTATTTCTAAACTTAATTTGCATGGAAATGCAATCCTATTTTATCTTAAATTTATTTCAAGCTTTGTAGTACAATCATTAGATCTTCACAGAATACATGTTCTTACATACTGTGCATTCATCAAAAATATGCACGAATGAGTTTTACCCTAATTGTACAAGTTACATGTTATTTTGATATATTCCTACACTTTTTGTTATTGTTTCCAATTTTAATAAATAAAGAAGCAAAGGCATTGATATATAATTTTACATAGAGAAATCTCAAATATTTTCAAATAAAATCCTGTACTTAAACGTCCTTTAAATTTAAATGATTTGTATTTTAGGATATTTCACTCTGCAAGTATCTCACTTTATGTTTGTTGTTTCCAATATTCATGAGTGTGTGAGTGTATAACTGGATATGCTTTGTATTTGGACAGCCAGATTAAAAAAAAAGAAGACCATCATATTTCAGAGTTTCCAGATCACCAAAAAGCTGAATTTAACAACTGTGAAGCCCTGTTGAGTGGGGTCTTAAATCTCCCCCACCTCTTTTAAATATAGAGAGTTCATGCTGGCAGCAGACTTTAAAATGCTGATTTATGACTGCTCCCACTTAACACTTTCATGATTTGAATGACCATTCAGTCAGCTTTGAAACCAAAAAGGAAAAGTGAAAGGTCATGGCTGGAGTTACGGAAATCATATTCGGTTTTGTGGGACCAGTTACTTTTGATTGAGACATTTTCATTGGCCGAGCTCATCCATGAGCATTAGGTGACGGATTTGTAAAGAGATCTGTGGGGAAGAGGAAAAATACTAAGGCTGGAGAAAATCATGTGCTTTTTTTTTTTTTTAACCTTGCTTTCTCCACATGAACCCCCTTTATTTCTTGACTTTAATGTAGTATATATATTTTCTGACAAACCACAAAAACCATGTGATATGGACAAAAATGCCATTGTGTTATTGGACGATTTCCTATGAGAGCTCCTCAGGGGATCTGGGCATTTACAAAGTTGTTCATTAATTGTACTATCTTGCTTGGTGGGTAAGTCATGCAGAAGGGAACAAACTGTGAAAACTGTGCCTGCTACTTTTTGGTGAGGACGTTATCAATCTGTTTAAGTAAACTTTGGCGTTACCCAGAAGATTGTTCTCTGCTTATTATATTCTTTACACTGTGTTCAAATTGTGTGACTGTTTTGTCTTAAATGAACTTCACTGCATGTAGATTTTGCAGAGATCTCTAAACAGTGGGTAGTTTCATTACGTACCACAGCTATGGATATTTTACATGCAGCCAAACTCGTTAAAAGCACAACTTTTTAGAGCATTATTTAATCGTAGACCATTACAGTTTAATGAAAGAAGTACACATTTATGTACAAATGTGAAATGTATAGAGATGAGGTGAGAGTGTTATTTGGTATTGTATCGTTTTATATCTGAGTGTAATGATCACCCTGGTGCTTTTTTTCTTGGCTGTTCCTAAAGAGTTTAACATTCTACCCTGTCGAGAGTAGACTCAGTACTTGCTGAATAAAATAAATAACTGATCCATATAATGGATAGTAAATGATTTCATCTAATTACAGCCCAACTCTGTTTCAAGCACAACAGAGTAGATTTACAAAAGTTGTTTGGGGAGAATTTGAGATTAGAATAAAAGCAGGAAGTCCAATTAAGAAAGTTAGCATTTTATCCCACATCAGAAAATTCTTCTGATTCCTGGGAGGTGGACTAGCTGAAGAGAAAGGATGACAGAGATAAGAGAAAGAAACATATTGCCTCTAGAGTACACAATTCATTGATTTAGGATTGGAGAGTATTTGGAGAGTAATTTGCACCTAACCAAAACTTTTGAGATTGTGAATAAGTAGGCTGGATTCTGTGAGGATTTGAAGCTACTCCCTGAAGTTGTGAAAAGGAAGGAATTGTTCTTCCCTGAGTGATTAACCAAACTGACAATTGCTTTGGTACATAGAAAATCTGGCTCAATACAATACAGATAACATACCCATAGTGATAAGTTGTCTGAACTATATATGTTCCCTACTATTTTCAGTTCTGTTTTTGAAGGTTGCAGAGATTGATTTAGCTTCTTTCTTGTATTATCTTTATCTTATTCTTAAAAAAGGAGATAATCATATATTACTGAATATATATGTTAGTATATTCTGCATGTAAAAATATAAGATTAGTTTTAATGCTTTAAGAGGGTGGATTATTTTTATTTCAGTACCTGCAGATTATTCTTGGGGACATTCTCTTTTTATTGAATTTCAGCACATTATTTTGCTCTTTACCCCAGGTTCCATACTATAGAGTTAAGGATGAGAGAAGTGGCAAAATAGAGAAGAAATAATGCACATATATGTACCTTCTAGAAGAAATCATTTAAGATTCTAAAAGTTTTATCCATGACGATGCAAGAGCTGGTTTACTCACAAAAGCCAGTCTTGTTTGGTGATCTTTCTCTAAGTCTTAGAATTTGGCTATGAAGATTATGATACTTGGTAACTCATTTGAACAATACCCAAGGGGGCTTTTTAACTGTGGTACTTTTTTTTGCAGAGAGCAAGGTGGAAAAATGTGAGAAAAAAATTACATTTAGCACATAGTTATTTGCCAGGCACTATCCTAAGTACTTTTAAATGCTTTTTCTTTTTTTTTTTAAATTTAATCTTTACAGGAGCTATTCAAAATAGCTATCATGATCCTGATTGATCACATAAGAAAATAGATTCGTAGAGATTAAATAACCTGTCCAAGTTCACAAATGGCAGGGACATGTCTGTCTTTTCTCTCTCTTAATACTCTCTCCCCAGTGCCTAGCAGGGGCTGGCACCTCACTAGTGCTCATTAAGCATATGTTTCAGCTGACATTGAATTAGGTTCCAAAGCCTGTGCTTTCCTCACTACTGTTATAGCTTCCATACTATGAAGTAGACTATATGCAATTATTGAATTGTATTAGTTTTGACTGTACATTATTTAGAGTTGGCTCTGTATGTTTTCATACTTCAGTTAATCAGTGTAGTTTTGGTGATAGCTACAAGAAACAGTCCTTATTAGAAAATTGGTGAAACCTTTGGCCAGTGATTATCTCTGTGGCTCATATTCAAGCCCCATTCCATGTGTTCAAAATAAACTACCATCCAACTGTAGGCTTCCCCTCAACACCACAGGATCAAGAGAATCTGGTCAGCATATCAGAAAATTCTTTTGGCTGGCTGCTTTGACACACATTCTCCATTTTCTGCCCAGGTTACCACTATCCAATATAGATCAATACGAGTGTCAGCTCATATTTCTTTTTAGGAAGAAACCAGGCTACCCAGCTATTCTCCATATTCTGGGCTCTCTTGTATATGCACAAAGTTTTTTTTATTTTTTCCTCTTCATTAGCTTCTAGGTTTCTTGCAGACAGGGACCATACCTGAACTGTTTATTACTAATTAGCAGCATCTAATATAGCATACAGTCTGTAGTACTATTTTGGATGAATAAATAAATGCCTACTCACTGGCTACTGTTTACTGATGGAAAATTCTGGACATGCCCTGTTACTTCTCCTAAACTTACCAATTATATGTTACCCCTCTTCTCATACGTGTTTGTTTGCTTGGGCTGCCATCACAAAATACCACAACTGGGTGGCTTAAACAACAGAAGTCCAAGATCAAGGGGTTGGCAGGTTTGGTTTCTTCTGAGGCCTATCTCCTTGGCTTGCAGTTAGCTGCTTCTTGCTGTGTGTTCACAAGGTCATCCCTTGGTCTATGTATTGTCTGCATGTCCTAATGTTCTCTTCTTAAAAGGCTACCAGTCATATTAGATTAGGGTCTACCCATATGACCTCTTTTTACCTTAATTACCCCTTTAAAGGCCCTATCTCCAAATACAGTCATATGGGTTTGGGGCTTCAACATATGAATTTGGGGAGGAGGGCAGGGAACACAATTTAGCCATAGGATGGAGTGGGGAGCAAAGGGAAACTAAAAACTAATTTCCTCCATTAATTTTCCCTTCTAGGGAGCAGAGTGAAATTCTATCCTTGTGTGAAACTATGAAAATTGAGGAACCAGTATTTTCTCCCCAAATCTTATGTGTGAAATGCAAGAACTTCAGGAAATGAATCTCCCTTTTAATGTTAGCATGTTCTATAAATGCCCTTCTCAAACATACCTGCAACTTCCCTCCAAAAAAAGCTTTTAACCTAATAATGCTTTGTGCCTGCGAATACCCACAAAAATCTCTAAGTTTGTTATGGAGAGTTTTCATAGACTCTCCTACTTTTAAATAAGACAAAAATATATTCTAGGTTGTTTGTTGCCTGAATGATATCTGCACTTCACTCATAAAGTAGTCTTTCTTTTTTTTGATTTTCGTATTAGCTTATGCAAGAGTACTGCCCTACTGATTTGATCACTGACCTAGTCCTATTATATTAACAAGGAATAAACCTCAACTGGGTTTCTTTATTTTAAATGTTTGCCTAATCTAATTAAAATAGAAATTATTATCTCAAAGTATGTTGTTTCCATATAAAAAATTTAAAATATGGGACATTGATAGTGGCTGGGCAGCAGAAAGCGAAGAAAAAATATTGGCAAATGGAAAGATATTAGAAATCTACATTATGCAGTGATAAACATTTGGTAAAACTATTGTCTATAACAACCTGAAAGGCAGATGTACTAAGCCTGTCAGTCTAGGCAAAGTTGTTAGAAAGGGCTAGAATATTTCTGTATTACTCTTTGCTGCAGTTGGCCAGATATTACAAGAATGAGATGATCTCAGGAAAGAATAGGCTGATTTGTAAGTATAATTGCTTCTAGGAATGTACTATTACTTCTGTGCTCCAAAGAGCAGGCAAAAAGGCTGAAAAAAACTTTGAATGTCAAAGTCCCAATAACACTTTATAATTAAAGGAACTGACTTGATGTTATAGCAAAGATAAGATGAAGGGGTTTGAGAGTTCTACTTCTGGCATGGCAGTATGAGGAGCTCTGCAGACCTCCTCCCCATTTAAACTGGCAAAAAATTTAAAAATAAAAGTAAGGTTTCTGAAAATAGCCCTATGGACATACAGAAAATGAAGAAATATTTATTCAAATAAATCTACTAAAATTAGGTAAGGAATGGGAAAATCTGTGGTATTTGAATCAAAACCCAGACCCTCTCTCCCCCTTTCAGCTCAGGGAGACAGAAACTCCACCCCAGATGGGTATACCCAAGAACACAGGGCTCCCTTTTCCTCCCAGCTCCTGGTTGGTGGTCAATCTTCCTAGAAGGAGCAGGATATCAATATTTCTTATTTTATCCTAATTACCTATTGTTGAAGCTAAATTCTGAGAAAGCATGGCTAAAAGAGTTATATTATACCCAGCTCCCACTCATGGGATAGTGCTCCACCTTGGGTGTGGCCCTGCTGAGAACACTGGGGCCCTGGTTGCCCTTGCTCTGGCTCACAGAGTGGCAGGTTCCGCACTGAAAAAGGCAAGCTGAAGAGACCCGGAGATGACCCCCTTCCCCGTCTCTGCAATCTACTGAGTTCTAAGCTCCTGAAGGGGGTTATCACTCAGAGAGAAGTGTACCATTGTCCTTGCCTCCTCCAGCCATGGCTCAGAGACTTTTCTGGGGCTGGGGGTTGGAGAGGGGAGGAGAAGCAGGCCATAGAACATATATTTCCAAATTTCCCCCTAAATAACTGACTTTATTTGCAACACAGTGTGAAGAAGTTCAAGGCTAAGGGCACTCTCAAAAAGAGTAGCAGCTGTGGTAAAAGAAGCTTAATGGGTTCATTGGTGATGTAGGCTAACCTGTAGGAGGACTAGTTTGCTGGAGAGAAGTGGGGAAGGAGACAGCTGGGAAGAGCCCTCCTGGAGTGAGAACAAATCTCAAACACTTTTCTAGGAACCATCCCTTTGAAGAAGAAGACTGACTTTGATTAGGTTAATCTGTGAAGCAATTATGCCCCAGGGCATTGGTGAAAATAATAGAGCAATCATCCAGCAATTACAGACTTTAACATCTCTCCTACGTTCAGGAAAAAGACACTAAAAGGTAGGCTTGCCAAAACCACTGACACCCCCCGGGCATCCCGAGGTATATAGGAGGCTGTACTCCCTGAAGAGCAAAAATACAGGCTTCACATTGTGGGGGCAGGGATGGGGGAATAGACTTTACTAAAATAACACAGCCAGTCACTAAATAAGTAAACAAATAAATAACAATAACAAGACCCAGGGGAGGGGGAATAGTACATAGAATTTCTGCAATATATTTCCCAAAATGTACAGTTTTTGACAAAAAATGATGAGACATGCAAAGAGACAAGAAGGTATAGCCAATACACCAGAAAAAAAGCAGGTGACAGATACTGTGAGAACAACAAGATGTTGAATATAATAGACAAAGATTTAAATTAGCAGTTATAAATATGTTTAAAGAATTAAGGAACTATAGTTTAAAAAATAAAGGATGGTATGATGACAATGGTGCATCAAATTTAGAATATCAATAAACAGATAAAAATTATTTTAAAAAAAACCAAATTGAAATTCTGGAGTCGAAATGCATAATAACAGAAATTAAAAAAAAAATTACTAGAGGGGCACAATATAAACTTGAACTGGCAGAAGAAAGAATTTGCAAACTTTAAGACAGATTGATAGAGATTATGCAATCCAAAGAACAGACAGAAAAATATTGAAGAAAAGTAGGCAATGCCTCAGGGAAATGTGGGACACTATTAGCACACCAACATATACCAGTGGGGGTACCAGAAGGAGGGGAGAGGCAAGGAGAGAGAGAGAGAGAGAGAGAGAGAGAGAAGACATGGGGAGAGAAGTAGAAAAATATTCAAAGATATACCGGCTAGAACCTTCCAAAATTTATTGGCAAATATTAACCTATATATCCAGGAAGTTCAGAGAATTCCAATGAAGATAAACACAAAGAAACCTACAAGTAGATATATCGTAGTAAAAATACCGAAAGGCAAAGACAAGGAAAACATCTCGAAAGCCACAAGAGAAAAATATCTCATCACTTACAGAGAACCCCAATAAGATTTACAGCAGACTTCTCATCAGGAAAAATGGAGCCCAGAAAGCAGTGGAAAAACATATTCTAAGTGCTCAAAAAAAAGAAAAGCCAACCCAGAATCTTATATCTAGCAAAGCTATCTTTTAAAATAAAGACACTTCCAGATAAACAAAAATTAAGAGTGTTTGTTGCTAGTAGAACTGCTTTATAAGAAACATTAAAGAAAGTTCTTCCAGCTGAAAGTGACCCCAGACAGTAATTCAAATCCAAACAAAATAAAGCAAAAATAAGTACTGGTAAAGGTAATTATGCAATTACAATAGTACGAATACATATTTATTCTGATTTACAATATTTTGCATACTATACTAATTTAAAAAGCAATTGTATAAAGTAGCATGTTTATAATGTATTGCTAGGCCCATAACATATGGAAATGTAATATATTTGCCAATAACTGTATAAGGAGGTGGGTGGGAGCAAAGCTATGTTGGGCTAAGGAAATGACTCCAGGTGGTAAGTTGAATTCACAAGAACAAATGAGGAGAATCAGAAATGATAAATGAGAAGTTAACATAACAAAAACAATGATTATATACTTGCTTTTCTTTCTCCTCTTAACTTCTTTAAAGGACATAATATATAAAGTACAAAGTATTGTTGGGTTTGTAACATTTATAGATGTAATATATATAACAATATTACTCTAAAAAGAGGGAAAAAGGAATATAAGTATATTGGAGTAACATTTCTATGTTTCACTGGAATTAAACTGTTTCTTATAGGTTAAGAGGTATATAGTAAGCTCTAGAACAACCATTAAAGAAATAACTAAAAAATATAGTAAAACATTATTAAATTAAAATGCTACACAAAATATTCATTAGGACAAAATAAAGCAGTAAAGGAGAAATAGAAGAACAAAAATGACAGACATGATAAAAAAGTAAAATGGCAGACATAAATCAAACCATTATATCATAAGGCATTAATTATTAATAGAACAAACAATACAATCAAAAGGCAGAGCTTGTCAGACTAGATGTTAAAAAAAGAAGGTCCAACTATTTGCTGTCTATAGGAGACACACTTTAGAGTTAAAGTAAATTGATTGAAAGTAAAAAGATGGAAAAGGGTATATCATGCAAACAGCAACCACAGGAAAGCTGGAGTGTCCATACTAATGTCAGACAAAATAGACTTCATAACAGGAAAAGTTACTAGACATAATGAGAGACATTTGATAATGATAAAAGAGTCAAAGCATCAGGAAGATATAGAAATTATAAATATGTATGCACATAACAACAGAGTACTAAAATATGTGAAATTTATTTTCAGATATAAAGGGAGAAATAGATAATTTAACAATGATAGTCAGAGACTTCTATACCTCACTTACAGTAATGGATTGAGCAACAAGTCAGAATATCAACAGAAAATGGAACAACTGAACCATACTATAAACCAACTAGAACTAACAGACATCTATAAAACATGCCACCCACAGCAGCAGAATACACATTCTTCTCAAGTGCACTTGGAACATTTCCCATGATAGAGCATATGCAAGGGCATAAAACAAAACTCAATAAATCTAAAAGGATAAAAATAATATAAGGTTTGTTTTCTAGGTTCTTTACTCTGTCCTACTGGTCTATGTGTCTGTTTTTATGCCAGTACCATGCTGTTTCGGATACTACAGCTTTGTAGTATAATTTGAACAGGTAGTGTGATATCTCCAGCTTTGTTCTTTTTTCTCAGGCTTGCTCTGGTTATTCTGAATCTTTTGTGGTGCCTCATAAATTTTAGGATTGTTTTTTCTATTTCTGCAAAGAATGTTCTTGGTATTTTGATAGAGATTGCATTGAATCTATAGATAGCTTAAAGAAGACATACAAATGGCCAAAAAGTATATGAAAAAAAAGCGCAATATCAGCAATCACAAAGAAATGCAAATCAAAGCCACACTGAAATATCATCTCACCCCAGTTAAAATGGCTTTTATCAAAAAGACAAAAAAAAAAAAAAAACCCAAAAAAACGGATGCTGGCAGGATTTGAAGAAAGGGGAATGAATGTTCCTACACTTTTGGTGGGAATGTAAATTAGTACAGCCACTATAAGAAACAGTATGGAGGTTCCTCAAAAAACTAGAAATAGAACTATCCTATGGAAATAGTAAATAGCAGTACCTATCCCACTGCTGGGTATATAAACAAAAGAAAGGAAATAAATATATTGAAGAGCTATTAATATCTGCACTTCCATATTTATTGCAGCACTATTCACAATGGCCAAGATATAAAATCATCCTACCTGTCTATCAACAGATGAATGGGTAAAAAAAAGTAGTACATATATACAATGGAATAGTATTCAGTCATAAAAAGGATGAAATCCTGTCACTTGCAGCAATATGGATGGAACTGGGGTCATTAAGTGAAATAAGCCAAGCACAGAAAGACAAATATCACATGTATTCACGCATATGTGGGAGTTAAAAAATTGATCTCATGGAGATAGAGAGTAGAATGATGGTTACCAGAGGCTGGGAAGGGTAGTGGGGAGGGAAGATGAAAAGGGATTGATTAATGGGTACTAAAGTACAGTTAGATAGAAGGAATAAGCTCTAGTGTTCAGTAGTACAATAGGGTAACAATTGTACTAGTTAATACAATACTAGTTAATATAATATAACAATTTTAATAGTTAACAATAATATATTATGTATTTCAAAGTAACTAGAGGATTCGAATTGGAAATAAAGAAATAATAAATGTTTGACGTGCTAGATATCCTAATTATCCTGATTTGATCATTACACATTATATGCTTGCATCAAAATATCACATGTACTTCATAAATATGTACAGTTATCATGTATACATAAAGATTAAAAACAAAAATAGAAAAAAAAAGAAATTTGGGAAACTTATAAATAAATGGAAAATAAACAACACACTCCTAAGTAACCAATGGGTCAAAGAAGAAGTAAAAAGGAAAATTAGAAAATATTTTAAGGTGAAAGACCATAAAGACACAAAATACCAAAACTTATGGAATGCAGCTAATGCAGTGCTTAGAGGGGAATTTATAGCTGTAAATGCCCATATTTAAAAAGAAGTGAGATCTCAAATTAAGAATCTAAGCTTTTATCTTAAGACACTGAAAAAAGAAGAGCAACTACACCTAAAGCAAATAAAAGGATAATAGAGACTCAAATGGAAATTAATAAAATAGAGAATAGAATATCAACAGAGAAAAATCAATGAAAGCAAAACTTAGTTTTTGGGAAAAGACTAAAAAAAACTGGTATACTTTTGCTAGGTTATCAAGAGAAAAATAAGAGCACCAAATTACATGAATCAAAAATGAAAGAGGGGACATTACATCTGACCTTAGAGAAATGAAAAGGATTATAAAGGCATACTATGAATAATTGTCTGCCAAAAAATTATACAACTTTGATGAAATGGACAAATTTCAGGAAAAACACAAACTACCAAACTGACTTAAGAAGAAATAGACAATTTGAATAGACCCATAACATGTAAAGAGATTGAATGTTTATATGAGAATTAATACCAAATCTTTGCAAACTCCTCAAAAAAAATAAGAGGGAACACTTCCCAACTCTTTCTATGAAGCCATTTATTTACTCCAATACCAAAGCTAGACAAAGAGAGCACAAGCAAACCACTATAGACCAATATGTCTTATAAATATGGATGAAAAAATCTTCAACAAAATACTAGCAAACTAAATTTAGCAATGTAAAAAAGAATACCATGTCCAAGAGAGACATCCCAGGAACATAAGACTGGTTTAACATCTGAAAATCAATTAATATAATGCACTGTATAAATAGAATAAAAAACAAAAACAAAAACGAAAGCCCCAAATGATCATCTCAATAGATTTAGAAAAAGCATTTGACAATTCCAGCACTTTTTTATGGTACAAAACACTCAACATACTAGGAATAGAATGGAACTTTCTCAACCTGATGAAGGACATTTATAAAAAACCCACAGCTAACATCATGCTTAATGTTGGAAGACTGGATGCTTCCCCTCTAAGATCAGGAACAAGACAAGGATGCCCAATCTCATCATTTCTATTTAACAGGTTCTAGCCAGGGCAATTAGTCAACAAATGAAAGTATCCAAATTGTAAAGGAAGAAGTAAAACTATATCTATTTACAGATCACATGATCTTCTCTACAGAAAATCTTAAGGAATTCACTAGAATACAATTAGAACTAAGAAATGTGTTCAACAAGGTTGTGAAAATACAAAATCAATACTCAAAAATCATTTGTATTTCTATATACCTGCCATAAATAGTATAAAATTAAATTAAGAAAATAATTTCATTTAGATTAGCATCCAAAAGAATAAAATATTTAAAAATAAACTTAGAAAGTGCAAAACTTATGCTCTTAAACCTACAAAACTTTGTTTAAAGAAATTAAAGAAAATCATATCGAATTTTAAAGTACCAAATTTAAAACAATTTACAAAAAAGGGAACAAACTTGGGGGACTCACATGTCTCAATTTTGAAACATATCATAAAGCAAGAATAATCAAGACAGTGTGGTACTGGCATTAGGATAGACATAATCTATGGAATGGAATTAAAAGTCCAGAAATAAAAACATGTTTTTAAGGTTGACTGATTTTTGACAAGGATGTTAAAACTATTCAAAGGAGAAAGAATAGTTCTTTCAAAAAACGGTGCTGGAACAACTGGATAACCATATGCAAAACAATGAAATTAGACATTTACTTCACACTTTCTCCAAAAATTAACTTAAAATTGATCAAATGTCTATGTGTAAGTGCTAAAACCATAAAATTCCTAGAAGAAAGCATAGAGGTAAATGATCATGACCTCAGATTTGGTAATGAATTTTTAGATATGACAGCAAAAGCATGAGCAACAGCAAAAATAACAAATAAATTGGACTTCTTCAAAATTAACTTTCAAGAAAGTGAAAAGACAAACCACAGAATAGGAAAAAATATAAATCATATATCTGATAAGGGACTTGTATCTAGACTATACAAAGAACTCTCACTACTCAATAATAAAAAGGCCCAGTTGACAAATGGTCAAAAAACCTGAATAGACATTTCTCTAAAAAAGATATACAAATGGCCAATAAATGCATGAAAAGTGCTTGACAGCATTAGTCATCAGGGAAATGCAAATCAAAACTTCAATGAGATACCACTTCACATTCACTAGGATGGCTACAATCAAAAAGTCAGATAATAACATTTGTTGGTGTGGATGTGGAGAAATTGGAATCCCAGATGCTCCTGATGGGAATGTAAATTAGTTCAGCCACTATGGAAAACAATCTGGTGATTTCTCAAATGTTTAAACATAGAGTTACCATATATAACCCAACAATTTCACATCTTAGCTATGTATCTAAGAGAAAGGAAAACACGTCCATAGAAAAAAATTGTACATGAATGTTTACAGTAGAATTATTCATAATCATCAAAAGGTAGAAACAATTCAGATGCTTGTTAAATGATGAGTGGATAAACAAAATGTGGTATATCTGTGCAATGGAATATTTTTGAGCCATAGAAAGGAATGAATGAAGTGCTGATACACTTCATGCTGATTCATGCTTCAACAGGAATGAGCCTTGAGAACATCATGCAAAGTGAAATAAGCCAGTCACAAAAGACCACGTATATTGTGTAATTCTGTTTTTATGAAATGTCCAGAATACGCAAATCTGTAGAGACAGAAAGTAACAGATTGCATAGAGTTGAGAGGACGGAGAAGTAGGTACATAGTAGCGAACAGACATGGGATTTCCTTGTGATGTGATGAAAATGTTCTAAAATTGACTATGGTGATGGTTGCAAATATCTATAAACATACTAAAAAACCATCGAATTGTACACTTTAAGTGAATGACTTGTATGTTATGGAAATTATACCTCAAAAAAGTTGATATAAAAAATGAAGTGGGTCATTTTTCCGTCTAAGCCTATTGTTTAAGATTACCCAAAGTAGCTGCCATTAGGTTGAGAAAAAGACATGAGCTCTACAAAGGAAAATAAGATAATAAACACACAAACAAAAAATTAAACAAATGAATACAAAAGGTCTAAGTCTTAAATTTGAAAAAAGAATTTTGGAGATGATTACCGACTCATGGAATTGAGTGGAAACAAATAGATAAGAAGCTAAGATTTTAAGAGAAGCACATTCTCAATAAAACAATAATTCTAGTTTTGCAAACTCTGTGATTATAAAACCCTCGGTGCCCCAAACTTGCATTAGCAAAAAATGGATGGTGTTGGTTATGACCTCTTTAAGTGGTCATTGAAAGTGTGCTCACTGAAAAATGTGCTGTCTTCAGATAGGGCCGTGTAGGATAATGGACAAGAAAAAATATCCCAGAGGGTGGAGTCAGGGTCACAGAGAACAATGGACAGAGGAGCTTCTCCTGGAGAGTTGAATCAGGGACTTGGAACTTGCCCAGCTCTCATGAACTGGGGCTTCACCCTGCCCGCCCAGCAGGGTTTCATCACTGTAATGGATCTATGATTGCTGTGTGTCTACCATTTTTCTCTTTTCACAGTTGGAGCCTTTATTGGAGTTATCTTGTTTTTGCTTTACCATTGATGTAGAGGTATATATGAGGAAGGGAAAGAACTTGTCTTCTTAGTTCACAGGTCATGGGATCACAGGAAGCCACCTTGAGCTTGAATAGAGAGAAATATAATAACTCAGTGACCTACAGACTTTGAGCTGGATGCAGTAAGTGGATTGTGTCTTTTCAGGATATTCTTGAATGTGCTGTCTGTGTGGGAAGAAGGGTGAACAGGACTATGGTGACCAGAGGGCAGACAGTGGCAGATATTATTAGCTTTTTTAAAAAAAAATCCAGTCTTTTCTTGATGGTCACACAGCTACCTTTCCCAGCCTCTCTCATATTTAATTGTGGTCATGTGACAAGGTCCAACCAAAAGAATGTGAGTAGAAGAGATGTACGTCACATCCAGGCCTGGCCCATTAAAAAAATACTTCTCTATTCTTTTCTCTCTTCCCTGCTGACTGGGAGGGAGATAATCTCCATGGTGACCTTGGAATCAGTCTTCTGTCCTCTAGTGACTACATGGAGGAATGGAGGAGGGCCCGTCAACATGTTTATATACTCGAACCATTATCTAAATAACCAAATTTCGCCTGAATTTGCACCATTACACATTTTCTGTCTGGATTTTTTTTTAAGCAATTAGCTTCCCCTAACTAATATAACTCTCATCATCAAATGCCTTCCCTGTACCTGCTGAGTTTAATAAATTGTTCTCACTGGGTGTTCCCTTTTTTTTTTTTTTCACTGATTCACGCACACTCTAGGTGGTGGTTTCAATGACTACTCAGACAACTTACATTCTATTCAAGGAGGTTTTTCTCCCTCTTGAGTTTTATATCATTCTCCTTGTATTTGATCTTATTGGTAGTTTCATCTCTGTAATTTTTAGTTGTATGCATTGTATATATGTAAGGTGGTTTTAAATAAAATGGGAAACATAAGGAAGTTGCTCCCTGTAAAATTAAAAGAGAGTGAATATAGACAGGACAAACACATGGTATGGCTATCCCGCTTGTATTGCCCACTCCATACACTTGGAAGTTAAGATTAAACAAAAATATTAAATTAGGGATGCAATAGTTTTTGGGTATGAAGGTATAAAATGTATTTAGATCTGGAGCAGTCAGTCTGGACTTTTAGACCTTGCTATAAGCTAATATGGATAACCATTCAGTAAATTTGATAACTGCAGAACCAGTTGATACTAAGACCCAACAGTTTGGATTGACTATGACTGTGTAGCCTCTACACAGCTTTAATTTCATCCTTGTATCATCTTGTTAGTTTACTGTAACATTTTTCTCATTCTTTTCAACTTGCAATGTTGAAAAAATTTCTAGAAAGTAGCCTATTAAAAAAAACCCAGAGTGTTACTCATTTAAATAATTTATTTTTCAATCAGGGACATCAGTTTGATGATTAATACGCTCCATTCATTTTCTCCTTTTAAGAAACCTGGAACAAACAGGCTTGCACGGTGTATATATAATTCATTTAGGTGTTGAAGTCTGAGCCTACATTTGTAAGAGAAAATTTCAAACGAGCCATAATTAATATGTCACTTTAGGAGGAGTAGTGGGATGAGGGGGTGGACGTAAATGGATCTACCTGATGTTCTTGCAGTGTATGTGTGGAAAGGAGAAATTAAAGTTAATGCACAAAGAAAGGACCGGCTTTGCAAGCTTATTTCTTTGAGTTCATGCCAAAGTAAATAGGTATATCTGTGGGTATCTCCTTCTGGAGGTGTGGAGAGCATAGGTTAAGTGTGATGGACTGCAGCATATTTCAGGAGAGGAAATTTGAAAAGTGTATTAATCTAGAGAGTCAGCCTTGTTTTTCTCGCCTCCACTGTCATTTACTGGGTGAGATGTAAAAAAGCTATTCAGTGATTCCAGCTCACAGCCCTTTCTCTCTTGAATAAAGAAAACCAACAACAGTCCCTTCTCTACCTCACATATTAAGAAGAAGTGATATACTGAAGGTAGAAATGCTATACAAACATTTATCACACTATATGCTTATATCTGTCTTCCATGAGATTTTGACTCCAGCATCATTAGCATAGGAATTTGATATTTCAATCTAGGTAAAAAGACTTTCTGGCAATCCTTTCAGACTGATCTTCAAATATTTCCCATGAAATATCATGAAATCTGTTCTTTTCCACATACGTAGGGTCAAGAAGGACTTTCCTTCTATTACTGGGATGAAACTTGCTTGGGCCACTCCAGACAGAAAGTACTCCTTCTTTTTTTCACTCTGATTGATTTCAGGACCATCACTCAGGGACTGTGAGGGAAGAGTCTTCTTTCCTAGGCTTGGCTCTGCACGAATGCTCCAGCGGTTTTGTCCCCATCCAAAGCTGTGACTGAATCATTGGCCCAGTGAATCATCCAAAAAGGAAAAAAAAGGTATAAATCATTTCAGGGGTGCTATTTAATTACTATTTGGCAAATGATACATCTTCTAGCTAATCTCAGAATCTCACTGACATATCTTTACTCATAATGTTAGAGCTTTGGGGTGAAAGAGACTGACACTAAGAATTAGGCTTACTACACTTGCTGGTCAAAGCCTTATGGAGGGTTGTGCCCAGCTGAGATGCCCCTTTTAAAGAGGTACTCAGAAGACCAGTGGGCATAGGGGCAGAAGCAAAGATAGTGAGAGAGCTTGATGACTGTCCTTGGAGAGACTGCTATTGGAAGTGAGGATGTTTAGTCTGGAAATGAGATGCTTTGTGGGAGCCATGGTATAACAATTATAGTGTGTTGTTCCAGAGAAGAAAAATAAAAATCAGAAGATGAAGAAAAACAACATGGAACCAGTGGGTATACATTACAGAAGTAGAATTTGGTTGAATATAATGGAAGGAAACTTTCTGTTAACTGTTGATAGTTGATGGTAGTGAGGTCCGTGTCACTGAAATTATTTTAGTGGACATTAGTAGTTCATTCATTAAATATGTTTGAGAACTTTGAGAAAGAAGTTATATCACTTGAATTTCAAAGTATGGGGTTGGGTTAAGAGTGCAAACTCAGGAATCAGAAGGATTGAAATTTCATTCTGGATTCCATCATTTACTAGGTGGATGTCTTTGATGTTTAATATTTTGAAGCTTAATTTTCTCATCTATAAAATACAAACAATCACAGTATTTACCTGATAGGGTTTCTGTGAACATTATCTAAGATAATGTGCTTAAAGCATGTAGTACAGTTCTGGAATACAGGAGCTGATCAATAAATGAATAGTATCTATTTATAAGTATTATTATTGCTGCTATATGACTTTCAACCTAAAGAATTGTGTATGATGATATTCTAAAAACATTGCAACAGATTTGTTTCTGTGGAAGAATATCTTAGTATAGCTAATACTTTAATTTTTTTCCCTGTAGCTGGAAATGTTGCAAAAAGTGTTTATTAATAAATCATTAAATTTTGCATCTTATTTATAGGATTGCTCTTAATTTATGCTGCATTCTGTCTTTGTATAGAAAGTCCATTTAACCCTTCCTTAATAAAAAGGACATTCACAAAGTAAGTGCTAGTGATGAGCAAAAAGGAAACTATCTGGGAAAAAAATCAAATTACTTTTCTTCCTTTTTATAATATATCAGTCATTTGAGTATAGAGAGAGACTTTATGCAATGCTCCAAGTTTTTCTTTGCTATTGTAGGAAAGTCTATTTATGACAATGAATTATTAGGAATTAATTATGTTGTCAGTTACTTATTCAACATTAACAAATCATGGACAATTTGAAATGAACACAGGTTTTTGTTGTCATTAGGGTTGTGAAGGTTTAACATCCCACCTTGTCAAGAATTAGAACAAGTAGCTAGAGAATTTGGACAAAAAAATTATCCAGGGGAAATTCACAATAGCCTTAATTGTCTAATTAATTTAATGCCATTTTTTGCATTCACATAAACAGGTTTAATTTTATAGGAGTTTGCAATCTGTGACATAGGACTTGCAATTTTTGTGAGCTCCTTGAGAACTCTTTCTGTTCTGCTCTCTTCTCTCCTTTCATAAATTTTGGTGTTAGAAAACTGTTAGTCATAAAAAGGCATTTATAGTTCAATATAATTTTCCTTCTTTTTCTTTTATTTTCTTTAAAAAATGCAGTTTTAAAAGTAATAAAGTCCTTCCTTCTGTAAATCTTCAATCTTTTTTTCCTAAGGGAAGATTAATTTGTAAATATGCTAATGGATTTGTATAATATTAAACTTTCCCAAGAAAAATTATATTACTTTATGTGAATGAACACATCTATCTTATTCAATTTATAAACTAATGGCTAAAAAACCCAAAACTGTTTCCTACTATGTGCCTTATAACTAAAATGACTGCAGGCACAGCCACAAACTTGGCATTTCACAGCAAATTTATTGGCTGAAATTTTTTTTCTTTCCCTTTATTGAGTTTTCCTCATTTAGCTGTATTTGGATTCTAGCTAATAAAATGCAATTTCTCTTACAGAAAGGTGAAAAAGTAAACATGCCGCTCAAAATAGAAGCGATTTCTAAACAGGAAGTAGACCGAAAAGAACAAATGCTTAGTTTAAAAGTGCTATCAGGAGTAGGGATGCTGTGATGGAGATGTTCCCACAGCTAACTTTCATTAAAACAGCAGGGTGACTTCCTAGGTTAGGCAATGAGCAAACGATTTGGTGGGTCAGTTAGGTAGATATTCAGATATTGCGCATGAGAAACTTAACCCCTCCTCATCTTGGTTGTTTCTTTATTACTTATTTTCACCAGCCAGATCATTTCATTGCATAAATTACTTCCTGGAGTCAGAAAAAAAATATCCTGGGGTCCTGCCGGTATCCTGAGATGACCTTAAGAGTGACTGTGGACTATTGTCCCTAGGTGACACCCGGAAATCTGAGGTGAAATTTGTATTACTTGGGCATCTCCCTCGGAGGGACTCAATGACAGCTGGCTGGACTCATAGGAGAAATAAGCAGGAGGGTAAGGGGCTCTAAAATGAAAATTAACAGTAACAGTTCCATAAACAGACCTAGAAAAGAACTTCTTGGAATTCTGATAGTTCTTTTCAATAATTACTCCGTTTTCATAAAGCCTCTACTAGTAACTTGCGAGAATCCTTATTCGTGGGAAGATTGCAGTGAGGGGCAATTATGACAGTCATCTCAGTTCCTAATATTTTCCAGAAGAGCACACTAGGAGCATAGTGTGCAATGTGAAGAGAAACGGGGTCTAGTTAGAAGCCACCACAAAGGTAAGATAATAGCTATAGAAAATAATTTATAATAATGTGGTGTTTCAACTTACTTTGTTCTTAAAACTGGGCCTTTACTTCCTGTACTTTTGTTGACCTTCAGGACTTGATTTAGGGAAAGTGATTTGAGTTCTTTTTGCGTGGGTTTTGTTGAATGGGACCAACTGACTGCCTCAATGCATGCCTGTGATATGGATCAAATTTGCCAGGTTGTTTTGATTGCTTGTGATAGAAATGCAATTTAAACTAGTTTAAGCTGGGTGGTGGGTGGAAAGGAAGAATACATTGGCTTGAAAAGTCTCAGGAATACAGCCAGATTCAGACATATCTAGTATGCCATATCCTGGTGCTCACATTATGCCTCTAGGGACTGGTCGGCTTTCATCTCTCAGCTCTGCTTTCCTTTGTTTGGTTTTATTGCTAGTCAACTTCTACCTGTGGCCACCAACCACATTGAGTTTCTTTTTCACAATGGTCCTAGCAAATCCTAGGGCTGTAATCACCCATCTTGGATCAAGGACCCACCCTTGAAGTTAGCGTGTGAGGGTCAGTCCCACAAAGCCCACGAAGACTAAGAGTGGGAGAATACTCTTTCCTTAGGGCAAGGTGGGACGCTGATTCTAGAAGCAGGCCGAATGTGTGATGTGTAAGCAAAAAGAGCATGTGTCCAACACCATTACGAATGGAAGAGGCAGGACACAAGAAACAGCTAGGAAAAGGGACCCAAGTGGCAAAACCACCAACAGGGGCATTTTGCTACCACATAAAGAGGACTCAGGATGTTCTTTGTTGGGGCCATGCCATTCAAAGTGATATGGTTGATTGAAATGTTGTCTAGGTGCATCTAGGCATAGCTGGGAAACAAAGCATATCCTTGGCTTAGGAGCAGTTTTGTAATGTTTGTCTATGTTTTGTTTCTTCCAACTAGAATATAATTTCTCCAAAAGCAGGCACTGTGTTACAGTCTTTTATTGTACTTCTCTGAGAACATAGCACAGCTCTGGACACAAAGCAAACACTAAGTATATACTTTTGATGGATTCATTTCAGCTGTTTGTAATGCTTATCACTCTGAGGGATTTCTCAGCGATTTTTCTCAAAACCCATCCTCACTGAGAGCTACATTTGTTTCTCGTCTTTCCATATTACTTGAGGAGTCTGAATATGTCCTTTTTAATGTGCCTCCAGGTTTCTGTGCTTTCTCTCACACCACCAACGCTCTGTCTGGCAGAAACTGGGACCACGGCTGCTGTCTTTCTCCCCATACTGAAGGGCTGTGCTGTGCAAAGTACTGCTTCATTCTGCTTTCCTGATCTGCTTTGCATAACTGCCTGGAAGAAAGTACTTTTATGGATAATCTAAAAGAGGGAAATACATTGAACATTATTTTACTTTAGCATATTTCATGGGTTAAATCCATTAAAAATACTACTACGGTGAAATGTTATATAGAGCAAACATTTCTCAAATCTTAGCAATGGTCAACTAGTTTTGGAATATATGTGATACATTGTAGTTAGAAAACAAACAAATCATTAATACAGCTTCCTAAAAACATAGGATTGTAGTAGCCTGTAAGAGTTCTTGACTCAGTTTATAGAAGGAACCTTAGAGATAATATAGTCCAGGGGTGGAAAATAGATTCATCTTGTGTGCCAAATTGGATCAGTTAATGGTGGTTGCCTGGAGAGCTGTGTTACGGAAGAATTTATGGCTAAGTCCAGACTTAGTAGGAAAAAGTGCCAGGATATATTTTTTTAAATGTTTACCATGGTTAAAGAAGGGGAGAGTAGCACCATATGTACCAACTATTTGCCTACTCTGCACAGTCTCCCATTTTACAAAATTGGATAAATTTGTCCAAGATCATATTCCTGGTTAGTAGCAGAGCCCAGTCTTTTTAGCTCAGTTTCTCGGTATTTTCTCCAAGGTTTTTTCCAAATGTGTTAACTGAGATAGGTCTGCAAAAGCAGTCAGAATGGAGTCTGATATATTATCTAACTTCTGTAACTATTAGCTAAATATGACATTTAATTAAATTATACATTCCTTTATTAACCAAGTAACCACCAAATATTTATTGACCACATACTATGTGCAAAGTAGACATGGTGCTTGGCACAGTTGATAAGCATGACATCTCAATTTGTTCCTCAGTGGTTGATTATTTTTTCTTCTCTTTTGATTACTTTGGTAGAGTTGATAATTTCTATATCAGAAGAAAGGAGCTGGATTGTGTCATGATCCATCTCTGCCATGATGTTTTGCTTTCATTCACTACCAATCTGGTTCTTTGAACCCTAAAGTCTACTGCTTAGAGATAGATAAAGGAGACGTGTACAAGCACTTCACTAATATCCTGTGTATATTATCCACTTTCCTTAAAAAGTATTGCCCTTTGGATTCTATGAAAACTCTCATGAAATGGAATTATATTCAAAGGAATCAGCAGCACATTACGGACCTGGTTTTTAATAACAGGTGTCTAACGTGTGCATGCGACATGCAAAATATGCTGATGCAAATGGATGACTGCATGTGCAAAAATATGCAGATTAATGTGCAAACAGATGTTCAAATAATTTCCCATTATTGCATGCCATTACCCTTTTTGAATGCACAACTGCATATTTTGTATATGGATATGTTTACATTATTTGTATATCATGTATGCAATTTATACACATCTTTTCAAGGACTGGTCTTCATCACATACCTAATTGGGAAGCCTTAACTTTCCAATGCATTTTCCATTCTCTGAGAGAGTTCTCTGCAGAAAAAGGAAAATACTATGACTACCATTAGAAAGCTCAATATCACCAGAAGATAAATGCTAATTTTTATCTGTCTCTCTTTGTTAGAAATGTGGTCCTTTCCTATCAATACAGCTTTTGATGTCAGTGTAATAAAATGTAAAATCTGTGCAGATTCTCAAACTGTCAAAACAACAGTATGCACTTAACAAAACTTATCTAGCTCTTGGTGTTTAATTTTTTTGTTTTGTTGGTTTTTCTCACATCTCCATTCCTGTGAGTTATCAGTACTCACAGATAACCCCATGAAATATATCTTTGATTTTAAGGTAAAAGAAACCTTGGCTTATGATGAACTCTTTTAGGGTTTTTTTTTTTCTGGACAATTTTAGATATCAGATCAAGAAGTGGAAAATAAAATAAAGTTAGAATCTTATTTTTATACCAAGCATTTTAGATGACTTGCTCCAAATTGCTGTATTTTATTACTAAGTTGGTTTAGTCTATTTCACATACATCATTGAAAAACTAAAATTGCAAAAGCTTGATATCTTTCTTTGATAGTTGTTCCTAACATGACATTTTAATGTACTCCAAAATATACGTTTCTAAAATGTTTCACCGTATCACCTTTTCCCTCAAGCTGAGTTTTGGCATTGTTTGATTCAAAATCTTCGTATATTACTGCATTAATATGGCATTTTATTCAGCCATCATTATTTTCAAATTATCTCCCAAAGAAACATTGAAATATATACTGTCCCTCCCACTCTGCGAGAATCAAGAGGTATCTATGTATAAATAGAATTTAAATACCAAACAGTTCCTGAGGGGGTGGGAGGGGAGGGGAGAAGAAGACACAGAAGACACTATAGAGAATTACTGCTCTGTTTTGTAAAGAAAAAATTATGGTGAATCGTCTATTTTTATCCAGCTGGTGAGGCAACTATTAAAATACAAAGTCTCATATATTGTTGCAATTAAAAAATAGTGCATGGGGGGGGGCTCTAGCGTGGTTGTTATTTCTTTAAATGTAGTTGAACATAAAGAAAATGTTGGAAAATAATATTTAAGATATAGTGTCTCATTTGTAGTCTCTGAAGAAGAAGTTGTACATGTTTTCAAGTGCTGAAACCTGAAACAAAGTGAAGATAAGAGTTAAATGTTTGTTCGCTTTTGAGGTGCCTTCCCTCCAATGCCACTTATTATTATGAGTTCCGAGGCATTAAATCTAAAGTCCCATCGACTCACATCTTCCAGCCCTGCCTGTCTGTGGACAGGACCCTGTCTGTCTGTTTCCTCTATTGCACTATTTTGTTTGTACTACTGTAATCATTTTGCTGGCCCAGATCTGTGTGGGTGTGCTGGCAGCTTTACAACAAAGTTACATGGGAACAGAGTTAAGGTTGAATATTTATTAGAAGAAGCCATCTGGCGTCAGGCTGTCTGTACAGGGGGGCTCGTTCCTTTGGTAGGCTCTCCTCTTTCTCCGGAGCTCTTCTTCCTTTTCTCTTTCCTGCTCTCCCTCCCCCTGTTCCTCATTTCACAGCTCTGAAAAAGTTGAATATGCCTCTCTAACCCATTAATTTTGTCCTTTGCATTTATGCTTTTTTAAAAAAATCATCAGATCACTCTGTTTCTTTTAAAATTGTTCTCTTTTCCTGGAGGCAGCTTGTTGCTTGTTTCCACAAGGGCAGTGCCCATGGAGGCTCACGAGTAGAAGACAGTAGCTTCACATGTGGGCTTACACTTGCCCTAAACATCCATTTTCTGTTTCTGCTTTTCCTGTTTTTTTTTTTTTTTTTCTCCTTTTCACCTCCAGTGGGCAAACTAATATAAAAGCATCTCGCTTTGGAGCCAAGTTAATGTCCATGTAAGCAATCAGATGCATTCTTGGAGGGTAAGTGGTTCCCTCAGCCTTCTGCCATCTCAACTATCTTAAATTGTTTGCTAAATCATCTCTGAGATGTTTGGTTTCTTCATTTGCAGTTTTTGTGTGAGTGAGTTGTTCGTTTTCCTCTTCTGTGGCTGTTCCTCTTTTCTTTCCTTTTTCGTTTTTGCAGCTACAAATCTCTCTGCTTTTGTGTGTCCTTCCCCTTGCACACACCACCTCTGCTGAGAGCCTCCCCTCAGTTCATGCAGTTTGTCCTGGAGCTGCAAGTGTGCTTCGCAGGATGCCATTAGCACCAGCCTGACTGAACGGCCCATTTTGAAATACGCACAGTAGGTACCCCATGGAGCTGGGGGAAGGAGGCCCATGAGCCAATGCTCACCATTGCACTTGAAAATCCATTCAGACGTGGCAACAAGCATTTTGTGCATGCAAAGGGGGCCTGTCATTCCTGCTTTGCTTCTTGTGGGATGACAGCCAAATTCTGGGCTAGCCTCAGTTACATCCCCGCAAGTTCGCTTCTCCCCCCTTACTCTGCAATGTGGGAAACTGCTCAGAGAGAGATTCCGTGGTGAGATTGCACTATGGAAAAGAAGATTTCTGTAAGGTCTGGTAAATCTGAAGTGATGCATTTATCCTGATATTGGAAGGGTGGCGATTTGTTTACTCAGCTCCTTATTTATCCGGAGTACAGGAGTTGTCACAGGAATCAGATGGGAGAGATTAAAAGATCAGTGCAGCATCGAAAACCTCTAGTACAGATGGGCTAGGAGGAATCTAAAGAGTTCAGCAAGCCTAAATCAAAGTCAGTTTAATAACGACTGTCTCTGCTCCGTTGTAGGGATGTGGATTTTTTTTTCCTGAATATAATTTTTCATCTTTTTCTCAGGTGGGCTATGGACTAGCCAGTCACTTTAGTAGAGAGCCCTTATTTCAGGCAGCTTCAAATGCCTCATCATTTCTGAATGAGTTTCAGCTCCAGGAGATTTCAGCACTGGAAGAATTGCAATAAGCTATGAAACTTTATCTCTTCTCAAGACTCTTCCGAGTCACTGGGGAACCCTGGCTTCCACGGGTAATGGTAATCGCTCTACTCACTTAGAGAAGGAAGGTACCACCTCAGGGGTCACGTGACAATACCAGCGAGGTTAAATCAACTTCCAGCTGAGGTTTTACAGATACATTTGGGAACTTGGAATGATATTACCATATTATTGTGCTTTTACTCTTGTTTCTTTTGGCTCAGGGCTGAGGGAACGGTCTTGTGTAATAGATTTACCCAGAGAAGGCTTCACCTGATCCGAGCAAGACTGGGCTCCAATGTCACCCCATTTTGGTTTAACGGATAAGCAATGTCTCAGAGAGAAATGTTGTTGGTATTCTGAGACTTGTATTTATCTTTAATTTTCGAAAGTCTTAGTCAGGAAAAGAATCCAACACAGTATCTCAGGGGAGATGAGCATGGGATAAGAGTAATAGCTATTAAAATAAGAGAGGCGTTCAGGGAAATGAATGGTCATTTGATGCTTTTTTTTTTCCCTTCAAAAATCTGCCAAATAAAAGAGTTACCTGATTCATATACCACTGGGATATCTAGTTGTGCCTATTTTTAAGAACTTATGTATCCACCTATGTTTTCCTGCAAAGGCTTAATTGGATAAAGAAATAGCTTTAACCCTAATGGTCACCCTAATCATCAAGATTTAATTATGGGTTATTCACTAGCAAATCATAAGGAAAAGATAACATCAATTTTTCATTATATATATATCTCCTAAAAACAAAGCAAGGGTATAATACCTGGTGAAATTGCTTTGGATATAGTAGGTTGCCCTGACTTTCTTAAAGAATGGATTATCAATTATTAAAGGATGAATATGATTCCTGTTCTGAAGGATTTAACAATCTTGCACAGGATACCAAAAAAGCTAATGACTAGTGGAAATACCTAAATACAACAATGACCAAAATGTATTAGTTTACTGCCTATAAATGTATTGATTTATTCCTCAATATTTGAGTATTGTATATATGCAAGAAACTGTGTTGTGGTATATTCTAAGCTAATTTGTTACAACCTTTTCCCTCAAGAACCTTCCAGCATAGTTTAGGAGAAAGGCATTTCCACTCATAATGAATTACAAATAGAATTGAGTAATCACCATAAAAGTGATGAAAACAAGGAGCTAGTGGGGATGGCCAGGGAAGGCTGCACTGTGATGGTGATAATTATCCTGGGCCTTTAGGAAGGTTTTATCAGCTTCAGAAAGTTCAACCCATACATAGAAACTGGTGCATCTTAGGGCATAGAATGTCTGTACAGTAGCAGTGAAAAAAGAAGGCCAGGACTGCATTAGAGAGGATCTCAAGTGCCAAGGTAAAGAGCGTTTACTTAATTTGAGGGACAGCTGGTAGCCATTTGAGTAGATAGTGATAAAATCATAGTGGTGGTGAACGAAGATTCACCTGGCCACGTTTGGGGCATCAGGAATGTGGAAGAAGTTAGACCAGAGTTTTACTCCTGTGGAAGCAGACTAAATTACACTAAAGTAAGGGTGGTTATATCTGAGTTGGAAAGAATGAGAAAGAAAATGAAAAGCTATAAGAAAAAAGATTGACAGACCTTGTACAACCAACTGGATGAGAAGGAACAAGACAAAGACGCAGTCTAAAATTTTGAGTTTGGCAAGCATAAAAATTGTGGGAAAAAATAAACAAAAATTGGAAAGTCACGGCAGGAAAGAAATTTTAAGGGTAAAGTGAATATTTTGATTTCAGATGTGTTGAGTTTGAGATGTCTGGACAACATCCAGGTGGCAATCTCTCGCATGCAGCTGAAAGAAAGGGGGGATATGGTTCAAGGGAGAATTGGCATGAAAACTAGAGATTTGTGAGTTATATGCAGAGAGGTAATAATTGAATATGTGAAAGTGAATGACATTTTCAAGGAAAAGAGTATAGAAAGTCAAAAGAGAAGAAGGCTCAAGATATTAAATAGAATATTAAGAAAATCATCTATTTAAAGAGTGGGAGGAGAAAGTAGAACCATTGAAGTAAATATTGATTAGAAAACGATCAAAAGAGAACTGAAGTCAAACATTGCAGACAGAGAAAGGAGTATAACAAGGTTGGAGCAAATTGAATCTGAATGCATTTATCAGTGATCTGACACAGAGTCCATTAATTGGCGTGAAAGGCCCATTTTGAAAAGGATGCATGGACAATGACAAAGTGAGAAAAGAAAGGTTGACAGTTTTTTCAAGAAATTTGGCACTAACAGGTGGGGAAAATATAGGCTACCTCAAAGGAACAGGAGAAAGTAATTTTTAAATTGGAGAGACCTGAGCTCATTTGTGAGCAGAGGAAAGATTAAAAATCCAGAAGAGGAGATTCAACTTCCCGGGACAGTGCGCGGGAACCCGCAGGCCGGCACTGCGCCACTAGAAGTCAGCGGGACTGGGCCCAGGAGTTTATCGGAGAGCGGGACGCGCCCTTAGAGGTTGCTTACAACTACCGGAGGAGAAAAACTGCGCTCCCGGCGCGATCGGAGCCCGGCTGTGCGCCAGGCTGGCGGCGGCCGCCATCTTTACAGCCGCCCGCGCGGAGCCGTGAGCCGCGTCTCTAGCTCCGCCCCGCCCCGGCCCAGGGCTCATCCCCTGGGGCGAGACAGGCTTTGCCTGTGGTGGCCAGGGACAGCTGCATCCGTGGGTTCCAGGTGGGTCGAGATCCCGGAACTGTAGAGGTGGGACCTTTGAGTATTGGAAACAGTTTGCAGCTCGTCCATCTGGTTCTGCTACCCCGGCTCTGGCCTCCGACAACTCCGCTCCGTGCCGGTCCTAGTGCCCGCCCCTCAGGTCCCAGCCCTCCTGTACCCCAGAGATCGCTCATTTTGAAGGTTGCTGGCCATAGTGACTCATTTGGTATAACTGCTGGTTCCCATGACAACCAAATACCTCAAGAGCCACAGGCTGAACCAGAGCAGCTCCCCATAATCCTGCCCACTTCAATAGGGAATTTCACGCCATCCAAGAGCGCTTCCAGCGGCCACTACTCCCCCCTCCCCGTGGGAACATCCCCCCGGTGGAGACTGCTGGGGATAGAGACGGCCACCTGCCTCGCCTTGAGGTCTAGTGGTGGAAAAGGGGTGCACAATTGGAGATCCCCCTGTCAACCAGTATCACGCGGAGACACACATCAGAAGGGCAGCCACACGTGGCTAGATGAGCAAGCTCTGAGCTGTGTAGAATTTTCCCAACTCAGCTCTCACACTGCAGCCAAAGGAAATTGTGTTTCTACCAGAACCTCAGGAAGAGCAGGGTCAAAGTAACCCCTAGGAGCTACAAGACCCCTCCCAAAGCACAGGGCTTTCGCATACCCCAACTGGGGAATCAGAGTCTGCCACGGACATAACAGAATACCTAGCTAATAGGGAGCGGAGGACTCATATTCTCAAGTACAATCCATTAGCTCAGAGCCCAAGCTGGGAGGTCATTCTCACCACACTCCACTGGGAAGAGGAGAAGACCACAGGTCAGAGTTAACTCAAGATCCAACAAACTTGCTAAAACACCTAAGGCAATACAGGCCACTACTTCTCTCCTTGGCTTTGCCAAGGAAAAATAATTGTGGGCCTGGTGACAGGACCATAACTAGCTCTAACACCCCCAGCTCTCGACAAGAGCCAGATGAGAAAAAACCAGCGAAAGAACTCAGGGAACATGAAAATCAGAGTGAAAAGTCACCCCCAAAAGAAATTATCAGTTCCTCAGCAATGGATACCAACCAAATGAAATGGGTAGAATGACAGAAGAGGAATTTCGTTTATGGATTATAAGAAAGTTTAATGGAATTCTAAGAGAAGCTCAATTGAAATTCCCAGCACAAAGAAACCACAAGAAAAATGCAAGAAATGAATGAAAAATTCTCCAAGAGAAATAGAAATATTACGGAAAAATCAAATAGAAATCCTAGAAATGAAAGAAGCATTCAAGGATCTACAAAACACAGTGGAAAGCCTTAAGAATAGGCTGGACCATGCAGAGGAAAGAATTTCAGAGCTAGAAGACAGCTCCTATGCGCTAAATAAATCAGCCGAAGAGAAAGAACACAAAAACAAGAGGCAGGAAAAAAGCATACAAGAAATGTGGGATTATGTAAAGAGGCCAAACATAAGGATAATAGGTATCCCTGAGGGAGAGGAAGAAAATTTGCATGGGCTGGAAAATTTATTTGAAGGAATAATAGAGGAAAATTTCCATGGCTTAGCCAGAAATCTCGATATCCAAGTACAAGAAGCACACAGGACTCCTGGGAGAGTCAACGTGAAAAGGCATTCACCACGCCACATAATTATTAGACTGACCAAAGTAAACACAAAAGAGGCACTCCTCAGAGCTGTAAGACAAAAAAAGGAGGTAACCTACAAAGGGAAACCCATCAGATTAACTGCAGATTTCTCAGCTGAAACCTTACAAGCCAGAAGGGAATGGGGAGACATCATCAATCTCCTAAAACAAAACAAAGGTCAACCCAGAATTCTGTATCCTGCCAAACTAAGCTTCTTATATGAGGGAGAAATAAAGACCTTTCCAGATAAGCAATCACTGATAGAATTTGTGAAATCCAGACCGGCCTTGCAAGAAATGCTTAGACCTGCATTATACACTAAACAGAGCAACAGACACCCACCTATGTAAAACTATGCAAAGGCTAAAACCCCAGAAACCAGATTCCACAATGACGCAAGAAGTAAAACAAAAGATACCACCCAACAGAATAATCAAAATTTACCCCAAATATCAATTCTCTCAATAAATGTAAATGGCTTGAACTGCCCATTGAAGAGACATAGGCTGGCTGAATGGATTAAAAAATACAAACCAAGTATCTGTTGTCTTCAGGAAACACACCTTACACACAAAGACGCATTCAGACTCAAGGTGAAAGGATGGAATACAACTTTTCAGGCTAATGGAAACCAAAAGAAATCTGGAGTAGCCATCCTCATTTCAGATGACATAAACTTTAAAGCAATAAAAGTAAAGAAAGACAAAAATGGACACTATATAGTGGTGAAGGGAAAAATTTCACAAGAGGATTTAACAATCCTAAACATTTATGCACCCAACACAGGAGCACCCAGGTACATAAAGCAAATGCTGCTAGATCTAGACAACATAATAAGCAGGAATGCCATAATTGCAGGAGACTTCAACACCGCACTGACGGAACTGGACAGATCCTCCAAACAAAAATTAAATAGAGAAATAAAAGACCTAAACAGGACTCTAGAACATTTGGGCCTAACAGATATCTACAGAACACTCCAGCCAAATAACACTGAATATACATTCTTCTCATCAGCTCATGGAACTTTCTCTAAAATTGACCACATCCTAGGCCACAAAACAGATCTAAACAAATTCAAAAAAATAGAAATCATACCATGTATCTTTTCAGACCACAGCGGAATAAAATTAGATATCAATTCCAACAGAAACTCACATCTTCCTCCAAAAAATTTAGAAATATATTTCTACAGAAACTAAACAATCTATTGATGAATGATTTTTGGGTCAAAGAGGAGATTCAAAATGAAATCAAAAGATTCTTTGAACTAAACGATAATGGGGACACAAGTTATCAAAATCTGTGGGATACAGCAAAAGCAGTCCTGAGAGGAAAACTTATCGCCCTAAATTCCCACATCCAAAAGACAGAAAAGTCACAAATCAGTAAACTAATGAATCATCTTAAGGAAATGGAAAAGGAAGAGCAAAGCAATCCTAAAACCAGCAGAAGAAAAGAAATAACCAAAATTAGAGCAGAATTAAATGAAATCGAGAACAAAAGAACAATACAGAAGATCAATGAAACGAAAAGCTGGTTCTTTGAAAAGATAAACAAAATAGACAGGCCACTTGCCAGGTTGACCAGAAGCAGAAAGGAAAGGACTTTAATAAGCTCAATTAGAAATGAGAGAGGAGAAGTCACAACTGATACCATGGAAATACAAAACATCATCTTTGAATACTACAAAAATCTCTATGCCCACAAACACGAAAACGTGGAGGAAATGGACAAATTCTTAGAAACACACTACCTCCCTAGGCTCAACCAGGAAGAAACTGAATTTCTAAACAGACCAATATCAAGCACGGAAATTGAAGCAGTAATTAAAAATCTACCCACAAAAAAAAGTCCCGGACCAGATGGGTTCACACCTGAATTCTACCAAGCCTACAAAGAAGAACTGGTGCCTATACTGCAGAAATTATTTGAAAATATCCAGAAGGATGGAATCCTCCCAAACTCATTCTACGAAGCCAATATCACCTTGATACCAAAGCCAGGAAAGGACACAACAAAAAAAGAAAACTACAGACCAATATCCCTTATGAATATAGATGCAAAAATTCTCAATAAAATCCTTGCAAACCGAATTCAAATGTACATCAAAAAAATAATCCATCATGATCAGGTGGGCTTCATTCCCGAGATGCAGGGATGGTTCAACATACGCAAATCTATAAATGTAATTCACCATATAAATAAAAGCAAGAACAAAGATTATATGATCCTTTCAATAGATGCAGAAAAGGCTTTTGACAAAATCCAACACCCTTTTATGATAAGAACTCTTAACAATATAGGCATAGATGGCTCATTCCTAGAAACTATTAAAGCCATATACGATAAACCCACAGCCAATATCATACTGAATGGGGAAAAATTGAAGGCATTCCCCCTTAAAACTGGCACCAGACAAGGGTGTCCACTATCTCCACTTCTTTTCAACATAGTGCTGGAAGGCCTGGCCACAGCAATTAGACAAGACAGAGGAATCAGGGGCGTCCAGATAGGGGCAGAAGAGGTCAAACTTTCACTATTCGCAGATGATATGATATTATACATAGAAACCCCAAGGATTCAACCAAGAGATTACTGGAATTGATAAATGAATTCAGCAAAGTCTCAGGATACAAAATTAATATACACAAATCCATAGCCTTCATATATGCTAATAACAATCAAGCCGAGAAACAAATTAAAGATGCTATACCTTTTGCAATAGCAACAAAGAAAATTAAATATTTAGGAATATATCTAACTAAGGAGGTCAAAGACCTATATAGAGAGAATTATGAAACACTGAGAAAGGAAATTGCAGAGGATGTAAATAGATGGAAAGCCTTACCATGCTCTTGGATAGCAGAGTCAACATAGTAAAAATGGCTTTGCTACCTAAATTAATTTACAGAATCAATGCAATCCCTATCAAAATACCAACATCATTTTTTGCCGATCTAGAAAAATAATTCTACGCTTCGTGTGGAACCAGAGAAGACCCCGTCTAGCCAAAGCAATCTTAAGCAAAAAGAACAAATTGGGAGGCATCTGTCTACCAGACTTCAAACTATACTACAAGGCTATAGTAACCAAAACTGCATGGTATTGGCACAAGAACAGACACGTAGACCAATGGAACAGGACTGAGAACCCAAATATAAAACCAACCTCATACAGTCACCTGATCTTTGACAAATTCCAGAAAAACGTACACTGGGGAAAAGATTCCCTATTCAACAAATGGTGCTGGGAAAATTGGATGGCCATATGTAGAAGACTGAAAGTGGACCCACACCTCTCACCTCTCACAAAAATCAATTCACAATGGATAACAGATCTAAACCTAAGACATGAACCATAAGAATTCTCGAGAAAAGTTGGAAAAACTCTTATGGACATTGGCCTAGGCAAAGAATTTATGAAGAAGACCCCCAAAGCAATCACAGCAGCAACAAAAATAAATACATGGGACCTGATCAAATTGAAAAGCTTCTGCACAGCCAAGGAAACTATCACTAGAGTGAACAGACAACCTACAGAATGGGAGAAAATATTTGCATGCTACACCTCTGATAAAGGGCTTATAACCAGAATCTATACAGAACTTAGGAAAATCAACAAGAAAAAATCAAACAACCCTATTAAAAAATGGGCAAAGGACATGAACAAAAACTTTCCAAAGAAGACAGAATGATGGCCAGCAAACATATAAAAAAGTGCTCAACTTCTCTAATCATCAGGGAAATGCAAATCAAAACCACAATGAGATTCACTTAACCCAGTGAGATTGGCTCATATCAAAAAATCCCAATAACAAATGTTGGCGGGATGTGGACAGGTAGGAACACTCATACACTGCTGGTGGGACTGCAAATTAGTACAACCTCTATGGAAAAGAATATGGAGATACCTCAAAGAATTAAAAGTAGAATTACCATTTGACCCAGCAATCCCACTACTGGTATTTATCCAAAAGAAAAAAGACATTTTATAATAAAGACATCTGCTCTCGAATGTTCATAGCAGCACAATTCACAATTGCAAAGTTGTGGAAACAACCCAGGTGCCCATCAATACACGAGTGGATCAATAAAATGTGGTATATGTATACCATGGAGTATTACTCAGCAATAAGGAACAACAGTGAATTAACACATCTGGTATTATCCTGGTTGGAGCTAGAACCCATTCTTCGAAGCGAAGTGTCACAGGATTGGAAAAACAAGCATCACTGGTACTCACCATCAAACTGGTACTAACTGATGAACACTTACATCACACAGGGCAATAACATTCATCAGAGGGCGGGCGGGCGGGAGGGTGGTGGAAGGGATGGGAAAAACTCTCACTGAATGGATGTGGGGAGCACAGTTTGGGAGACGACCACGATTGTGGCTCTGACACGGGCAGAACAGGGGCAATGTGAATGGCCAAAGTGTTGTACCCCCATGATATTCTGAAATTAAAAAAAAAAAATAGAATTGTAATATATCAAATATATATATACTACAGTATTATAGTTGTTTTGCAATATTCTCCAGTGGTCTGTTCTTCATTCAACAAACATCTGCTGAGTATCTGCCTTGGTGCTAGAGACTTAGCCCTACATTTTAAGAGGGATATGTGAAAAAAAAAAAAAATCCAGAAGAGAAGAGATAAAGATAAAAGTCCAAAAAGTAACTGCCTTTGAGGCTTTTGCATATTTTCATGGGAATAATATCTTTCCTTATTATAGCATAGCATCATCTTTTGATGATAAAAGTAATAATTTCTCATTAAAAGAGATACAGAAAACTATAAAAATGAAAATAAAAACAACCTGTAATTTTCCATCCAGTGATAACCCGTCTTAATCTTTGGGGGCGGGGAGGGTGTGCGTTTGTATCACAAAATTGTGATTATACCATATGCGATATTCAGCCCTGTTGATTATGTTCAGGTTCTTCATATTCTTCAAACATTTAATTTTGCATAAATAATGTACAAACAACTACTATATGGAGATATCAACATTTATTTAATCATGCTTATTTTGGGAATTTTAGATCTGTCTGAATTTTTTGCTATTAAGCTATGATAAGTATCTTTTTACATGTATATTTTTCTCACCATTGCTCGTTTCCTTTATGATTATAATTGCTAGAAGTAATTTCTAGAATAAAGAAAGAAAAATATTTAAAAAACCTTTGATACTAACTTTCCAATTACCCAAAACTGTTCCTTAGAAGAGTAAATGCTCATGAAATATTTGTTGAATGAACAGATGAATGAACAAATAAAAACATGTACTAACTTACCCTCTAAACAGCAGTGCATTAGTTTAACTAAGCCCTAATAGACATGGAATATTATGTTACTCTATTTCTTTCTAATTTGACAGGTAGAAAGAGTATCTTACAGTTCCTTTTCTTTTGTAATTAATAAGGCTGTACAGTGTTTTTCATATTCTTATTAGCACTTTGTACTCCTTTTGTGACTGGATTGTTCTTGTAATTAGGTTTTTAGGTTTTACTTACTGATTTGCATGAGGCATTTACATACGAGGACCATAATAAATCTGTGTGAAATATTTTCATAGCCTATTATTTGGGTTTTATTTGTGTTATTTGATATGAAATACTTGATGTGAGAATTTTCTTTTAATATTTTATGGTCAATTTTATTTATAGGATTAATATATAATTTAGTTTTAAAAATTCCAAATAATAAATTAATTAGTGAATAATATTTTACTACTGATAGATTAGATCACCTTTCTTGCGTTGTATACTTTTGCATATGAGTTATGATTTGCTCCTGAGCTATTTTTTGTATTCTATTTTCTGTCTGCTGATTTGGGGGATAGTCCCGTGTCACTTTAGTTATCGTGCTTCTATGATGCCTTTAAGTTTTCCATCACATGCCTGTATTTTTCAAATTTCCAGTTCTATTCTCACCTAAATACCCTTTCAGATGCATTTTGGAATCTTCTAAAATACAAAACAAATCGCATTGGGATTTTATTCTGAATTTAGTATATCTTGATTATCATAATGTTCAGAAAAGGGGACCTGTCTTTTGATATATTCCAAACTCATATCCTTTGGCAAACCTTAATTTTTTTCTTTACATATGTCTCATATTTTTCGTGTCAAGTTTTTTTCCTATATATTTTGTATTATATTTTGTAGTGATTATGAATAAAATCTTTTTAACCTCCGAATGGTCATTACATAATATAGAAACAGTAGATTTTGTAAATGTAATTGTACTTAGGCTCTCAGCTTAGCTCCTTTATTAATTAAAATTCTAAATTTATTGATTTTATGGATTTTCCAGTTATATAATCATAAAATCTGCATATAGGGATAAATATTACTCTTCATTCAAAATAGTTATACCACTTATTTCTACTCCCTGTTCTATTGCATTATTCAAACTTTCAGGAGGCATATATATATATATATATATATATATATAAAAATAATAAAAGAGCTGTCTGGAAGGTATCCAGCCATTGTTAATATAATGAGAACATAGTACATGGCTTGCTACTTTCTGGACAGCCCTCGTATATATGTATGTATTTATGCATGTATACTTTTACATACGTGTGTGTGTGTGTATCTCCTTGGGGACCATATTTTTCAACTATATACCCCTAGAACCTGCCATTTTGCTAGCCAGAAAGATGATTATGTACTAAGCATGGTGTTAAATGCTTAATCTGCCATTTCTCATTTTATCTTCAAACTAGTGCATGAAGAAGGTATTGCTCATTTTACAGCTGAGCAAACTGAATGCCAGAGAGATTAAGAAACTTGCCTGTGCTTGGGTAGCTACAAAATTACGGATCAGGTATTAGAATCTGCCTCTGGCTTCAAACTCCACACACTACATATATACCCAGCAAGTATATGTTGACTGGCAAAGCAAACAGCTGATTGAATGAATGAATAAATGAATGAATAAAAGATGTCAAATCAAATAGGATAAAAAGTAGAGAGAGAATTAAATTTTGGAAAACATTTTATACATTTTCCTCTAAAAATGGAAGGATGGAGGCCAGAGAGGAAAGATAATACAGTGGTAGTTTTGAGATGGAGGGAATGGAATTTAAGAACGTATATCACACAACCGTATTCTTCTCAGTAGAGAAAGAAATGAAGTCAGAATAAGGAGAATGAATTTAAGAATGAGTTTAATTTAGGATGAATTTAAAGACAGGTTGAAGACTGAAGACAGGGGAGATGGTTTGGAAAGCTACTGAGGGACTATTATTATTAACAGCAGTAAAGAAGAGCTTTCTGAGCCGCTGTGAGGGTCCAGGTGAGGCTGCAGAGCCTTGCTCAATCTTGGGATCCGCTGGTCATGCTCTCTCATTGAGCCAGAAATCACATGTGGACCAAGGAGCTAGGCAAAGGTTCGGAGATATTACAAGGGAGAAATAACAGGAAATATGGAGTGCCCTATATTATACATCCTTGCTTTTAGCAACCTAGATGTTTCCATTTTAAGTGCAGGATATTTATTTATTTATTTATTTATTCATTCAAGAAAGGGGTACAAAAATCTGCCCAATATCCTCTAAATAGTATAAGACAACATATACTCCTAGGTATTTGATAAATATTTTTATAACATATATTTCATTGTTTACCTTTTTCAGAGAAAAATAATGTACAATTTCTCCTTATAGTCAATATGATTTCCCAATCATTGGCTAGTTACCTTTCAGTAGGATTATTACTTATCTTGTCATAAGGTAATAGCAACCTCAAATTAAGAAAAGTCAGAGCAGAATGACTTAGGTTTCATGGAGTAGCCCCACACAAGCCATGGGCAGGACAGAAGCCACATGCCCAAAGACACAGCATGGCAGGATAAAGATTTAGAGGTCGTGTGATATGAACACTGAGAATGTTCTGGTATTTCTGACTGAACAGCATAGTGTCTGCTTAAAAAACTCTGGGAATGTGTTAATTAAACGAATTAGCCACTTATTCAATTTTCTTCCTCCATGTATGCCCGGGAAAGATGATTCTGAAACTGTCAGCATGATGACTACCCAGTGGGCAATTGGGAGGACTACCACGAAGCTGCAGTTAAAAATTTATCAATTGACTCTTGTTTTAGGAGGTTGAAATGTGTCAGTCAAAGAGTGTGACCAGGGGTTCCTGTGCATGTGTTGTGCTATTATTTTTAGTCCTCAATTCAAAACAGAGATTGTAATTTGCTTCTTAGTTTCATTCAAATGTTACACATATACTCACTTCTAATGCATGTACACATTATACAAAATATCCATATTTTAATTTTTGTTCATGTTAACTAGCATTGTTTTTTTTACCATAGTCCTTTATAAAACATTCACCAGTACTGCCAAAAAAGGCATGCTGAAGATACGATGCACGCATTAGGGGGATTTAAGTTGATTCCTCAAATGCTCAGAAAAAAATCCCAGCTGTTTAAATCAGGCAGAATCAGACCTAATTTACGAATTAGTGCATTATTTAAACCAAACCATTTTTGGTGTTTTTACTTGGTCAAGCAAAATATTTTTGTTTTTTTTGACTTTTTCTTCTAAGCACTAATTTCTTCAGGCTGTTAGTTCACCAAGTAGGCAAACAACTTGCTTTAGTAGGGATTTCAATAAAGAATTAGCAGGTATTTTAATGTCTGATAATGAAAAAGCTCAAGTATTTTATAATGATATTATATACAATTAAGATCATTTGGGAAAAAAACCTAAATAGTACTTCTACAATGATGCATTTAAAAAGTTAAAATGGGCTTAAGCATTAAGAATTGGGAACTAATTTGATATTTATATCACATTCTGTAGGAATTGCATTTGAATTCATTTTTCACAAAATATTATGGCTGTACTTTAATAAAATATGGACACCTTGCTGTTTTAGGTTTATGCTGGTTTATGCTTATGCTCAGAAATTATGAACTTTTCCTATTTTCTCTGAGTCTATGTTACTGCCACTTAGAAATGTTATAAATTATCAATTATTTGGAAGTAATAATTTAAGAAAAAAGTATTATAAAGTTACAATTAGTAAAGGTAAAAATGTGTTACTTTTGCTTTTGAGTAATATTAAATGGACTTAAAATGTTGATATTAAATGCTCAATTCTGCAACACATATATATTGAGAGTACATTGGTTTCACAGTGTTGATGACAATTTTCCATATCTTTGAAAATATGTTGTTACATTTTACTAATGTAATAATTTTGTTAGTCTGCAATGAGAGAAAAATGCCTCCTTTAATCAATTTCAAAATAACATAGGTTTTTGTCTTCTTGGATCATATAAAGCAAAATGTAAAAAAGGGGAGAGGGTTTCTTTGACCTTGAATTTGAAAATAAACAGGGCAAGACGTGATAAAAGACAAAATCTTGGTGGTTCAAAATATATCTTACAAATGACACTGTGGCATGTTTATGGACTTTAGTATTTGCATATGATGTATACTGTGGTTGGGCTTTGCAGCCTGCTTTTACTTTTGGCTTTTACATTCCACAGAACTTCTAAAAAATCAGCAGGGACAGTGCTGATTAATTTATAATGTTGTTTTGTGTTTCTGAACAAGGTACCTCAGTAATTAAGTGAAATATTTATGATGAATATAAAACAATGCAAATTTATTTGTTTGCCTGAAAGCTAACTTGTTATTTATTTAGATTGATCTTTTGAAAGATTCTTTAAATTGAATCATAGTATGAGGATGCATGATATTTAAAACAGAGATGGGGATAATACTATGGATTGATGTGTTAGAATATATTATGCTACATTATAAGTCAGACAAAGGGTAATCATAAAAACTTTGACCAAATTGATAAAGAAGTTTTTAGTTTCCCTTGAGGAAGAATATAAACTATAGTGAGAGTGGATCAATAATGGATTGTGAAAGGAAAATGTGTAACTCAAATATACTCTATAGTGCTCAGTCAGTCCCCTGATTTAAAATAGTGTGTGTGTGTGTATGTGTGTGTGTGTGACGATAGAAGCATAGAAAAGTCATAGTCCTATGTGCCATTGTATGATAAACAGTGTAATCATTTTCATTTATATGATATATATTTACTCTGGATTTATCTCAATCTATGTTAATTGAAAAGACTGCTCTACTTTTAATGCCAGAAACTAAACTACACTTATTCTCCCAGAGACTAATAATGTTTATGATATAGCCTGTGCAAACAAAATATCTTCATAGTCACAGGTAGGGGACTGTTACTTTGGAACAAGGCCACATTTTTATCATCTTTCAAGTAACAATAACTGTACATGAATACTTGCAAGCTTTATAAATTTAGTTAACACCACTCTCCTGATCTTTTTCATGATAATGATCATCAAAGTTATAATGGAAATATTGCAAAAATAACCCCAAAACAAAACAATAAAAACTTTGATGTAAAACTGAAGGGAAAAAAAGATTTTGTAGCTAATGGCTTGCCTGTTTTCAAGGAAAAAATCTTCTGAAGCTGTTATGTAGGAAATGTACTAGTTGTGGTAATTGCATTATTCTTTGTTATGAGATTGTTATGCGGTCATTCACATTAAACTAAATAATACTTAGTCTTGGAGACCACATGTTGACAAAGAGTAACAAGGTATTAGAGATTATATGTTCACAAATAATAATTGCAGGTAACATTTATTACGTTTGTTGTGTGTAAAGCACTAATCCTTACCATAATCCTATAGGGGTAAGTACTTTTATTTTGCCCATGGGAAAATTGGGGCAAAGAAAAGTGAAGTACAATTTCCAAGTTCAAATCACTTGTAATTGAAGAACCCAGATTAGAATCCAGGTAATCTAACCCTAAAACTTCATTATTTGTCCCAAGATATCATTTAAAAAATACCTATGTTTCATGTCTATATCAAAACAAAGTAAAGGAGTGAATGTTAATGTAGGCCTTCCCTGTCTAATATGGTAACCTCTAGCCTCATGAGGCTGTTTAAGATTAAATTTGTATTAGTTAAAATGAAATAAAATTAAAAATTTATTTCCTTAATCTGACTAGCCATATTTTAAGTTCTCAGTAGCCACATATGGCTAATGATTACTCTTTTGGATAATGCAGATAAGGAACATTTCTATCAATGCAGAAATTTCTATTGGAAAGCACTGGCCTAGGCTAAGGACTTTGAAATTAACTTAAAAAGTATTAATATGTTTACTTTGGTGAGATATAAAAAAGAGTTCGCATTACTCATCATTAAGATTGATTGTTGAACAACATCTGTTGAAACCTTTTGCTTGTTAAAAAATAAAATAATCCCAGCCATTAATTTATTCCTATTAAAATTATTTTTTAAAGTCATTATGAGAAATCTGATTCTGTTCAAACATGAAGAATATCAAGGTAGTGTTATTTTCCCATCTAGTCAAAGGTTGAATTGACTGTTTTCTACTCTATGATATGAAGCTGTCTGTGGTAGCCAGTTTCCAATATGGTGCCTAATAATCCCTGCTCCTGGTATTCATACCGTTGTGCATCCCCCTTTCACATTGTACCAGCATTAATCTGACCAATAGAATACTACAGAAGTGATGGTATCTGACTTTTGAGAGTAAGTTATAAAAGACATTGGAGTTTCTGTCTTGATCTCTCTCAATCTGTTGTCTCTCTTGATTCACTGACTGTGGGGGGAGTAATTTTCTAAGTCATGAACAGCCTTATAAAAAGGCCCACATAGCAAGTAACTGAGGCCTCCAGCCAAGAGGCAGAGAAAAACTCAAGGCTCTACCAGCAGCCATGTGGATCTACTTGGAAGCAGATCCTTCAGGCCTCATTGCTTCTTCTGATGACTGCAGTCCTGCCTATAGTCCTCATGACAGACTGAGTCAGAGCCACCAGTTAAGTTCCTCCCATAATTCAGATCCTCAGAAATTGTGTTAGATAACAAATTCTTGTGGTTTAAGGTTTCTGAGTTTTGGGGTAATTTGTTATACAGAAATAGATATCTAATACCATTCCTGATCAGCAGTTATGAAAGAATTTAATAAATAGTTATTGTTTGTCAAATACATTATTGATAAATTTGCAGAGAATACAATAATGGGAAAAAACAGCCCCTGCCATCAAGGTACTCACCAATGACTATACCACAAGTATAATGCGATAAGTAAGGTAAGAGAAGGACAAAGTTTTTTGAGTGTTTCCAGTATGTGTGTGGGAGAGGTAATTACATCTAGATGAGTGGATGAAGAAAGGCTCCTTAGGTGGATGGTAGCTAAGTCTTAAAGGATGAGTAAGATTTTTACAGGTGGTATAAGTGCATAAGATGCAAGCATTCCTCTTATTGGGGACAGTGTTTAAAAAGCTATGAGGCTGAGAAATTATGGTGCATTTGTTAATAGCACATGGTTCAAATAGATGAATAAAATGGAAAAAGGCCCAAAGAAGGTGGTTGAGGCCTTTTTGGAGAAGACATAGAATATTTGGTGAGGAGTTCATGTTATCCAGGGCCCACTGGGAATTCCAGATTCATCTAGGGGAGGTCAGCCTTCTGACCCTAGCAGTAGGCAGGTTCTTTTTCCCACTTGTATCATTTACAGTAATCACATGGTTCATGCTTCTTGGGATATACATACATATATATATATAATCTATATATCTATCTCATAATATCTTATGTATATGTACACATATATACATATATGTCTTGATATATAAATCTATCTATCTATATATGAGTAGAGTTGTCACGACTGTGGGAACAAAATGCAATTGCAATTTAAGACCTGGGGAGTCACTGAAGTTTGAACTTCACCTGGCCTCTGTGCAGAGAATGGATTCAAGGAAGAGAGATGGGTAGTCAGGTGATCTATCAGAAGGTTATGCTAGACATGCAGAGATAGTGAAGGCCTGAACTTATGTCAGTATTTGCAATGCAAAAAAATAAAAAAAGAGATCCAATATTAAAGACCTTGCAGAGAGGAAAAATATGACTTGGCATCATCATAAAATTTAATGATCTTATGGGGAAAAACACAACCCTCTCAAACATAGATATGGTCCTATCAATTTTTTACTTAAACAGTTATCATCACTTTAAGCACAGTCAAAATTTGTCAGCATTTCCTGCAAGACCCTTCACCCCATCCCTATCTTTTTGGCCTTGTCTCCATTCTTTCTCTGTTCTGAATATAGCAGGATATTTTATGATTTCTGGAACTTGCCAAGCTGTCTCAGACTCTGCTTTTAGTTTTTCCACTTAGAATCCTTTTTCCTCCTTTGTGTGCCCAACAAACCTCCAACGTGGCCTTCTACTCATAGTCAGATTTACTGCATCCTTATCTGTCTCACATTGTACCTATGGCTTCTCTGTCAAGGTCTGTGTTGCTTTGCAGCTATTATATTAAAGTTTAGTGTGTCTCTCTCCCCAGCCAGAATGTGAGGAACTCAGAAACCTTAGTGCCCAGCACAAAGTAGGCACTCAATTATTGTTCAATTGCACTGAAATAGGGATAAAAAAATAACTGAGAATTGGAACGTGCAGATCGAAGTTCAAAGTACATGATGAACCCTGTTGCTGAGTCTTTCATTGCCCTTTGTTGGAATAGCCCTCTCTGAGGGTTGTGTCCTCAATCTCCTTCTGTGCCTTATTCTTAAGTGCCACACAAGATAACCCAGGGACCACAGGCTTGTCTGAGTTCAAAGCCCATGTTCTTAACCACCAAACTCCAACACCATATCTCTAGCTGCCACAACTTCATTTGAACTTGGTCGGAACTGACCTGTTCTGAGTCCACTCCCCGACCTATCAGTTGTGCACATTGAGGGGTGAATGCTTGTGATTAAAATGAGGTTGCATTGTGGTTCGGTAGCCACTACTCATTTGTCTTCTACTTTGTCCCCTGAGATCTTACATTACAAAAGTCATTTTGTTTAACTTGACAGTAGCACTCAGTCATAAAAATGACATTGCACATCTAAAGCACTGTCCCACTTAGATGGGGCACTGGACTGGGCTTGTAACACTGGAAGAGGAAAAAATCCACAAAATAAATCAACTTAAGATTATGGTTCATTTAGGAGACATTTTTACAGAGGGGGATTTATGGAAAAGTTTTACAGAGTTAGTTAGGAGGAAAAATTAGGAGTTTTTTTTGGGCGGGGTGGGCATAAATTAATGAACTAAAATACCTCATTTATTAATACTTAGCACCCTGAATTTAGTGATGGGGTAGAGGTCTTTGCTTTTACTATTTTTTTTTTTTATTGTTGTTCTCATGTCAGATATAGCTAAAAAGAAAGTTGAGCCTCTTGATGCAAAGTTGAGAGTAGGTTCACAATTCAGCAGCTTCTTTGAGCAGGAACTAGGTACTAAGCTCTGGTCTAAGTGCTAGTGAGAGGGGGCTGTGAACATGAATAAAATATGATTCCCGCTTTGGCTAAACTTCCAGCCTGTGGGGGGAGTAGTCCTTCCTCTGAATCCTGAATCTTAAACAACAAATAATCGTGAGCGCACGCATGTAGCTCAGATAAAACCAATATTTATGCTTTAACCTCAATCCTTACCATACGCTAAAATTTTAAAGAGGAGGACACATTGTAGGGTGTGGCTAAAAGCATTAGAAACAGGACTTAATATTTGTAAGGACTTTCAGCAGAGAAGAAATGAATGTTAACTTGGAATGTCGCAGAATATTCCATTCTTTTGTTTGTTTTATTTTGTTTTTTGACCAAGATTCTCTTACTAGCGTCCCATAGAGTTAGACTTACAGAGCAGGTAAAAAGATGACTGTGAATTTGGGGATGGCAGTTTTATATATGTAATGCTCCAAAACAGCTTTTATTCACTTGCTTTATGGTTATGAACATGGACATCCATCACTTTTCAATTAGTCAACTTGCAAACTTATGCCAAATGGGCCAAAGTTCACAGTGTGCTCTGACGTAGTGTTACTAGGCAGGCCAGATTCTGCCCACCGTGGGCAAAGGTGCCTGGCATCTCAGAAGCCAGAGCAGAACATAGCACTGTGTATTCTGGGAAAGGTTGCAGCCTGCTTTGCATTCAGAAAATGAAGCTTTGCACTTGGGGGAAAAAAGATGCGAAGGAAACCAAACAGAATGAAATGGAAGCAAAATGTTGGCAAAACTCAAATTGCATTGGATTTATACTTATTGGATTTTTGGAGTAAGCTGACAAGAAAAATTACCTTCATTGCAAATCACTGAAGGGCTTTTCTAGAGAATAAACACACTCACAGAGAAGAGCTAATTCAAAGGAAGCTTCAATATGTTAATATAATTAAGCAGCAAGCCAAAACAGGTGGCCCATTCCAAGGAGCACATTCCTGCCTCAGGTGGCGTATGAGGTACAAGGCTGAAGGCTAAGTGACTTTAGCCACCTGAGATTGCCTATAATCATCTTCAAATATGATATGAGGTGAGTATTGCCCGCCCTGGCAGGTATTTACTCACGCAAATAAGGGGAAGAACCAAATTCTCTGTATGTTGTGGGCAGTCTTTAGGAATTGAATTATTCGAATCAGCCTGAAAACTTGGAAACTTAAATGCTTCTAATTGAAGTCTACATTTTCCCATGATCTTGGTGGTCTTTTTCCTTCTCTGAGCATCTCATTGTCTCATCCTTTTATTTGAAACTTCCTCTGGCCAAATTATTTTTGTTTGGAAAACTTGGGCACTCCATTTGGTTTATTAGTTATGCGTATGTATTTGAAGTGGTTTTGCTAAAGTAGCTAATCAGCCTGGGACCTGGGTAGCTTCATTTACCATGAAGCAGATTAGAACAGCACTTCTCAAACTTGACCGCACACCAGGGTCATCTGGGAGCTTGTTAATAAGCGGACTCTGATGCAGTAGGTGGGATGGAGCCTGAGATCTTGCATTTCTGAAAAGCTCCCAGGAGATTACAATGTAAACAGCAAAGTCTATTAGGTCTTTTAAACATCAGGGAGCCATGTGATGATAGGAAAATAAAGGCTGTAAGATAGGAACAGAGAGGAGGTGAAAAGACCAATGTTTTCAAGCAGTTGACTTTATTTTCTGGTTGTTGATAATTAGTCTGATAAGGAAGAAATGACAGAACATGAACCATGAACTTGCTGGGGACGTATAGATAAGCAGATTAGTCTTATTTTACGTCTGGGTGATATTGTTGAAGATAAGAGAATTCCATTCTGATTTAAATGTTGTAAGAAAATCTCAGGCCAGTGGCATATTATTGCTCTGGGGCTTTGTTGGTAAAGTTTAGCCCAGGTAAGTGTTGACTAGGAACAGATCGAGAGAAGGTGAAGACTCTGGTGTTACGTATGTGGGCAGAATGGTTTTTGTGCATGGGCAGTGTCTGTAGACACTTGATGCTTTCCTCCTGTGTTTTGCCGTTCTCTTACACCTGTGGATTTCTTTGAACCCTAAAAGTAATGTGAACATGAGTTCTATAAATCCGTAGTAAATGAAACTGGTGAGAAAAACAAGACGAATGCTATTTTCCTGAACTCCCTGTAAATGGAAACAAACGATGTTTTCGTTTGTCTGTTTATTTTGTCTTGTTTTTGTTTTTCCAAGAGAGCAATGTCTGGGTGGGGACGTGCTCATAAGTATCCGGAGCATTCAATGTGAAACATACTGAATCTCCATCTTCTCATCTGCTGTGACATTTCATTCTGAACATTTGTTTAGCACTGATGATGATCTGGTCAACATGAAGTCCAAGGAGAAATGATTCTTTCCTGAGATGCTTTTAAAATTTTATTGGGTTCTATTTTCAGGTTGACTCTAACCTCAATTGTATTTCCTTAAAGCAGCAACGACTACCCGAGAAACTGAAGAGAAGTATGGTCTCTGATACTTTCTAATTGTCTCTCAGAAATATTTCTTGGTGCTGGTATCTGCTTTTCATCCTCTTTGCATCTGCTTGGTTAAGTTCCTTGTGGTTATTGTTCCTCATGTGGGTTTTTGCCTTTGCAAGTGGCATAAAACTCCAGGAAATATTGTTCCTACTATAGTCCATGAGAATGGCACTCCCATGGATTTGTGCAGTGCACAACCTGTACAGCCTTTCACAAGGGTGCTCTCCCTAACAGTAACCTTTATTCCTCTAAAAATGACCCTTGCACAACTTCCCCAAAGTTGTTATTACAAAACTTAAAATATCAGTGCTTAATTAGCTATTTCCCAAATGCCTTAACATGGCAGGCAATTCCAGTTCAAACTACCTGTGCAGTTTCATCTTCTGTCACTCTACCCAAGTCTGGGGTACTGCTTTTCTCACCTGGCTCGCACTTGTTCATACACATCTCTCTTTGCACGTCATTTCTCCTACCTGGAACTTTATTCAAATGTCTCTTCCTCTATGAGCCTTCTCTAATGTTATCACACAACATTAATTGCCCATTTTATTTTATTGGTTCTTCCATGCTCTATCTATCAAATCATCTATCTATCTCTATCTGCTTATATATCTATATCTATACCTGATTACATTGTATTGTGATTATATTTATGGCTATTATCCCTTTAAAAGAGTTCTGTCTTCAATTTCTTGTTTTTAATAGCCCAGAAGACAACTTGGCTTTGACCTCTGTCTACCCAAGGTTGACTTTGCTATTCAGGACAGTTAGGATGGGGTCCCTTTCCTTACTCGATGATTCTGCGTATGACATCCCCTTACACTTCACACTGGGCTGCTGAGGGCAGCTCTCTCAGGGAGCGGACAAAGAACAGGATATAGGGCGGCTGTGATTCATTGTCTCAGCCTCCCCCAAATCTCTCAAGTCCTTGAGTGCCACGTGACTTGCTATATGCTAGATAATCACTATTATTGATTATTTTGATGATAATAATAATGTTAACATTTACTGAAGATAAGTTCTTAATACCAGGTATTAAGTATTTTCATGCATGATCTTCTTTAATCCTCATCCAGCTCCAGAGGCAGATGTACCATGAAGGGAATAAAGTTTAAGTTTCAGGGCTATTCACTTACAAGGGCTCCTTCCAATGCCCTGTTTTTTAATTTCTCATTAAAAAATATATAATTCTCTTTTCATTCTAAATGAGTATTCTCTTTCATATCTAATATTATATTAATAATGTTGTATATGCCTGTATTTTTTTCTTAAAAAATTGCATAAGCCTCAGGCCTCACAAAACTAGATCTGCCTTGCTTGGCCCTGTAAGGTAGCTGTTGTAAAACATCTGTATAACACCAAAAGTGTGTCCAGAAAATTTAATCATAGAAAATGCAGGATCGTATTTTTGCAAAAATAATGAAAATGATGCTTTTTAGTTGGTTTGTTCTGTCACAAAAAACATAAAACTTAAGATACTGAGATGTATATTATGAACAAGTGACAATATCCTGACCTGAGAGAGTCCCAAATGACCACAAGCAATCACTCATGCAAGCCCCGTCCTGCCTGGCCCACCTTCATTTGAGATGGGGACTGGCTGAAAACTGATAGTTAATCACCAGTAGTGTGAGCAAATGTGAATGTTTGTTTTACCGGGGTTTTACTTAGTATGTGTGCTTGTTTCACATATGAAAACTAAGGATCAGAGAAGTTAATTAACTTGTCAAAAATTACATCACTAGTGATTGAGATGGATTCCAAATTGAAGTCTGTCTCTATGTGTTTGCTGATTGATTTTAACATCTAAGACACAAGAGAATAGAGAATGTAATTATTAATTCCCTTTTGCTGCTTCCTACTGGAATCTCCTCATCCCAACACACTCCTCATGGCCTCAAGGAGGAGTGAGCTCTACTGAACATCAGGCAAGAAGGTGAGACCTGTCCTAGCTCTTTTCTTACTCCCATAATCCTGTTTCAGACTGCCATTCACGCTTTAGAATTGGGCTTGCTCATTTATTAAATTATTGTAAGTTGAATTTCCAAAACTTCCTGCAAAATTAGACTTTGAGCTATACACACCTATCTGGTCTTGAGCCTCCTCCATTCTGACTCTTGCCACAATTCTTTTGTTTCCATTGTTCTGTTTGGCAGCAGTCAACTCCTTTGGCCCTCTCTGTTTCCCTCTTCTACTTTGTAACCTGACTTTGCTTTGCAGGCTCTCTCCACATCGAGTTTCTTTGACCTGGGTTCTGGAAACTGGCCCCAGAACCTCTTCTTGCCCAAACACCCTTTCTCTAGATTTCTCATGGGCATCCCTGACTAGGTAGCAGCTGCCAGAATTTATCTTTGATAAGACCTGTGAGACGAATTAGGCACACGTCATAATACAGTAGGATTTTACCAGGGAATAAGGCGTCCCTTTTATGGGTGGTATCTCTTTTCTGATCTGCAAATTAAGAAAGAGCTACCAATGAAAGAAAATATTCCTCATTAACATTGTCTTGGAAAATCTAATATGTATATTAGCACAGAGGCATTTTTTCAGATCAACATTAATTGATCTGAATTTTGAAAAGTTTAATCTTTTGATGGAAATCTTCCTCAAGTATGTTATATCTTTTCTGTCTTCTTTGATGGGGTACAATGAAGAAAGTCTTCTAACAATTTGTTAATGACTCAGGATCACCACAATGAACATCAATTATCTTATTTGGCACAAACATAGGGATGTGCTCACTATAGGGCCTCTCTATGTTAATGCAGAATAAAATATTTGCTATTCATATTTATTGTAGTAATATTCACACTTAATGTAGTGATGGAAGTCCCTACATTAAATTACCCCAGGATGCTATGCAACCAGTTGTTATCACTGTCCTGTCTCATTTCTCAGCCTTTTCCTTCACTGTGAAGCTGTCAGCTATTGTTTCTTGCCTTGCTTATTGATCTTCCTTCTAAAACAGCAGTTCTCAACAGGAGTGATTTTGCCTCCGAGAGAACATTTTACAATTGTGACATTTTGTTGGAATTTTGTTGGAATCTAGTAGGTAGAGGTCAGAGATGCTGCTAAACCTCTTACAATGCACAAGACAGATCTCCACAACAAAGAATTATTTGGGTCCAAATGACAATACTGCCAAGATTGAGAAACATGGTTCTAGGATTGTGGAAAAGTAAATAAACTTGAAGGGAAGACCCAGGAGCTTTGTTTAATGCTGTTAAAAAAAAGTGTATACTGGTCCATGGTCATTGTTATGGTCAGGTGTCTGTTTCACTTGCTCCTTAAGAACAAAAATGTTCTCCTGGATTGAGGTCCTTTGACATCCAGCTAAGTGAGGCATTACTATTTGCCTTTAAGTTAATGCATTCAACACCTGTGTGCACATACAGACTACTTTCCTTTAAAGAAGATTAGTTTGCATTTTTTTCTCTTCTGTAGTTACTTGGCTCAGATGTTATTGCTACATCAAAAAATATATCGTTCTGGTATAAACAGTGTAGCATGTAGTACATTTCCAAGGGATTTTTCAAATTTCTATTCAAAACCACTTTTAACCTAATTTTTTAAGTCATAAGACATTTTCCTCCTGTGATTGGATATTATTGGGAAAATTGGTGGCCAACTGAGCAATTCTCCCTTACTATTTTTTGACCATATTCTTTGGGGAAACACGATTTTGACCCACAGAAGTGTATAACGTCTATAGTGATGTAGCTATTTTTAAAGGAGAGTCTATTGAAAGTCAATTGATTGTAATCTCATTATTTATTCTTCACCCTTTCTGTCAGGTCTGGCCTCTTGGCAGATTGTTGTCCTGGTTCTTTGGCTCCTTGCTTGGAAAATTCACAAGCAGGGCTGGTGTGACAGAGTGACACAGACAGGAAGCAATTCCACACAAACAGCTTTTATTGTAGAAAAGAAAGAAGCTATACAAAGTGAGAATATGTTCCTGAGAGGAATGGGTCAGTCTTTCTCCACGATTGGAGAAAGACATTGAGGACTCCCAGGTGGTTTCCTTTTATTGGCCTGGTGTGGGGCAGGGCTTATGCGAGGTGTGGGATGTTACCAGGTGATTGATATACATGATTGACAGGTGTTCTTATAACACAGTTGCAGCTCCTCAGGTGTGTATGCCTCAAAAACTCAAGTTTCTGCTCTTTGCAGTTGTTAGCTACGTTTTCCTGCAGTCCCTTCCCACCCCAAAATCTGGCTTCTCTGCCCCTAGGAACTGCCCTCTTGGCCTATATCGGCCACCTGCAGATTTGATCCCTGCCTAACACTTCTCATAGGTTTTCCAGTAGTTGGTAGTTAGAGGTCACTGACCCCAAAGAGGATCTTGCTGCCTAAGGTTTGAGTCTGCCCGAACTCTTTGTAGACTTTGTAGTGCACAAGATCTGACCTTTTTACCTAATGGTGATCCGTGCAGAAAATAATTTTTTTCAGTTATAGAATAAGGACAAATCATATTTTCTAAACTCTGATCTAAGCTCAATGAAAGTTTATTCTACTTTACTAGATTGGGAAGAACATTTATTTTATTTAAAGGATTTTACAGAGAGATGTAAATCATTTTTCTATAATGATAAATAGCTTATATCTTACTATATATATCGATATATAGCAATGTGTAAGATGGGGAAATACTTTTTCTTTACAATGAATATTTGGCTAATTTGACTTAATTCCCATGCATTTTTAACAATTATGTACATTTATTTAGTGCATAAAAAGTGTAACAATTAATATTGAAGTGTAAATGAGTATGCATGTTCTACCACTGTTTTATTCAAATGTGATGTGTCAAAATCAATTTGATATGAAATGCAGAGTGATAGATAAAAGGTATGTACGGTATGGAATTCTGTTAATCTTCAAGCAGCATTTCAAAAGAAAAAAGTATATGACTTTTAATTATAGGAGTCTCTTTCTGATCTTGATGCAAATAAAGTTGATCAGATACTATTAATTGGGGTAATACACACATTCAGAGAGGAAATTTGACCCATAAAACTGTGACTTTTGTGCATATATTCATATCATCTTTCTTGTTTGTGTGAAAAACAAATTCTGAAAGTAAAAATGTTTCAATAAAGCTTCAAATAATTTTTTAGTATTCTTGCTAGCTTTTTAAAATTTAATGTGTCACAATCATGTTTTCTAGTTTTTATTTTCCATTGGAAAGTTACTATTTAATCTCATGTGCACTTAAGCTTTTTAAAGGCTGCTTCAGAGTTTTTACGTATTGTTTGCTGTCACCTTTTAAAATGAAAATTATTCATGTGTCTATTGTTGGGACATATATAATCTTAAAAAAGAAAAAGATTTTTATGTTTTTTGAGGCCTCAGAAATCATGTTGTTGAATATAATAATTTCACTGCTGAGTCCTCTAAGAACTGAGCAAAAGTAGGTGAAGGGTAGAAGATTTTTCAGTGTGGTCTCTCCTCTGCTTAACATATCAAATTGCAATTGCATATTAATAAAGTATTTTTAACTTAGAAATTACAAAGGTTTTACCTGAAAAGGAAACTGTCATTTTTGTCTACTGAAAGAATTTCTAAAGGTGAACTTTTAGGGAAAGATTAGAGAAGGATGGAAATAATTGATGACTCTTTTATTCATTTATACAGGAAAAATACACAGATATTATCTCACAAAAAAGCTTTTCCTCAGAAAACTGCACTTATTATATCTGAAAAAAATTATTGTCATATGAAAGCATTAATATATAAAGCATTAATATATGTAAAGTTTTCCTATAGTCAGAAGAACAAATCTATTTTGAATAATTTTTCTTAACATACCTCCCATCTTTGTATAAATTTTTAAAAAGTCATAAACAAAGCGATCTTTCCTGGAACAAAGCTCAAACAGAACTTGTTAAACAAAGCTTATTTTGTGAATTAGCTTTCTTTCTAAAGTGTCAAAATACAAAGTGCTGATATTTAATGTAATTGTCAAAACCTTCAGTAATCATTTGGCTTTTATATTCCCTTTTCCTGATATGTGTCTCTTTAACCACAATTTTTACCAGTTTTTACACAGAAACAAGCAGTTGTTTTCACTAACTCTTCACTGCCACCAAGAAAGATATACCCAAGTTTAACATTGCTAGAAAGTATTGATATTAAATTAAAATATTGTGTTTTCTATGACTGAGTCCCTTCCTGTATTCATTCATGTGATTTAGAACTTTCTCCTTTTCTTATTACACTTGGATTTCATATCACATAGATAGGGAGAAAGAGCCAATCTCTATAAATTGTTCCTCTCAGTACTCTGAGGCTCAGATTCTCTGTGCTAAGTTATAAGCATGTGTTTTCATGCAGGGCTTATCAAAAGTTTAAGATTCAGCCTAACGAGTACGAATTTAGATGCCCTTATTCACTATAGCTGCAAACTCCGCTGTGTAAAATGAGTGCGTTGCACATCTAGAAAAATCTGCTCTGAGCTTCCCTAAGACGATGCTGAAATGCTGCATTACAAATTCCAAAATGAATTAATGAAGAGCAACACTGGAGATGAAATGTGTATGTGTGTGTATCATAGCTAACATGGCAACTGGAAACAAAGCCTTTTTTTCTCACATTTTGCCAGCCATAGCATGAGCTTCCCACAGAGGACAGGGATTAACAGCCTGTCTCCTTTGGGGTGGGGGGAGTTTGAGTCGAATAAAATGTAGAATCTGCAAATGGAGCTCTGAAATGATGTAGTTAACGTTACATATGTAGTCTATTATGGTAACTGGGAACATGTGTGTCATAATGTTGGGCAAACCGATTCTAAAAATGGGAGAGAAAAGAACAAAAACTGACCCCCAAATTTCGCTCAAGTCGTGTGATCCAAACAAGATGCACTGCTATGGAAGATTTGGTAGAGTACCATTTTCCTCCTGTCCACCAAGCTCATCCTACCCTTTTCTACCCCACCCCACTTTCCTGTCTTATTTTTAAGGTATGTTTTTTATTTTTCAATTTGAATGACTAATTTTCCCTATCATGCAAGAGTGCCAGTATGTCTTTTAGTACTAGGCTTTTCTGAACCCACGGATATCTTTAAATATCATGAACTTGAAATATTTCCCAAGAAAAATATAAAGGAAATGCTCTGACACAAGGACCTGAAAGAATACAGGAGACTGGCAAACGTCAAGGCTGTTAGACCTAAGGAGACATGGACCATGCATTTGGCACCTTGATCACTGACATCACTGGTTAAAACCTCTGATGCTGTTTGTGCTTCTGGTGTCCATAGACCTATCTGGAATGAGAAAGGGATTATAATAAGAAAAGGGAAAAAGCACTAATGTGAAAATGGTAGCTCAATCCCAATCTAAGGAATCGCTTAGCACAGACTAGGAAATAAGTGATGGGAAATTAGAGCACTTAAAGGAATGAGACAGAGTATCAAGAGAAAGAAGGAAGCAAATGTTTTAAAATATAAGTTGGAGAAAACATGGCAGATTGTACATATTCTGGGTACAGATGCACTGATGTAATGAAGTAAATTTGAAACTTGTTCAAACTTATTGACTCTTTTGGGGTCTCATATTACTTTTTCTTTTCCTCTCCTTGATCTGATGACTTTTATTTGTTTAGCCTTTTATTGTTTTCAATGTGTTGTTCAGCCTAGGATGTGAACATGCCTTGTTACAATGAACTTTTAAAAATGTGTCGTTTAACCGCTTATTGGTGCTATTGCAAACTGCTGTGTTTTAACCTCAGTTTGTGGGCATTCCATCCCTATTCATTTCCTGGGTATTCCAGAACACCAGCTCATTGGCAGAAATGTTTTTTAATTGAGAGGGGTTGGGATGGGGAGAATACAATGGGCAGTCAGTAGTAGATGGATGAAAAATTAGGTGGAAGGTGAGTGTATGGTACGCTGGGATTGTTCCCTCTGTCAAATGTGTCTCAAAAAGATGGAAAAGAATAGATGAATCACCATCACCCCTCCTTTCCTCCTTACCCTGCTACCCCAATAGTTCTAACAGACATGGAAATCTACAGGATAAATGCCAGGTAATACTTGCCAAGGGAAAAAAATAGAATTTCTAACTTTAAATCCAACTGGTTACTATGCCTTGCCAATCGCTTCTCTGAAATATCTTTACAGCATCCTTTATCTCTGCCATTCTTGCAGCTAAGTGCGGGCCTCATTAACCTCCTACTTGCCACTTCCATTGCCTCTTTCTGCTGTAGCTTTTCTTTTTCTTCCCTTCTTTAGCCTCTTCTCATTTTAATTCATTTTATGGGCATTTGCCAAGTTAATATGCCCAGGAAACCTCTCCTACGATATGCAATGTCATACCTCTTCTTAAAAGTTTCAAAAAATCTGCTACGTAAACCAAATATCCTTAACTGGGCACTCTCAATGCCCTCCTGTGATTTGGCTCTACTTTATTTGCAAACTTATCTCCTAATGCTCACTTTTAGGCTCCCTTACTCTAGCCAAACGAGCCCACTATTGTCCAAACTCAATTCATAGTGTCCCACTGTCCTGCCTTTGCTCTTGCTGGTCCTAGGCCTAACAAGCCTGCCTTCCCCACTGCAACACATTCCGTGGGGCCATGCTGTTCCAAGACCCAAGACAGTATATTCCATGAAGGCTTCCCTAATCCTTCCACTTAAGTAATCAGTCCTGAAGTTTTTCTATTTGTACAGATTTTGTGGCACACCAATTTCTATCTTATAGTTCTCATATACAGCTATATCGAAATCAGTATTTTTATCAGCATCTATATTTCATGTGTCTTTCTTAGCTCTGTTATTCAATGCATGATCCTTAAGCGCACGGTTTGGCTGAGATTTACCTTTATATTCCTACAGCTCCTAGCACATCACTTGACTCAGAAAACCCACAAATATCTGTTGAGTGGATTAATAAATATGCTTAAGAGTTTAACACTTGTATATCTTAAATGCACTCATAGCGATTTTCCAGATGATTCTAGTTGCTTATTCTTCCTTTGTAAACACTGTCATTTACCCATAGGTTTTGGTCATCTATACCTCCACCTCAGAAGGTCATGTCTGGTAAGTCACTTAGAAGTTCCATGTTTTAATTGTTCCCAAGATTAAATTGGCTCAGTTGTATATTAATAATTCTATAAGAAAGTTTAATTTTTCATAGAAAATAAGAGACTGAGAAGAGTTCTGAAGAAGATTTCATAATTCTGGTTAGTAATCTAGGATTGTGGATTCTTATATAAAATTATGTCATCAATTGCTAGAGGTAAACTTAATTTGTTTTTCCTAGTTGTATGTAATAAGAGAAACAACTAGTCATTTTGATATCATGTAGATAAAAAAAATTGAAAAAGTAAAGAAAATATCCATACCATGTGATTATACAAGATATTTATACCTAGTAGGTACTCAAAATATATTTGTGGACTGATGAATTTGGCTTGAATTAGCTGACTGAAAGCCATTCTTCCCTACTTGCATGAACTGAGGCTTCTCTACTTATATGAATCGAGACTAAAAGTTTCATTAATAATTTTTGTAAATAGTAAATATTTTGTCCTATTGAAAATATATTTGAGTCTATCTTTGCCAAAATTGATGTTTGAAAAGTGTTTTAAAAAATTAGGCAATAATGTGTTTCATGTCAATAGAGGACACACAATTGATTTGGCCAATTTTGTGATTTATTGAACAGTTTAAAAAATCTTTTCACATACAATTGTTATTTAATTTAATTTTTCAAATAACTCTATAAGGTGAGTAAAATTGATTTATTTTACATATGAGAGAACCAAATTATAAATAAACTAGGTCCTGAATACTCAGATCTAGCTAGGTACAGAGACATAACTTTGGATCCTGGGCCAGCGTCTTTCAAAACACCATTCACTTCATGACACTACACTGTATATACTCAATAAATATTTGTTAATTAATGAATAGTGTTCAAGGCTGAATATAATCTTTTAGAACATGGGTATATCCAGCACAAAGTTATATTGGATGAGTGAATATCAATAGATTAAATTTATGTTACGATTATGTTGACTATGATTCTTAACGTAAAATGTAGAATTACCTAAGGGTTTATCTTCATCCAAATCTTATTATCTATACAACAAACCTTTGAATGATTCAGATGTAAGTCCCTTTTGGACCCAATGATCTCTTTAGATCTTTTTACTTCTGATATTGAGAATATGCTCTTGAGATGATGGGTCAGTAGCATTCTTATAAGTATATGATAAATTCAAAAATTTTCTAAGAAATAATTTTGAATTTGTTTTGGAATGCTGGGTAACATTAGATTAATAAATGATTTCTTATTTGCTATCAATTATTTGATAATTTGTTTATGGTCATATCTGAATGTTCCCTTAATATTTTGTGTATGTTTAATTTTAAAATATAACAGCAGTGAAAACGCTCTGGGCTATGCACTTCAGCATGATTATTACACCTTGCTGGTGGTTAAGTCTACTTTAACTGCCTTTATTTCTGGATTCCATAGCTCACCCACAGTTTTGATCATGATAACTTTTAAATTGAGGGGTTTTATTGAATTTTAATTAAGGGCAATGCTAAGACACTGCTGCTCTGAATTTAGCAAACTAGAATGACATTTGGTTTTAACAAAATAAACAAAAGATCTCTGGAAGGTAGCACAGAATACAGGTCACAAACTGAACATTTATTTACAAATACTGATTAAATTTCTAGTATTCTTCAGGACCTGGACTCTGAGTGAATATCCAAGATGCAGTTCTCAGTTATGATTATGGTTCCATATTCTCTTAAAAACCAAGAAAAATAGTCTCTCTGTACTTTAGATTCCAAATTTACAAAATGGAAATAACTAAGTAGGTGATTTTAAAGCACACGGTGTATTTTATAGATGTTATAACAATTTTCTATTAACAGGCATAAATAGCTACTTTCCCCATATTTAGAAGTACATTTTATTCATTAAGGTTATGAAAATGCTTTAGCTCTATAGGTATTAGCATTTTCAAGTATGAAGCTTCCTTTCCAATATAGTACAATTTTCTAGATCCTAACATGTTGATAGTTGTACTTTCATTATCTGTTTATTGAAATATTACATAGTAGTAGATGGGCTAGTATAATTTAGTAGTAGTGAATTTATATTTTATCAAACCTAATAGATTCTATGTATATTTCATATATTTGAAAAATAGTTAATATTTTTCACTATTTTTGCTGTGAGCAATATACCTTTTCCTCCTTTTCTTACTCTTTCTTTCTTTCTCTTTTTTTTTTTTTTTGACACAGGGTATGGCTTTGTCACCCACGCTGGAGTGCAGTAGCTCACTGCAACCTCCAACACCTGGGCTCAGGCCATCCTCCCGCCTCAGCCTACAGGCGCGTGCCACCATGCCCAGCTACTTTTTTTTTTTTAAATATATTTTGTAGAGACAGGGTCTTGCCATGTTGCTAGGCTGGTCTTGAACTGCTGGTCTCAAGTGCTCGTGCCTGTAATCCCTCCCAAAGTGCTGGGGTTACAGGCGTGAGCCACCACACCCTGCCTATACCATTTCTTTAATCTACAGTGTTTTGTTCCCAGTGACCTACTGAAATAATGGGCTTTTCAACTGGGCTAAATATGCTAAGTATCACTGCTGTAGCAATTATATTTCAGAACTGCCTCATCTTTTTAGTGGTTAAAGCACTTTCGATTAGATACAGCTTGGCTTGGAGGTTGCATTGGAATCAGACAAACCTGGGTTCTGGTCTTGGGCCAGCATTATTCTCTGCATAATAAAGACAGATAATTTAACTTCCCTAAATCTCGGTTTTCTTATTTGTAAATTGGGAATACTAATGACCTCTACTTCAGAGAGTGGTTGTGAAGATTAAGTTACATTATGTATGTAAAATCATTTGCGTGTTTCCTGGCACACACGGTACATTTAGGGATGTTATTATCATCATCATCATTATTATTGTTGTTCTAGTGTTAATCAAGACCTAAACCCCACTATAAAATAATGTTATTCTACTATGGTAAAGGTTGGTATATACACTAGTTATTCAATGAGATTGTGTGTCTGTAGCTGCTAAAAACATGAAAAAGTAAATAATTCAGTTAATTATATTGTTCATTGACCTTCATTAGTGTTTCTCTTATTATGAAGTCTTCAAGGTTGTTTTGGATATAGCAAAACAAATTGGAACATTCACATAATCCAGTAAATTAGAATTCATTAAACCTTTTTAAACATGTGCCATATAATAATTTTAGGAAAGAATAATCAATAGTGCCTCTAAAATTAATCTAGCAGTGAAAGACTGAAGTCTCTTCTGAGAAAATTGGCGAGTACATATTTAAGAGATATTAAGCAACCTATAGGATTATTTTTCCTTCACCAAACTGGTATATTTCTCAACTGCTAGGCTACTATTTAAATAGCTTTAAGGCTTGTGTTTTTAAATATATTAAGTTGGTCTAAAATTGTATCTGTGCCTCCTTCCATGCCTAGCTTGCTGATGGAGCTAGATGTGCCAAATAGGATTCCAATTGAAACAATTAGTTCTACAAATGACTGTGGAAGTTGCCTACTTTGCTCTGGACCAATGTCCCTTATTTTACATTTGAAAAAACTCAGTGTATACAGTTCCTTGAAACAACTTTAATGGCGTGATTGAAGGTGGGCTGGTGTTTCTGGGTCGACAGCATGCTTTGGCCATGCATACAGGAGTGGGAAATCAGGGAGCTCATATTTTGTCTGTTGTGGCTAGGCTTACATAAATCCATCTGGAGGACACAGGAGAGCACGTAGTCCAGCATTTAGGAAACATTGATTTGACGAATTAAGAATGGTGACTACACAATCCTCATACACTGCTGGTGGAAATGTGAAATGGGGCAGCCATTTTGGAAAGCAGTCTAGTAGTTGCTCAAAAGGGTAAACATGGAGTTTCCATATGACCCAGTAATTGTGTATATGACTCTCCTAGGTGTATACCCAAGAGAAATGAAAACGTATGTCCACACAAAAACTAGTACACAAATGTTCAAAGAAGCAGTATTCACAATAGCCAAAAAGTGGAAACAACACAAATGTCCATCAACTGATGAAGGAATAAATAAAATGTGATATACCCATACAGAAGAATATTATTTAGCAATAAAAACAGATGAAATACTGGTATGTACTACCATATGGATAAACCTTTATTATATTATTCCAAGTGAAAGAAGCCAGTCACAAGAGATTACATATTGTATGGTTCCATTTATATGAAGTGTCCAGAACAGGCTAATTCATAGAGACGGAAAGTAAATTAGAGGTTACCTAGGGCTGAGGATGGGGTGGGGTGGGAGGAAGTGGGGAATGACTTCTGGTGGGTACAGAGTTTCTTTTTAGGGTGATGAAAATGTTCTAAATCTGACTCTAGTGCTGGTTGCACAGTTTTGTGAATATACTAAAAAATACTGAAGTACATACTTTAAACAAGCAAATTGTATGATATGTGAATTATATCTCAATAAAGCTGTTATATAAAAAAAGAGTGAGTTGCCCATCTTTCATGTCCACAGATACTATAATCAGTTTCATAGGCCAGACTATCATGAGTATTTTTCAGGTTTCCAGTTCAAAGTAGTTGAAACAGGCATTTTTAAGAATGGTATTCATTGAAATGCATCAAAGCATAAGTGCACTCCCTGAAGAAACACTTTAACTCATGAGCTTAAATAATAACTGAATTTAATTCATTCCAGGTACATTCTCATTAAAGAAACTGCTGGCCGAAATGTTGAAATAAACATTTAGCTACTAAGCGAACAAATTAAACTCCTTTATGATTTAATTGCACCAGTGAGTATTTCTTTTTGGAATGTGTTTCTGCTTTGATACATTTCAATACACATCATGAATTATGTTGAATGATGGCATTTCAGAAACTGTGTGAGTATGTATATGCATATGTATTTTCAAACTGCATTTAAAATGTTATTTAAAATATGTATGCATGTGTACATATGAACATTCCAATTTCTATGTTTATGTGTATGTATACAATACAGAAAGACATATTCCCATAAGTCCCATGCAATGTAGTCATATTGTGGGATATGTATTTGCCAACTAGTTGCAAGCATTAGCAGAAATATTCTCTCTGCTTTCTCTCCTCTCTCCTCTCTCTCTCTATACATATGTGAATGTACAAATATTTGATAATGTTTATTTTTCACATGATAGACCCACAGTATTTATAGGTGGATATTTTGATCATCCTGCATATTTTGAACCACTGGAGCTATTTCGAGGAATTTTTAGAGCTTTGAAAATATACAGCATTTTACTGCTAGATGCATGCAGATTCGTGGCAGTGATTATAGAAAAGGAATGACTATAAAAAACAAAACAAAACAAAACAGAATTCAGCCCAAATCTTTTCATACTCTTTCAAACTCTTTCAAGTCTCAGTGCAATGTTTTCCAGTTAGTCGTTTCTTTCTCACTGAATTCCTTTACAGTGTGGGTTTAAAAAGTAAAACTTATTCCTCCTGTCCTATTGATAATCTAATGAGAAATGAAAGCTTTCCTTACAAAATAGAATTTATTTGAAAAGTCTCTGAATTTTTGAAAATTTATTTTCTTTGTGGACTCACACACACACAAAGTAGTACCTCTACATTTTTTTTTCTTTCCTAATTTTAGCTCTAGTCAACTTTGGTTGTATATGAAGTATATTAAAAATGGTCTGAAGACTCATATCACCAACCCCTTTTTCTATAGTTGAAAATCACCATTTATACTCTTTCCCTCTCTTACCCCTCCTGAAATATTCCCTTTTCTCTACCACTTACAAACACTCAGAGATAATTATTATAATCATTCACTTTCCCACAAAACATGTATATGCATCACTTTCCTATACCTTTAAGTAGGACACATGACTATAAGAGCGAAATGGCAAAATACACAGCTGAAATGTTGCAGCCAGGTAGGATTTGTGATACCATTTAGCTAGAAATATAGTGGCAGTCCTATAGTTGCAGCCTTAATGGGAGTTTCGCTTTCAGTTCAGTTTGTGCCATATAGAACACAAGGGGACAAAATGCAGATTAGGAAAAGATAGAGTCTGCCTTCTCAAGGTGGGGCACAGAATGTCAGCCTGAGCAAGTAGAGACGATACACAGACTCCAAGCAGAGGGGCCATAGGCTGTCCAAAAAGGACACCGTCCTTCAGGCCAAATAATTTACAGAATGTATTAGAAGAAACCTGACCTCCTTAAATATGGCATGGTAGGCTTGGTATTTAGTGAAATGTGACCATTACGAGGTATAATAATTTCCTATAAATAACAACAAATGATACATGAGACCAGTGCCTGTTAGTGAGGGGCAAGAGTAGTCGGAGGCTCATAGACGAGGATCCACAGTGGTTGACCGAGAAGATGAAGAGATGGCCAGCCGGGAACAGGAACAAGTCTTTCAGTGTTCATGCCCGACACTCACACCAGCACTTAGAGACTGCTGGATGAAATTATGATTTGGAGAATTGTATATATTTTTCTGGTTCCATGGAGTTGATTCAATCTTTTCATCTACTATGCTATTGTTTTCATAAAGTGCCACAACTCTTGTGGATTGACATCTGGCCTTAAATGGACGAGATCTAATTATTCCTTGCTAGGTTTTTGGTCTCTAGAGTGAACAAAACTAGAAAACGTGATCCTGCCAAATATTGTTTATGCTGCACCATTTGTATAGAATGGCACAAATTCTATGCAAATTTCATAGAAAATGCCTCTTGATGAACTCCTACTCACTTGCTAAGGCTCAAATAAAGTGCCACTTCCTCTGTGAAGTCTTTCTTGATGTTCCAGCTGAATTAATGTTGTTCTTCATCATGAACCCATAACTCTGTATATGTAATTCTTTTATAGCAGTTAACGCTGTTTCATAGATATTTACTTGCACCTGAGAGTCATTGGTGAAGGGGCCTCATATTACTTAATTTGATATCTATAGTTGCTAGCACAGTGCCTGAACATGGTTCATAAATGCAGAACCAATAAATAAAATCTGTTCATTGTCCAGTTTGAGCTTATGATACAACATTCCTTGAGAAGTCGCCCGGATTTGCCCAATTTATTTAGTCCCAACTAATATTTGTTTTGCCATCATTTCTGATCTTTAGTGAGAGTAGAATAGAAGATGAAATAGCACCTGAAAGTCTAATGATTCATCCACTAACAATTCTTGCTATCTTAGAGTAAACCAACAATGTCAGAGCTCCCCTTCACTTTGACATGGGTCCGAGAGAATTGCTGATCTGTCCCTTGAGACCTTTTCTGTTTCCTAGTCTTCTCAATTCACACAGAAGTTCTCTCATATCTTAAAATCAGGGATCTGTGAGACACAGTTAGCCTACATTCTTCATGACATTGTCTGTGAGCTACCCCTCAACTGGCACCTTTTCCAGAACTTTTCCTTTACTCGCTCACTCTCTTCCACCTGACTGCAGCTCAGTAGTGGACTGGTCCAGGGAGAAGCATTTGAACTAAAAAATACCCTTCCCTAGATTTAGATGTGGAACCTCAAGTGGTTGGACCAGTCCACTGTCATAAAAGTAGGCCATCATATGGTCTAAGAAACTGAGGAAAGCAAAGAAACATAGAAGAATTGGACACACGTGCAGAGAAAAGGGAAGAGATGAGACAGAGGAGGACAGACCTTGATTTGTAAGTCCTTGATTGCAGCTTTTCCCTGACGTCCAGCCACAGTCTTGGCCTTGGATTTCACAAGATAGCCTAGTATCTTTATAATAAATATTCTTTTTGCATAAAGTAGCTAAATTGGGATTTCTAACAGTTGACCACAACACCCTAATTAATTTGTCTTTGTATAACTTAATTAATTGGTTGGGAAATGATAATGTTTTTCCTTTACAGTCTGTACAGTATTCATATCCTTATACCTCTGTGACCACTTTCCCTTTTTTTTTTTTTTGAGACAGAGTTTTGCTCTGTCGACAGCCTTAGCTAGAGTGCAGTGGCGTGCTCACTACAACCTGAAACTCCTGGGACCAAGTGATCATCCTGCCTCGGCTTCTCAAGTAACTGGGACTACAGGTGTGTGCTACCCCACTCGGCTAATTTTGCCATTATTTTGTAGAGACGGGGTCTTGCTCTTGCTCAGGCTGGTTTCGAACTCCCGACCTCAAGTGATCCTTCTGCCTCGGCCTCCCAGAGTGCTGGGATTACAGGCGTGAGCCACTGCGCCCGGCGTGTGATTGCTTTCTCGATATAGGTACTCAAAAACTCCTGAGGAATCTGGTCACCACTGCTCAGTATTCCTGATATCCTGACATATTACAGGAGATTTAGACTTTGTGGCCAATGCTCGGAAGCAGATGAACATCCAACTGGCGTGTACCATGAGGTGACAGCATTATTTCAGCGTTTAAAAGAAGTGAGATACGTATGTTTATATAAATGTCATCCTCTTTACTTACTCCAAAAGGAATAGCATCAGGACAATTAGTAATGTCCTCACTACTGTTGTATATCATAGAAGTGTTATCTCAGGGATTGGACACACTATTTAGGCCTAGAGGTGCTATGGAAGGACCTGAAGACAGAAGTAGGGGGATGAAAAGTCAGTGAGGTGATATTGACTCTGGTAAGGAAGGTGGCATATGAGATGGGTAGAGCAGGAGGTCAAAATCACACGAGTGACCAGTTGAAGAGAAGCCGACACACATATGTTTGAGAAGAGACGACCTTGGAATAGGCCGAGACACTGTTTTCCTAGCACTGTGATATGTATAAGATAGGAAGTGTGTTTTTATTTCCTGTTACACGTAAACAACTATGATCATTTGTCAGTTAGCATTTGTCATTTTAACAATTTATTTGTTCAATGCATTTTCATTGAGTACCTGCTGTATACTGGGCCCTGTTATACACTGTTGTGGACACAGACACAGTCCTAACTCCTATAAGGCTCACAGACTAGTAGAGGTAACAAAGAACAAGTAGAAGAAGTACTGGAGCAAACAAATATTTGATCACATTTATTGTTGATGACAACCGCTATGGGCACGTGTCTTAAGTCTCTCTGTAATGTGACGCCATCCACCATTTTGTTTTGAGTCAAATATTTTCACGCCAGAGGAGTTTAAATCCTATTATTTTTAAACAGCATCACATCCTAGTTCATAAGATTCAGATAACAACTTAAAAATAAGGTGCATTACTTTTCCTAGTTAGTAAACCCAGCAAGTCTTCACGCGTTCTCTTGCTTCTGAATGATTCAGGTTTGAGAAGACAAGTGATACCATCTGAGTATATGCATGACCTGGTCTGGCCAACACGGAGAGGACCAGGGACTTGACTCCCTGTCTCCTAGAAGTTCAGGCATCTCAGCAATGTCAGAAGAGGAGAAGGGTATTGTGCTGTCAAGAGTGGCCATTTTAAGAAACCTGTATTAGAACATGATGTAATACATTAATGTGAACTCTTATTGCTTAATTTTCTCAGCAGGGATTAATGGGGCTGAGGGATGAAATGTTCTTCTGAAGTTAGAGATTTCAGGAGTGAAGCAAGGACAAAATGTGCCCATTTCCACCATTGCCCCAGTCCTCACCATCACCTTTGGCACCAGCACAGCCCTGCAATTACCATCCTAGAGCCACCTGGATGGACTCTTTGTCCTGCAAGATGCTTTCTCATCACAAGTTAAAATTTTCTTTAAACCCTAAAATAGTAACATGAAAAATGCCAGAGTGCAACAATTATTTGTGAAAGACTTTGGATTTGCCCCAAAAGTCATAGTATGGCAGTTTTGAAAGCACAGCAGTGTGCTCAAATAACTAAATAATTAATGTGAGCCCGAGTGGGGAGCACAGAGTGAAAGCCAGGTATGGGAATAGATGCTCCTTGATCCCTAAAACCAGATCAAACAGGACAGTGACCAAGATATCACAGAAGCAGCTAAAAGGCTACCATAGTCCCCATCTGTTCATGAGGATGGATTACTAGAGTTTTATGTTGTGTGAGTCTACATGCATTCTGAATTTATCTAGCATTCTTTAGTTTGATAATAATTATGTAACCTTGGGTCATTTTGGCTTTGCCTACTAATTACTACCTCAGAAGTACTTTCTCTGTTCTATTTAAATATTTCTATATTGGGAATTGAATGTCAGGATACAGGTTTTCATTTATCACAGGCATAGCCTCATCATATGTTCAGCCTAAACAGAGTCTATTTTTCACAATTAATTACCTAGCTAGTCAACCAGTCAACCAATGTGTATTGATTGCATAAAGCAAAGGTCAGCAAACTATGGCCCACTGGCTGCTTTTGTATGGCCTGTGAACCAAGAACAGTTTTTATATTTTAAAATGGTTGAAAAAATCAAAAGAAGAATACTACTCTGTGACACACAAAAATTATTTGAAATTCAGTGTTTATAAATAAAGCTTTACTGGAAACAGCCACACCCACTGAATTATGTATTGCCTGTGACTGTTTTGCATGCCAATAGCAGAGTTGAGTAGTTGCCACAGAGGTTGTATAGCACACAAAAGTCTAAAATATTTGTTGTCTGTCCCTTTACAGAAAAAATATGTAGGCCATTGCATGGAACATGTCCAGCACAATATGCTTATGTCTGGGATTAGAGAGAAAAAGGGTAGAAGCTCTGCCCCTCAGAGGCTCACAGGCTAGTGCTCTGAATAGGGTTAGCCCAGAGTACTAGGGGACCCAAAACCAAAACTAGAAGAATCATGGAAAACTTCCAGGATCAAAGGACATCCCTGAAAGATGCACAATGCATTGATATGCATTTGGAAGTGCATTTGCTTGTTTCCTAGGGAAAAAAAATCTTTTTAAATTTCCCCACCAGTATCTTTGGTCATATTTTGGTAGAGAGTTTTAATGCAGTCATGGATTAGTAGTTAAAAGAGGACAGTTATACAGGGATTGAACACGTTAGATACTTCTGTTGCCGCTGAGCTACTATTTAAAACCTTTTAATACTGATATTCATGGAAAATGGCAGGAACAGAAAGCTTGTTCTGATGCTATTCAATCAATGTTGGGTGGTTCATTTTGAATCAAAATTTAATTAAACCAATAATGGTAATAATAAAAAGAATATCAATAGTTCGGGTCACATCATCCCTAGTGATGTTAATCATTTGGGTAGCCAACGTGGAAAGGCTTTCAAAACATGTATTGAATCTCCTACTACAGAACAGCAGTTAGAAGATTGACCTCTAGAGTTACATAGACCTGGATTCTAGATCTTACTTGTTCATTACTTGCTGTGTGACCATAGTAAATTACTCCCTGACAACCAATTTCTTCATCTCTAAAGAGAAGAGAATGAATTATTTCTTTTTATAGGACTGTTGGGATATAAGTGTACAAGGTGGTTAGCACAGGGCCTGGCATATGGTAACACTGAGTATGTATTAGCCATGGTTAGAAACAAAAATTGCCAACATCTAAAAAAAAGACAAAGATAGAAATACAATATAAAGAAATCTTATTTATCCTACTCTCCAGTTCCTCAGCATGGACTTTCTGCATAAAGTTCACTAATCTGCACTTTTCCTCAAATCTGGCTGATCATAGATTTGAAACCTTGGCAGTGGCTCTGGGAATTTGCATTAAAAACAACAGCAACAATGACAACAACAAGCAAACACCTCCCAGGTTTGGAAACCACTGAAACCAACCCTTAGAGATAATAGGACTGACTGTGAAATCTCTCAATAAATGTATAAAACTGCTGTCCTTCAGAATAAAATATAATTTTGGAAAATGTGGGAAATATATAATATGAACAGAATAAGTAAATATATTCATGGCAAACCATCATTTCAGAAAATAGAAAGTTTTGTGGTTCATATATGTAATTTATATAAAGCAAGCCTCCCAGTATACATACTATATTGTCTTTCTTCTGATTAAAACCAGAATTAGTTTTTCAATATATTACAATAGGGCTTCCTTTCAGTCAAAATTATGATTTTTTTTTCACTTTTATCACAAGTGTTCTGTTTTTCCCTCATCAAAGCGTCTGCTTTTATTCTACTTTAGATATAGGCCCTAATGTTTCATAGCCATGAGCTAAGAACAGTCTTATTGAGAAGAGAGAAACATTTAGAATAATAGGAGTTGTTACACGCACAGTAACAAATGAAATACATCTTTTGTAAATAACTCCCACCAGAAATCTTATATTTCCGAGCATCTATGCATATACCTTCATATAACAACTTTTGCGTTCGTAAAACATTCATTGAAGGCAGCTCTGCAGTTTTATAGAAAAACAACATGCCAGGGATGCAAGAATCTTGCCAGTTCTGTGAAAAATGACACCAATTAAAGCTTAAATTGCTTGTTTTCTCATAAGGTACATATTTTCATAACTTTGAAATCAAATAATTGCTGCTTTTATATTAAATACAATAAAACAAAAAGGATGCTAGTTTAGAGGAACTGCTACAAGCATTTTAATATAATTTTCCCACCATTTAAAGTCACAAAATATGGAAAACAAGTCAAGTATGCAAAGTTCTAAGGAGATAGAGAAAGTCCTTCAGATTATTACATCGTTTGTCTTTTGTGTCAGGAAATGTGTATATGATTTCATTGTTTGATTAAATGCCAAAAAAAGGCACATTGCTCTTATCTAACTGATTACAGATTTTATTCATATGAAAAAGTATTTGTTAATGCTTTGCCATTAAGAGATTTTTTTCTCTTTTCTTCTTTTTTAAGTTCTAAACATGAATTTCCCAAAAAAATAATCTTCTAACTTCCCAGGCTTTATTTCTTTATTTTACATTAACAATACATGGTACTCAAATTTCCCATAGTGAAACCCAGTCACTGATGATTTCATATCTTCAAACTGAGCAAACAATTCCTTTTTGACTGGGTAGAGTAAGTGAATATGTCTGCATATGTGTGTAAGTTCTGAAATATATCATATCAATTTTCAAAAACATTAGAGAAGATAATTTTAACATGTTGAGGTACCAAAAAGTAAAAAGGTTTTTTGATATGTGTCTCTGGGGCATTACTAATCAGAGAGAAAAATATAATTTAAAATCTGAATCAAGTGTTGTAAGGTAATGTGTTTCATTTCAATACTTTTATATAATCATTTTTTAACATATATATGTAAAGCTGCTATCAAGCAGATGAATGCTAATTTTCTTAGGCAATGTAAAATACTGATGAATAAACTTGTGATTTTATTAAAAACACATAAAAGTGTAAAAATTCTGTCACATTGATGCTTTTATTTGTATCTGGGTCTGAGTGACAGCTATGGTTTCAGAGAGAGAGATACCATGTGCTTTTCATGGTATAAACTAGCTGTCTGCATTAATAATAAGCTTGTGCTGAAGCCAATTTGAGGCTACATCGAGGGATTTCAAGGTCATTTGCCAATGGCCCGGCCTCCATTAACTTCTTCGGTAAAAGTCCCAATGATCCTTATTTTGGCCTTGAGTGTGGGTTATCAAAATCATCCCTCTTAATATTTCCACATAAATAGCTTGTTTCCTTAAATAGTCATTATGTTCAGTGGGGACAGTTTCTGAAAGCTTCTTAGTTCAATAGAAAAATGCATTTGGAAAAATTTGTTTAAAATATATCTATATTTGGAAAAAGAAGACTTTAAGAGTGCTTTGAGTATTTAATTAGAAGACATTAAAGACAGCTAAATGTTCCCCTTGTCATGGGGAGCATGAAGTGATATAAAACAGTGAGATTTCCAAAATATTAGGACTGTCAGTTTGCTAAAAGATGAGTCAGAAAGCAGGGTAAGTAATTATGCTATGCATACATGCATATGTTTTTTTTAAAAATTCTTTTAATTGCTTACCATATTAAATTAAAAAAGTTTAATATTAACCCCTTGAGCTTCTTCCTTTACCATGCTCTTTTGGAAAAGCCCCCCAACCTTCCCCAAAAAAGTTGTTATTGACATTGTAATGTGTAAACCATGAAGCACTTTCACAACGAGGTCTTGGAAGAGATTGGTAAGAAAGACTAAAGAGAAATAGATCTTATTTATTGTGTTATTTAAACCTGAGTTACATTACACCATCCTACATTTAAGAGGCAGCCTGCTAATGCAAGCAAGGGTGTCTCCTGCAACGAGACAAAGATTAATGCCATGTGTACTGATGATGCTCTACCACAATTCAGAATTCTGTGGCGCCATGACGCCCCTGTTTTATATGGTGGTTTGCCAAGAGAAAATTACTTAAACCAATTGTGAATGCATTCCTTTTTTTACTTTTTATACAACCACATTTATGTAAGTAAATAGTATAATGAATATTTTTGAAATGATCCATCATTTTGAATTCACCTAGTTTGTATAAAATGCAATGTACAGTTTTTTTTTCCTCTTGCAAGAAAGACTTTCACATGGGAATGTTCAATTTTTTCCCCGTATGAAAAAGATTTCTCATAGACAACCAACCACAACTGGAATAGATTCTTTTAAACATATTGTAATGTGAGAATTTTCTTCAGCTGGAGGGTGTTTTATTCTTTAAATTGAAAGCTGTTGTTCCTCAGAACTAGTATGACATTGTAATGCATGATGTGCTAGTCACTCTTTATATGCAGAAATTGATATGCTTAAAATACATATTAAATATTGAATTGTTATGTGATATTTGAAACTCCTTCAGTGTTTTAGGTTTGTGGACTCAATTACTGGAGTTACCTGTTGCACATACATGTGGGGATTGCAAAGCACATACAGGACTACACATTGAGAATCATATCTGTTTCTTCTAGATTCAGTCTAACTTGTTGGTTAAAGATGAAGAATTTAGCAACCAATAATTTTAGGGCAGTAATATATATATCATAAAACCATCACTTCTCACATTCAACAATTAGCCCAATTTATTCCTGAACAGCACAAAAAGACAGTGAATGTTGAAACTAAAACTTACTTCATTTCTCCTTAGAGAGTAGTTTCTTCCAAAACAGAACTGAGATCATTTATAGGAGGTTTTAGAGAAGGAGTTTTCTGGATTTGTTCATTATATTTTTCCAAAGGGTGATTTAGTTTTATCATCCAATGGAAATGTGCATATGTGTGCAAACATACATATACATTTCTTAAGTAAGCATTTTGCTTGTTATGATTTTTAATGAAAGTGTTAAATTAATATGTCAACATTTTGAAGGAGAATTTAATTTCTGATGCTTTATATCTCTGACCTGTACAACACCTTGTTTCACTTTTCTCTATTTCTTTGGAATGAGTCTGCTTTTTATACTTATTACTCAGTTTTCTTATCTGTAGAATGAAAAATAGCATCTAATTTAAAAGGTTGTTTTGAGGATTAAATAAGAATTTTTGTATAAAGACCTAGCAAAGTGCTTAACACATAGTAAGCCCTCCGTGAGGTTTATTCTTTTCACTTATTGCCTTCTTTATTATGCACCCCTTGTTCTAGATATGTGAATGTTGAACAAATGACTTTGTATTGTCACTTTGAGCCAAACAGATCATGTTGTTTCTCTCGTGGGGTGTGGCCAAACTATCTGGTATGTGAGGCCCTTTGTGCTCACCATTTTGCCATAGAGAGAGACTAACAATTAATTCATTAATTCATTGAGCAGATATTTAAAAGGTGCCATGTGTACTCATGATTCTAGGTGCTGGAGACTCAGTGGTGTGCACAGAGACACAGTTCAGGATTTTTACTCTTCCATTTCTTAGTTTTTAATCAATTTCTCCTTCCATGTTCATTAAACTTCTTTTGACTTACTTTAACACTTTTTCTTGCTTTCAACTTAATCAGAGATTACCCTGGTGGATGTAGGGTCATATGAGAAATCAACACTGTTGAAAGGTTTTTTTGAGCATCTAGTATGTTTAATTTTCAGTGCCAGCCATTCTTAACACATCAGTGTTAATCTCAGACTGTTCTTTTAAGAATTTATAATATAGTAGGCAATATAAGTCAAAGGAGAATGAAATTTTAAATGCCATGCCATGGTAGCAATTGATAAGGTTGTATAGGTATGTTACTTGCTATACAATTTCTATCATAATTTTCATCTCTGAACCATTTTTTTCCTTCTAGAAACAGTATGGTTTGACCTCATCAAAATCCAAGTTGGGTCCTTATTAGAATTAAATTTGTATAAGGTAAAAACTGTGCCTTCACTAAAGTATCAAGTATATGTGAGCAATCCACAAATACAACTCAAGAGTAAAAAAAACAAAGTCTAAATTATACTTTTTCCCATGAACTCAACACAGGGGGTTTGGATATATGAATCATTTGTGTTTAGTCAGTTCTAAAACTTTGTGACTCCTTGTATTTGTGACTCTTTTATCCTAATGTCTGCCATGCTGTAGTTAGTTATTAATTTACATTACTGTGGGTAGGCTAGAATCTTTATTGCACGTTGACTTTTTTATCCATCTTGGTATCTCCCTTCTAGCAAAGTGGCTTGTAGAGAGAAGGTAAATGAAATTGAGTCAGGGCGCTGAGGAAAATCTCCCCTCCCTGTATTTCCCAGTAAAGCAATGGACGAACTGAGACTAGTCTTCAAGGCTCTTGAATTCCAGACCTCTGTCATAGTCATTAACTGTGCATGTATTATTTATCTTCATCATTCTAGCATTGCAAAATGGGGTTTTTATTGATCAAGTAATAATATTTGTGACTATACAAGATGACCTCAGAACTTCCAGAGCAGTCATACTGATACAGGATGGTCTCAGCTGTTTCCAACCAGACCCCCTAAATGCAACACAGTTTATTGGGTGTGAGAGACTTTCAAGTGAGCTCATACTAGATGTTCACTCCCTCTGTCCTTCATGAGCAGTAAACATCTCAGGGCAGTCAGAAGTGGCATGGGCCCTCTGAACATGAATCAAATCTCTCTTAGCTCTAGTGGTTGCTCTGTTCTCAGTGTTTGTCTTTATCTTTCAGCTGCCTGGCAGTTTGGCTACATTTGTGCAAACAAAAGGTATGCACAGTTGATTTAGGACAAGGGTTTCTCTATAACTGCAATTTGCATATATAAGCAGGTTTGCTTTTAAAGTCTTTGAAATATTAACATCTTATTCATTGTGATATACAATTTAGCAGTTTGTAATATATGATGTTTGGAGAATGTCTTTAGAAGTTTCATGATTGTGCCACGCATTTTGTAAACACGAATTTCCCAAGATTTGCAATAAGGTCATGGATTTGATCTATGACTCCAATGTCGTGATAATTTTGGCAACTTTTCCATGCCTATTCCTTGGATCTCTTCCTCCCCCTATGTATAACAACTTCAGTGTTGGCTCATCAACTGTGCACAGTCCTGCCTCTTTCCTGCGAGAGTAAACATTTCCTCAAATAAAAAGTTTCATGACTAGGGTTTCCTTGGCCAGAGTTAAAATAAAAGCTTTCCCCTTATGTAATTAAGGCAAAGACAACTGTAGACATGTTCTAAATCCTTAAAATGTTCAATCCTTCTTCAGTCCCCATGTGCCCCACTGGAGCCAAAGTCATCTTAATTGTGTATTCTAGGTAGAAGGCAAAAGTCCAAATCCCTCCTCATGCAAACTTCAAAGTGTTTCAAATCTCATCCACTTCTCCTTGGTCTTTCTTTCACTTAATATTAGATGTTCCATCATTAGCCTTAAACTTGCTATTGATGTACCACTTTTTATTTAAAGAAATAGAAATTGGCTGAATGAATCAATGATTGAGAACGTTTCTCCCCAATGCCCAATTCCCTCTTTGGGAATGAAGCAGTTCATGTTAATAATATAATTTATTGCTTTATTGCCTTAGCTAGGGGATATTTCCAGGGAACCTGAAGGACCTGGGTAGTAGAGCAATCAGGCAGTGTGCCAACTGCCCTCTCCAATGATTTTTATATATGTAACCCAATTAAAATAGCATCCCAGGTAGCCTGTTGAAATTAGCTATTAAAAATGGGTTACAAATAATCTTAGAGGTGATTGTGCATGGTGAGGAGGGTACATATGAGGGTGTGCATTCGTGTAGATGAAGAGAAGGAGGAAGAAGGGAGTGATTGATAAGGGGATGTATATAATTATTGAGAGCCTACTGTGTCCTAGACACATTTGTAGACACCAGAGATGTGGTAATACAGCCATGAGCCCATTCTGTAATCCACGGAGTCTGTTGACTAGAGATGGGTGATACACAGTAAACTGGATGAATAAAGATGCATTCCAGTCTGACAAATGTGAGAAAGAAACAAAAGGGAGCAATAATAAGGAGAGGGAGGGAACTCTTTTATACAGAAAAGGGCTCTCTGAAATGATGAAATGGAGCCGGTCACATGAAGAAAAATGGAGAGAGCTCTTCAGAAGAGAAAACACCAGGCACAAATACCCCAAGGTGGGAATGTATTAGAGCATAGTTATTTGGGGCTGGGGAGGTGCAGAAGAGTTGGTTTTTATTTTTGGAGTCACCTGGTTCAGCAACATCATTGGCCTGCACTGGCTCTTGCACCTGTCAGGATCCTAGCAGAAAAAAAGATGGCTCAGTCAAAGTGGCTAATTCAGGAGAGTTTAATAAAAGAATTGTTTATACAGCTGTGGGAAGTATTTAGGGAAATGAACAAGGGTTGATGCAGTACCCTGTCAGTAGGAAGAGGAGGGAGACTTTTCCAATCTAGGTCTAAAGTTACAAACAAAAGGAGAGGTTTCAGGAGCTCAGAGTGGGTGTCTAAATGGATAGCGCTGCTGAATGGAGCTGTGATCTGCAGTAGAGAAACGCGAACAATCCTCGGCCATCTGGAAAAGGGAAGGGGGCAGTGGGGGCAGCAAATACTTAACCTCACTCTCCTCTAGTCCTTGATGTACTCTTCTGGCAAACTCAGCCAGAAGCTGGGGGGCCAGGAGAATTTGACCCCATCCACTGGTCATGTCCTGAGGTAGAGAGAAGTATGAAAAAGGATGGAGAATAGATATGGAAGGGCTATGAAAAAGTATTGAGTACAGCTCTCTTTCTACTTTCTTCTTCAGTGCTAGTCACTGAGTCAGTGGTGGGTCTTCCAGGGCGAAGAGGCTGAGGGAGCATCACAGTAGCTCACCATACATCTGGATGACTCCGACATTCATAGACCACATAATGACCTAGTGGTCAGGAAGTGTTCATGTTTCTTCCTAAATAATTGCACTCCTGAATAACTTAAGTGAAGAATTATGTCCCAGGAGCAGAATAGGTATCCTCTTTTGGGGTCACTATCTACCAGTCACTAAATGTCTCTTTAATCTTTTCTTCTAATTTTGTAATGAATCCCTTAGAAGCTGAAAACCACAGGATGGTGAAGTGCAACCTTTTTCTTATTCATCTCTCTTTCGAAATGTACTTGAAGTTTTGGAAAATCAGCAGGTATTATGTTCTCCTCAGATTCCATTTTGCATTGAGCCTCACAGCTAGCTGCATTCATTTAATGCTGCTCCGATACCTATTCAGCAGCAAAACATACAAAGGAAGAGTGTATCAGTCTGCTCAGGCTGCTGTAACAAAACACCAAAAACTGGGTGGCTTACACAGTAGAAGTCTATTTTCTCACAGTTCTGGAGTCTAGAAGTCCAAGATCAAGGTGCTGTCAGAGTTTGTTTCTGGTGAGGCTTCTTTTCTGGCTTGTAGATGGCCACCTTCTGGCTGTGATTTCATATGGCCTTTCCTCAGTGAATACATGGGGAGAGAGAACAGAAGAGAGAGAGAGACAGAACATGCTGGTAACTCTTCCTCCTCTTGTGAGGACACCAGTGCTGTCAGATTAGGGCCCCACCCTTTATGACTTCATTTAACCTTAATTACCTTCCGAAAGGCCCTATCTCCGTATTAGGGTTAGGTCTTCAACATAAGAATTTTGAGGGGGGACGCAGTTCAGTCCATAACAAAGAGGAGTGCTGTTTTGGTTAAGGCTAAGGCAAACTAACTAACTAGACCTAGAGTTTCCATAACAAAATACTACAGAGTGGATGGCTGAAACAACAGACATTTATTTCCTCACAGTTCTAGAGGCTGGAAGTCCAAGATCAAGGTGTCTACAGGATTGTTTTTTCTAAGGTCTATTTTCTTGGCTTGTAAATAGCTGTTTTCTTCCAGTGTCTTCACCTGTTGCCTCTGTATGTTGTTGTCTGTGTCCTAATTTCCTGTTCTCATAAGAACACTCATCATATTAGATTAGGGCCCACCCCAACAATCTCATCTTAACTCAATTACTTCTTTAAAGGTCCTATCTCCAAGTAGTCACATTCTGAGATACAGGGGCGTTAGGGTTTCAACATACGATTTTTTAGGGTACACAACTGAGTCCATAACAAATGCTATAGGGCTCATCTGTTGAAAAAGATTTCAAATTGTCTGGAATTTGAGAGGGAATATATTTTAGGCCATCCCACCACCATATTTGCTGAAAGCAAGAGGGAGGGAAAGGAGGTAAGGTACAGAGAAAAAAGAATCCCATTGGCACCAACATTACTCCTCCATTATGGCTCCAGAACCATGTTTTCTAATTCATTAACTGATATTAAACAGCAGCAATCCAGCCTCTCCATATCCCCACTGTCCACATTCTGGGCTTTGTGCAACTTACTATTTCAGTTCTTGGTTTGCTGCAAATAACGGAGCATGGAAAATAGTCACACTATGAAGCACTCTCCTATCTGACTGAGCTCACTGAGCCTATCAGCTTCAGCCTCAGATACCTACCACTAAATACTGGAGATCTTAGTGCATTGGGGAAAGTTTAAAAACCAACCAACCAACCAAATTATTTACTACAAAAAAGATTGGGCTCAATTTGTGCCTGCAAGAATTGTGAATGCCTTTCAAGAATGGGTTCCCAATAGTGTCATAAAGTGATTATATAGTTCATTATATAGCTCATGGCCCTGCCTCTGGGATATATCAAATGGTATTATTCCTGGCACAACATGATTTCTGTGTTTTGAAATGAGAAGGCACTCATTTTCAGTTCGTATTGTGAGTGAATGCAAATCTTCCTGCCAAAATGTGCTTAAGGTACCCTGTTTAAAACAACTGGTCAGAAAATAGTGGTCCTCTGGAAAAAATATAGCAGATAATCAGGTGTACTGGAAAATGACTAACAATTGGGTTTTTGGGGGGACAGGAGGCTTTTTAGGGAAAAATATAGCAGACCATCAGATGTACTAGAAAATGACTAACAACTGGCTTTTTGGGGGGACGGGGCTGGTTTTTAGCATTTGCCAATTTCCATGGTGTAAATACTCCTGTCATGGCTGATTTCAAACTACCACCATGATGTCACTGGTTTCAGAATTGGGAAGAGATGCAAGTGTACAAGCCAACTCCAGTATAACACTGGCAATAAGTGGAACCAAGATGCAAAGCCCTCAGGTTAGAGTTACCCCTAATTATTCCAGGTGTTAACACCGGCATGAACAATCTGCAGAGTGTACTCAAGATAGCTTAGTCCTATATAGAATTTTGCTGATGACCATTCAAATAATGCAACTGATAAAAGCCATCCTTTGGGCAAATGAATAAACACAGGTAAAGAATTTTCTAAATTTAGCAATGTAGATCTTAAAGAAAATAACAAACTGTGTGGGATGAAAACTGAGTAACACAGTGAAAGGATTCGTACTACTTTTGTCAAAAAATATTTCCTAATCATCACCAAATTTTTTTTCTTTCTTTTTTTGGGAGGCAAGGGAAGGGGTGTTTGTTCTTTATTTTTAGTTTTTCCCTTGTGAATAGACAATGGGATTAGAATACACTCTGTGTCCTTTAAAGTATGTAAGTATGTATAGTACTGTCTAACTTTTTCATTACAGATGGCTGGCCTAATCATTCTCAGCAAATCATTTTCTTGTCTAGATATAAAGAGTCTATCTGGGTATTGTTACATGGGGCTACTTGGATTGAATTGGTCCTGCCTGCCGCTTACAGTTAAGATTACAAAGCCAAACCAAAGCAACTCCCCTGTTCCAGCATCCTCATTTGAAGTGCTTTATTTTCTTGTCAGAGTGTGTTACACATTGTATCTGAAAGTTCTGTCCTCTGAGTTATTAAAACCCAGAGGAGAAAAGAGACCATCATTTGCCAGTTTACCAAGAGCATGACCCTTTGAGTCTCTTGGTGGAGAAAATTGGACGCAATGGTGGTGATTCTGCATGGGCAGAGAGATGGCTGCTTTCTGTGCTGCTTCTGTAGCTCAGGTCCCCCTGCCAAGAGTCTTCATCATGTGCTCTGCCACATGGACTGGGTTCAGCGATAGGTGTCAGGGATTTGCTTCTGCCTTAATTCCTCATAGTACCTGCTGCTGCTTCTACCCATTGACTTCAGGCAGATGACAATTTGCCATTTGGAAGAATTGTTTTTACATATTCATCCAGCTTAGTTTTAAATAATAAAGTTCAAATCAATAAAGTGGAGTTTCATAGACAGTAATAAACTTGTTCTAACTTCTGCTCTATAATTCCAAGACTGCTAAAATGCTATGTAGAGTGTCCCCATAAAATTGATTAATCTAAATTTCTTATATTAAAATAGATATACATTTGTTGTGCTAAAGTATGTAACTTATTATATAATGATGAATATTTGTATAGGTTTTAAAGATTATGAAGTATTTTCAGATGTATTAGATTATTTGACCAAAGCAATAACCTACTGACAGTGATAGAAATTATCCCATTAATCTAAGGTCACATGGTTGGTTAGTGAGAGAATAGGAACTTGAACCTGTATCTTCTGACTGTAAATCACTGTAATCCATGTTCTTTCTAAAATATACAAGGGATTAACATACTTAACTTGAAAGATCTCTCAGAATTTTTATTTTAGTAATTCTACCAGAAGCCCTTTAAAACCTCATTCCTTCTCTATGTTTATCGTCCTCTGATATTTTTGTATATATCTATTAATATCTACTTGAAAGAAAATAGATTATTCATTTATTTCTCAAAAATGTCTGCTCAAAGTTTGGCACAGGCTGGTATTTTATTCAAGAAAAAATCTTAAAGTTTTAGAATTGCATAGAACATTTAAAAAAACACTAAGATATTTATTTGCTTCATAGTTAGAAGTCTTTCTCATTTCAGAATTATGAAGGAACTCACCTACAATGTATTTTTAGTGCTTTAGTCCGTCCTTCCTTCCTTCCTTCCTCTCTCCCTCCCTCCCTCCCTCCCTTCCTTTTATAGGAATATTGATCCATTGTAAATTTACCTGGTCCTTGGAGTGCATAAAGCGTGGGTCCAATATTTTGTTTTAGGTGGCTATTCAGGTGTTATAGCACATGTATGACATAGCTCATCTTTCTTCACTGATTTGAGATGATATATTTATCATAAACTAAATTTCTGTACACATTGGACCTATTTTTGGATTTCTTAGAATATTTTATTGGTCTGTTGGTATCCATGCAATACTAAAATACTCTTAATTACTGAGGATTTAGAATATATTTGAATATGTTATAAAGCTAATCTACCTTTATTGCTCATCTGTATTAGGGTTTTCTTAGATATTCTTGTGTGTTTGGTTTTCCATATGAATTTTATAATTATCTTGTTTAGTTCTTAAAATAAGAAAAAACAAAATAAAACAAGGAAGCAAGCAAAAACAAACACCAAAAAACCTGTTATTTGGGGGAGGGTTGTACATAAAATGGATGAGTTAATTTAAGGCAATTTGGCATCTTTGTGATGTTGGGCATTCTAGCCCAAGGTAGGTCTTTCCATTAATTCAAGTCTTCATTTTTGTCCTTTAGTAGCACTTATAAGGTTTTTTATTTTGGGTTTTCCACTTTTTTTTTTTTTTTTTTTTGCGCTTATGCCTAAGTGTGCTTTTAACCTCCATTTTTATTCTTTTTTTTTTTTTCTGTTCTCTTGGTCGGTACCTTTCATGTGATGTTAATCATCGTGGTGACATTGGGCACCTGGATGTTCTTGTTCTTATATCTAGTGTATTCCAATAAGTATGATGCAAAATTGGGGGAAGAAAGAGAGATATTTTTTATCATCTTGAGATATTCACGTATTTTTATTTTATTGCTCTTTTAGATGCCAAAACAAGATTAATAAATTTGACACATAAAAGGTTAAAAAAATTGTGCATGGCCAAAAATGATATAAAACTCAGAAGATAAACAAAACTCTGGGAAAATTACTCACAACTCACATTGTAGAAAAAGGGCTAATGTCATGAGTTTCTTCTAGAAGTCAATAATTAAAAAGACAAATAACTTAAAAGAGATAAACAGAAATGTTGTAAAAAGAAAACACACCTTTGGCTCTTAAATACATGCAAAGATGCTCAATAACACCTGTAATAAGAGAAATATTAAACTATATCACAATACCGTAGTTTTTCACTTACAAATTGGCATAAGTCAAAATGTTTGTTAAAGTTCCCTGTTGGTAAGGCTGTGGGGAAGTAGAAATTAGTATGACACTATGAAAGGCATTTAGCCACATCCATTGAAATTATAAATGTAATACTTCCTAATTCATCAATTTCAATTCTGGCAATTTTTCCTAAACATATACTTGCATATGTGCAAAATGATGTATAAACAGGTTATCCATTATCACATTGTTTGTAACAGTGAAAGACTGGAAACAACCTAAGTGTCTATGTTAATTGTCTATATTAAATGACTGGTTAAATAAATTAAGTAAACTTGTACAATTGAATACTATACAATTCTAAAAGATAGGCAAACTCTCTGCACATAACTATGTGAAAAAAGGCAAGGTTCAGAGCAGTGTGCGACATTTTGCTTAGAAAGGGGAGAAATGAGATCACATTTCTGTGTGTGCCTATATGTACATTATAAAATTCTGAAGGAATAGTAAGAAAGTCATGACAATGGTGACTTTCATGGTGTGGGTGTTGTACTAAACAGAGGAGGAACTGAAGTAGGAATGAAAGTTTCACTGTATACTTTTTAAATACACTTTTAAAATTGTTGAGCCATGCAAATGCATTGTATATTCAAAATTACATTTAAATATAAAAATCTGTTTTGCTCCATTTATTTCTGAGAATACAGGTTTAGTAAAAGTTTAGGTTTCTTACGTAGGTCATTCTTAGGCTCTTTTGGCTACATCAAAGCTGAAAAAAAAATAAGAAATCTAGAAATCATTACTGAAGTTTCCCAGAAGAGGGTGAATATGAGGAAAAACCTATCATAAGATAACATAGGAAAGTACTCAAAACAGAATTTGGGATTTTCTATTTTTAAGATTCTTTGAAAAATATCTAATTGAATTTAGAATCATTATGTTTTTTCCCACTGACTTTAATTTAATGTTAAATAATGATTTCTATACATCCAGGCATTTTAATAAATTCATAAATAATTTTCAAAGTTTTTTTTTTTTAGAATAACCTCCTCTGTCTTCAAAGAATGTGCAGGAGGTAGTTAAGATGCTTTTGGTGGGATCCTTGGTGTGTCCTCCAAGGCAAAGTTCCTATGAAGGCAGAGAAAATCCTCAGTTGCCCCATTCCCACCTCGTAGGCTGCATTCCTCTGAGAGTGCAAGTCCATGGGCAGAGAATGACTCCAAAGGACACAGGGCCTGAGGGAGGACCATGGGTTCAACAGCAGTTCTGAAGCTTGTTCTGATGTGCTAATCCTATGACTGCTTCTTGGCTTTGCCCGTAGCCTTGGCTCCAACTCTTGGCTTAGATCTTGGGCCTTGGCTTGGTTAACTCTGTGACTTCTGGTTCTGAACACTGGCTGTGACCCCAGAATAAATACTTACAGCAACCTCATTAGAACTTCTGGTCTGTGGTTCTATCTTGGTTTCCTGGCCCTCGGCTGCTTCTCTAATGCCAGCTCACAGACTTGAGACTTTGTCCAGAACTGTATGAGAAAGAATTTTAGTAAACTGTAGAGGACTGTACCAATGTAAGAGATTAATAACATTATTTTAATATTATATTAACAATAATATTATTCAACCTTCTGGCAAAGGCAGTACTAAGAAATGCAAGTGTACAGTGATAAGGGGAAGAGGTGTTCGAAGTCTTTAACGATACATGTCAAAGACTAGGCTAGACTACTCTTTACTCCTGGATTCATATTTGAAGAATTAGCTTATGATATGTACAATATATTCATTCCATTGAGAAAAAATATGACCTCCAAAATTTATCTGCTGTAATTTCTTCTCCCTTGTGTTTCAGGCCCATATAGCCAGCTGCCTCCTGGCCCCTCCCTGTGGATGCTCACCAGGCGACTCAGGTAGAACATGGCTAAGAGGGAGCTCATCCTAGTCTTTCTCCAGCTCCCGGCCCTCAACCTTCTCCTCCTTCTGTGCTCTCCAGCTCAAAGAATGGCACCTCCATCTACGCATTGTCCAAGTCAGAGACCTTGGCTTCAGCCTCAGTTCTCCTGCCCTCCCTCCCAACTGACAATAATTTTGTTCATCTCTTTTGATTTTTTCTGTACCTTTTCCATTGCAACCAACATCACCTCTTGAAGGGACAATTGCCATTGTCTTTTGGCAGATATTGCTGCTTCCAATCCTGCCCCCACTGAAGTATTGCCTGGAAAAGAGAATGATAGAAAACACATATCTAATCTTGTCACTTTTTGGATGCTATTTTGACCACTTTGGTCAAAATCATTCTTCCATTGTCCATTAGGCTGATACTTCCTAATTCATCACATTCAAGATTAGACATCAAAACCTTTAAATGTCTCTTCTTGTTCTCACAGAACTCCACTTCTGTGAGATTAAAGGGCTCATCACATTGTATTACCTTTGCCAGGTTATTTGTCTATCTTTTCCAAAGACTATAGGGTGTGTGTGGGTAGGGGCAGTATATGTTTTGTTAATTGTCATATTCCTAATACCTAACATGAGCCAAGAATACAGCATATATTCAATAATTGTATGTTAAATAATTGATGAAATGAATGCATGAACATTTTAAATGAACTGTAAAATAATTCAATTACTAAAACAAGGAAAACATGTTTATTTCTTGAGAGTGGTCAATTGAGTGAAAGAGATAACTAAAGAACAAAATATTCAGAGTAAGGCACAAAAGAGATCAACAAACATGCAGACAAAGATGAGGACTTTGTTAAATTCTACTTTAGGTGAGGTAGAAAATGAGATATAGAGAGAAGGATGTGCCTTTCACCTGTGTTCCCCAAGACACAAAAAGATACAGAGAGAAAGAAAAAGACACCAGCATATGAAGATAAGTAGGTTTCTTAGACTTAGAAACTCTCATGTAGGAAAGAAAGTGCAATGGATATCCTTGAAACTTTTTATTACTGTAATTCTTTCAATATTTTATGGGCATAAAAAAATAATATTTTATTGAAGTTTTACAGTAATACACATAAATAGGGTGTTGCCTTTTAATACTTTCTCCATGGGTTACACACAATTAGTTTGTGCACAGGAGGTTTCCCCAACACTAGTCTTCTAATAAAGATTTCACTGTCAAACAAATGCTAGTTTGCATTAATCTACTGAGCACAATATTTTCAAACTAAACTTTGAAACACTGGCAAGAAGACTAGGTTGCAAAATGTCAATGATTCTACTTTATTATGATTCATTTTTATCTAGTTAAAAAATTTCTGTAGGTGAACTGGGTATTGCTTGTTCATTTGAAATACCATTATTGTATTATAAATTTATTATTACATATAAAATTATTGGACATTATTTTCTACTCATTATATAAATTTATTATTACATATAAAATTATTGGACATTATTAGTGAGCAAAGAGAATTTGGGTCTTAGCCAATCTTAACTGATCTCAAACTGTTGAGTAGCCCAGATAGTTGTTGGGGTTTCTGAAATGTAGCGGTTGTATAAATATAGCTTGTCTAAACTTAACCTCACCTACTATTATCTTCTTTATTTCTTTTAATGAGGAATATGTTACTTCTATTCTAAGGAAGTAATGAAAACAACTGTTTATACGCCCATCCACAAAAGTCTTCTCAATAACAAAAGTCTTCTCAATAACTCCTTTTTATAGTTTTTGTTGTATGTCTACATCTAAAGTCATCATTATCAGTGTCACATTGTTTAATGAGATACAAATATTGCAATTGTTTCCTTTCAGAGCAGTGAGGAAAGAAGAAACCATTTTTAAAAGTTTGTTAAAATTGCTTTTCACTTTCTGACCCCCTCACTGCAGGGTAGGGCAGGGTCTCTCAATCTGGGCATGATTGCCGTTTGGGACTAGATAATTCTTTGTTGTGGGGGTTATCCTGTGCATTGTAAGATGTTTAGCATCATCTGTTGCCTCCAGCCACCCCCCCTCATCTGTGACAACCACGGAAACTGTTCAAACATTGTCAAATATCTCCCGGGAGGTAACATTGACCTTGGTTGAAAACCATTGCTCTAGGTTTTGTAGCTTATTTTTTGTTGTTTACATATAGTGCAGGCTATGTGGTGGCTACTAGAAAATATTTTTTAAATGAATAAATGAAAATCCTCTCTCCTCACTGTGTTTTAAATACGTGTCACAAAAAAAAATTTTTTTTCAAGGGGCTTACTATTTGCTCAACATTGATTAGGTATTGTATGGCTGACCCAAAAGAAGTACACAGCTTGGCTTCAGCACTAAAGAAGTTTTTAATCAAGTTGGAGAGAGATTAATACTCAAAGAACATGAAAGGCTGATGCAAGACAGAATATGTTGGCAACAGACTAAAAGGCAGAATGGTCATTTTCCAAAACGTTTGGTACGAGCTATGGTGATGTTATTGATCTTCTGATTTGATGTTCCCTTGAAGGTTCTATGACCCATTTTGACATGTAGGCAGTGGTGAAATGCTCAAAGCTCTCTGCTATAATGTGTAATAACAAAAAGAACAGTAAGAAAATATTCTGTTTAAACAAGACAGATCACTTTTCCATGTGATGGCCAACCCCTGTGGGGGAAGAGGTGCTGAGTCTGGTTATGTTAGTAACTGAGCGGTAACGGAAGAAGACAAATCCAACCAGGCATGGCAAGCCCATGGTTGACATGTGAACCTGTACATTTGGAAAGAGGACACACTAATGGAGATCAAACCATGTTTTTCCACTAATATCAGACCTTAGCTATTTAACGATTATAAAACTTTCTTAATATTTACAAGTTTCTAAACATTTATTTTCTTTTATTCTGCACAATTCCTGCTACCTATATATTTAGGTCACATATTTTTGTGTTATCTAAATAACACTCAAAGACAAAACAACAAATCCTTTCTCCAATTTTAGCCACCCTGGTTGGAGAGTTTATATCAAGTTCTAATTCCCTAAAATTTTTACTATGATTAATAGTGGACTACCCTGATTAGATTAATACACACTGTATGCCTGTATCAAAATATCACATGTACCCTATAAATATATACCACTATTATGTACCCATAGTAATTAGAAATAAAAAAATTTTAAAAAATGGATCTTTAAAGGATAAGCTATGATACATTTCTATAATATCTTTTTCATATAAAAATTTTTCCAAATTAAATAATTTGACAAATTTCAAAAATATCATACATTAAATGTAAAGTGTCTTTTTCTTATAGTCATAGAATTTAATAAATAAAAAAGACTTCAGGGAACATTAAGTTAATGGAAGTTACTCTGACTACTCACAGATATTTTGGTACTCCCACCTTCTGTCTAGGCTCATGGCAGAATTGCCCCTCTCCACCAACTTGAAACAAGGTGTGGTCACATGACATGCTTTATCCAGTGAAACATGAACATGTCTTATTACTAGGCAAAAGCTTTAAGAAGCAGTGGGCGATTTTCCTGTGTCATTGTGACCAGCAATACTCAAGGTATTGGTAGCTCTGCTATCTTGAATCTTAGAGTGAAGATGTGATGAAGTGGGGAAATGACCCCAGATGACCTTCACAGAATGCCCACAGGGAAGGAGAAATAAAATTTTTTGTTTACATAACTACAAATACACCCAACAAATACAAATATAGCCAGTGAGATTTGGTGATTATTACCACAGCATAATCTAGATCACCCTGTTTGATATAAAATCCAAATTTTCCATTTTACCAATGAGACACATAAGGCCCAGAGAAGTTACTGCACTTCCCTGTGGTTGCAAATTGGGTCAAAAGAATCTATTCTACAATCAGTATCTGCTGCATGCAGTAGTATATTCTTTCCACTATACCAATGTTCTCCCAAAGTTGGGATGTGTACCAACAGTGAACATGAGGTGATTTTAAATGTGAAATATAAATGTTACCTAAATAATAGTGAATCATATGGAGAGAAAATTAATTTCTTTTCAATTCTCTTTCATTCCTTCTGATTAATGAAGGGAAAAATTCTCTACTTGGGGCTAGCATGTTTATAACTGTAGGTCTTTAACTCCCTTCTAATCATTGCTAATATCATCTTCTTTAAAAAAAATTAATGAGAGAGCAGGACTCAGGTTCTGACCTTTTCTTGGGCACCAGATGGCATTTAATTAGATTGTTTGGTTTTCACTGAGGTTAATTTTACAGTCACCTCTTTTGTGTGGTACATGAAATGCTGGTTTTCCATTGTCATGGTCATATAAAGTTTACTTAAAAATATATATTTGTTAAAAAACCAAAAGTTAAGGAATAATAGTAAGTAAACAACAAGCCAGGTGCTATGCAGATATGGCAGAAATTGTGCAAGTAATGCACGATGGTCTGTGGGATGGAAGTAAACATGAGAACAAGGTGAAAATAACTGAAGTTGGGGAAAAAAATTCTATCATGTTGAAGTACTGACTTTATTTCCTCTTTTCTCATAAAAAGACAGAAGGGGTTGAGTGTGGTGGATCACACCTGTAATCCTAGCACTTTGGGAGGCCAAGATGCGATGATCCTTGAGTTTGAGACTAGCCTGGGCAACATGGCAAGACCCCATATCCACAAAAAACAAAATTAAAAAGGAAAATTATCCATGCATGGTGACATGCACCAGTAGTCCTAGCTACTTGGGAGGTGGAGGTGGGAGGATCTCTTGAGCCCAGGAGGGCAAGGTCACAGTGAGCTATGATCCAGCCATTGTACTCCAGCCTGGGCAATAAAGATAGAACCTTTCTCAAAAAAAAAAAAAAAAAAAAAAAAAAAAAAAAAAAGAAAAAGAAAAAAAAAGGAAAGAAAGAAAGAATAAAGAATTTAATATTCATTTATTCTATGAGTTTCTATTCAATTCTCTTAGAAAAACACATTTCTTTGACATGTACTGAACAGAATTTGCTAAGTTCTGGGTGGCACAGAGATATGTACAGTCTTATCCCTAATCCTCAAAGATTAAATGTCACATTTAGCTAGGAAAAACATCACTTGTTATAAGGAAAAAAGAAAACATCAGCAATTTTACTGACCTTCTATGACCTCATTTGAAACTTGTCTACACTTGCAGATTTAATAATCTATTTAAATAACACTTGTGTGAATTGATTTCAAAAGTATTTTCTATTGTTCTTATATTTTCTTTAATTTGTGGTTTCTGAATAGTGTCATCAACTGACATTTTCTTTGCATGTGTGCAGATAAAATTTATTTTGTCTCAATTAGATAGCACCTTTCTGTTTGTTGGCCTGGTCAGGGTGAGGAGCAGGTGAAGGCTTTCCATTTAGATTAGTGAATATATCTTTAGTGAAAATGGAACAAACAGTGGTAAAGGAAGAAGAAAGAGGAAATGTGATTTTTATTTTTTGAATAACAGTGAAGAATGACATAATTAACTAAAATTGGAGGAGAAGGCTTTGAAACAATATACTGGGTATGATTCTGAACAGTGATTATATTTAATTTATAGCAAGCAGAGAAGTAAAAATATTGCGCTACATTAATCAACTTTCGACAGAACCACAAAATTAAGATTTAGCAAATTTCAATATTATGTAGGATCATGGAAATTTAATATCACCTATTTTTTATTAGATGCATGGCTGTGGTATAATTTATTAGATGCATATGTGTGCATATCAGTTTTGAGTCTCAAGAGCCAAACTCCATTTAAAACCACAATGGCCTTATAATGTCTTTGTTTTATGCTTTTCTACTCTTTACCCCCTGCTACCTTAGCAATCAAAGGCTATATAATTGGAGTGGTATATAGCAATGGTTCTTCTGGTATTTTCACCAAACATTTATTGAATGCTATTATATTAAATGTGGTTGGAGAAAGGGCTCATGGATATCCTACTGAATAGTTGTTGCTCTTAAGAAACTTAAAATTTAAATAAAACAGATTTTATTTAGGGTTAAGAGTCAAATGCAAACTGTGCTGGGATGATCCTGTATTGATTAGGCTGAGATTTATGTTGTAGTTTCTCTTTCATTCTGTTGGAAGATGATAGAGGCAGTGCTGCTATAACATTCATTTTGAAAACATGAATTTCTTCCACTGTGACCTATACATTAGGCAACAATTTGCATGCTATAAGTTTTGTACTTGCTTATTCACAATTGTGTCTATAAGAAATGCAAGTTGAACAGAGAAAACTGTAGTCGGTACAACTGCTCTGCTTGGGAATACACAAAATGCACACATGCACATACCTCAAGCATCTACTGGCTACCCTGTCACTATCTGTGTTATGAGCCACACCCATCTACATCTGGTATTACAACTTCCTGTATAATTTCATATAGCCCTCCTTCCACCTCTTTACAATAACTCAAGAGATTTTACCCTTCTGAGGCTTACTTCCACAAGCAAACTTCAGGTCTTTTTTCAAGGTAAAGTGACATGACCTCTAGCATTTATGTTTTTCTGAACCATTTATCACGTGTAAAACTATGCTACCATTTTTATTGGATTTCCATTTTTTTTTCTTCATGAGTCACTGACAAAGTTTTTGAGTGTTGCATCCCAACACCAGTTTTTCCCATAAGCCCTATTGTTTTTATTGCATGATTTTGCATATATCCCATTATAACAGAATTGAACGTACATACATCTGCTTATTTTGGTCCAATATCAATGGTTATAATACCGGTGGTGTTAAATCTCTGACACTGTGGGAGCTGAATGGAAGCTTAAAATGATGCAGAAATATTTAGGATTTTTGGAACATTGCACTTACCTCTTATTAAAAGAATTCAGACACAACAGTAACTATGATACTGTCTATTGTAAGGAGCAATTGTTTCCCAAATATATAGACAACTATCTCATCTGGGAAGGATAGATATTCTTAGATAATCAGCAAATTCTCAGTTTAACAGGGCTAATTATTATCACTTTGTATATTTCCCTTTCAGCAATAAGGGTTAAGGGGGAGTAGGGAATAAGGTCCCGTTTACCAATTTATTCATTTATTCATATTTTTGGCAAATATTTATTGAGCATCTACTGTGTATTATGTGCTCTTCTAGACATATGGATATTATGGTAATTTAGATAAACCAAATCCTTGCCCTCAAAGAGCACACATTGGCTATCAAAATTATAGATATGCAATCACATAAGTAATTAAAGAAAATTAATGGCAGATTTCTTCCATGTGTTTGGCTTTGGGGTGAATTTATGGGTGCAATCCTTCAGGATTAATTTTTAGTTTCAATGGACCCTGACAATTTAGATTCAGGTAGTCACTCTCTCAGAAGGGAATGCCAGAGACAAGTATTCTAAAGAATATATTGTCAAAAAAATTGCTTGCTATTGGAACAATCAACAACCCTGACCAGGCCAGGTTGTGAATGTGTGGCCTGGTGCTGTGTCCAAGGGCGTGTGGTAGAAAGTTGCAAGAAAGACTGGTTTGGCTTCTAGTGGTTTCTAAATTGAATTAATCAGGCAAACATTTCAACTATTCACCACCAGTTGAAAACATCAACTATTCACATTAAACTCTTAAAATTTTTGACCATGTTTAGTTCCCAATATAAATTTAGTAGAACTCATTTAGACTTAGAGGAAGAGGGTTAACTTCTCTCATTTCTTCTAAATATAAACTTGCTTTCTTAGTCATATTATCCCGGATTTTTGCCAGTCCTCCCTGCTTGCCTTCTCTCTTCCTGATTTCCTTTTGTTCTGCAGAGGACTCCGTGCCTTGGGTGAGGTTCTGAACTACAATGGAAGAGGAGGGGGCCTTTGTGGTCTGTTTTGAGCCCTACAAGAATGTATCGGATAAGTTTTACTTTCTTAGAGTGCTATATAGTGATTTTATGTGTCTAAGAAATGGAAACATTTTGTCTCGTATAAAAAAGAAATATTTTTATACTGTGCTCCACTCACAGACCACATCAGAGGTATTCTAAGAATAGAATAGATCAAATATATTTTATGGAAATATAATGAGAAAAGGATGTGTTCCCAAAACTCACTCTGAACAAAGGAATGCAGCATAGTCAGGAATACTTTAATGCTCCTAACAATTTTCTCATGTGAAAGGCTGAGGAACAGCCCTGGTTTGAAGAAATCTCCCACTTCTCCCCAGGCTCCCTGAACTTGAAATTAGAACTAGGAAATCTATACATTGTGAAAAAGAAAATGTATGGAAAAAGTGACTTAGGGTATTAACCAAAAATACATTTTTGAAAGAAGAAAACATCAGTATGAAACATTTTGTCATATTTCATTTCATTGATCATATATTTATTTTATGTATTCCAGAGTACTGAAGCTTAGAAGTTACTGAATTTCTGGGGATTCATATTAGATTTGTCAGTCAGTGTTTGAGGGAACTTACTGGGAAACAAAATATATTATAATCATTTGCTTTTATCATACTGTTCTATCATGTATACAAAGAATAGTAAGACTACGTACATTGAACATGTATCTTTTTTGAAAAACAAAGTACATCAATGACTGAATATATAGTCAAATAATAATATTCTTTTCACAATAATAACCTGCAGGTGTTCAAGAAAGTGAACTTGATGGCTTTATACCACTTGCCCAGAGGTGTATTTTCTTCAAATCGTATTCCATAATGAGTTTTAATATGTTAGTCTGATTTTTTAACTTTTTGAGCTGTTACACTAATGCATAAGTGTGATTTTCTTGCTTTTCCAAGATTCCGTGTTCCAGTGTATATATTCAGATTGATTCTTCTGCTGGATTCAGTGTTGCCATCAAATGTCTGTATTGTCTTGCTGAGTTTATTTGACTTAATAATTTTTCACTACTGAGATATTCTGCATGGGGCAATTATATCCAGCCCCCTCAATCCTACTTTGCATTTTCTCAAAAAATATATATATTCTCAATAGATTACTGTTTATTTACTGTATATACTATAGTAAAGTCTGAAGGGACTACAGAGTCCCATGAAAGGAAAGTCATCATAATATTTATGCATTAAACACACATATTCATGTACATATATCTATTTTTTGAAAAACCCAAAATGCATATGCTATCATGGCCCCCAAGGTAGCAATAACATATGCAGAGAAAATTTATGCAGTTCCAGGCTGTGAACAGGATTTCTAAGAGCTACGTCCAGAAAACATTACCCCCTCCTTGTTCTTCAATCTGTCCTCCTACTTCACTCTGAAGAACTCCTCTTTCTCAATTGACTAGTGAACTCGGTGAGTTGGTCTGATCATTTAGGTTTGCTGATTAGTGACTTTTGTGGGGTAATGGAGACATTTATAGAAAGATGTGTGTGTTTATGTGTGTGTTTGAGTGTGTTGTGTGTGTGTTTCTTTGCTTGTTTCTTTTTCCTTATAAAGAATTTACAGGATGGATATACCGCTGAAATATAAGGAGTAGCTTTATATTAGAATGTCAGAGTAGCGTACTGAGGTTGCATTTTGTCAGCTAAAATTCCCCTAGATATTTTTAGCTAGGAAAACAAATAGTAACTATGTGGCACTTAAAAATAATTTTTAAAATTTGCAAAAGATAAATCTAAAAAATGTAACATTTCAAAATTCCCAAAATGAGGAATGAATACTTGCCCTGGAAATCTTACAGCTTTCATTATTTAACAGGAAACACTGCTAGAAGATTAAAAATGGTAAAAAGCAAATCTTGCTTGGTTTTGAATGACATGCTATCACAATATTTGTGAAATAATGTTTAAAATATTATGTTATACATTAATATTACTTTAAAGTTTTGGATATTTATGTAGTCTATACTTTATATGTTGTACTTATGAGCTATAAGTATAATATTTAAAATATATTATATATTATTTGTAACATGCTAACTACACTAAAATTCTGTTACTTGGGGACTTTTTCTCTAAGTTTTGATTGACCATGAGGTTCACCATAAGAATTCTGCATTAGAATGTAATGAAATGAAAAGAGAAAAAGGATTTCTGTGGTCTGGAAATTTCATTTCATTCGTATTTCTCATCTTCTGCCTCCATTTTTCTGTAAAGAAAATGGACATGGCTTAAGGATGTACATCCAAGGTCCATTTCATAAAGTTATGAATTAAAAATAATTTGCCCAAGAGTTAGTCCATTCTATTTTTCAATTGATTTTAATTCTTAATAATATTATTAAAATACAGCCAAATTTTGCCACTTTATAATTTCCTTTCTTTGAGTCATTGTAAGATATAGATTTTAATCCAGTCTCATCTGTTTACTCATTTTAGAATAGACACCAGCGTTTTTTGCAATGGTCTACAAGGCCTTTTGGGATCTGCCTCCTGCCGCTCAGAGCCTCTCCCAGGCTTCCCTCCTGACTCTCTCTGCCTCACCACATGGGTCCCCTTTTTCCCCCACCAATACACCATGCGCTCTCCATCCTGCAGTAGGGCATTCGCTCGTGTTTTCTCTGCCTAGAACACTTTCCCAGATATCCATCCACTTGATTCACTCCCTTATTTCTTCCCATTATAGATCAATTATCACCTTTCAATATGGTCACCCCTCATCACAGTATTAACTTATCACCCCTTCCTCTTCCTACTCCAGCACCCCAAACCCCCTCTAATTATTCAACTTTTTTCCCATAGTGCTTGTCACTTTCTAACATACTAAATAGTTTACTTGCTTATTATATTTATTTTCTGTTTTTTCTTAAAGAACGTAAAGTACATGAGGCAAGGTCTATTTTATTTGCCAACGTATCTGAGTGCCCTAGTTTGTGCCCAGTACGACACTCACTGAATGAATTGAATGAGTGAATGAGTGAATGAAGGAATAAATGAACACAATATAGCTCTTTTCAGTGATTGTAATGGTTTCCCAACTCATCCCAATTTCTCTCCTCATCCCAATTTCTCTTCTCTCAATATACTCCAATGTATTGGTATTCCTATACAACTAGCATTCCACGGTTTTATTGATACAGTTTGGTCGATTTGCAGTATAGTGGGAGAAACACTGTGGTGGTTTGGGGCATATGCTCTGAGTGAGCCTGCCTTTGGGCAGTCTTGTCATGCTCTTGACTCACATGGAAATAGTAACTAACTGAAACACTGAAATACACTTTCAAGTGGGCTACCCTTAAGCTTCATGCTCCCCATCCTGCACTTGTGTAGTTGGTTTTATGAATATAACTGTTGGAATTTGCATTCGTTCATTTCACGTTTGATTTCATTATATTTGACGTTACAGGTTACTGACATCCTCCTCCTCCCTGTCATTCAGTCATCGAGTAAGTGTTAGTTAAACTCTGCAACAAGCTAGGCATGGCTATACGATGATGAGCAAGAAAGCAAGAATGTTAGCAGCTCTGTTGTCACGTATGATACAGTCTTGGAGGGGTAGATATTAACATATAATCACAATGCACAGTAGGAGCTGTGACAGGAGGATCTTCTACCGTAAGAACATGTAATAGGCCGGGGTGCGGTGGCTCACACCTGTAATCCTAGCACTCTGGGAAGCCGAGGCGGGAGGATCTCTTGAGCTCAAGGGTTCAAGACCAGCCTGAGCAAGAGTGAAACCCTGTCTCTACTAAAAATAGAAAAATTAGCAGGGCATCATGGCATGTGCCTGTGGTCCCAGGTGTCCGGGAGGCTGAGGCAGGAGGATTGCTTGAGCCCAGGAGTTTGAGGTTGCAGTGAGCTATGATGATGCCACTGCACTCTAGTCCAGGTGAGAGAGCAAGACTGAAAAAAAAAAAAAAAAAGAACATGTAATAGGGGGTTTGATCTGTCTCTAAGAAATGACAACTGGGTTGAGAGCTGAAAGATTTAACTGGTGAAAAGGTGAAGGAAGAAGTTTCCACACAGAGATGAGAGTGGAGAAAGTCCTTGTGGCATAAAGCCTCATGATATACATAAGGGCCTGAAGGAAGACCAAAGTGTCAAAGTCAAGGGCATGAAGGGATATGGGGTGAAGTGGGGTGCAGGTGGGTAGGGGCCTGACCTTCAGGACCCTGAAGCCTGGGTTAATGAGTTTGCTGTCTTAGATTCTTTCAGCTGTGTGGCATTTAGCGGTTATCAGAGGCAAAAGTTATTTTGTCCACTCTATCAAAAAATTGTACTAATGTGGTGTGGTTGTGTTTTAGCATCCTTATTGAACTTCAAAATTCCATGTAAGATTTATTTCAGTCAAGAAGCGATCACAGTCTTCAAGTATACGGACCCAAGGGAATAAGAATATGGAGGTTGGGAAAAGTCTGGTAATAAATAGCTCTTCTTTATCGCCTCTGAGGATAGCACAGTGGGGAGTAGTTTGAAAATGCAGTACAAAGTTGAGGAGAGCCCAGAAGCAGCACATGGTTTCTTTGCTGTTTTGGCTTGTATTTATAGGGTCAGGAAGAGGAGCTGTTACAACCTTCTTCCATTTAAAATTGGATGCTTTTATGGGATGAATTGGGTGAATCTTTGCAAATTCAAAGTTCAAGCATTTTTTTTTTTTTACCTCTCTCATCCTGAACGTAAAGGGCAAATATGTAGATTGTCAAACAAATAAAAAATACTAATTAGATATTAGTTTAATGCAACCTGAATTTACTTTTTCAATATCTCAAAGTACAAGGCCAGTAATAATTTCCTTATTTCAGTGTATCACTCCACCCTCAGGGAGGGCTTATTAGCAGGAAGGAAGTCTACTATAGGGAGAGAGGTCTCCTCCTACCTCCTGAATTGTTCAAAGACCTCAGGAGCTTGGCTTATATGGAAGTGGTGGACTTTAGGTGTTCTGCTTCCTGAAGTTTGTTGTTGAGAGAACTGGAAATTCTAAGGCTTCTCCCTACCATGTGATGGGGCCCCTGCTTCTCTAGACTCCTGCACAGCTTCCAGTTGGGTTGCATGTTAGGGTTCAGAGCTATAGCTATACTACTTCACAAGGATGTACTCAGCCTTGTTCCCCAAGGCAAAACTCCATCCTATGGGGGCTGGAACATGAAGAGCTTTTGGTTTTCTGTATATACTTTATCAGAATTAGTTCTTCCCATAATCCTGGAGGCCATCTCATAGAAGTTCTAATCCAAATCCACCCAAACTGCTACCTTATGCCTGGTGATGTCACCCTTGTGGTTATTGGCATCACTTTCTGTCTATAAACTTGGGTCACAGACAAACTTCTGTAGCTCTGAGTCCTTAGTAACTGGGGTCAGGCTCTCCTAGTTAGAAGACCCTTGGGCTCCTCCTCCTGCCCTTCACTCCAGTCCCATACTGGGGATCTATTGTCTTTAAGTCACCCAAAGAAAACAGGTGTTTTCTTATGTCTTTCTCATACATTTCAGAATGAAGAGAAGTCCTTCAAATGACCTTGAAAAGCTTAAAATCCACTTTATGGTGACACATTTATAAGTGACCTAGTAACTGGGAATGAGGGCTTAGGTTTGGCTTGTTTATTTTACCAACTCAGAGGAAACAATCGCCAATTAGAAATTGAGATGCAGAAGGGCAAGGATTTTTATCTGTTTGGAACACTCCTATATACTCAGAACCCAGGACAGAGCCTGCTATGTAGCAGGAATTAAAAACTGTGAGGTGATCATTTATGGTCCAATTGATGAGTTTCTGACAGAATTGTAGGCACAAAGTACTTTACCAACAACAATGTGGATACGCCTGTCTGAAAGTTAAAATTCGAAGCTATTTGATACATATTTGGAATAGGAAATAAATAAAGATATGATGATAAAACTGGGGTGACAGACTGAGGCAAAGGACTAAACTATTTTTCAGAAGCAGATTACAATAAAAATTTTACCTTTATTAATTATTTAATTTTATATTTCCTAAAATTTTTATAAATGAAGAAAGAAAGTTTTCATGTTAACATGAAGCAAATAATTTTTTCTTAATTCTTTATACCCATACAAACATTCCTATCACACACCCACACACACGTCACAAATACTGAATGTCTTCCATGTAAAAGTGTATTTATAAATTAAATTACATTAAAATTAAGAATAAAAAGCAAAATTTGACAGAATAACTGCCCAAATGTCACTTTACTTTTCCTTTTATAAATAATAAAGCAATGGATTATTCAGGATAACAATTTATGTACTGCATATATTTTATATATGTGATTTTATTACACAGAGTGTATGACTTAATTAGGTAATTTGTATCCTAAGCTCCAAAGAAGGCACTCTGGTCTATTGGGTACATAAGAGAGGATTAAAAATAAAAAACCAACAAAAACCTACCTAATCACGTAATTGTCTATCAAATCAACATATTGGGAACCTAATATAAACCAGTAAGTTTTCTCATTTTAAAGGATTGCATCCTCCAAAATTACATTCTAGTACCTTTGTTTCCTTCAGTTGAAAGCCATATTTACTTATGTAATAAAGAGGAAAGGTACAAATAAGAAAATTCTCTTATGTCTATCACATAGATTTAAATCTCATCATGCAATTAACATTGGTAAATATTGAATAGAGGATACTGTTTTTAGATTCAATGTACAGCTGACATTCCTTTGTCAGTCTCTGTTTTATTTCTGAAGTAATATTTAATGTCTACATTAACTTTGAATTTCTTGTTTTGTGTTCTTATAAAAATATGATTTTTATTTATATAATTTAAAGTCTCTTTGTTCAGACAGCAATTCTTGTTCTAATTCCCAGTCAAAATTTCTGGTTTCCTCTTGTTTGAACAACATCAACTTTAACTTCACTTCTGCATAATTCCTTGGGATTTCTTCTCATCTAAATGATTCCCAAGGAAAAACTGTGATGTTTCTTAGTAGGAAAAGAAATATAATTATGATGTTTTTCCTAGGAAATTCATAATATAGAAACACCACAAGTTATTGGCTTACAAATTAGGACTACCTCAAAATGAAACTCTGAAAATATAATAACCATTTAACCCAGAATAGCAGAGGAAATTAAAAATTATATTAGACTACAGTTTTTACTTCTGGGCATTTGGAAAAAAAAAGTATTCCAAATCAAGTCAGATACTTGTTAAAAGGCTACCAAAAGGCCAAGAAAATATGGTAGACATTTTTTAAAGACCCAAAGAGTGTTCTTTTTTTTAAATTGTAAATTGACTATTCATAAATGTATTAATTTATAGGGTACAAAATGATGTTACAATTTATAAATATGATTTGGAATAATTATATCAAGTTAGTTAACGTATCCATCACCTCAAATACTTAACATTTTTTATGGTGAGGATATTTGAAATTTTCTGTCTTAACAATTTTGAAATGTACAATATTCTACTATTAACTATATTCACCACCCTGTGCAACAGAACGCAACAAATGAAAAGGAAAACGCATTCCTCCATTCTAAGGTTTTGTTCCCTTTGACCATTGTCTCCTCATTCCCCTTTCCTTCTAGTCTCTGCAACCACCACTGTACTCTCTGCTTCTATGGGTTTGATTGTTTTAGATTCCACATACAAGTGAGAACATGGGGTATTTGTCTTTGTATGCCTGACTTATTTTACACAGCATAATGTTCTCCAATTCCATCCATGTTGTTGAAAATAACAGAATTTCTTTCTTTTTAAAGGCTGAAGAGTATTCCATTGTGTATATACGTCACAACTGTCAGAATGGCTTTTATCAAAAAGATGAAAGATACATGTTGGCAAAGATATGGAGAAAAGAGAACCCTTGTACACTATTGGTGGGAATATAAATTAGTGCAGCCATATGGAAAACAGTATGGAGGCTCCTCATAAAACTAAAATTAGTACTACTGTATGATCCAGCAATGCAACTTCCGGGTATTTACCCAAAAGGTTTGCCATTAGTTGTCAAAGAGATGCAGACGTCCCCATGTTTGTTGTAGCACTTTTCACAATAACCAAGATATGACATCATCCTAAGTGTCCATCAACAGATGAATGTATAAAGAACATCCTTCAGAAATATTTACAAACTCCTTTCATGGTTTACCAAATAACCAATCTATTTGGTTTTTCAGTGCCATTTAACACCATGCTCAGTCTGGTATTTCTCTTATCTAAATGTAGTCAAGACCACCATGATTGGTTGAAAATACTTGCTGAATTTGGACTCTGAGGCAATCAGAATATTTTAACTTCAAGTGTCTTTTTCAGTTTTATTTTGGAAAAAGAAATTAGAAACTCAAATTCCAATCATTGTCTTTGAGTTATCTTTTAGAAGAATTTGCTTAATCTGCTCAAATAAATTGTGAGCATTTTGGTGGTAGGATTTATACATTATATAACTTTGGATCCTTTAATAGCAGTAAATTCTGTGGTTAAGAACATCTGTATTAAAGTAGATGAAAATAGACTTAACCCCTGGCCCTGTTCTCACTAGCTTTGGGACTGTGGGCAAGTTCCTTAACCTCTCTAAGCCTCCAACTAAGGTTCTAAAATGGAAATACTAGTAGTACTTGGTTGTAGGTAGAATTAAATGAGATAATAAACTTATGATAGCCTAGCATATTGTACATAGCAGATGTTATTGGTAAAAAATATTAGGTATTGTTATAATCGTTATTATTTTTCTGCTTAATAGAATACTATCTTTTGTGTATTCTCCATAAATGTTTGAATGATTGGTTATGTTGCTTACTTGGGCAAATACAAGATTTGGGGCATAAAGTGAGAAAGGTACCATGATTAATCATTGTATCAAATTATTATATCCACATACCCTGGAAACTGGGATATTCACAGGATATTATACAAATATTATCCAGATATGGTTGAACCATTCAGTCCTTGTTGTGTGCCCATTTTGAAGGAAGCTTCAGTCCATCACCACATCCCTCCTAAACCAAGTTAAACTCTACAGTGCTTTGGAATGCAATATGGAATTTTACTGATGATTTCATGGGGAGGTTGGAAAGATGATTTCTATCTGACAGCACCAGGCAACATCTGGAAAGAAATGCCCATTTGACATCTCTGTTCTTCCCAGAAAGATAGCTTCCTTGTCTCCTCTCAGTATTGAACCCCCTTTCTCTCAAATCTACTCTCCTGCCATAAGTAATTCAGCTCTTTCTTCAAGTTCACTTGCCCCTGTCCCTCACAGAGCCTGTGATGAGCTGAATCTTCCCTGTCTTAGAAAGCAGTTTATAGGTCATCTGCTGTTATTCCAAACGTGCTTTCTTGAGGGTCTCAAACCTCTCTTACAGGCCTCATCCTAAGCAGCTCTGCAAAGTATTGTGGGACTCTTCCTCCCACAAAGACCTGGCTCTTCTTGGGAGGAGATTCTGATATTAAGAAAATTGAAATTTCCTTCATGTCATTACTTACATAGGATACGAAGTCTGAAATATTTAGCTCATTTCAATTTGTCTAATATTTCTTGAGTGCTTACTCTGTGAAAAGCACTGGACAAGTGAAGTGGGAGGTCAGAGAGAGGACCAACAATGTCCGTGTCTTCCTGTCTGTGGGGAGACAGACGTATGACTGCCTAACACTAACAAAGGGCAGATTTTAAAAAAACACATTAATGAGGTTTGGGCTGATATGAAGATACAGAAAAGGAAAAAATTAATTTTCACTGGGTGATTTCAGGAAACAATTATTTTGATGGCCTGAAATTTTATTTCTATCTTACAAAATGGATCGAATTTTGATTCGTGAATATTAGGGTAAAAGTTTATTAAGATAACTGTTGATGAGAGAGAACTACTTAGGAGAAGGCAAGGCAGTGGGGAAGGGAGTCATGTAGAGGAACTGCATGGGTATTGAAATACGGTTGGTAGGATGGAGAAACGGAAGAGAAATAATGGAAAGCAGACCTGGAAAAGAGGATTTGGGGTAAACTCATGGGAGCTTAAGGGACCTAGTCACGAACAGAAGTCATGAAAAGGTTTTGAACAGGGACTGATTTATGGCAAGTGAGTTGGGGAAGAATCTGGGATCAAAAATTCAGGTTAATAACATAATAATGGCTTTTTAAAAACTGAATGATGATTATGGTATTGTGCTACACCTGTGGTTCCATTTCATCTTCAGAACAACACTATTATTTTCACTTTACTGGGAGGAAAACTGAGGCTTAGGAAGATAAAGTCGTTGGCTCAAGAGCACACAGTAAGTGCTTGAGCTGTGTTTCAAATGCAGGGCTTTCTCACTCTGACTTCTGTGTTATCAATTTTTCCCTTGTTTCAAGGGAATAGAAATTAATGAAGCAGAAGTAACATGATTCTTGACTTGGACAACTGGAAGTGGAAAGGATGTGGAGAAAGAGTTAAAAAATAATGTGAAAAGAGATTGTATGTGTTTCTGAGACTGGCTTGTTGGGAAGGCTGTGAGGAAGAGAGAGGTCTGCGGACAGAAGGGGGAAGAAGTAGGGCTGTAGGACTCCCTTCCTACAAGGGCCCCAAATCAGGAGGAAAGTCTTGACCAGAAACCTAAACCTGAAATTCATTCATAGGAGGCAATGATTCAAATGGTTTGAGTGGATAATGTCATAGAGAGGGTGAGACTACACAAGAAGGACACATGGAGGAAGGGAATTAACAGAAGGATAGCATCTCCCGGAGCTGGGAGGAAAGCTAGGTGGGATAGGGCAAAAGGTGAGAACACATCAAGGAAGGAATGACAGGCTGTTCATGAAAATGGAAAATATACAAAATGCTACAAGGTGGTCAATTCTTACTAGAATTGTTCCCATAGAACAACTATGGGAAAATTAGTCAATTTCCTGAAGCTGCAATTTCTTCAAGTTGCTGTTAAAAAGCTGTTGTTAAAGAAAAGGTTGTTGTGAGGATGAATTTGTTAACTAATACATGCAAAATGCTTAGCACAGTGCCAAACATTTAGTTGGTGTTTAATAAAGTCTGCTATCAGAATGATTGTCATTATCATCACCGTCATTGTCATTGATAAAAGTTGAAAGAGGCCCTTAGATTTGATAACTCATAGGTTTTTGTTGATATTTAAGTAAATATTATAAATTCCCATAGCTTGTGGGGCAGGAACAGATAACAAGAGGGTGAGAGAAGTCAAAGAAGTAGGGAAAGAAATTCTAAATTATTTTTCAAAAAGTTTGGCAGTACATGTGAGGGTAGAAGGCAGTAACTCAATGGGGATTCGTCTGGGAGAGTTTTTCTGGGACTGAATATGGTTTTACTCCTGGAGGAAGGAGGTGGTAGAAAGGGAGAAGGTAGTAATGATTGGCAGAGGAATGGCTTTCAAATGGGCATGCAGGAAGTGGTTCTTTTGAAGGGATGTCATATTTAGCAACCTCATAATAAAACTATTTGACAACATGTGTTTCTCATGCACAGGTGGAACGAGTTACAGAGAGGATTACAATGGGGCGTAGCCTCATTCAGTGATTCATTTGTACAACTCAATTCCCATCGTGGAAATTATTGGGGAGTAAGTTCCACAACTAGAGCTGTGACTGCAGTTTTTCCATTCTTTAAATATTAGTGATGCCGAGGTTAGATCTCAAGGAATGCAATTTAGACTCCTGATGGATCTTGCAGGGACATCGCTGATTTTTCTGTGTGTTGTGTGTGTGTGTGTGTGAGAGAGAGAGAGAAAGAGAGAAGAAAAATCTCATTTCTCCCCTTGTGCCAAAGGACATAAGAGTGAGTAAATCTTCACAGGGTATGAGATTGCAATAAAGATGTGTGCAAATTTAGATGGAAATCAGGCCTGTTCCCAGGGCTCCTGGCAAATTGCCAGCATAGCGCTCAAGACATTGCCTTTATAGACTATGTATATATTTATTTCTTTGTAAATCCAGTCTATAGAGTTTTCTGTTTATGTTTGTTCCCAAGGACATTCTTTCTCCAAGCATTTCTCTAAGCAGATAGTAACTCAAAGCCAGTTTTTAACCATATCAAATGTAATCAGCATTTTCTGTGAAATTCCTTCTCATTGATGTTATTATTTTGTTTCTTACGATTTCTATTGTGCAATAATCGTAGTGAAAACTTATCAAAGCGGCATGCGTGTATGTGTGTGTGTGACAATTCTAAATATGGGGAATTAACAGTATAAATTATTATTTCATGTGTCTCTTAATCACACTTTGAATATGTATTATTTTTATTGTTTTTATTTTTTTTATTTCAGAATATTATGGGGGTACAAACACTTTGTTTACATATATTGCCTATGCACTGCCCAAGTCAGAGCTACAATCATGAATATCCCCCAGTGTGCCCCACACCCATTAGGTGTGAGTTTTCCCATCCCCTCCACCCTCCTCCCACCTGCCTGACCCCTGATGAATATTATTTCCATGTGTGCACATAAGTATTGATCAGTTAGTACCAATTTGATGGTGAGTGCCAGTGGTGCTTGTTTTTCCATTCTTGTGATGTTTGCTTCAAAGAATGGGCTCTAGCTCCATCCAGGATAATACCAGATGTGTTAATTCACTGTTGTTTTTTATGGCTGAGTAGTACTCCATGGTATACATATACTACATTTTATTAATCCACTCATGTATTGATGGGCACTTGGGTTGTTTCCACATCTTTGCAATTGTGATTTGTGCTGCTATAAACATTCGAGTGCAGATGTCTTTATTATAGAATGTCTTTCTTCCCTTTGGGTAAATACCCAGTAGTGGGATTGCTGGATCAAATGGTAGTTCTACTTTTAGTTCTTTGAAGTATCCCATATTACTTTCCATAGAAGTTGTACTAGTTTGCAGTCCCACCAGCAGTATATAGATGTTCCTATCTCTCCACATCCCCACCAACATCTCTTGTTTTGGGACTGTTTGATATAAGCCAAACTCACTGGAGTTAAGTGATACCTCATTGTGGTTTTGATTTGCACTTCCCTGGTGATTAGAGAAGTTGAGCAATTTTTTGTATGTTTGTTGGCCATTATTCTGTCTTCTTTTGAAAAGTTTCTGTTCAGGTCCTTTGTCCACTTTTTAATGGGGTTGTTTGATTTTTTCTTGTTGATTTTCCTGAGTTCTGTATAGATTCTGGTTACCAGCCCTTTATCAGATGTGTAGCATGCAAATATTTTCTCCCATTCTGTAGGTTGTCTGTTTGCTCTAGTGATAGTTTTCTTGGCTGTGCAGAAGCTTTTTAATTTGATCAGGTCCCATTTATTTGTTTTTGTTGCTGCTGTGATTGCTTTGGGGGTCTTCTTCATGAATTCTTTGCCTAGGCCAATGTCTGTAAGAGTTTTTCCAACATTTTCTTCTAGAACTCTTATAGTTTCACGTCTTAGGTTTAAGTCTGTTATCCATCATGAGTTGATTTTTGTGAAAGGTGAGAGGTGTAGATCTAGTTTCAGTCTTCTACATGTGGCTATCCAGTTTTCCCAGCACCATTTACTGAATAGTGATTCTTTTTCCCATTGTATGTTTTTGTCTACTTTGTCAAAGATCAGATGACAGTATGAGGATGGTTTTATATCTAGGTTCTCAGTCCTATTCCATCGGTCTATGTCTCTGTTCTTGTGCCAGTACCATGTTGTTTTGGTTATTACAGCCTTGTAGTATAGTTTGAAGTCTGGTAGATTGATGCCTCCCAATTTGTTCTTTTTGCTTAAGATTTCTTTGGCTAGATTTTGTTTTGTATTACAGTTTAATTCCTAAATATCCTTCACATTCTAAATATTTGGATATTGAGTTGTTTTTGTAAATCATAATAGGGTGGTATAAGTTGAAAAGTAGGATATTAATTGCTTGAAAGATCAATGCTATTACTTTTGAAATAATTAATCATATTAGTCTGTTTTTCTTATGCTTTCATTTTACTAGTTTCAAAAAGCATGTGCTGAGGAAAAGAATATTAAACTATTCTGAGTTAAGGAAGTTTACCATGAATTATAGTTTCCCAGAAAGACATTAATGTGCTTACATCAGTTGCTTATGTGCTTTTTTTGGTGCTTTTCTATCTTTACACATAATTCTAAGTTTCTTTAAAGTAATGCAGTTCTGAATATAAAGATTTATTGCCTAAAAAGAAATAAGTCATTCTAACACTCAATAGTTATAAAACTGGAGAATATCTAGTTTTAGACATATATTTAAACTCTCATAAGTTTACTAAATAAATGAAGTGAAATATAGGACCTACTTTACGTTTTTTCTTCTTTGTGCTACTATATTACTCAGAACGAAATCACTGCATGTGACAGTTATTTATTAATTTTATATTATATTATTTTATTAATATTTATACTACTCTATTAATATTGTAATAGCTTTTTCATAAAATAAAACAGATGTCTTTCACAAGCTTTTTATTATTATTTATTTTAAAAATTAGTTAATCTTTTTAATTGACACATTGTAATTGTACATACTTGTGGGGTACAATTTGATGTTTTGATACATATATGCTGTATAACAATCAAATCAGGATATTTATTGCCATCACCTCATGCATTTATTATTTCTCTGTGGTAAGGACATTCAAAAGCCTCTCTTCTGGCAATTTTGTAATATACAATACCTCACAGTTAACCATTGTCACCCCACTGCATGATAGGACACCAGAACTTATTCCTCCTATCTAATTGTAACTTTGCCCCATTGACCAACCTGTCCCCTTCCCCCTTCCCTCTCCCCTCCCCAGTCTCTGGTAACCACTGTTCTACTCTGCACAAGCATATTCTATTACAATTGTCTGCATTTGCAGCACACTTTTGAGTATAAAGAAAGCATGTTGGTTGGAGATTTGGAGAAGGACTTCTTTTTGATCCAGAGGATCAACTCTACACTGGAAGTCAGATCATAGGTTCTTCTTTTGGCTCCCATGACCAGCCAAGCCTTAGGCAGGGCTGGGAACCATCTCTAAGTGGGCAGGAGTGTCTGTCTTGCATCCTCTATCTCAAAGGATTGCCTTCAGAAGTCAGCAAGAGGTGATAAAAGTAAAAGCATGCATTTCTTTTTTACTCAAATAACATTTTATTGTGTTTTTCTAATTGCTCTGTTGAAATAATGCTATTACTCTCAATTTTCCAGATATTTTAAAATAAGGATTAAGTTCACATATTATACTAGTTCTAGCTTCTGAGATATTAGAGCTACTTTGTCCCCTCAAGATTTTGGTTTGAGGCTTATTAGGTCTAAATAGTAATGAACTGGGCTTTGATTTAATTAATTAATGGTATTAGTTTAATCAAGCAATTAGTCAGCCATTATATGTAGTTTTGACGCTTGCAGTTCAGTGAGAATTTTAATAATAGATTTTTAACATGGGTGCATTAGAGCTACGGTTCCCACTGTAGCACGTGGGGGTACATTGAGAAGACTCTTGGTGGTAAAGTTATGTTGTTAAGTGATTCATAAGGTAGCTGGCAACTATATTTGGCCTAGTGAACAAACTAAAAGTGAGAAAAATAAGAGTCACTGGTGAAAAAACCCAAACAAACAGAAGGTATCAGCAAAGAACTTAGATTAGCATGTTGGCAGTCGGACTGGTTCCCCTCTGCCAGCACAGCCACCTTTCTTCCCTTCCTCGGATCTCATCTTTCCCTTCCTTGAAACTCAAGTCAACCTCAGTCTTCCTGAGGCTGGATTTCCTTTTCCATGTCTCTTGCTCTCAAGTTTTCATTTCTAGTTGTGGTAGATAGGTGTATATAGTACAAAGCATCAAGTAGTTCATGTTTGTTAAGGGTGTTCTGGTTCACTTTCTCAATTTCTTCTAGAAGCAATGACTTTCTAGATTATTATCTCTGTATTCTAAACATGTATATATTTCTATTTCTCAGATATTTAGCTCTAGGTACTAGCTCCTCTCTGACCTCTGGGAAATGGTATTTAGCTCTCTTTCTTTGCTATCCTTCATTTTCTCTCACGCCAAAACCTTTGTTCTTCCTATTTCCCTATTCTTGACTTTTATAATATTTTGAGTCAGATCAACATACAGTATAGTGTTTATATTATTATGGCTCTGTAAACAGTATTCACATCTGAGCCTTATTTTTTTTATATATATATATATATAAAATATATATATATAAAATAATAATATAAATAATAATATATATATTATTTCAACAAAAATATAAATAATAATAAAAATATATATATATATAAAAAATAAGGCTCAGATGTGAATACTGTTTACAGAGCCATAATAATATAAATATATATATGTGTGTGTGTGTGTGTGTGTGTGTGTATGAGATAAATTTTCCTTTCCTGCACAAGTTAGATTTTCCCTTCTTTTTTGTTTGCTTAATTTTTTAGTAGTAAGTGTGTATCACTCTTTCTATTCCAAACTCACCTCCAGTTGATGAAATCTCTTCCCAATATGTTGGGAGCATCAGGTATGTTATTAGTGTTGTCTCTCTCTCTCTCTCTCTGGCTTCTAATCTCCTCCAATCTGGACAGGTTGCCCTCTGTGCCTGGAGCAGAGGTGTTACCCTTTACCCATCTCATTGTGTTGATTTTCTGTTTTTAGTACTCATGTTTTTCTCTGTCAATTTATTCCCTCATTTTGTTGGAGCATATCCACTAAAAGCTTTCTGAGAAAAAAGTGCTTGGAAGAAAATGGTGTTTGAGACTATTCATGTATGAAAATGTCTTTATTTGAGTCATATTTTGGTACAAAATTCTAGGTTGGAAGTCATTTTCCTTTAGAATTTTGACAGTATCACTCTGCTTTCTTTTATATTCCAGTGTCACTATTGAGCCAAAATCATTTTAAGTGCTGCTTTGTTTTTTCCTTCTGGAAGCTAGTAATAGCTCCCTTTGCTCTCCATATTCTGATATTTCATAGTTGGTTTGCCTTGCGATGCATTTAATGACATTTATTATGGTGAATTCTTAGTGGTTTCTTTCAACTTGGAAGCTCATGTCTTCCATTTCTGAAAAATTTCTTGAGTTATTTGTTAAATGATTTCCTTCCCTTTATTATAAATTTTTCTGAAACTCCAATTATTTAGATAGTGCACCTCCTGGACTGACCCTCTAGTTTTCTTATTTTTCTCCTGTCTTCTGTTTCTTTTTTATTCTATTTTCTGAGCAATTTCTTTTTCTTCTGTACTTCTTTGGGTTTTTATTTCTGTTACCATATTTTCAATTTTCAAGAGAACTTTTTTCCTCTGAATATTCCTTTTTAATAGTTACTTATTCTTATTTAATGAATGTAATACTTTTATCTCTTTAAGAATATTAATCAAAGCTTCTTTCTTTGGAAGTTTTTTTTTTCCCTTTTCCTCCTGCGTAAAATCTGTTTCCTCAAGTGCTTCCTTCCATCTACCTGCTTTTTAATTATTTTAGTCCTTATTTCTCATATAGGACTATTTCCTAATATGCCCAAATATCCCTAATTATCTGCAAATATTTAAGAGTGGGGCACTAAAAAGATTCTAGGATGCTCTGAGAGTTTGAATAGGGCTTGTTGACTGTGGTCACCTCTGTAAGGTTATCTGGCTGGGGCATTTCATTTGGGGAATATTTGATGTCAGAATCCTTGAGTCTTCTTCTCTTGGGTTGGTTTATTTCCCAGAGAGATAACAACTTCTCTTATCCTGCCTGGAGACTATAGGAGTGACTGCCAGCATTTAAGGAAGTAGAGGGTCCACACAAAGTTAGGGAGAAAAAGCAGTTTGTTGTTTTATTCAAATCATTTCTATTTTTCTATTATCCCTTAATGGCATTATAATTCTCCAGCCATCCAGGCTCAAAACCTTAAAACTCTCAAACTATTATTCCTCTTTTATTGATAAATCCAAATTAATAGCCACATCTTTTCTTCCTACTATATTGCAAGATATTTATTGTCAGGACCCAAGAATTAGAGCAACACGGTAGCATGCTTAAGAGCATGGAATGCAGCCCTGGACTTGAATCTTGGTTCTGTCGTTTGCTAGCTGTGTGACATTTTCATTTACAAGCCTCAGGTTTCCGCACTTCTCAAGGTTTCCTCAAACCCCAAATTAATATTACATAGCATTTTTCTGGACAAGAAACTTGTTCTCTGTATATTTACAATTTTTATATCTTAGATTCCTATTATTATATTTTAAAATCTAGTCAATTTTATAAATAAAGCATTATTTAGAAATTCTTCTTCCATTTTAACGTGCCACAAATCATTTTTTCCCTTAGTACTTGTGCTTAACCATACCTTTTTAAAATTTGGAATTTATAGTTTTTCTCTCTCCATGAATTCCTCAGCCTTTGCTTCTGTATATCCTAATCACTGATGGATATTTCTCGGAGTTTCCAAGGTCTTTATGAACTACTCATCTTTCCATTCACTTAGGGGATGTTTTTCTTTGGGTTGCATTTATCTCCTAGAACTTTTCTTTTACTAGTGACCTACATAATGGAGTTTTTTACATGGTCAATACTTATTCATTTTACTCTTCTTTAACAACTCTGAAAACCTTTCTGATGAATGGATGTGTAGGAAGTGGTGTGTAGTACACATATACGTTTTAGCTGTTCCATTCATCAGCAGCGTAAAGTCACAGTAATTAAGAGTGAAATTGCAGGCTATGGGAAAGTGTTAGGTGTGGCCCGTCATTAATGAAGGCGGTATGATGTAGTGTCAAGTGTGAGGGAAGCTGTGTAGAGAGAATGTTTTGTGTCTTAGAAAGACTCAAGAATTAGTTACCATGCTCTGTTTCTATTGTAAACAGGCCATATTGAAAGAAGATAGCATAATGTAAAAGCATTTAAGAGCAGACTGCTTAAGAATGAATTGAGGCTGAGGGATTGCTTCCACAATAGTACAAGTAAAAAGGCCCTTTTCATTTGAGTCAATGGGCTTTTGAAATATGTTAAGACAGAAATCTTCCTTTCTAATGGCAAGTTGGACACTCTAATATTATTCGTTTCTTGATGTTTTACAGCATTGTGGGAGTTGGTGGTTTTAAAAACCTTTCTCCAAAGATAGCTAAGATGATCTGGATTTGTCTGTGGTCAGGGAAAGTTTTCTGAGGTTAGATTGCTATTTAGAAATATCCTTTTGGCTTTATTTAAAAAAAAAAATCTTCCACGTGCTTTGTAAATAAACTTTTGGAATTATACCTTAAGTGCCTTGAAATTCATTTGCTAATTGACACCCTATGGAAACATAAGACTTTAGCTCTTTTTTACTTATGGTTAGATGTGAAGAGCTATGCTCTACAATGCGGATAATTTGGTGGCTCTTACCTGTGATTTAAAAACATTTCACTTCTCCAGAGACAAAGCAGCAATCACAAATATGAAAGACCATCATTTTGTGTTAACTTTCCTTGTTCGCCTAACAAAGTAGTACATTTCCTAGCTCTAAAATTTTTCCCATATATCAAGTGTGGTTTACTCTAAAAATCATAAAGACATAAAGTGACAGAGGCTATCAGTTCATAAGCCAAAACATATTGGAGCGATTTAGCATAAATGAATGCATGAAATTGTAGGGAACAATTGCCTGGTAAAAGTGCACTGTGCTCGGATCTGTGTTGCCAGTCTCTTAGCCGTATTACTTGGAGTTGATTCTCTTCCTCAGTAAATACTAGCTCTAATGCCATGTGCTCATGGGATTTATGGTTTGTACCCTCCTGCTGGAGACAGTTACTCACCAGGAAGAACCACAGGACTGACAATGGCATAGAGACAGCAACTTGTTTCTTTTTAGGTTCTTGGAGGCTTATACAAATGACATATTCTTGTTTTATTGTGGTCCATTCTTTCATATATTTCTATATGTGTGTGTATGTGTGTGTGTGTGTGTGTATATATATATGCACACATGCAAATGTATGTTTGCAGAGATAGATGTCTCTTTCTATAAGTCTAGCTATATCTAAATGTTGATATTGATATCAATATCTCTCTACACTTTTTACAGGCGTACCTCCTTTTCTTATATTTCACTTTATTGGCTTCACAGATATTGTGATGTTTTAAAAAATTGAAGGTTTGTGGCAACCTTGCACCAAGCAAGCCTATTGGTGCAGCTTTCCCAACAGCATGTGCTTGCTTTGTGTCTCTGTGTCAAATGTTGGTAATTCTCTCAACATTTCAAACTTATTCATTATGAGAATATCTGTTAAGGTGATCTCTGATCAGTGATCTTTAATGCTACTATTATAATTGTTTTGGGGCACCACAAACTGCACCCATATAAGATGGCCAATTTAATCAATAAATATTGTGTGTGCTCTGACTGCTCCATCAACCAGTTGTTCCCCCATCTCTCTTACTTTCCTTGGGCCTTCCTATACCCTGGGACAGAACAATATTGAAATTAAGCCAATTAATAACCCTACGATGGCCTCTAAGTGTTCAAGTGAAAGGGTCACATGTCTCTTATTTTAAATCAAAAGCTAGAAATGATTAAGCATAGTGAGAAAGGCATGTCAAAAGCTTAGATAGGCTAATATCTAGGCCTCTTGCACCGAAGAGTTAACCAAGTTGTGAATGCAAAGGAAAAGTTCTTGAAGGAAATTAAAAGTTCTACTTCTGTGAACACACAAATTGTAGAAAATGAAATATCCATATTGCTAATATGGAGAAAGTTTTAGTTGGATATAAGATCAAACCAGCCATAATATTCCCTTAAGCCAACACCTAATCCTGAACAAGAACTGGGCTCTCTTCAATTCTATGAAGGCTGAGAGAGATGAAAGAGATGCAGAAGAAAAGTTTGAAGCTAGCAGAATTTGGTTCATGAAATTTAAGAAAAGGAGCTTTCTCCATAACATAAATGTACAAGTTAAAGTAGCAAGTGCTTATGTAGAAGCTGCAGCAAATTATCCGGAAGATCTAGCTAAGATAATTGACAAAGGTAGCTACACTAAAGAACAGATTTTCCATGTAGACAAAATAACCTTCTATTGGAAGAAGATGTCATCTATGACTTTCATAGCTACAGAGGAGAAGTCAATGTCTGGCTTCAAAGCTTCAAAGGACAAACTGACTCTCTGGTTAGGTGCTAATGCAGCTGGTGACTTTAAGTTGAAGCTAATGTTCATTTACTATCTCAAAAATCCTAGGGTCCTTAAGAATTATACTAAATCTACTCTTCCTGTACTCTATAAATGGAACAACAAAGACTGGATGACAACACATCTGTTTACGTTATGGTTTACTAAATATTTTAAGTCCACTGTTGAGACCTACTGCTCAGAAAAAGAGATTCCTTTCAAAATATTACTGCTCATTAACAATGCACCTGGCCACCCAAGAGTTCTGGTGGAGATGTACAAGGAACTGAATGTTGCTGTCATGCTTGCTAACACAACATCCATTCTGTAGCCCATGGATCAAGGAATAATTTCAACTTTCAAGCCTTATTATTTAAGAAATACATTTTGTAAGACTATGGCTGCCATAGATAGGATTCCTCTGATAGGTCTGGGCAAAGGAAATTGAAAACCTTCTGGAAATGATTCATCATTTTAGATGCCATTAAGAACACTTGTGATTCATGGGAGAAGGCCAAAATATGAACATTAACAGGAGTTTGTAAGAAGTTGATTCTAACTTTCATGGATGACTTGAAGGGGTTCAAGATTTCAGTGGAGGAAGTAACTGCATATGTGGTAGAAATAGCAAGAGAACTAGAATTAGAAGTCAAACCTGAAGATGTGACTAAATTGCTGCAATCTCATGGTCAAACTTGAATGGTCGACGATTTGCTTCTTACGGACGAGCAAAGAAAGTGGTTACTTGGGATGGAATCTACTCCTAGTGAAGATGCTATGGACATTTGAAATGACAACACAGGATTTAGAATATTCCACAAACTTAGTTGATAAAGCAGTGGTGAGGTTTGAGTGGATTGACTCCAATTTTGAAAGAAGGTCTACTTTGAGTAAAGTGCTATCAGACAGCATTGCATGCTACAGATAAATCTTTCATGAAAGGAAAAGTCAATAGATGTGACAAACTTCATTGTTGTCTTATTTTAAGAAATTGTCACAGCCACCCCAGCTTTCAGCAACCATCTCCCTGATCAATCAGCTGTCATCAACATCGAGGCAAGACTGTCCACCAGCAAAAAGATTATGACTTGCTGCAGGCTCAGATGATCATTAGCATTTTTTAGCAATAAAGTATTTTTAAATTAAGGTATGTACATTTGATTTTTAGACCTAATGCTATTACACACTTAAGGGACTATAGTATATTGTACTTTTATATACACTGGGAAACCAAAAAATTTGTTTGACTCCCTTTATTGTGGTATTTGCTTTATTGCTGTGGTCTGAAACTGGAACTTGTATTATCTCCAAGGTATGCCTTAGACATACCTTGTTTTATTGTTCCTTACTTTGTACTTTGCAAATATTGCATTTTTAATGAATTGAAGGTTTGTGGCAACCCTGTGTCAAAAAGTCTATTGGTGCCATTTTTCCAACAGTACGTTCTCACTTTGTGTCTCCATGTCAACATTTTTTAAGAATAAAGTATTTTTAAGTTAAGTTATGTGCATGGTTTTTAAGGCATAATGCTATTACACACAACAAACTACAGTATATTGTAACAAAACTTTTATATGTACTGAGAAACTAAAAAATTTGTGTGATTTGCTTTATTGCAATATTCGCTTTATTGGGATGATCTGGAACTGAAGCCACAATATCTCCAAAGTATGCCCGTACAGAAATGATGTGATGTTACTTCTGAGATTAGGTTACAAACAGGCTTCAGGCTTTCTTCTTGGGTGCCTCTCTTTCTCACATCGTATTGTTTGCTCCATGGGAAGTCAGCTGCAATGTCATGAGGCAGTTCTGTGGAGAGGCCCATGTGATGAGGGAATGAAGCCTTCCAAAAACCATGTGAGTGCTGTTGGAAGTACATCTCCCCTCCCTAATGGAGACTTCATGAGTCCATGGTGGATGACAGCTTTATTGTAATTTTATGAGAGGTCTAGAGCAAGAGGAACTTAACTAAGTCACTCCTTGATGCCTGACCCACAGAAGTTGTGAGGCAATAAATATTTGTTATTTTAGTCTCCTAAATTCTGGGGGCAAAATTTCATTGTTACACAGCAATAGAAAACTACATCATATAGGGTTCTTGATTTTTCTCATCAGTTTATGATTCCTACATTATGGTTGTTTACCTGCTACCTTTCAAATTCTTTGCAGATATTTTCTAACTCTAAGATGTCAATAATGACTTTATAGTAAAAATTTCTCTCATTTAACTCAAAATTAGTTTGCACAGTCAAATATTTTATTTATTTTTTCCTTTTTAAACCTTTTTGGCTTAATGCTAGGTAAAATACACAATTTTCTAAATTTTTCTGTGATTTTTGTTATCTTATATTTTACACTTAATTCTCTAATTCACATAGAATTTATTTTATAAAGCATTATTTACATGTTATACCTTCAGAAGAAGTCTCCTAAGTTAGTTAGCTTTTTCATTATGATTCTCATGTCTTAGCATTTTTGCTCTGTGTTTTGAGATATTTTTTCTACTTAATCTCAGGACATTTATTCAAATGTCATCAGTAATATACTTGCCTTCAATTTATATATTGTATTTTAAAATTCAATAACCACGTTTCCTAGTTTAGTTTTTCCCCTAATGTTATAATCGGATAATTTTATGTGCATTTACAGTTTGTTTTGTGGTAGGTAAAGTCATCAGTCTCTACATGCAGTTCTATTTTACAAGGAGCTGCCTACTCTAGGTGTTCTGCTTGCTCTCTCCTAGCTGCTGGTTTCTGAGAAGATTTTTATTTTATTTTTATTGTTTTTCCTTTTTGCCATCTTATTGTTCTCCTCAGTCTTTGGTGCCAGATTAACTTCTTGGCTGCCTTATGCTTTGGTAATCCCCTACATGATGGAAGACTTTGTGGTCCACATATGTAAGCTTGTGGTGTTCTGCTGGTGAATGTTAGTCTCCTTTAGTGCAGCAAATGGAAGCCTCCCATTTCTCGTCTTCTCTACAGCAAAAGTTTGAATTCCTAATCTAAGTGGTAGAGAGAACTCAAGTTTAGCAATTCTTGGCTTCTCTTAGTTGTGGACAACCAACTAGCTTTGCATAACTACTTTTTCTCCCTGGAGTCTACAGATCTTTTATTCCTGCAGAAATGACATACCTGCTGGGCCCAGCAGCTGCCTAGCTTTGGAGAAGTAATTGAAAATTTGATTAGAGTTGGACAAAGATGCATGCAATATGTCTTTTTACCAGCTTCTCCTCTCCTCACCTCAAGCCTAACTCTCATGATATGATTTTCATATAGTTTTGGCAATACAGTCAATATTACTGAGGTGTTCAAGGTTATAAAATAGAGATTTTAAAAAATAGACATAAGAACTAATCAAGACATGTCATTTGCCAACCCTGAACCTGGAAGACTAAAAATGCCAAGTATATAGTCTATTGAAATGCAGAAGGGAATCCAGACATTTGGGAATTAGAACTGAAAAATATAGGCTTCTTTTTCAAATGTATATCATAATATTACCTAAAGGAATGTCTGGTAGCTTTTATTTGGATTATTTTTATTGGTTTTAGTTTATTGGTTTGCCTTAGTCATCTATCTATAAGAGCTTTCAATGAGTATGCTTAAAGAGAAGAAATAACAAAACAAAAGGTAAGGTAGCTATTCCAAGAAGTTTAAGGAACATCAAATGATCTAACATCAACAAATCTATTAAAAATGACAAGGAACAATAAAAAAAATTTCAAAATTTAACTGAAGGTGGCCTTCACTGAAAATAATTTTTACTGAGTTATTCTGTCAATTGGCAATTCACCTGAGATGGGTCTTTTTCATAAATTCTTTGTCAAGGCTGATGTCTAGAAGAGTTTTTGCTATGTTTTCGTCTAGAATTTTTATGGTTTCATGGCTTACACTTATGTCTTAAGTCCATCTTGAATTAATTTTTGTGTATAGTGAGAGATAGGGATCCTGTTGCATACTTCTGCATGTGGCTATCCAATTTTCCCAGCACCATTTATTGAATAGGGCATCCTTTCCCCAATGTATATTTTTTTCTACTTTGTTGAAGATCAGTTGGTCATAGCTATATGGCTTTATTTCTGGATTCTTTATTCTGTTTCATTGGTCTATGTCTCTACTTTTATACCAGTACCATGCTATTTTGATTACTATAGCCTTGTGGTATAATTTGAAGTCAGGTAATGTGATCCCTTCAGATTTGTTCTTTTTGCTTAAGATTGCTTTGGCTATTTGGGCTCTTTTTGGTTCCAAATGAAGCTTAGGATTATTTTTTCTAGATCTTTGAAATATGATATGGGTATTTTGATGGGAATTGCATTAAATTTGTCAACCACTTTGGGCAGTATGGACATTTTAATGATGATTCTACCAATCCATGAGCATGGCATGTTTTTCCATTTGTTTGTTTCATGTATGTTTTCTTTCATCAGTGTTTTGTAGTTCTTCTTACAGAAATCTTTCACCTCTTTGGTTAAGTGTATTCCTAGGTATTTTATTTTCTTTGTAGTTATAGTAAATGGTATTGAGCCCTTGGTTTTACTATCTGCTTGATTGTTATTAGTATATAGAAATGGTACTGATTTAGGTACATTGATTTTTTAACCTGAGAGTTTGCTGAATTTATTTATCAATTCTAAGAGTCTTTTGGCAGATTCTTTAGGGTTTTCTAGATACAAGATCACATTACCAGTAAAAAAAGATAGTTTGGCCTCATCTTTCCTGATTTGGATGCCCTTTATTTCTTTCTCTTGCCTAATTGCTCTGGCTAGGACTTCCAGTACTATGTTGAATAGAAGTGGTGACAGTAGGCACCCTTGTCTTGTTCCAGTTCTTAGGGAGATTGCTTTCAACTTTCCCCCATTCAGTATGATGTTGGCCATGGGTATGTCATATATGGCTTTTATAAGGTTGAGGTATGTTCCTTCTATGCCTAGTTTGTTGAGGGTTTTTATCATGAATGCTTGCTGGATTTTACTGAATGTTTTTTCAGCATCTATTGAGATGATGTTTTATGAATCTGGAAGCTCTTGTGTTAGGTGCTTACATATTTAGGATTATTTTATCTTCTTCATGAATTTCTCCCTTTATCATTATATAATGACCATTTTTGTATTTTTTTTTTAACATTGCTGATTTAAAGGGTATTCTATCTGGTAGGAGAATGGATGTACCTGCTCACTTTTGGTTTCCAGTTGAATGGAATATTTTTTTCCATCCCTTTATCTTGAGTCTGTTATTTCTCTCTTCTCCTTCTGAGACTTCCATATTGGGTATGTTGATATGCTTTATGGTATTTAGGATCTGATAATTTTTCTTCATTCTTTTTTCTCTATACTCCTATGACTGGATAATTTCAATTGACATATCTTCGTTCAGTGATTCTTCTTTATGCTCAAATCTGTGTTGAACCAATCTAGTATATTTGTAATTTCAGCTATTATACTTTTCAGCTCCAGAGTTTCTATTTGGATTCTTTTTATAATCTCTGTCACTTCACTGATACTCTCTATTTGTTGAAACATCATTCTCCTGTTTTCCTTTAGCTACTTGTCCATGGGTTCCTTCAAATTTTTGAGCATATTTAATATTGTTGATTTAAAATGTTTGTCTAGAATCTCTAATATCTGGGCTTATGCAGATATGGTTTCTTTTTTGTTCCTATGAATAATTCATACTTTTCTGTTTCTTTGCATGTTTCATATGCTTTATTGAAAACTGGATATTTTGATTATTATAATGTGATAACTCTGAAAATGATATGTGTCCCCCTTACAGGACTTTGCTCTTATAACTTTTTGTGGTTGCAGTTGTCTATTTGTTTGTGACTTTTTCAAACAAGCTACTCTTACAGACTGTATTTCCTGTCATGTATGGTCATGAAGTTTCTGTTCCATTCTCCCAGTAGTTAGCCAGTAACCTGACAGAGATTTTCTTAAATTCCAAAATTTAGCAGACTTTTGGTTCATTAAACATTCTCCTGGTTTTGTAAGGTTTTTTTAAATTAGTTTCCAGAGTTCCACAAGGGTTGATCCTGATAGTTTTTGCCAGCTTAATGGTTGCTTCAACAGAAGCAAAGGTCTATGGATCTCCCTACTCTGCCATTTTTGGTGACGTCACTACCTGCCAATAGTTGTTTTTATTCACTTTAGGAGGAAATGAATTAGGTGCTGGGTTTTTTTTACTGCTATATTTTTTGTTTCTTACTGTTTAAGTATTCAGAAACTCTCTCTACATGATTTCCACAAATAGTTCAAAATCAACATGTAGATGTGAAATAAATACTTTGGAGTCTGTAAAATTATTGTTCCTTCTAAGGACTTAATATTTAAGTCTGTTATAAATAATTTAAAGGAAATTGACATCTTAAAATTAAGGTTAAAAATGTCTTGTATTACACTAAGAAAAACACAATTTGGAGTCATCATCATGGGAATAGACCTTTGGGTGAATTTTTTTTGCTTATTATTTGGGGAAACTTATAGTCTTAAAAAGTTTTAGTCTAGTTTTATTAAACTCTTCATTCATCTACCAAATTGGTTTATTTACAAAAGTTGATTTTTGTTATATGAATTATTTTATTTGCTGCTGATATTTTGATGGTCTTAATGATTACAGAGTTAAAAGCTTTGCTTTCCTTCTATACACTGTAGTTCTATAATTCTGTCCATGAAACTAAAGAAATGGGAGAACATGATTATCAAAATTAGAGAAGGGCCTTTGCAAAATATCTCACAGAAGTTATGAGGTTTATGATATAATAGTTCTTTTTCTTAAAAAAAGTTCAAATATAGTTCAAAAATATTGTCTATTTTTTCTTAGTGTATAAAATTAATGAAAAACTTTTATTTCTAAATGAATAAATAATGTATCAAATTATTTTAAAACATTTAAATTAAAATAATAAACATTATTTTCATACTTTTCATGTTTTATTGAGGTATACTAGACAATTAAATATTATATATAAGGTATACAACATGATGTTTTCACATATGTGTATATTGTGAAATGATTATCCCATCAAGCTTATTAACATATCCATAACCACGCACTGTAATGATTTTGTGTGTATGTGTTGATAACACTTAAGGTTAACTTGCTTAGCAAATTTCAAGTATACAACACAGTATTATTGACTATAGTCACCTTGCTATATGTTATATCTCCATAACTTATTCATCCCACATAACTGAACCTATGGACCCTTTGACCAAAATCACATTTCCACTCCTAACCTCAGCCCCTGGCAAGCACTATTCTATATTCTGCTTTTATGAACTCAACCTTTTTTAGACTCTACATATAAGTGAGATCATGCAATATTCATTTCTTTGTGTCTGGCTTATTTCACATAGCTTAATGTCTTCCAGCTTCATCCATGTTGTCACAAATGGCAGATTTCCTTCTTTTTAAAGGCTAAATAATATTCTTTTATATATGCATGTCCACCATATTTTTAAAATCCATTTATCCATCAATGAACACATAGGTTGTTTCCACATCTTGGCTATTGTAATGTTGCAATGAACATGGGGGTGCAGATATCCCTTGACAAAAAGTATATAATATTTATAAAACATGAGCTTAAATCTGTGTAAGAAAATAAGTAAATCTTTTCATTTATTCTCTATCATAAAAATGCCTGGGAGGAGTTAATTTAATTTCAAGTGGTTGAATTTAGTTTATTGTTATATACTTCAATGATGGTATATTTAAATATGGAAATATGATAATGATGAATAAACTGGCATGAAATATTCTACTGGTACTTCTGAATAGCATGTCTTTAATGTGGCTACTCTTAACAGTTAAAGGAACTTTGACAGTTAAGTAATCCCTTCACCACTTAAGCACAACAGGGTTTTATTATTAAGTACACTGCCTGGAAATGGTGCGCTTTTTTCATTCACACTATAAACAGTTTTGTTAGATTGGTAATCCTGCTTGTCAGATTTGTTCACTGTTTGATATTAATCAGTAGGTTTATAGAAGGTGCAGCACTGGACAGAAATGAACAGAAAATACATTATAAATAATGTTTCCATAAATCCCAGGGAGTCATGCAATCTCTAATTCTGAGGTGTACAGAATATTTTGACATTCTGTGGGTGGTTTAATAGTTTGCTACTAACCAAAAAGTTTAATAGTAGAAGCTACTGTCCATTTCATTATGTGACTATAGAGTTGGCTCTCCCAGTATAAATTCATTAAAAGTTCATGGGACTTTCTTTTTTGTGTTTAATGCTTAACCTTTTTTTTTTTTTTAGGAGCAGTTTTAGGTTCACAGAAATCTCCCCACACACATGCATAGCTTTCTCAATTATCAACTTCCTCAGAGTGGAGCATTTGTTACAATTTATAATATACATAGACACATCATTATCACCCAAAGTCCATAATTTACAGTAGGGTTCACTCTTGGTGGTGTACATTCTATGGGTTTAGACAAATGTATAATTACATGTATCCACCATTATAGTATCACATGGTATTTTCACTGCCCTAAAAATCCTCTGTTCCCTTCCTATTCATCCCTTCTCTCTCCTTAACCCCTAATAACCACTGATCTTTTTATTGTCTTCACAGTTGTGCCTTTTCCAGAATGTCATATAATTGGAATCATACAGTATATCACCTTTTCAGATTAGCTTCTTTCACTTAGTAATATGCATCTAAGATTGAGTCATGTCTTTTCATGGCTTGATAGCTCAATTCTTTTTAGCACTGAATAATATTCTATGGTCTGGATATACCAGTTTATTTATCCATTTACCTACTAAAGGACATCTTGGTTGCTTCCAAGTTCTGGCAATTATGAACAAAGCTGCTGTAAATGTCTGTGTGCAGTTTTTTGCGTGGACATAAGTTTTCAACTCCTTTGGGTAAATACCAAGGAGTGTGACTTCTGGATCAAATAGTAAGAGTATGTTTAGTTTTGTAAGAAATTGCCAAACTGTCTTCCAAAGTGACTATACCATTTTGTATTCCCACCAGCATGAATGGAGCTCTTATTGCTCTACATCCTTGCAGTATTTGGTGGTGTCAGTGTTCGGGATTAGAGCCATTCTAATAGGTGTGTAGTGGTATCTCATTAATGCTTAATTTTTTAAAGCTTGTATTCTTCTAGAATATGTACAATAAAAATATGGTGATTATATCATGAATCACAGAATTCAAAGTCGTGATCAAATATATCACGTGTCTTCATCTTCTTTACATTTTTTTCTGTATTTTGGAAAACATTCAAATATTACTATTTCATTGTATAATCAGCAGTTTTATTCACCAAAATATGAATTGTTTCTCTAATTTGCATGTGTTGGAATTGATTCGGAAGTGGTTTAAATATTTTTAGAAACTCCAGGGTTTAGAATATGTATCCAAGGGCTGTTACAAGGGGGTCATTAAATTAACAACTGGTTAGCTCACGATGTTGGAGCATGACTCATGATAATCAGGTGTAATTCCTGGGTGAGTATATAGGCTTCTTTGTTAGTTTTGCAAATAGGTCTTCATCTCCAAGACATACAGATTACAGAAATGAATATATAGACGTTGTCCAGAAGCTATTTGGCCTAAAATGTTTTGACCCAACAGTGTTCACTGGACCCACTCCGAGTCTTTCAGCTTTCACCATAGCTGTCTGTTCCTCATGTTACAGTGTGTAGGGGATGGCAATTTTAAATGTTTTCCATGCTAAGTTAGTGTTCCCAAATTGTGCAAGAATATTGTTTGGTTCTGAATTCTTGTCTCCTCTTTACTCTCTTGCTATTTCCTTCTTTGGCCCCTAAGTCTTGATATTTTCCTTACTTGATCTTTTTGTCCCAGATGAGACTTTGCTGTGCAGTGGCATTGACCACATTTCAGTAATTCCTGGAAGGCAGTAGGAAACCCAGAGAAACAAGAAGAACAAGATAAGAAAGAATTCTGTTCTTTTCTAATAGGAGGAGAAAGTGGTTAGTGCTGAACCTACAGCAGGACTGAATTCCTTCTAGTCTAAGGTTTAACATTCATTATTATCCTGTTGTTATTAGCACATAGGCAAGAATGAGATGGAGCCTTTCAGGACCTTCACATCACCAACCCTTTCACTATCTAGTGACAGAGAAACTGAAGAATTCTTCTAAACAGAAATGATTTACATTGTATTTTCCCTGGTTTTTGTTTTCAGGAGTGTACAGTTACTCATAAAAATGCAGCCAAGCAACAGGTATTTTAAAGTCTGTTCAGATATGGCAGGTGCACAGAAATGTGAACTCAGAGTCAGGGCCTGGGAGGCGTGCACTGTGGGGTGCATTTGGACCATGACAGCAGAATATATTCTCACTTGTGGCATTATCACATATGTGATGAATTGCGGGCCAGAAAACTTGGCTTCTGGTTGTGCATCCAATAGGACCAATAGGACCTCCACAAGTTGCTGAAACCTCTGGGCCTCAATTTTTTTATTATTAAAAAACGGTTGTGCTCTGTGGTTTCTCAGGTCCCTTTCTTCTTTAATAGCTATGATGACACTGAGTGTGATATGTCTTCATGAGAGATGGCAATAAAGGGAGAAGTCAAACTGAATCAAGGAAGGGAGGAGGGAAGCAACTACTCTTTTATTGGAAAAACATATTCCATATTATGCATAATGATAGAAAGGGGAATAAAGGAAATAATAGACCAATTGCTTTTCTTAGTGAACAAATGTTTGCAGTTTTTAAGTTTATTCCTGAGTAAAATAAGGAAGTAAAATCCCAGGACTTCTTTTATAGGCCTTAGGCATGACATGAAACTCTTTAGAAATTTGGTAGTTTAGTTTGCCTTTCTTTTGGGATTATTTTCCTAAGATCGAGAATATTATTAATGTTAATCTATTACTGGACAGTTTTATTCAAAGGCTTAAAAAGTACACTGAAGTATTATCTGGGGTAGACTCGGTTTTAGGAGAAAACATAAACACAGAGAAACCATAATCCTGGTGTAATGTAGGAATCTAATTAAGACTAATGAGGCAACATTAAATTTAATGTATGATGCATTTTATATGTCTCACCATTAGAGCTGCAGCAAGCTGTTCGTCAGAGTCGATCTTTGGTGACTATCACCCTACGGGTATTCCTCAGCAGTCTGGGTGTAGGCCTCAGTGCTGGGCTTACAGAGAAGCCAACACAAAAGCAACCATGAAAAATAAGGGTACGGTTGGAATCATTTACTGGTGGACTCAGCTGACCAGAAGACTTGTTGATGCTGTGGAAAAGTTTCTCCTAGATTGCAAAGCCTGGCTGTTCAACCTAGCGACATCAAGCCTCATAGTCAATTATCAAAGAAATTAGTCCTGTAGAGAAGAGAAACAGCATAGAGCAAGCAGCAGAGAAACAAACAAGAGATGATGGTTTTACTAGATTCCTAAGGAGAGTTAGGGCCATTATTGACGCAAAGGAATTGGGGAAGACTTGAAAAAATAAAACGTTCACACTGGAATTTGTACCAGAGGTTAGATGATGTGTGTACAGGCACAAGAAAAGAGGTATTGATCACAAGAAATCAGGAATTAAGAGAGTTTCGCATAACATGATAAATGTCTGCAATAATATCTACCACAAAAAATTATAATAACTGATGTTTATTGTGGGTTTTGTGCGTGCTGGGCAGTGTTTTTAAGAACTCAAAACTTATCATATTATTTAGTCCCTGTGATAACCCTATGAGGTAATCATGATTATTATCCCCATTTCACATGAAAGAAACTGAAGCAGAGAAAGATAAAGTAAGCAGCTATACAGTTAGCCAGTGGCCAAGTTGAATTAGCACACAGAATTCTGAATTTCAGGTAGCACTCCTAAGACTAGGGACATGGGCTTGTATTTTCACAGGAATCCAAGAGGCCTTGAATTCACACAGGCTAAAACAAGGCCTATGCCCTGTGTTACAAAATGACAACTCTTTTGCCTATTTTCAATTTTAAAATTAAAATATCTATTATAATTTGGTTCTTTAAATAGAAACCCAGAGTTCTCTGAGCTTGGGTAGTGCTGCCCTGAAACTTTTATAAAGGGCTTATAAAATTGCAACCTTTCTAGATGTGGAATGTCTCTGCTTTAAAGAGTGGTGGTTTATCCTTGCTAATTATTTCTATTTGTTGACATACATACTTTGTACAAAGTCTCTGAAAGTTTGAATTCATAGTCTTCTGGATCTTGCTGGTCCCAGGGGACGATGATTCAGATTTGTCATTAGATGGTTCAGGCAGAGGACAAACCACACATATCCATAGAAGGCCATGGCCAAAACTAACTGACTCACTAACTAACTAACTATCTCACTAACTAACTAAATCAAGAGCAACATTGCGGGGATTACAGGATTGATGCTCAAAAGAGGAGAAGAAAACACTTCTTGCTGCTTTCAAACATTCCTTGTCTGTCTTAACTCCTTATGTTCTTTCTTTTTCTGTCTGCCCAACATTGTCATGGAAGTTGCAACTTTGAATTAGTAAGTAGCAGAGCTGTGAGTTAAACCCATGCAGTGTGGTTACAGCACCCACATTCTTAACTACTCACTAAACTACCTGTTAACCTGACAGAGTTACTCTCCTTTGGTAAACTTCAAAAATTTTCCCCTCAATTGCTTTGGTGACTGTTAAGCTGGAACTTCTGATACACGCAAAGCAAAACGTGGTTAGCTTAAAGGTGAGTGAATCCTCTCAGGACAGGACTGCACATTGGCGGAGCTCTGGGTCACAGGTTTTCAATGAAGTGCATTTATACAAGATAAGATCTAACACTTAAGTGGCTGTGAATTATGGATTAGCTCAAACATGTACAATTTGATTTACAATCTATAACAAATGATCTTTATGACTATGTAGCTATATGCATTTGTACACTATAGTGGGACAATGTGGAAAACTCTATTCAGTTGGTCAATTCATTTTCTCCAAGCTAATGCCAAACTAGAAAGATATACCACTTTGCTTAAAAAACACAAATAATTGCTAGTGTCTTGTTACAATTAAGGGTGGGTTACCTGGCTGCCCTTTCAAACTAGTGCTTCAGTAAGTGATTGTCCAGTGGTTCCACAAAGCTTTCTTAGATGACATCCATCCCCCTCCTTTTTTGGATTGATGATTTCATTAAAAGCCATTCTCCTATTGTCGTTTTGCTTTCTCTGCTTTAATGTGGTCTGTGGGGTTCATTAGATCCAGCGTGTTAATGGCATCAGCTGGGTTTAGGTTTCATTGCAGCTGAAACTCACCATTGCTAATCACTTAGCTAACATATGCCAATATCATGGTACCTAATGACTCCTTCTGCAAAGACTCCTTTGTATTCCCATATCTGCCTCTCTAAAAGACCAGAGTAACATTGATTATCTGCATGAACTGCAGGACTATGAGAGTACCGATGGCTTCCTCTCTTTGGACAACAACATGTATACTTGCTTCAGGATCTTTCAGCTTCGCTGGCCTTTCTCAGTGACCCTTTTTCATCCTTCCTTTTCCAGTTAATAAGGTTGTCACATGAGGCAAAAATCAGGGGCTTGCAAGTCCAAAAGAGGAGAGATTTTTACATTTTGCTGCTTAATTTGTACGTCCATTTCTAGGCCTTGAAGGGGCGTAGCTCAGAGTAATCTTCGTTTGCTTTCTGAAATCTCCTTGCTCCCTGGGGACACTGAGTGAGTCCAAGAGTGGGTGGGAAAACACTGTAGATCTACTAAGAACAGCAAATTGCTCTTTCAAATTGTTGGTATTCTGAGATAATTTTGATCTTTATATCTTATTTTTGGTTTCCTTTGATATCTGAGACCTGAAAAAAAAAGGCACTCTCCAATCTCTTTCTCTCTTCCTTTTTCCCTAATGTCATTACAAAGGGAAGGATGAGGGCCCAATATTGAGGGGCTGTTGGCTTTGTGGGGTTGCAGGGGGAAGAGCAGAGCGTGATGGCAGAGAGTAATTCTGCTTCAAGGAGGATACTGCCCAATTTTTTAAACTTAATAGGATTAGTCATGGGAACTATTTTTAGCAGAAGTTCAACTTTATCCATGTATTTTAATGTGGGAAAATTGTGTCCTTTTCCCTCTGCTAATGTTTGATGTATTCCAGCCCTCCTGTGAGTGTGTTTGAGTATCTTAGGGGATCTGGAGTGGAGGAGAACTTCCTCTCGGATTCTCTCTGTTTTCTTTCGTGAAAATGACATTCCAAAGCTGTTTCACTTTCTGACAGGAAGTGGAGCCTTGCCAAAAATGATTAAAGTCCAAGAAAGCATAACAGTTCCAAAGCTGCAGCAGTTCTTAGGGGTCCTGAGTTTGACATTGTGTCAAACAAATGTGAAATATTGTTTAATAAATTTGAATAATACAAAGATAGGAAAAAATCATTCTTGGCTTATAGCAGTAGTGGTTTGTATTCAGTATGTAAAAGACTACCTACATCTAATAAGTTGAAATAAATATGTAAATAAACTTGCATAAGGTTAGCTCAGCCTGTGACTTTGTTCCATTATATTAGTTATATGTATGATACAAAAGCCTTATTTGAAATTTGTGTAAGTTTAAAAGTGTATATATTTCTGCAGTGTTAAAGGAAAACAGTTTCTGGTTATGTGATCTATCCCATCCATAATAGGTAATTATTTTTTTTTAATTTTATAATGAATTCAATAAATTCTATCGATAAAGTCACTTAGACTAAAATTGTTTTATTTAAAAGGGCAAAACAATAATTGAAAATTTAGTCAATATCTGGAATCCTAAGTCCATTGGAAACTTTAGTCAATATCTGGAATCCTAAGTCCAAGAGGCTTTTTACATGACGGCAGCCTCAATTATTTCACTGACAAACCTACTTAAGTTGTTTTTATTTTTCCACCAGAGAATTACACATTTGTGTAGATAATTGTGCACCCCCCCGAAATACAACTGGACAAGAAAAAAAAATCATCTCTCTCAAATCCATAAAAAGTACCGTTTCTCTGAGAAAAAAATCTCTGAGTGAAAACTTTTAAAATATTGTTTTTTTTGAACTCCTTTAAAAATTCTCATTAAAACAAACATTTTATCACTCATTTCTTTCACTCTTTTGGGTATATATTTGGAATACATGTTTTTAGCGCAAGAAGTTCAATCTTTTCTGTATTCGCTGACATTCGACGAATACCACAATTCATGAGCACTTTTTAGACAAGTTAAATTGATTACAGAAGTCATTCAATGTCACTGAGTACCATTTGTCACTTCATAAACAGCTACAATCTGCTGCGTACAAATGCAGAGGGACCGCCAAATAAATCACATCAAACAGTGGGAGTAGATACTGTCCCTTCATCTGTAATTGGTACAGCCCTCTCCTGTCACATTTGTTCATTCTTGTGACTCTGGTATGGATTGACACTGACATGGGCAGGGCAGCCCCTGTCTCAGATGTTAGAGAGTCTATGCTTTGGAGATGTACGTGCTAATAGATACCCATCATGATGTTACATTAACATCACCCATGTATCAAATGTACAACTTAACCATCTAGATTTCTGATGATATGCCCATATAGATCTGTTCTATTAGGAGATAAGCTCTTTGGCTTTGAAGGGAAATTGATAGATGCTGAAAGAAATGCATAATTGACAAATATACAAAAAAACAAACAAGTGCAGCTTGCATGTGCTTTTCCATTGGACACAATTGTGAAGCTCTATAGTTTAATTTCAGTCACATTTTCACAAAATATGATCAATATATACACTATGCTTCTGCTAATTTCAAAACATCATTCATTTTAAGAATTTTTTTCTTTTCTTATCAAACAAAAAATGGCCACTGTTACAATTAATGCTTGATATTATATCCTAGATTGAAGCTTTAATGAAAATCTGCTTTCTTAGGGTTAAAACTCTGCATATCTGTATGTGTGCGTGCGTGTTTGTGTATATAGGCATACAGAAACACACACAGGCTTCTGCATATAGTATACCATACTGCCACACTACATTAAAAATTAACATAAATTAATAAAGACAATATACTTCCATAATATCAAGTCTTTAAACACTGTAGCCTCCAGGGAAATGGAAATGGACTTCGGTTGTTGCTGAAACATCTCTAATATAGTGCATTCCACTCGGCAAAGATAATGGCCACGTCTACATGACAAACTGGAAAATTCAGGATCACATTGGAACAGCTTTTTTAAATGAATTTTTACTAGTTACCAGGAATTTTGCATATATTATCTCATTCAATTTTCACAGCAAGTGGGAGAAGTATTTTTATTCCCATTTTATAGATGAGAAAATGGAGGCAGCAAGAAGATAAATGATGTACACAGTATCACCCAGAAAGGAAAATAACTGTCTGACTCCTTTACACTATGATATGTCCTCAAACTAGTCCTTGAGAACTGAACACATAGCAATAATGAGAACAGAGCCAAAATGGATGCTCTGAAAATGTTCCCCTTTCTCTGAAATACCACATTATTTGATCCCGGGAGCAGAAGGATCTGCAGAAGTGCTTGCAGCACTACAAGCCTCACCCAGCTTTGGGGATGAAAACCCTTTCTGGAGTAGATGTGCGTGGAACTATTGGTGGCAGGGGGAACATGAAGATGTTATTCACTACAAGTGCTCAAACAAGGCAGTCATTCAAATGAAAGATTCTAATTTTACTATTTAACTAGCCAAAATCTGTCATAATTTTCTGACCTTCTATAAAGAAAATAGACCCTTGGAAAAAATACAGGAATATTCCCCTTACTTACTGATGAATGGAACTTACAAACAATTGTTAGAACTTTTTGAAAGGTCTGCCTCACTCTCCTGGGGATCTTATTCCCCAGAAAAAGTTGGATTCAAATGGGGACCTGCAGAGATGTGTAGCATTAGAAACAAATTGCTGCAACTTTTTCCAAAAGATTCATAAATAGAAAACATGGTTTTTTTTGTGGAGGTTGACTCATTTAGGATCCATCTGGCATGTGTTTGTTGATGTGGAGTTTGCTTTAAGAAGGTATAGTAAGCCTATTGTTCTTTTTCTAATAGATAGCTAAAAGAACACATACATGAATTCATTTGAAAATAAGTTTAGGCAGATAAACGGCATAAAGTAGTTCTAGTTATTTGATCTAAGTTACAAAAAATGGTATCTCCTATTGATAAACAACATAGAATTGACCAATACCCAAAGCAGGCAGCTTTCACGGGACTGTGCTCATTGTCAACAAATGTTGAGAAAAGGTCAATGGTTAATTAAATAATCTATCACCTCAGGATAGAGAGTAGTTCTCAACTCTGACAATCAGTGACAGAAATATTAAAAGGTCAAAAAATGAGTTACAGTAGATTCTGGTTTGTTATTATGTATTATAAAGATGTGGTTCGATGCAAAAATAGAAGATAAAAAAGGTTCACATCCTTCCAGAAACAGGTTTCCCAAACAAATAAATTTTGGATTATTTACTGATATGGGTAGTGGAAATTCTTCTGGAGCTGTAGGCTTCTTTTGATTTTTGCACCATTTGAAAAAATATGTTTTTGGACCAAGAATGTTTTGTCTCAATACTTGAAAAACTATGTGATGAGACTGGAGTAGGGGTTTGAGGGAGAAACTGCTTTTTTGGGAATTACTTTCTCTGGGGCCTGGTGATTTCAAACTGCTATTTGCTCTGTAAAAGAACATCTTTGCAAACGTGGTAGCTTTCAACTGCTGACGGCACTTTCTCCTTACGCTGCATAACTCTATCACTCTCAGAGAATAGTAACATCTCCAATTTCCTTATGTCAAGTCCAGAATAACCCTTCTGTAAATTAAAAGTGCTGTGCAAACTTGATGTATCGATTTGACCTAATTTCCTTTTCCCAGGATTGGCTTCTTCATTATCCTTTCCAGACATTAGTTTTTGTTTTTTGTTTTTTGTTTTTCTTTTCAATGGGAATTCTTATTAAATTTGGGCTGCCTTATCTAGCATAAATTCTTTCTCTATTTCCCTCCCTCATTCCTTCTTCCTGCCTCAGAGGGCCAGTGATTCATTCTGAGTTTTCAAGTCTCAAGTGTAAGCATTTCTTTTTTTCTGTGCTATAGGTTGACTAAAAGAAATAGCACCTACTTTAGTCTTTCTCTAGCCTTTCTCTTTTACCTCCTGGGGCCCAAATATGGAAAACAGACAATGAAAAGAGGTGCCTTAGAATAACTGCTTTCCAGGAAGCCATAAATCATGGGTGATTAAAGTAATTGGCAACAATAGAAAGAGAACATGTTCCTGTGCTTTGACTCTTCAGTTTTGCATATGAGAGGAAACTGGTCACCAGTTGAGATCACCACAGGTTTATGAGAGATAACGCTTTATTCGAATAGAAAAACGAAGCTTCTCACTCTTCCCTTGAGAACGTGGGGCTCTGCGAGTGATATTACATGGCCACGTCACGCTGCTGAAATGTTCATTTATATGGTTTCTAAACGAGGGGTGCCTTGCCGGGGACTTTGACCTGTGATTGTGCACACAGCCTTACCCCTTTGCTGTCTGGGTGATCGCGGCTATTTCGAATATGGGCAAGTGTTATATGATTATTTTATCTCTTACTGTAAAGCGTTTTGAGAGACTTTGTATGAAAGGCAATATAAAAATAAATTGAATTGAACTATGGCTTCACCTCCCCACTTTTTAGTGCAGAAACTTTTAGAGCAAAAACTGCAGAGCTGTGACAAAGGACAAGATTAAGACGATGTCAGGAAAATGGTCAGCTCTGGAGAGCCCTGACTTTGTAGGAGGAGTTTTAGAGTGTGTGTGTTTGGTTGTCACGCTTGGCTATGTGTTATTAAAGTCTCTCCCCAACTAGAGAAAATCACATTTGTATTTTTATTAAGTTAGTCATTTTGAGTCATAAGAGATCCAGAATCGACTTTTAGTTAATGCATTTCTACAAAGACAAGACTTGTTAATTATACAAATATCTCTTTTACATAACATATTACGGTGCATTAAAAGCTGCCTGGTTAGCCTTTGAAGGGCCAAGGTCGGAACCACATCATCTTACTTTCAGAATCCACAACTGTAATAATTTTTCCTTTAAAATAAAATAATCTTGGCTTAGGGTAATAGGTTTTTCCTGCAGAAACAGGATTTTGTGTTTTATGACACTGCATCAATACATTATTTTAATAAATGGCTCTTAGTTCACCAGAACAGAAGTGCTGTATTTTGACAATATCAGCCAACCTTTTCATTTGTTTAAGCAGGAAAAGTAGGGTGCCAAAATAAAGCCACTCCAGAAGAACATCTCAAGAATGTTTATGAAAACTCTGTTACAGCTACATTTATTAGAGCTAAAGCATAGTACTAATTTGTCATGCAGAATTCCAGGGAAGTGAGTAATTTCTGTGTTTCTCTAAATGCCAGTGTTTCATATTTTGAGGTAAAAATTTGCTTGTAAATATGAAACTAGCAACATAGACTGCAATGTGACAAAAGATATCAGAGATTTGGCATTTTCTGGCAATAGTTATTGGATGTATTTGCTGCCACGCTATGGTGTCTCTCATAAAAGTAAGTTGGGGAACGGAAAGATTTATCACACCAAGTTCTGGACAATGGGCCTGAATTATTTTATTATTCAAATGAGATGATTTACTAGTGGCCACGTCTTTGCGGAATGACTCCCTACTCAACCCAGAGGTTCCCTAACCCTCCTCATCCCTGTCTCCACCGAGGCTCTCTACGACTCTCCATTTATACATGTGTGTTCCAATCCATGGAAGCCCAGACTGATTTCAAAATTGTGACCACACTGACTGTCAAATTACAAACATACAGAGAGAAAAATCTCTTCCTGTACCCAGAATCTTGCTTGCGAGATGGCAGAAAGCTCTTTCTTCTGTAGATTTGTTGTTTACTACTCCTTTTTATCTAAAGCTCTCAACAATATTTTCGCATAGTGAGTCAGATTCTCCCAGGTATCCAGGGGATACATGGGAATTTTATTGTCTTCAGGCAGTAAACGGTCCCTGTGGGGCCTGAAAAAAATGAATACTCCTTCCAAGGTGCTTATTATGTTAGGATGGCGTGGAGACACTCACAGTCACTCATTTATGTGTTCATTCTGCTTTGTGGGACAGTATGCTCTGGTTCAGAGAAGGGCTACTCCCCACCCAGAATTAAGAAAACAGATGTGTGTGTGTATACATAGATATAATATGACTACATATATATATATATGTTAGTATATTTTTTCAAATGACTCATTTCATAGAGAATGCAGTTTAAACATAGAAGTAGCAACAGAGCTCAGGAACAAGACAAGAGGGAGAGATGTATTTTGCAATTTATTGAGTTGTAGGTCCTAACACCTCATTCTTCCCTACCCCCAACTTGTATTTATTTCCTCTTTAGACCATGACTCCATTTGCAAATGCATTAATCAACAGATAATGCACTGGGGCTGTGCTCTCTCTTTTCTCCTGTGCTGCACTTACCCAGCGTCTCCTCCACTACCATACTCACATCTCCTATGCACCAGGAACAAGACCATTCACTTTTGCTTAGATATGCCAGGTGTTTTCATGCCTTTGGGCCTCCGTTCATGCTGATCTCTAAGCCTGAAATCGCCTTAACCATTTCTGTGTGTTGAAAACCACTCATCTTCATAGTCCTTCCCCATTCCAAGTGGCAGAAATGAGCCTCAGGTTTCCATTTGCAAGCATGAAATACATAACATCTCTTCATACGGGGGTTATGACAATCAAATGAGAGCATGTATTTGACACTGTCTAGTAAAATGCCCTGGTGGTCTTTCAATGAATCACTGCTTCCCTGAGAACTAGAGCAATTTGTACTTAAAATGCTCATCCTCTGAGTATGCAGACAGATGTAAATATCTTTTTTTATCACATGCAGGCCTTGAGGAAACACTAAGCATTATTTATATCTATGTAAGTATATAACACTTATCATGTATTTGAGGGTCTAAACCTGTGAGAATTTAATAAATATTAGTTAAAATGACTTGTCTCAAATATTCAATGTCACAAATATCCCAAATGTGCCAATATATATTCTTGAACAATTCAAACCAGTACCAATTGAACTTGAAATTAGTCCAGTTCACTAAGTTTGTTCTTATTGCAATGTACCCAACATGATTGGTGTTTCTAGTTGTGACCTTTGGACAGATTCTGCTAAATAGGCATGATATACAAAATATACCTACACAATTTTGGGTTCTGCATGATTTTTTACAGCAACACAATCCAATGACAAGTGATGTCATTGATGGAATTTCACTTACAGGGTCTTCTAGAGTTTTAGGTCCTATATTTACTGCCTCATTTATAGCCATCTTGGAGCTGGTCTGTCTGTCTATATTTCAGATAGTGATGCCATGAACAAAAGGTTAAGACTAACTAGTGGCAGGGACACTTTTCTTCGAGTGGCTTCCCTGATCCCAAATGTACCAATTATGGCACAGTGGAAGAGCATACCAATTAAAATAGGTCAATTTGTTATTGTTACATGCCAGTTGACTGAGCATAATGTGATGGGCACACACAAAAAATTGTAAAATGCAAGACTCCATAGGTGTGCTGGGCTTCTCTAACAGAATTTTGAGGCTGGATAGGATCATTGCCTTTGCTCATTAATGGAGTGATCTGAGACATTTGCAAAGATGAAGTGCAGAGTCTCATGTTTTTCTCCATGTCAGGTAAGCATCCTATTTGATATTAACTGACCAGCTAGTGGAGGAGGAACAACTTTGTCTTTTCAAAAATCTCTCTAAAAATACCTGTTGATTTTGTATATGTGCATGTGTGTGTATTTATTCATACCTCCCCCAACTTCCCTCTCAGAGGAAACTGGCTTCTTTAAAATGTATGTGGAGAGTTAAATTTTTGTATTGGCAGCTTAGTGTCCAGCCCAGAAACCACATCCCACAGACCACTGAGAGAGAGGCCGGAGAACCCTCAGGATGTCATCTTTAGACTGAGAGGACATGGCTCTGAATAAGCCTGCTCTGGAGCTAGTCATTTCAGGTTTCAACATTTGCCAAATCGAGTTTCCCCAAATGGCACATACCTCTCACCTCTGCCAATCTAACCCACAAAGTTTAAAAATATATGGAAGGAAAAGACCACCAAATCCTTCCAAAGATCCATTAGATTATTATTATTATTATTATTTTTTAAGATAGAGGTAAAGTTTGCTTCTTAGGCCAGGGGTTTTCAAGTTCTCACATGTCTCAATGAAAGCCAACCTAATTAGTATATATCAAACTTTTGTATTATAGATGCCCAAGTATAATGAGTTCTATTATGACAGATTGCAGTGGCTGAGATATATGCTATTCAATGGTATGTCTAAGAAAAAAAATAAACATGCTTCATTTCTTCATTAGAGGATGCTTATTTATAGTGCAATATATATCTACCTCCACTGTAACATTAAAGTTTTGACTGCTTTTTAACTATAAAATTTGATATTGTTGTGGCAGCTGCACTATTCAAATGATAGCTATAGTACAGCTGTTATCAGTGAGGGAGATTTATGGCTTCCTTACACGGATAAAGATATGTGCCTATTTACTTTTAGTTTTACTGCCAGTGTCCTATATTTTAATGACACAAGGTGAGATAAAAGAACATTATAATACAGAAGTCCTTTAATTCTGCTAATACAAATGCCACACTTTATATGAAACTCTGTTCTAATTTTTATAAACTCCCTGTCTTTTCCTTCAGTGAAACAGCCTAAATTGGTACAGATCTTATATCCTGTAATTTCCTAGTGCTCACTTTTGGCATTTCTGTTACATCAAAGGCACCGAACAGGAGGAGAAGGGAGGGAAGTTGAGAAGACAAAGTAGGAGAAGAGAGAAAAGAGGAGATGAATGAGTAACCTAAAAACAGTTAAAAGAATTTTCTTTCTTTTTTGATAACTACTTCCTGGGGGAAGTTGGTTGATTTGAAACTTGGGATTTAACTTCCAGTCAGTTTGGAAGCATATAATTTGCTGTTCAATAGATAATAAAGAAAGGGGGTAGAAAGTTGGAAAAAATTTTTTCCAACTGACTTTGTCTCTTGTTCTTTGTCTTAATGTTGTCTTGAACCAATAACCTTGTGACAGATGGGCAGAATTAGGAGCTCTTGGCAGTTTGGGTCAGATCTGATGAGCATTCAGCTCTATTTGATATTGAAACTGAGTTGGAAATCACATGAAGACAGGCTTTCTCAGAAAAGTCCCATTACTTGGTAGTTTCTGATGAGTTGAACGTATTGCCAGAAGAGGCTTTGGAGTATTTGGGGTTTTCATGATTGATATCAGGCAATACTGAGGTGCCCAATGTGCTTTCAATGGCATTAATCACACTCTTTAAGATAGAGAAAAGTTTGATTTGTTCTTTCATTACTCCAAAGCCCTGAGCTATCCCATATACTCATTCCCTCCTCTCAGTTTTAAACCCACAGTTCAGAGACTTGTGGGTTTAAAATGCTATTTTAATTATTTCTATTTACAGACTAATGAACCTGTGAAATTAGCAAATACAAGTGCCCTATAGTGTATGGGGTTTAAGTGAACATGTCTTAATTTCTCAATTACCGGAGAAATATTTTATAGCTCTCAAAATTTCATCACATACATATTAAAAAATAAATTGGCATGTTAAAAAGTTGTTGAGTAAGCAGATCAGGCAATTTTAACTGTATTTATAGAAAATGAAAAGACAGATCTTCATTGTCTGTTTCCTCTTTTGCTCAGTAATCTGGTGGCAGTTCTTTTTGTATTTTAAGCTAACTTAATGTCTTAGGTATTGACTTTTGCACTAGAGTCCTATGTGGGTATTGTTCTTCACTCTTCAGCCATATGCAAACCACATTTCCATTAAATATTTATTAAACTGCAACTCCTAAAAAGTCCAAACTTTTAACAAAGTCCGAATTGCTGCCTTTCTGAGTTAAACAGACAGTTTTGGTACATGAATTATTGTTCCTGTAACAATTGCCTGCAACTGAATAACACATGGAGACCATCTTCAGTAAATACGGATATATCTGAGTTTGCTAGTCTTTGCATTGTTTCATTATGAAGCTATGCCAATTAATTCAGCTCTCCAGTATGTGAACACATAGTACAGCAAGTACTGAAATGAGTAAATTAGGAGTCTACAATCTAGAACAGATTAGGTAACTTTGGGGGTCAGGAAAGTATTCAAGTACTATCTTATTCCCTCATGCAATAAATGTTTTGGTTTAAAAACATTTATCAAGGATATGAGTAAAGCCCCAATATAAGCATTTTTAGCATCAGTCCCCCTATCCTGCACCACCATTCCCCACTTCCCACCAGTATAACCTGGCAACCAGTGTCAAATGTTTTGCTACTGATGGATATTTTACTGGGGTCCATTTTAAATTCTATGGACACATGGGTTCTATTTTCAGGTGTTTTCTAGATAAATCTTCAGTGTGTATGTATGCTTATGGTGATTTAATTTTCTTGTTGATGTGGAAAAAAACCCTATAAAATGCAAAATATCACACATTTCCATACCAGATTTTAATATCAAACATTATAACTGAAACTTCTCAAAAGTATGAAATTTCCTTAGAGTAATACAGACAAAAAAGCTCCTGGTAAAGAGAAAATCACCACATGAATAAGATCATAAAGACATTTAAATTATTTTTGTCAGGTGCTTAACTGTATTTTAGCTTAAAGTTAGTCCTGTCAATGGATTAGAAGTAATGACATCTTTGCTGTTGTAAATATAACATGAAACACTAGACAATCACGGAAGTTTATTTAGAATTTGAATTTAATAATTTGAGTGCTAATTTATTTGTTTTTATTTTTTTTTTGAAATTCTACTGCCTAAAGATGCTGCAAGTACTTGATTGATTGATTGATTTCAGTTTAATCTATGCTTTCTCCACTTACTTGGTTTGATCATTTTTAATTGGATCACTGATCACTGGCTGTTTATTAACTAGCAATTTGAGTAAACTGACATGGATCCAATTTCAGTATTGGAAGGAATTTATAAAAGCTCTATATAAAATGGGCAGGAAAAGTTGAAGGATTGAAATTTTTCAGATGCGTTTTCAGTTAGGGTTTGCGTTGTCCCTTTTGTCTCTAAGGGGAATGGCTGCATTATCTTTTACTTCCAGGTTGTGAGTGCATTTTAGGATGCGTGAGTGAGTGCGTGGTGATGTGAAATGATCATTGAGAAACCTGGTTCTGTGTTGGGAATTTGAAAGCATCATAGCATGTAATTTCTACAGCAAGCCTAGGAAAATAGTAGTATTGGGCATGTTAGGTAACTAAGGATAAGAGAAGCTAAGTAACTTATATAAGGTCACTTAGCTAATAAGATACAGTGAAAATTCAGGAGCTGCCAGAAGACTCACTGGGACTTTACAGAAATGCTCTCCAAAAGACAGATGTGAGCCACAAACGCAAGCAAGCCACATATGTAATGATAAGTTTTCTAGTCACATGCAAAAGAGTGAAAGGAATCAGGTGGAATTCATTTCAATAATATATTTTATTAAATATACCCCATTTTTAAAATTTCAAAATGTAATACAATTGATAAGAAATTTACATTATTTTTTCATACTAAGTGTTCAAAATTCAGTATGTATTTTCACTTACAGCATATCTTTATTTCCAGCCAGTCATATGTCAAGTGCTTAACGTGGCTAGTGGCCACAGTATTGGACAGTATAACATCAGTCCTCGAGAGAGAGTCCAAAAGTAGCACAAGCAGTATTGTGATTGATTGGCTAGTGATCACTGTAGCTAAAAGGTCCAGGAATTCCAGAGAAATTAGGCTTACTGACATAGGCATTAACTTTGGAGGGAAGGGCTGGTTTTATTAGGGCAGAATATGTGTTCCAAGGGAACATATTACTTAGATAAATTGGATCATGATTAGCACAGAATAGCACAGAAAGGATGTTCATACAAGTTTGCTTGTTGCTGAAGCTTAGGAGACATGATTTCCTGGCTTCATAATCTTATTAATTCATTCAACAAACATTGTTAAATGCTACTGTCTCTGAACTGCTTTATATATTGGAAATAGTGTCTGTCCATTCCATTGGCCCAAGAGACCTGTCCCCTAGTCCGTGATGTACAAACATGTACATTCAAAGAGAGAGAATGACAAATTCTTTTATGACTGGACATCAACAAATATTCAAAGGGACTGATAGACCACACCAGCAATACCAGCTAGCTCAACTCCAGAGGTATTACATATGTGTATATATATCCCTCACGCACACAAAACACACACACACACACACACACACACACACATACACACCCCAACCAATCCAGCAAGGAAAAGAAAAGCAGTAAAAACATTGATCTAGAATATGACCAGGACCAACTGTTAACACTTGGCCTCCATGGCTGGGAAGATTTCAGACTCTGAGAAGGGGGATTGGCAGTGAAATAAATTCACACTTGTAGAGGATATAGGTGTTTTATGAGTAGTGTAATTAATCAGCAACTCTGCATATAATTGAACCATGGTGTTTTTTTAACTTCTCTGCAAATAATTGCTTTATTTTGTGTGGATTTCCTCACCAGTAAAATGAAGGTAATGTGCACATACCTCATAGGGTTGCTGTGAAAAATAAATGAATTAAAAACATATCTCTGGTGTCTGATAGCCTGGGTTCAAACCCTGGATCTGCCTTTTATTCTCTGTGTTTCTTTGAGCAAGTTACTCAGTAAAATCCACTGTGAGACAAGGACAGTGATCATTTCTTCTCACGGGTTTTAGTGAGGATTAAATTAATGGATATATGCAGAAGGATTAGAACATTGTCTTGCTGTTAAATGTTCAATGGATATTAGTTATTGTAATTATTATTATCATTATTATTAAAGTTACCTAGGGGAACTTTTAAATAATACACGCACCTTGACTCTCTCTTGCATCTACTGAATTCACCTCTCGGGAACCTCTAGTGTTTGTGAAGTTCCTCCGGAAATCTGAGGACCAGAGAGTTTGGAAAGGACACGAAGGGATGCGGAAGCAGGACTGGTGGTGCAGCTGGTCATCCTTAAGTTGAGTGGTCCATCATAATAGGAGTGATTCCTGTGTGGGCTCCACGCTAGCATTAGCAGGGGATGTTAAACATCTGGGTGCCCAGACAGCACCAAGACCAATTAAATCAGAATAGCTGGAGGTAGGTCCCAGGCTTTCGAATTTTAAAAACTCCCCACCTGGCAGCAGTGTATAAATAAGGTAGAACACCTCTGATCTGAAGTAGGTTTAAAGTCCACATCCTAACATTTTTTTTTAGAAAAATGCTTCTAAGGTTTTAGATGATGGCAAATTGACATAAAATGAGCACATTAGGAAGAACATTGTGAAAAGGGTGCTTAAGTGACCCAGTGTTATCTTTCCCTGCCCTTTTTTGTATGGATGAATAAAGACAGATAGTAGTTAATTGCTCTTCAGCTAGATCAAGGTCGGTCTTTTGTATTGAAGTCTTAGAACTGGGTTAAACAGGAAGGTATTACTTGTATCACTGTATTTAACCTTGACTTGGGTCATTTAATGCAGTTTCCTAAACTTAGTTGCACGTTAGAATCACCTGGAGAGCAATTTAAAACATAGATTTCTCAGCTTTGCCTCAGAGGATTTTGATGTGGTGGGTTTAAAATGGGATCCAGAAATCTGAGTTACTTGAAAATTTCTCAGATAATTCTAATGATTTAATTACCATTTGCTATGTGCAGCTAATCAAGGTCCTAATGGTGGCAAAACTGATTTAATGTTAGTAATCAAAAAATGTTGACATAATAAACTAAAAACAGTTGTTAAATTGTTTCTTTTCTGGCATTAGTTAGCTAAATAGACCTGCCCTGGCTGTGACTTAACTAGAAAATGACTTTTTCCTATGCCCTGTTTGGCAATCGGTTACCAATGGTATCAAATATTATGAATGACTTGTTAATGCCACAGTCTTTTACTGAGCAATTTTTAGGCACCTAGATTGATAATTAATCCTCCTAACAATCCTTCGGGATAAGAAATATTACCTCCATTTTACCCATTAGGAAACAGAAGCCTCAAATGGTTAAATAACTTAGTTACAACCATATAACAGGTAAAAACAATGGGACTTGAATTAGAAGCCAGGCCTATGCAACTTTGAACCTATGCTCATACAGTCAGTAAGCATCAAAATTCCAGCAAATGCTACTTCTAGCAAGAATAAGTGTCAGACAAAAATGCAAATATCTTGATATGTGTTTATTTTAAAAATTAAATTTTAAAAGTCTCTTTCCTATTATGAACTCCGAGTGATAAGAAAATAATTTTAAAAAATTTTTTCTAAGTATTGGGGTTTCAGAAGCTTTTAGACCCATGTCCATAATTTTCATGTGTTTACAATACATGGGATCATTACAATAAACCAAGACAGGTCTCTGTGAAAAAAAAAATCTGACTCCTTTAATAAGGTGTCCCAAGTCACGATTGAATAACTCCTTGAGGAGCAGTCACTTAAGCCCTCAGGTAAATTGGCATTAATCTTAGGAGAAAACAGCAGAGAAGTGTCTAAGAGAAGACCCATAATGTTTTTGTAAACCTGAGACAATACAGACCGACTTTGCTATAACAATGAAATTCAAAGGGCAAAATATTCCCCAAATGTAATGGGGAGTGATATTGCAAGTTTTGTTATCTGAAAAATTTTTTTATTTAATGTTTGTTCCTTTGGACATTTTGAGTCTATTTAGGCACTGACTTGGTTTGTAGCATCAGGATTTATACTTCCTGTGGTGTGTTCATAGCCTGTTCTTTGTGTCCCAAGAGAATCTTGTGCATGCTCTGTTGTAAAACTCATTACGTTCTACTATCACTGTCAGCCTAATTGTTCATCTCCTATCTAGGCCTGATCATTTTCATCTGTGTCTACCTCAGATTCTGACATCTGGTTGGTTCTCAGCAAGTGCTTCTTGGAAGAATGAATTGATAGAATTAGTGGAATAAAGAGCTTGGAAGTATGGGACTGAGCCATGATTTTTCTAATCAAGTTCTTTACTCAGCATAAAGAGAGTTATTTGAACCTTGTTTCTAATCATCTAGTAGCTCATGGAATTGCTACATCCTATCATAACCCCTTTTATCCCTCAAAGGAACTCAAGTGCATTCAGGTGTATGGAAATTATTGCTAGTTCTGAAAATACTCCTAATTTAAAAAAGAAAAATATCTATTACTCTGAATTTTGATAATTTAAACACATACCAAAAAAGAAGACTGTAGTTGAAGCCACTGTGAACAGTTTAAGTAGGGAAATGCATGTCTTTGCATTTGAGCACAGCATTACTGTTTCATAGACTAAAAATTGAAGAGCAAATAGCAACAGTGGCATAAGATATATTAAAAAAGATTTAAAAATATATTCTTTCACCAAATGGTATAAATTAAAGGAAGCTGTCAAATCAATAGTACAATAATGTTATCTTCACAGTGGCACATACTGTACCATAGTGGAAACTGTATTAGTTTTATAGAGAAATTAAAGATGAGATCTGAGGAAAAATAGCTTGAAATGCTATTCTTTGCAATTTAGAGTCATCATTACTTGCTAGAATCCACTCCAAACATAACCACAAGAATAACCATGATAAATCATGATAATTTATATCATAGCTTATTTTGTGGAAGTAGAATCAGATACACTTCATACTACTCAAACTATAATTATTTTCATTAAACTATAAAATTGCTTACAGCAGATTTACTCTAAACACATAAAATCATATCCTTAACAATGAGCACAACTAGACCATAAGTGTTCAAAATAACTGAAGTCAAGTGTAAAATAGCAGTCCTTGATTTATACTTTTTAATTATATATCTTTGCAGACACAATCAATGCACTTTTGTGGGTTTATAATATATTCCTTTTTATTTTGTTGAAACATCCGACAAGCTTATTCAGTCTCTATCCTGTTGATTAAAAGGTAGTGTCAAAAGAAACTTATGAATGATGTCAGGTGCCTATTAGCACAAACTCCCAAGTAGTTGGTGTCTGTCAAGAGTACACATTATTGTAGAAATGAGGGATCTGAAGCATGGGTGGCTTTCCAATCATATCCACAAAATCAGTATCAGATTAAGATGCTGAAAATGTCTGAGATTATCCAGATAAATTGACTTTCAAAAACAACAATTGTGATATTTGAGTATTTTAGTTATAGCTTTCACTTGTAAATTAAAGATATTTTTAAAAGGCATTACTACTGCATCCCTGTATGTAAGTTTAATTTCTTGGAGCATAAAATTCAGAAAAATAACTTTATGAAAAAAATTTTGTTTTCTGCTCCTTCCCCACACTTTAGTTTCACCCTTCATAAAAAAAAAGTAATAATGCTATGCAGATATGACTCTGAGATTGAGTTCATGCAAGTCAGATGTTTTCAGGTATTTGAATAAAAATAGAATGGCTTAGTCTAAAACCTCTCCAGAAACACATCATAATAAGCATATACTACATCACAGCAATGATATTATAGTCCCCAGGAGTGACTGTCATGAGTGGTCATAGAAACTTAGCCAATAACTGGTATCTCTTTATGTAGTCACTGAGAGAGGCACATTAGTAAAACTCTTTTGCAAGTGACAAAGAATGGAATCCACACACTCTCATAACCAGAAAGTCCAGAGGTACAGTTGGCTTCAAGCTTTAGTTTGATTCAGGGGTTCAAACAAAGTTCTAAGGACAACATCTCAATCACTTAGCTGGACCTGTCTACTCTCTGTTTTGAGTTCACACTCAGGTTGCATTTTGTAGCAAGCTCACACCCCCAGCCATAATCTCACTGCCTCACAATTGCATGTTCAGTGAAAACATTGCATCTCTTTTCTGGAAGTTCTCCAAGATCTTGAGGCTGAGATTCACTCTGATTGGACAAGCTTCAGTCATGTGTCCATATCTGAACCAATCACTGTGGGTATCGATTGAGTGCATAACTTGCTTAATATTGGGCCCCATGTAGATATTGGGATTCCAGCAAAGAGCATCACCCAGTTTACATGAGGTACAGCGTCCCTAAGAGAAAATTGGGCATGTTGCTGGAAGAAGAGGAAGTAAATGTATAGAAAGAAAACATTTGCTATGAGAGCCCATACAGGCATTATAGGATGCTAACTCAAGATATTTTTGGAACGTTTACCTTAGTATGGAAAGCTTATAAATCACTCCCCACTCTGTGCCTTCACCAGAACAGTGGTATAATCAAGCCCACTTTAATCTGCTCTTTCCCTTCAGCTACTCAAGGGCCTGGAGTGCTGGGTTGGTACTGAAGGTCGGGAGCCTTGGCTGTCCCCTGGAGTGGAAGAGATTAGGCATGCAGACTGCAGAAATTGCTGCTGAGGGTGGAAGCCAGTGGTCTAGGATAGAAGTGAAACAGAAGAGGGGGACAAGATGGCTGACTAGAGACATTGCTTGCCAGACCGTCCCAGAGGGAAGATTGGATTTCAGATAAAGGAGAGGGGAGAAGAGACGCAGACCAGGTATGGATCATAGAGAGAGATGTTGGAGCTTGCCGGGGAACTCATGGAGGAAAATTGTGAAGCAGAGAATGAAGAAGATAAAGGAAAAAAGATATCAACGAAGATCAAACCCAGAAAGGCTGGGAGCCCAGTGAAAGAGTAAGGGGGGATGGCTCTCTCCCATCCATGAGCCTTCAGTGGCCAGTGGGCTGCCAAGTTTCTTGGAGGCTTTTCCACCCCCACAAGCCTAGGCACAGTGGCAAACATGGAACAGTGGGAAGAACTTGTGTGATCCCAGAGTTTGGTCATTCTGTGTGGGGGTCCTCTCCAAGGAAAATGTCACGAGAGGCTGGAGAGCCAGTTTCCTGCAGGTTGCTGGGGACACATGGGGGAGGTCTGGCAGCTGGACTCAGGTGGCAAGGGAGCCCACGTGGGCAGAACTGATGGGAGAATACTGTGGGGTTCTGAGAGGTGGCAATCTGGGAGGCAGGAAAATTGGCCTGTTGGATTAGATTGGATCCTCCAGGAAAGAAGAGTCCACCCCTGAGAGCCATAGCAACCAGGTGTGGTGCATTCAGGTGCTCAGGCTAACTGGGAGCTGTAGCCCCTCCCCCATCCATTCCAACTGAGAGAGAAGTTTGAGCCAAGAATTTGGCGAGTGGCCAACTCTCTCCAATGGGTGCGTTCTCCAGGCTGAGGCCTCCACAGAGAGTGGAGCCCCTGCCTCCTCCCTTGAAGACTTATAGTGGACCCGGAGTGCCCAGTTTGAGATCTCCCTACCCACTGACATTTCAGAGATACACGCAAGCAGGTCAGACATGCAGGCCAAGGGGAGGTTTGACAGCAGGCAGCCAGATTGTGATTCTCAGATGACCCCGTCTTCACAAGCAGACTTTCTGGTTGGATGGGGCCACTTCAGCCTCTCCCTGGTGGCTTTCCCTGGAAGATGGGAGCAGACTTTTGAACCCTGCCCAAACAGCAACCTTACCAGCTGTTGTGGAGCCTGAGGGCAAGCTCACCCAACCCAGACCCACCAAGCCTCACTCCTCCACCCACCTCCCCTGTGGTAGAGAATAAGGCCTCATCTGGAAGTTCCAGGGCCCCACCCAACACCTGGGGCATCCGAGTGCTCCACCTGAGGGACTAGAGCCAGTCTCACAGGTCTCAAAAACAACACTGCAGCTTGTTCCTTCTGGCAAGTGCCACCTACTGACAGGGAGGTCAACTTGCACAGCCCTTTATAGTAGTTACTGACTCAGTCATACAGGTGAGATCAATTTTCATCCACAAGCAACACCTACTGTCTCAGAGAATAAACTGGCATGCCAATACAATTCACACTGCTAAGAAGACTACAGAGCTGGGGAAAAGAAAGGATTTCAAAGACCTCCACCCTCTCTCATCAAAGTGAGACAGGGAATCTGCCCACACACATAGCTCACCATTGCTATAGCCTACAAACAACTAGCAACTGAGAAAACCACTACACTAAGTATATCTATAACCAAGGTATCCATCCAGAACCTAGATCTCCATCAAAGCACCCACAAACAAAGCCAAATGTTCTTACACAATATATGCTACAAACACAACTGTACAATTGGGGGTGGGGGAAGCCCCTTTAAATGACAGAAAATCCAAAAATAAGAAGCAACAGCTGCTCCAGATGAGAGTAATCAGTGAAAGAACTCCAGAAGTGTGAAAAATCAGAGTTAAAGAACACACCCAAAAGGGAACACCAGCTCTCTAGCAATGGATACCGACCAAAATCAGAATATTGAAGTAACAGGTAAATTCTAAATATGGATTATAAGTAAGCTCAACAAAATACAACAGAAAATGGAAAAGCAACACAAAGAAACCACAAAAACAATTCAGGAAATGAATGAAAAATTCACTAAAAGATAGACATATTAAAGAAGAACCAAATAGAACTTTTGGAAATGAAAAATTAATTTAAGGAAATACAAAACACAGTGGAAAGTTTTAAGAATAGACCAGACCAGGCAGAAGAAAGAATATCAAAGGTTGAAGACAACTCCTTCAAATTAACTCAGTCAGTCAAAAATAATGAATAGAGAATTAAGAGGAATGAACAAAGCCTATGAAAAAGATGGGATTATATAAAATGGCCAAATATAAGAATCATAGGCATCTCTGAGGGTGAAGAAGAAAATACACAAGGACTATAAAAACTATTTGAGGGAGTAATTGAGGAAAACTTCCCTAGTCTTGCTAGAGATTTATACATCCAAATACAAGAAGCTCAATGAATGCCAGGGAAACTCATTGGCAAGAGGCAATCATCAAGACACATAGTCATCAGACTGGCCAAAGTCAACATGAAGGAGGAACTCCTGCAAGCCATAAGGTGAAAACATCAAGTAACTTACAAAGGAAAACCCATGAGATTAACTACAGACTTCACAACTGAGACCTTACAAGTCAGAAGGGACTGGGGCCCCATCTTCAGTTTTCCTAAACAGAACAATTACTAGCCTAAAATTTTGTATCCTGCAAAACTAAGTTTCATAAATGAAGGAGAAATAAAGACTTTTCCAGACAAGCAAATACTGAGGGAATTTGTCAAGACCAGAACTGCCCTGCAGGAAATAATCAGAACTGCATTATATATGGATCAGCATAATGGTCACCCACCAGTTTAAAATCACCCAAAAGCTAAAGATCAGAGCTCATATAAAACAATAGTACAAGAGGTAAAACAGAGCAACAAGATAGACCTAACAGGATGAATGGAACAGCATCCCACATACCAATTTTATCAATCAATGTGAATGATTTGAATTCCTCACTCAAGAGATATAGGCTGGATGAATGGATAAAAAGTACAAGAATCTTCTATCTCCAGGAAACACATTCAACCCACAGGTACTTTTATAGACTCAAGATTAAGGGATGGAAAAAAATATTCCATGCAAATGTAAATCAAAAGAAAGCAGGTGTAGCCATTCTTGTTTCAGATAAAATTGACTTTAAATCAACAACAGTAAAGAAAGACAAAGATGGTCTTTATGTAATGTAATGGTAAAAGGAACAATTAAACAAGAAGACATAACAATCCTAAATATTTATGCACCTAGCACAGGAGCACCCAGATTCATAAAGCAAACCCAGCTAGATCTAAGCAAAGAGATAAACAGCAGCGTCATAATTGCTGGGCACTTCAACAACTCACTGACAGAACTGGACAGATCATCCAAGCAGAAAATAAAAAATGAAATGCTTGACTTAAATGGGACTCTAGAACAAATGGGTCTAACAGACATTTACAGAACATTTTACCCAAACAATACTGAATATACTCTTCTCATCAGCATGTGGATTATTCTCCAAGATTAATCAAATTTTAGGCCACAAATAATGGATCTAAAAATTTAAAAAAAAATTTGAAATTATACCATCTGTCTTCTCAGATCACAGTGGAATAAAACTGGAAATCAACTCCAAGAGAAACATCCAAGTTTACACAAAGTCATGGCAATTAAACAACCTGCTACTGAATGATTATTGGATCAATGATGAAATTAAGATGGAAATCAAAAGATTCCTTTAACTGAATCACAAAAGGACACAAGCTATCAAAATCTTTGGGATTCAGCAAAAGCAGTCCTAAGGGGATAATTCATAGACTTAATGCCTACAAAAAAAGGACAGAAAGATCACAAATTAATAACCTAATGACATGCCAAAAGGAACTAGAAAAGGAAGAGCAACCAAACCCAAAGCCATCAGAAGAAAAGAAATAACTAAGGTCAGAGCAGAACTAAAAGAAATTGAAAACAAAAAAATGATATAGAAGATCAAAGAAACAAAAAGTTGGTTCTTTGAAAAGATAAACAAAATGATAGACCTCATGCTAGATTAACCAGGAATAGAAAAGAAACGACCCTAACAAGCTCAACCAGAAATGAAACAGGAGAAATTACAACTGATACCACAGAAATACAAAATATTATCTGTGAATACTATGAAAATCTCTACACACATAAACACAAAAATGTTGAGGAAATGGAAAAATTTCTGGAAATGCACAATCTCCAAAAACTCAATCAGTAAGAAAGAACTCCTGAAAAGACCAATAATGAGCAGTGAGATCGAAGCAGCAATAAAAAATTTTCCAACAAAGAAAGCCTTGGACCAGATGGATTCACAGCCAAATTCTATCAGACCTACAAAGATGAGTTGGTACCCATACTTCAGATATTATTCCATAACACTGAGAAGTAGGGAATCCTCCCTAACTCATTCTATGAAGCCAGTATCACCTTCACACCAAAGCCAGGAAAGGACACAACAGCAAAAAAGAAAACTACAAACAAATATCCCTTATGAATATAGATGCAAAAATTCTCAATAAAATACTAGCAAACTGAATTCAATAGTACATCAAAAAATAATCCACCATGACCAAGTGGGCTTCATCCCAAGGATGCAAGGATGGTTCAACATACGTAAATCGATAAATGTGACTCAACACATAAACTGAAGCAAAAACAAAGATCATATGATCATCTCAATAGATGCAGAAAAAGCATTAAAAAAACTCAGCACCCTTTCATGATAAAAGCCCTCAATAAACCAGGCATAGAAGGAACATATCTCAAAATTATAAAAGCCATACATGACAAACCCTGAATGGGGAAAAGCTGAAAGCATTCCCATTAAGAACTGGAACAAGACAAGTATGCCCATTGTCACCATTTCTCTTCAACATAGTGTGGGAAGTCCTAGACAGAGCAATCAGGCAAAGAAAAGAAATTAAAGGTATCAAGTGGGAAAGAAGAGGTCAAACTATTGCTTTTTACTGATGATATGATCTTATAGCAAGAAAACCCCAAAGATGCCCCCAAGAGACTCCTGGAATTGATAAATAAATTCAGCAAAATCTCAGGGTACAAAATTAATGTACACAAATCAGTAGCATTCCTATAAACCAATAACAGTCAAACTTAGAGTCAAACTTAGAGTCAAACCAGAGACTCAATACCATTCACAATAGCTACAAAGAAAATAAAGTACCTAGGAATATACTCAACCAAGGAGGTGAAAAATCTCTACAAAGAGAATTATGAACAACTGAGGAAAGAAATCGCAGATGACACAAACAAATGGAAAAACTTATCACACTCATGGATTGGTAGAATCAACATTGTTAAAATGTCCATACTATCCAAAGTGATTGATAGATTCAATGCAATACCCATCAAAACACCAATGTCATATTTCACAGATCTAGAAAAAATAATTCTACACTTCGTTTGGAACCAGAAAAGAGCCTGAATAGTCAAAGCAATCTTAAGCAAAAGGAACAAATCTGGAGGCATCACATTACCAGACTTCAAACTATATTACAAGGCTATTGTAACCAAAACAGCATGATACTGGTACAAAATTAGAGCTATAGATTGATGGAACAGAACAGAAAACTCAGATATAAAACCATCCACATGCAGCCAACCGATTTTTGACAAAGCAGACAATATACACTGGGGAAAAGAGTCCCTATTCAATAAATGATGCTGGGAAAATTGGATAGCCACATGCAGAAGAATGAAACAGGATCTATATCTCTCAACACTCACAAAATTAATTCAAGATGGATAAAATACTTAAATGTAAGGCATGAAACCGTAAGAATGCTAGAAGAAAGTGTAGGAAAAACTCTTCTAGATATCAACCTAGGCAAATAATTTATGAAGAAGACCCCAATGGTAATCATAGCAACAACAAAAATAAGTAAATGGGACTTGATTAAATTAAAAAGCTTCTGCACAGCCAAGGAAATAATCAATGGAGCAAATAGACAACCTACAGAATGGGAGAAAATATTCACAAGGTATACATGTGATAAAAGGCTAATAACCAGAATCTACAAAAAACTCAAGCAAATCGTCAAGAGAAAATCAAACAACCCCATCAGAAAGTGGGCAAAAGAAATGAACAGAAGCTTTTCAGAAGAAGATAGACAAATGGCTAAATAAACATATGAAAAAATGCTCGTCACTAAGCATCAGAGAAATGCAAATTAAAACCATAATGAGATATCACCTTACCCCTGTTAGAATGGCTTAGTAAAATGTTCAAAAATAATAGATGCTGGCATGGGTGAAGAGAGAAAGGAATGCTTCTACACTGTTGGTGGGACTGCCAATTAATACAACCTCTAGGGAAAACAGTATGGAGGTACCTCAAAGAATTAAAAGTAGACCTACCATTTAATCCAGCAATCCCACTATTGGGTATTTAATGAAAGAAAAAGAAGTCATTTTATTAAAAAGACATCCGCACTTTTATGTTTATTGCAGCACAATTCACAATTGCAAAGATGTGGAATTAACCCAAGTGTCCATCAATTCATGAGTGGATTAACAAAATGTGGTATATGTACATCATGGCATACTACTCAGCCATGAAGAAGGACGACTTGATGCTTTTTGCAACATTTTGGATGGACCTGGAGATCATTATCCTGAGGGAAATATCTAAAGAATGGCAAAACAAATACCACATGTACTCACTGTTAAATTGGAACTAACTGATGAGCACAAATGTTCATAGAGGGAAGTAAAACTCAATGGAAATCAAGCAGAGGGGAGGAGGAAGGAGGCTATGGGCAAAAACCAACCTGACAGGTACAATGAACACTATCTAGGTGACAGGCACACTTATAACCATGAGTCAAGCATTATAAAAGTGATCCATGTAACCAAAAATATTTGTACACCCATAATACTTTGAATTAAAAAAAAATAAATCTCTCCCCACAAAATATTCTCATTATTTTATATGCATACCTGGCACATTTTTAATTGGATATTGTTTTACAAAAGTTACTTAGCCATCATGCTTGTCAGCTCTGCGATGACTGACTTTTGACTAGTTCCAAAATACAAATTGTCCTCATAGGAATAGGAGTTGCTCTTGTTACAAATACTTTGAAAAGTGCAGTAGATATGTTCATGTAAATTCCAGAAACTCGGTTCTAAAAATATTCTGGGAAAATATTGGTATAAATATGTAATATTCCAAGTTGACTGACTTGAAGGAGTCTACACTCATTTGGATATATATATTCTGGTTTCTTGTGTACAAAATATTCCTCTATGGCAATGTCATTATGTACATAAGCTTTGGAGCTTCACTACCTGGGCATGAGTCCCAGGTTAGCCACTGTGTGATACTGGAAGTTATTTAAGCCTTCTCTGTCTCAAAAGTTTTATATGTTAAATAATAATAGTGATAATTATAATAATACCTACTTCATTGGATTGTTTGAGATGCAAATGTATTAATATACATTTCCTAATAAATGATCATTTTCATGAATATTATTTTAAAATACATCTAAAATTACTGTGAGAAGAAAAAACACACTCTAAATCAACTTAAGAGAAATATCAAGACTATAGTAAATCAGGAGTACAAAATACGATATGGGCATGGGTAGCATGAAAACAAATTGAGAGCTAAGGGAACTAGTTTTTAACTCTGATTTTTCCCCAAATAACAGCCATCATGGGCAAATCGCTATATATCCATGGGCTTCTAATAGCAATGAAATTGGATAATTCTATAAATAATGATGAAATCCAGAATAAAAGAGTCATCGGATTTGGCTTGGGGTTAATTAAGCAAGACATTCCAGCGGATGCACGTTTGGAGGATGGTTCTGAAGTATATTAGAGAGCAAGATTAGTGGAGAGAAAAGAAAATAATCAGAGGGCTTCTTTGGGTGAGGCTAAGTAGAAGACAGCAGCAGCTGAGGCATAGAGGTAAAGCTCATCAAATAATTTGTTTGGAAGTACCACAATTTACTTTGGTTAGTGTGTAGGAGCATATTGTTAAATAATAATAGTTGGATATACAGAGGCATGAAGGACTCATTTGATACACAGTATTGAAGGCTAGGCTTAAGATTTTTTAAGGATTAAGAATTTACCCTAAATTCCTGGGTAGGGAAGTATGTGGTATTTGAGAAAATGACAAATGTTTTGAAACAAAGCCTAGTGCAGCAAGTTACACATAGTAGTTTTTCAAGAAATGTGTGTTGCTTTGAAATTCACTGACAGCTGAAAAGTAGGTACTTTGGACTGTAGCACTAAGATACTGTGGTCCTCATGGTGCCTCTTTATAAAATATTTTATTTTAATCACGTAAATCTGCCTTTACTTTTTGAAAATTGTCTATCTCCCATACTTAAACTGAATTCTATAAGGAAAGTGTACGTCCTTAAAGTATTATATAACACATTTATTCTCTTTATTGTATTTTTTCCGAGAAGATGTTCGTTCCTATTGGAGCCCTCTCTGACTCAGACAAAACTTATTTCTCAATAGGCCCCAGCAAAATAATGTTGCTCAGTAAATATCTGTGTAATTAAGGAGACCCCTTAGCATACTATGCTCCCATCTAGGATTTGCAAGAGATCAAGTTGCTTCTAACTTTACTGAGGTTTTCCTTGGATATTAACTTTCATATAATGTACATAATTTTTTTGGAACCCCTTTTGTTTGTTCTCTTTTCATCCTTTCTTAAATAAGTAGGCGCCCTTTATTCCCCCTGCCCTCCATGCTAATTCCTCTATTTGGTTTGTTTCCTTTTTTATTTATTTTTTATTTTTTGTGGAGATGGGGTCTTGCTATGTTGCCCAGGCTGGTCTAGAACTCCTGGCCTCAGGTGATTCTCCCTCCTTGGCCTCCCAAAGTACTGGGACTACAGGCATGAACTACTGGGCCCAGCCTGTTCTCTGTTTATACCATGTGGGATCTATGAATGTAAAGTCCAACTTCTGCTCTGCCTCTCTACCATAACTAGTCTCTTAAAGATCACCTTTCTCAAAGAAAACTAACATTTGTATGAGACACTGACATTAAGACATGATGGTAAATACAATTAAGACATTAATTTATAGGACATATAACTGAAAACTAAGGCTGATTTATAGCACGATTTTCAGCAGTTGGTAGGATATAAAAGGGAAACCTGTTTCATATGAGCAGCTCTGGGCTGCAAATAATGAAGAGAAGTTTAAGAAAAATGGGAAATACCAACCACGGCACACTACTTGGCTCCATAGTGTAAAATATTTATATACTCATTATGTCAGTAAGGAGAGGTAGGTGATACTATAGTAACAAACCAACCCCAAATTTCAGTGGCATGAAACTAGGTTTTTTCCTCACTCACGCTGCATATGAATTATGAAGCGGGTGGAGGCTGTTCTTTGTGTGGTCTTTACTCTGGCACCCAGGATAAGAGAGCAGCCGCCCTCTGGAAGTCTGGTTATTGTGGCAGGAAAAAAGCACACATTGCGCACCATGCACTGGCTCTTAAAGCTTCCACGTGTCACCTGCAGTCCCCGTTTACAGTATAAAGAAAATCATGTGGCCATATTAATTCCAAGGTGGCAGAGAAGTGCAATTCCACCTCTCCCTGGAGAGACACTGGAAATATTTGATAAACAACAAAAATATACCACATTGATAGAAAAGCAAAATAATTTTCAAAAATTTATTAAAATAATGACTTTTCAATTTTAAGAATCTATGTATAAGTAAAGCATGGAAGATAATGTTGTAAATGTTAACACTGCCTAGCTTAAAAAAAAACTTTGTGTCTATCCCATAGCCTCTTAAATAAACTTCTATCTCCATAGAAACTGGTACCTCCCTGTCGTCTTCTTGTCACTACCCTCCTACACAAATATTATCGTAAAATGCTGCTGAATGGAAATTCTCCTGCAGCTTCAGAATTTTGTCTGAAGAGCCACAGCTGAGGGGAATAGGTGGCCCATATGCCGTACAAGGACATGCTCCTCCCACCTTATCCAGCTGTTATAAGCAGAAGACTAGACCATATTTGAGTGCATTGGATGAGTGGTGCACTCTCCCATTATACATGGGAGAGTGTTTGAATTATTTTCTCCCTCTCCTTCCAAGCCTACTGAGAAGGATGATACGAAAATTACTCACAGACATTGGGGTATCTATCAGAGAGGATGACTGACATCTTCCTCTACTGGTGAAAGCTTATTGAGCCATAGGTGTTCAGTAGGCCCACACTGGTCCAGACAGCAGCATGGAGCAGGGTCCCCAACCTATGGTGAGTTGTATAATTATTTCATTATATATTACAATGTAATAATAATAGAAATAAAGTGCACAATAAATGTAATGAGCTTGAATCATCCCAAAACCATCCCCCCCATCCCACCCCCCCTGGTCCATGGAAAAATTGTCTTCCATGAAAACAGTCCCTGGTGCCAAAAAAGTTGGGGACTGCTGGTGTAGAGGAAGGTAAGAAAGCTCTTAGGAGAGTTTCATGAATGTCTCATGGAGTTGGTTTGGAGTTTCGCAAGCACAGGGACTGGTTCCCCTCCCTCTGAGTGAGAAGAACTCAGCGTGGAGCATCTGCACCATAGAGGAAGAAGTCACAGAGGCAGCAGGGCCACCTGCACCATCAGCGTTCTGTGTGACAAGGATGTGAGGATTCCACAGATGAAGAGGAGGCCTCAGAGGCCTCCTGTGTCATGGGAACTGCACCCCTAAGACACTGTTGAGTGGACAGCCAGGGGCAGGAGATGACAGAGACAAGAGGTCAGCCATAGAATGCATCATCCTTCCCAGAAAGCCTCCTGGAGGTGGGGTCCTCTGAAGAGCCCATAAAAAGTGCAAGGATCAGCATTTGGATGACTTCCCTCAGACTTTCACCTCACCCCATCCCCTGTGAGAGTCTAACAATGTTGAGACCCAAGGGAAACCCATAAATAGCAAAGAGAAAGGCAGAGAGGGAGTGAAAACACACACACACACACACACACACACACGGAGTAAATAAAGTAAACCATGCCCCCCTACCCCATTGCAGGACCCAAGCCACAAGCCAAGATTCAGGTGGGAGGAGAGGAGGTACGTTAATTTGGATATGAAATTAATGTTATGATCTACACTAGATTTTCAACACTGAAAGGAATCAGAAGTCTGTGGAATTTGTCTTCAAAGGACAGGGAAAGGAAAAATTACAGAGTATATTAAATGGAATGATTAATGGAAAAATAAAAAATTTTCCTGTTGGGACCATTCCTGAATACATTTGTCTATTTCTCATAGCAGTCATTCTCACACAATATTTGTATAGCATGGTGCTAGGCAGACGGGCTGAAGGGCCTGGGCTTGGCATGAATGGGGACTGGACCAGCCTACAGGCAAAGGAGCCCAGACCCAAGGAGATCTTATAGACCATGTCCATGAGTGGGACTAAGATTGAAAACCTGGCAGGCAGTCCTGTTGAGGTGTCAATCCAAAGGGGAGAGAGACAAAATACAAGTAGAAAGCAACAGAATGAGAAATGGGAACAGCAGATGTAGCAGAGGTTTCAAGGCGAAGATGGGCAAATAGGTCATAGAGATATTTCTGTTTACTGGAGCATTTTAAAATGCTCCAGTACATGAGTCCAACAGCCTTAGCTATTAAGGCTGCTGGACCATCTCTGATACCACCTGGAAAACCCTCTTTCTATTTCTGGCATTGAAATTCTACCCATTCTTCTGGTATAGCTGTAAAGCCACCACCTCCACAAAATATGCTTGCCTGCCTCTTACTGTACTCCCTAGCAGGAAATCATCTCCCTGTGCCTGGACTCCAATAGTGTGTTGATATTTACGTTATGTGTAATTGTGTCCCTATGTCTCCCATACTCAATGTGAAAATCAGGGGAGTTAGCAGTTATTTATACACAGGAAGTATTTAGGAAGTATTTGTTGGGTGAATATTGCTGTGAAAATAAATTCACAAGTTAGAATCATTTTGAGCCTGATTTTTAAGTTGCAAAGGAAGTCGCAGATGAAGTCAACATCAATAAGTGGTAGGTATTAAGTAATCACATTTACATATTGATGTGATAAACATCATGCCACATAAGTTAAATAAATTGTTCTCAACTCTCTGAGAGTAACTTACAACCTTACAATTTTGTGAGGTCCTGAAAAGGATTGACTAGAAATATGTGTGGACTGCTGTGAAGTCAAGAAAATAATTTATAAGAGAAGCAGAACACATGATGGTGCCCAACAATTAGGGAAAGATAAGATGATCAATAGTGATAAAATAATTGGTAGGGTTACACAAGAAGAAATTATTATTTTCTCTTTGGAATTACCACAAAACAGACAGCATTGAACTTGCAGGCAGGAGACATACTGATCTTTTTTATGTTCTAATCTTGTTCTTGCTGGTAAATGTTGAATTTAGGCAAGTCACTTAGCTTCTTTGAGTTTCCTTTTTTTCCCCCCTGTAAAATGAGAGTATTGAACTAAACGAGTGGGCTTCAATTTTTTTCTTTGATCAGTAGACATTTTTCACAGATTCTTGTACAGAGTTGCAGTATAAAAAGCCTGCAGATCTATATTTCACAATGGAAATTTCCTTACCTGAAGAGAGAAAAATGTAACTTTCAATGAATTTTCTCAGTTAATGTCAAAAAAAAAAAAAAAAACAAGAAAGAGATTAAGGCAAAAGATCCTGTGCTAAAGATACAGAACCTGAGGCACAGAAAGTTTAGAGACATGAGTTGGCCCACTCACCATCTTAAATCTGCAAATATATCTACACTTCCTTGTACTCCAGGGTTCATTTGGCCTGCTGGAACTTCCCGAGAATTTTGTAAATTTTATTTTCTTTTTAGCTATGTATTTATATAATGGTGAGATTGTAGGGACTTAGTAGTATTCTAAAACGGAAACATATATGCCTTAGTGCATACTCAGAAATTCATATAAACTATAAGAAGAACAGCCAACATTTGTGGATGCATGCATGCCCTCTGTAGAAGAGAATATGAGTCAACTCTCCAATATTCTTTAAAATTAAGTCTCTGATGTTGATAGAGAAACTGAAGTGACATCCTAGGTTACACTGAAGGGATGTACCTTCCACTTACACTGGAAGGTAATAAGATTCGTATATGGGGTCTTCATGCTCCCAAATGTTTATTTCACTGCAAAACTTACCTGGTTATGCAAAAGAAAGGGCAAAAATATCACAAGTCTGATTTGAAAAGATGGCCTCATGCCTCCGCTTACTCAGGATCTCAGGCTGAAGAATTTGAGAATCTTTAGAGCAGAAGAGTGACTGTGGGCATTAGTGCACTTTCCCCAAAGTAACCGTTTGGAAAATCCTCAGTTTTGATCAACTAACACCAAAAACCATGCTCCTTCCTGCACATTCTTTTTGAAATAGGACATACCCGAGCTTTATGAAACCAAGCACAGAAGAATAATGCTTGTTCTCAAGCCAACTGGAGGAGGGTGTTCAAGTCAACACAGATATTGTTATAAACAGAAAAATAACATTGGCAACATCATTTCCTCTTTGTGCCAAGGGTGAAATTAATGTCGTATGCTCGCCCCAATGGAACGCTGGAAGTAAATTTCTACAAAACATGCTTAAAAGCAATGGTGTCTCCTCCGCTTCCATTTTCCCTTCTGAGAAGTCAAGGGGTCCTCATAAGCACTACTGGCTCCTTGAGGTTTGAGAATAGAAGAAAAGGTTAGGAAGTTAAAAAATTAGTTTGATTTAGATACTTTTTTTCTTCCTTAAAAAACAAAGAGAGAAACAAACACAAGCAAAACCCTCCAAAGGTATCAATATTTTCAGTTGGCAAAAACTGCCTCTATTCTCTCCCAGTCTCATGTACCTTCCATGATCAAATGCATTCCTGTAACATGGGTCCTTGGAGGTTGTCCAGATCCAGCTCTGGCAAATGCCTACCATTCTCACTCTGGGTTACTGTACATTCACTATTTTCTTCATAAAACCTGGTCTATTTGTGGCTTGTTGCTTTGTTACAAAGGTTAGTACCAAATAAAAATGGATACTTTTCTAGGTTATCCATCGTCACCTTTAACTTGCACCTTACCAGCTCACCCCAAGTCAAATAAAGAGGTGTAGTGTGTTCCCAGGTTGGATCAGCAAAGGCAAAGGCACATACACACCTGTGCATTGTTTGCACATGCAAGCTTTTGATTTTGTGTTTGCTTCCTGGCCAGGCAGAAGCCAAATTTGGGTGAGGAATCATTCCTACTTTTACTCAAGAAAGCATGAGAAAAGAAAGATGCTACACAGCTTTATTGAGGTTTTGAGACTTTCAAAGGGAGAATGTGTAACTGGGACTTTGTAAGAACCAGTGCTAATCAGTCAAAAGCAAGATTTTTTTGGTGATTCATTATCAAGTTAGATAGAAGGAGTGTTCTTCTGAGAGGCTTTGGATATTTGTTTATTTGAAAACTACTTCAACCTGAATTTGAAAACCCAATGTCACTTTATTTTTAGCTGTGGTAACCGTAGACTGATGAATAACATGACTGGCATTGCATTTTACTTCCAATATGCATTAAAATAAGACTTTTTCTTTGCTTTTTTGAGGCAGTTCATTATCTAATTCTAAAACTGGAACAAAAATATTGATGTCATAAAGTTTGTCATTTTTAAAGTTTAATTGGGCACATCATTACAAAGGGGGTCTTGGGAAAAAAGTACCGAATACCACCTTGGCAGTCAGTAACAGCCAGGACTGATAACCAAACTTCTCTAATATGGCCCTTCATAAACACTGGCAGAGATTAGGAAGTTGTTGGAGTTGGAGGGATATCACTGGAGGCTTTGGGAGTTTCTTCTGAAGTCATTCTGAATTAGCAGCTAATGGGGCACTTTCTTTGATAGTGCTATTATAATTAAATGCAGCTGGATGAAAATCAACCACAAAGGGAACTCGTTTGTTTATCATTACTTCTGACTTTGTCAGCAGATGTTTTCGAAGCACCATAGTAGCCAGTTTAATTTGTCTCTGTGTAATGTGAAGCAGGTAAACTTTGATTAATAAACTGACAAGTACATCCCTTAATTTCTTTTCTGAAGTTTCCTTCTGTGACTCTTATATAGCACATATGTCAAATCCGGAAAGCACACGGATAAACATTCAGTTTCTTTTTATATATGTCAGGCCAGCTGAAATGGAGGTGTCAGTCGGCGGTGAGCTGGCTTGTCAAATGTTCATCTTGAAAGCTGCTGTAGTATTATCGCATGTAAGTAGGCTAGCGAAAAAGATAAACACATATGGCATGTAAGTCCCAGGCTATAGAACGACAGCTCTCTAAGTTGTAATCACTATTGGCTTTCCATAAGGGACTCAATAATTTTCAGTAAATTGGATCCTTTATGAGTTTAAACATTAATTCAGCTATTTAAAAAGTGTAATTTTGACATATTCTTTGCTTATAATAAATGCCTCCTCCACTTCTTAACAGGCAACTTCCTCACCACCCACTTTGTTCAACACACTCCTTCTCCCGCATCTTCATTCAGACTGCACTTTCTACCTGTCTCTCTTTCCAATACTCCACCATGCACCTCTCCCATCATTTAAAGAACTCTGGAAAATTACACCTCTCCCTCCAGAAGTGTTTCCCACGTAGCTGGAAAGAATGTGGTGTTGTTATTTTAAATTGGCTCAACAAAGTTTACACAGCATCCACGATTCACACTGCATCCATCAATAACAGAACAAATTCTCAGGTCCTGTGATTCTTTGTACGTTAAAAAAAAATTAGTGTTTGCTCAAGATAAAGTTGCGTACGTGCCTGTCCTTTTGTTTTTGTGTCCATGTCTATGTTGCCCATTTCACATTGTGATGTCTACATGTTTTCAATTGCCCTAACACCCTGCACAGTGCTAACTACTTCCTATGTATTTGAAACTCAGATTCTGATGCTCAGATTTTGATTTTTGATGCTCTCACATCAGCTATTTATTCAGTTATTTAGTACTTCTGCAAGCTTATTTCTAAGGCTATGTGTTGGAATGTGTGTATCTATGTTTGTGCTCATGTTCTCACCTGTTTGCTGCACAGAATTCAGTCAGGCTTCAGTTGGCAAAAGATATGAAAAAACTATGGCAAAATCTGATGGTCTCTGTAGATATGCACAGGGAAATGTAATCTCTGGCACCATCCTACTTCCCTTTCTTTAAAGCTCCAAGGGTTTTTTTTTTTTTTAAGTGTTCTTCATGTAGGCAGGGTGGGATAGAAGAAAAGTAGGAGCTTTGTGATTTCCCAGTCCTGCTCCCTCTAATTCTCCGAGCCTCCTCTTCCTCATCTGTAAAATTAGGGACAATAATACCACCTTTTGAAGATTAGAAAGAATACATGTGAAGATCCTGGCACATAATAGGCTCACCAATATTATTAGAAATTAAGTCATTGCTATTGCTGAATGTGCTATTTCAGTAGAAAAGAAAAAAAGTAAAAATTGGCCACCCTCACAGGGAACAGTACATGTGGCCCTCTGTGTTGATCTTCATGGATGATGTTCACAGTATGTATTAGAACACCAGTTGAAACATTATTACATGCCAAACTAACTTAAAATGTTAAACTAAACTAAAGAGTGACTGAAATTCATTAATACCTATAGAGTGTTTCTTATAAAAAGAGGACACCTACCTGTGAACAGCTCCCAACTACCAATTGTCATCGATTAAAAAGAATCCATCTCTAGCAGGTATTCTTCTAATTGGGGAACTATTCAAGGAAGCTTCATTAAATGCCCACTCTCTGAAAAAATATTTGAAGTAATTTTCCATATTAGAAGTGTCAGGATAATTAGTTAAATCACAATCTTAGGTTGGTATGTAGTGAAGACCAAACGTATGTTGGTACCTTTAGGTCACCTTAGAATATTTAAGAATTGTGCCTGGACTTTTTTTTAGCCTTGTAAGCTTTTTCTCTAATGGGAATCTGTCTTTACTTTCCTTCTTTTGGGGTGAAGAGAGCAGGGCAAGAGTCACAATGTTTTAATAGAACTGCAGATTAGTTAATTTTGAAGAATTCTTGTTAAGATGATTGCCCTTGAGGAAAATCCTTCATGAGTGAGTAACTATTCTTATTTTTTCATCTACTTTGCTGGAGAATAGAATTACCTGACAACATTTCAAAGGAGTATCCTATGCTAGCTCTGAAGAAGAGGTATGGCTTACAAACAAAGCAACATGTGCTTTCTCAGAAAGTCTGCATTATGATGGATCAGGGAATTAAGGAAGGTGGCCATTCCGTGTGCCCTTTCTGTATTTCAATCTGTCCCTTAAGATGACCAAATTCATAGAGTAAATAAAAAATAATTTATCTAGTATCATCTTTATAGGATGTGGAGTGAGGGGTCCATTGAAAATAGCTGAGATTAAGTCAGGTGTCTCTTTCATGGACATCTATTGTGCTAGGGTGTAGGTTTACCCCGAAACCTAGGAAAATCCTGAAAATGTTCCCAGTGGTTTGCCATGTTCATTTGGCTGGTAAGAGTAAAAATAAGACACTAAATTGTCCAGTAATTTGTGGGTACAATTGCTTAAATAATGCTATTTGAGCACTAGAAGATAAAATAGCATTATTTAAGCAAGATGCCTGTTTCACCATCACTGGATAGCTCCTTGATGAGTTGTGAGATTAAGAATAAATATTGCAGTTTCAGAGACCATGTCATTTTTTCTGGCATTTGTTGAGTTGCTCAGGGTAATGTTACTTGGAATGTGCTTAGAGAGGCTTTGTAAGTAAAAGATGAGGGGTATCTAAAAATGTTGGCATAATAAGAGCTGAGGCCAGGTATACAGTAGATCTCAATGATCTCGGGAAAAGTCGTATGCTATTTGCATTTAAGCAGAAGGTCTTCTACTAGATGCTACTGAAAGTGGGTATCTGTATCCATGGGGTTTATTATGACGTCTAGAACATGAGGGGTCGTCAGGTGTGAGTCAAGGAGAATCAGGGTGAGATGGATATTAGAGGTAGAAGCCAGTAGTCTGTGGTGATAGGGGTTCTGTTGAAGACATTTGTTCAGATCGGGCAAATATGGCTGGAGGATGCTTCTAGAATGTGTACAACTTGTTCTTTGTGCTCAAGAAAAAAAAATGTGGCCAAACATAAGGAGACCGATACACAAAAACATATATGAGTAGTGCCACCGGTAATACTTCTGGTGACATGTTCCTGCTTTTATAATACATTTCCAGAAGCTCTGACCCTAACTTCAGTCTTAGCAGCTTATCTCTTAAGTTGTTTCTGGGCCTTCATCCTTTTGCTCGGAGCCTGCAACACTCCAGGACACCCAGGCTGGGGTGAAGCTGGCAGTGACCTTGTTGATGCCTGAGAGTCCCACCTCTCCGCTGCTGAATGGTGTCAAAGGACGGACCCTCCTAAGAACTGCATCCCTTCTTGCAATTAAAGGGAGAGAGGGAGCTAAATTTGAAGGATTGCTGCCTAGACTTTTATGTATTTCTGGTTTTTGCCCAGCATCTTTTGTGGAAAGTTTCATAGCAAAAGTCCGCAAAAGCAAATAGAACAGATGATGGAAACTGATGACTAAAGTCAGCTGTTCCCTAAAAGCAGCAATAATGTCAGATTGGTAACTGGATAATTCGTCCTGTTTTGGGCTGTGTCTATTTTTCTTCTATCTGAATTGTCACTGGTTGTCTCTTATTTATATTGCAGTGAATGGTTGACAATGTGTGTGTGTGTGTGTGGGAGACATACATGAAAAGTGAGTTGTATTGTAATATTTATCATTAAAGGGCTGCCTTTGTTTCATGTTACAAGCATCACATTGATGATTTGAATAATAAAGCTGACTGGCTTACTTACAGAAGGTTGCTTCCATAATGGAGCCAATTTATGTACCGAGGTTCTCGTTTTCTTTATTAGATAATTGGACAAAATGCTAAGAAACTGCTACTAATTGAGCATTCATTCCAGCTTTTGTCTGTATTGAGGCTGGGCAGGTTTTCTGATGTTTGCAAAAGAATTAAATATCCACCAAACCTTGCAACAGCTTCTCTCATCTCAATATGTTTTCATTAACTTTAACTGAGTCCCTGGGCTTAAATGTGGTTTATCCCAGAATTTTAACACTCACCTTTTATAAGAATCACATATTGGAGGATGTTTTCATTTTAGGAAAAAAGTGTGATCAAAGACAGGTCATATGTTTCCTGCTTTGAGGCAGCGGGGGCAAATGGGCAAGGTTCAGATCAAATGTTTTTGCTAGCATGACATTCAATAGGTAACAGTTGCCCTGAAGCAGGGCATGAAAGAGTTAGGGGAAAGAATAATAGAAACTGAAAAACCTTTGAAAATCCATATAATATTAGGTATTTTGAGAATCAGAAGTTGAAGAAATTTCATTTATAGGAATGCAGATTGAGGCATAAAATATGCTATTTAAATGGACCTCCTCCTTTCCCCTCCCATTGCTGCTGCTCTGGTTTGGGTTCAAAGGGGAGCTCTGTCTTTGTCTTTTAGGATGGCTCCCTTAGAGAACTCTTTGGCTCCATGAAGTCTCCTACTTCAAGTCCACTCTTCCAAGGACTTTCAGGTTAATTTTCTCGAGGCACATTTCTGATCCTGTTACTGTTATGATAAAAACAACAACAACAACAAAAATTCACCAAATCTAAAATAATAAAGTTCTCACTTGTCAGCATGATATTATTTAACCTGACCTACTTCAAAGGCTTGTTTTCTGGTATTCAGCATGCATTCATAATTCTACCACGCTGGAATCACTACTTATTCTTCTCAAGCAAACCTCTGTGTTTCCTCACCTCTGCATATAGGCTCATTCTTCCTGAAACCTGCACTCTCCAACTCTTTGCATTTCTATCAGTTGAAATTCTATCTACCCTTCAAGACATACTGTGGGATGTGGCTCACAAGATGGCCCCAGTGACCTTGCCTCTTGGTATTCATGCCTTGTGCGATCCCCACCCTTTGAACCTTTGGGCTGCACCTAGTGACTCATTTCTGATGAACATAATATGGCAAAGGGGATGGGATGTCACTCCTGAGATTAGATTACATAAAGGCTGTGACTGAGATCTTACTTATTCTCACTCTCCTCTTCTTTTAGTCTGAGGGAAGCCAGCTGGGAGCTATTCTATGGAAAGGCCCACTTGGCAAGGAATTGAGGGAGCCTGGAAGCCAATGGCCAATGAGAAGCTCAACAGCTTGAGAAGAACTGAATTGTACAAACTACTACGTGAGGGACTTAGAAGCAGATCTTTCCCCAATGGAGCCTTCAGAAGACACTGCAGCCCAGATGACACCTTGATGGCAAGCTTGTGGGAGACCTTGAGGCAGAGACATCCAGCTAAGTGGCACCTGGATGTATGACAGAAATTGCTAATATGACAAATATTGTTAAAGCCACTAAAACTTTGGGGTTATTTCTTATGCAATAATAGATAACTAATATAGATTTTGGTGCCAGAAATTGGGTTTGAAACCCCTGAGACTTTCTATAATTTCTACACTAAGAACTAATATTTCTTATATTAGTTGAGAGTGTTTATATGTTCCTATAATGCATTCTGTGTACTGGTGTTTTGGCACATTTCAAATTTTGCATTTTTTTGTTTTCATTTATAGATGGCTTTTCTCTCCTTTATAATTGCAAAGTTCCTTGAGCTCAGGGCCTAGGCCATATTAATATTTGAACCCTTTGCCCTCAGAGTAGTTGACAATAGATTTTATGTGGTAGGCACTCAATATATATTAGTTGAATTGCATTCAATGAATATATTTAGTCATGTTTCAATAACCCAACGTTGGTAAATGAGAACAATTGGCCAACTCATGTCTAAAGATTTTACAGCTCTTCACTTTTGTCAAGAATTCATGGGTGCACACTATTGTGGTTTCTTCAGGGACATCTTATCAAATATTTTATGATTATTTAACATTATTTCTTATTTTGGGAGGAAATGAATTATAGGAAAAACATGATTTTGATGACCTTCCCATGAATTTAAATATCTTCCCAGGTTAAAATGTGAAGAATGTTGGATTTTTGTTATTTGATAGCAACTACTGGCACATCAGAATTGTGCAGGTGTTTTAGACTCGAACACAATAGCCACCCGGATAACATCACACATCAGCTTCTCTTTAGGAGTTCTGTATTCTCTACTAAATGGTTCAGTGTGGACATTGGTTTGCTACCCTATGTGGTGGTTGCGAACTCACAAATGATTTTGGAAATTTGGTGCTGCCATGCTGTAGAAAGGGTGTTGGTTTTGGATTGAGGCAGATCTGGTTTGAATTTTGGATGAGCAACTTATTTGCTCTTTAACCTTGGGCAAGTTTCTTAATCTGAATATTCCACATATGTTTAATGGCACAACAGACCTCAGGCCATGGGTTTTGGGGAATAATTGAGATTTTATATATATGTGTATGTGTGTTTGTGTGTGTGTGTGTGTGTGTCTGTATGGCTTACTATAGTGTATGACAATTAGAAATTATTAAGTGGTAGCTGAATACCAGACTATCTGGTTAATAACATCAAACCATTCTCTCCATGTCTAATTTATATATGCATGGAATTCATGGCATTCCTTCTCTCTCCTTTTGGTTAAGCTGACCCATAGACTGAGGAAAATCTCTTATCAAATCTGTGATTTTATAAACTTATCATTGTTATGAACACATTTAATCCTTCCCTTTGTTTGGTCATTATTTCAACAAATATTATTGGGTCCCTATCAGAATGAAGAGACTCAGTACTATCATATCTCTGAATTCCTGGTGCATTTAGTTACTTGAAGCATTCACTTGTTATGTGCCATTTACTAGCGTTTACTGTTAAATACCAATTAATGTGGAGAAAGATTGGCTATAAGCAGTCACTTTGTAGTTATCCAACCTTGATCCAGTTTCCTGCTTCTTCCCTTGTTAGCTGTGTGACCCTGGGTGAGCTACTTCATTTGATTAATTTTCAGTTTCCTCAACTGTAAAATGGGAGGATAATGGTACCTCATGGGGCTGCTCTATTGGTTAAACATGATAATCACTATAACACACTGTCTGGCATAGAGTGTTCAACAAAATTTAGTTATCATACAAGTATGATATGCATGTATCCTGTTTCACATATCTAAAATAACACATTTGAATGTGCACTATCAATTGCAAAACTCTTTACAAGTGTGGGTGGTTATTTTCAATAGTATCTAGGATGGGGATTTTTTCAAATTCATAGGTCTAGTATAAAAGCTGTGTAATCTATAGGCAATCAATGAAGGTTTACTGTTGCATATGATAATGTGAGACACCAAGTAGATCTCATTTAGCACTGAACAAAGTGATTCTTTAAGGTATGGGTCATCCAACAAAATGCTCAATTACCCTCTTGGCCAGTGAGCACTCGCATCTGATAGCATTTGCTTTCCTTTGTTTATTTCTTCATGGCCTCTCGTTATGCTAACAACATCCAATTTTGCCACCAAAGTTCTTTTGATTCCCAGCAAAGAGTTTGATTTTTTTATAAAGGACAAACAAACATGGGATTCTTTTTATGGTTAAAACACATACCAGATATGATAGTAGGTTGGTGGGGGTAGCCTCAGATGGATGGAAGGGACATGGTGGAGGCACACTCATCTCCCATTATAGGAACTGTAGAGTATGCCGAGATATTATAAAGACGTCATTCCATAGACCCTTGTTGCATGTTAATTTTAGGTGTGGCAGCCATGCACATTTCAGATCTCCCACAAGAGAACCTACTGTCTGGAGCAGAGTGGACTGATGGCCCCTGCAGGCCCCCCTGTGAACTCCAGGCCATCGTGCTTTGCCTGGCTGCTCCTTAAATGGCTGAGCATGGTGAGGGGACTAATGTCAGCCTGTTTCTGTGAGAGTCGTGACTCCTCCCTTTGGCCTGGCTGAGAATTTCTCAGAACTGTGACACAGTCCAAGGTCCTTCCTACCCAAATCTTCCTTTCCTCTATCTTTTCACAGGTATCAGACCAGACTTATGATCTGAAACTCTTTCTGCCTACTCCTGTTCCCTTCCCTTTTGCCCACAGAAAAAAGTTTAATTCCCCAAATCTTGCATGCCAAATACTGGCTTAGCATCTGCTTCTCGAAAAGTCTGTGCCAACACAGTTGGTAATACGTTACCATATTGGAAATACAGCTCCATTCAGAACAGATGCCATAGTGGCTTCAGATGTGGCTATTCTACTCCATGTCGTCCATGCCCTCCTTGTTCAGGAATCTGCCCTTGCACTGAAAAGAATATGCCTATTGTCTCTGTCATGGAAGAACCTGTGAATTTACAGAGGAACAAAGACAAATTTATCAAATTCCTTAGCACAGTCATCTACCCCTTTCATCACCTTAATTCAGACTTATAATTTGTTCATTCATATATGCATACTAATATTATATGACTACATGTTTGTATATACTAATTTTCTAATTAGCCGATAATCTCTTTGAAGGCAGTAGCTGTATTCAGTTTATATCAGTTTTTGTGCTTTCACCTCTGACATTAAATGTCTTCAATACAAGACAAGTAATATGTATAAAATGAATAATTTCAAAATGGATCCAAGAAATATCTTTGAACATTCAAATCTAGGTTCAAATCCCCAGCTGTGCTTCTGCATCCTATTTTTGTCACCATGGCCATATTACTTTTACCTTTCTGAGCCTCAGTTTCCTCATCTGTACACTGAGTTTCATGAGGATGAAATGAGAAAGGGCAGTGAATATAGTCTTTTGTGCACTGTTAACCAATATATATATATATATATATATATATATATATATATAGTATCAAGAGTTGATAAACTTCATAGAAAATTAATGTTAACTATTTCTGTACATTGCAAGTTCCCTCATAAGTATATTTAATGACAATGCATACTCTACCAGATTCATATTTACATAACTTTTTCGAATTACAACTTTGAAGGAAATTAAATTAACCTTTATACTGGAATATGCCCTTCGGGTGCTTAATTTATATTTGTTATCCTACTAAATTAATATTAAAAGGAGTTAGAGTGGTCTTGAATTATTTTAAAATACACGCAATATATAAGAAAGCTGTGTTCTCAGTTGAGTTTCAACAATATAAACATATGTCTTCATATAGTCTTGTTTATCTTAATAGTCTTTATAGGCTTGGGATATCCTGAGTGAAGAGCTCACAGTAATTTGCCCAAGGTCTGTTCTTGTGACTGTTGTGAAACTGGAGGCAAAGATTTTCCTTGGCTTACCTATCCCCTTATCTTATCTTCTCAAGGTTGGGCTTCTCTGCCTTCCAAGGTTATAACTGGCTGATTGCAATAAGTTATCCACGTTGATATGTTAAAGGATCAGATCGAAGGCAGTTCCCAAGGCCTTTCTTCTCTTTCAGGGTAACATACCATTTAATAGTGACGTCCAGAAGACAAGGACCTTGCTTTTGTTTTTTAACCAAAATATCCTAGGTGGTGAGAATTTTAGGTTATGTCAGAGGAAACCAGTGGAAAATGTATTTTGGGTGTGTGACTACTTTTGTTAGCCCTGAATCATAGCAGAAGCAGTCACCTCTACTAGTCACAACAGAGTGAGCCTGTAGTTTTCACCCTGATGATATCAGAGCATTTAACATTGCTTGGAAACATATCCTAACTCCTACAGAATCTGGGGTTTTTGATAACTGGATCAAAAGGCTTGTGTGATTTCTGTGAAATATCTAGTCTTCTATTCTGCAGTAGCAAAAACATGTTCTTCCTAAGTATCTATAATCTTTTACTTCTTATGGTATAAAAGCCTGAATTATCAAAGAATTAATTAAGATGTCCATGAGTGATAAGCCATAGTAAGAGAGATTCTGATTTAAGGGGTATTAAACCCACTACGTAAACTTTTTGACAGCTGAGCAAAACACCAACCCAAGAGAAGATGTTTTGGTGTGTTCCCTGCATGGACACAGGATAAACCTCTAAACCATAGCAAACAGAAATGATGACCTTGTCTCTTAACACATAGTTTTTTAAAAAGACTACTAACAAAATTCTTTCTGTTAGCTAACCCAAATGTTTTATGCTACAGTTCAAGAGCATTTTTCTTGTTTCAATACATTTTAAAGTACTTTTGATTTACAGCAGAAGGCATTTTCATGATCTTTTCCCAGCTGCTTTTAATTTGCTACTAGAATCTCTCTGCCTTCCACTGATAGAATTCCTCTCTTAGAGAGCTACTTTCCTTCTTTACCTCACCTCATAACCCTATATTTACTTCTAGCTTTACTTTCTAATATAGGAATATTCATATGTATATACTTGATAATTCTAACATTATGTCCAAACAACCATAAAACCTTGATGATATTAGCTCCTAAATATTTTAAAATTCTGTCCATATTTCTCCATCAGCAAAGCCATCCCCTTAGAACACACCTCTGTTACTCTTACCTAGAACTATGGGGTCTCTGAGCTTTTGTTTTTAAGTACCTCCATTGGTGAATATTTTTGAGATTTACCTCCAGTTTATATCATTTATAAACGAACTGATATATTAATTGATTATGTACATTATAAAGTGCTCAGCACAAGTTGAGAATTTTTGAAAGATGATATAAAAATAACTAAGAAATAGAAGTTCAATTCCTTTTCTCTCCAAGTGAATTGTCTTGTATTTGCCTTGGGAGAAATACATCCTATACATCTGTCTTTGGAGACCATTGTCCTCAGATATGGCAATAGTATTTTAACTCATGTCCTTGCCTTTTAATTTGTTCCCTTAAATTCATCTGCACTTAGCTGCCATGGTGATCTACAGGACATGTGTACCTGGTTCTGCTACTTCCCTGCATAATAAATTGATTCAGCGTGGCCCCGCCCAGGATGAAGTCTCAGCTCTTCCATACAAAGCTTTTCATACTCCTCCTTCCCTTAGCTGCCTTTCCATCTTAATCTCTCTCTATTTCTTGCCTCAGACATCCTATTTTAATAACATGAAATAGCTTATAGTTTAGCTGTGCACATATTACTTTTGCATCAGTAGGTGCCTTTGCTTATTCTGTTCCTTTTACATGGAATAACACTGCTAATCTTCTTGATTTGCCATTCAGTGATTAGTTTTTCAAAAGCCACGTTAAGCATCTCCTTCTCTAAGAATCTTTCCCAAGGTTATTTTAATCACAAGATATTACAGGCATAGGGAAAGGACCTATGAGGTTAAACAAGGCCTAGTATAAATGTTAGCAACCAGAAGGAGAAAAAAAGACATAAAAATAAAATGAATAAATATTTACCTGCATTCTTAAAGAATATACCTTGTCATTATGTCAATTAACTGCAACGGCAACTTTACTTAAATATTATGTAGTTATATATAAATTACAGTCAGTTGTGATGTGTGCCAGCATTTTAATGTATGACTGTGGCCTTTGCTGTGACATGACTGGGATGTCCAAAAGTAGGAGTGTCTCAAGCTTACTGATGTAATAAAATGCCCCTGTCTTTTTGAGTTACCAAGTGGCTCAGTGCAAACCTTCCTCAGCTCACTGAGCCTTTATAGTGAAATCATCTCATATATCTGTCTCTTTCACTTTTTCTGGATATAGCAATGATAATTTTGGAAAAAAGGACCAGATACCAGGATTTATTTTGCTCGCTAGTATCTTATAAAACAAAATTCTCAGCATTCAAAATTTAAAATAAAAAATCAATAAAACTAAATATTTAAAACATTGCAACTATAAACATTTATAAACATACTATAAAACACTAAGTAAAATTTGAATTCATCAAACTATAAATATTATATATACTTACTCTAATATAATAGATTAAGTGGATAAAATGTTACATAAAAATAATAAAATAAATGAAGAAATTTAAGGAAATTATGAAAAATCATTTGATCCTTTAAAAATAATCAGTCTTACAGAATAAAATACGTCAATCCTTGAGTTGTGAATGTGTTCTTGTAAAAATTTTTTTAGTGGTTGAAAATATTCCTTCTGAATCCATACCAGTTGGAGAAATATTGAGGAGACTGAAATAAACTAAAGCCAAATATATTCCTCTGATTACTTCATTTCCAAATAATATCACTTTTTGTTTGATAACTTTAAGAGAACATTGTGAAATTTTTTTTCCCCTGGAACATCATCCAATTCTTTCATTACTAGCCATGTGTAGTTTTGTTTCAAAGAAAGCATTTATAGTTCGCCTTTATTTTCTATGTCTTTATTACATATAGATAGAAAATTCCATGCAGGGTTTCCTTATCAATATCTACACTGGCATGTCCAAGTTCTGTTTACTCAGAAATTCTTTGTGCTATAGTAAGAATTATTTTTGCGGTTGCAGCTTCCTTTGCCAACTCTCATTTACTGCCTCTTCTGGAGGATGATGAAATTGTAGAATAGGTTTAAGTGAGGGCACCATTACATGATTTGCAATTTTAATGTTGTATATAATTATCTGGACACAGATGTTCATTCAACAAGGGATTTCATCACAAAGTTACACATTGTCATTGATCTTGATCTCAAGAGGTTTTTTTCTTTGTCCATATATTTACCTTTCACTGAGAACTTTTTGTATGGCTTCGAGTCACTATCTAGCATCCTTTTATTTCAACTTGAAGGGCTTCCTTTAGTATTTCTTACAGGATTGGTCTAGTGGTAATAAACTCCTTCAGCTTTTGTCCATCTGAGAATGTCTTAATTTCTCCCTCACTTTTGAAGGACAGTTCTGCCAGATATAGAATTATTGGTTGGCATATGTTTTTTTCTTTCAGTGAATATATCATCTCACTGCCTTCTGGCCTGTGAGTTTTCTGCTGAGAAATCTACTGACAATCTTGTTGAGGATCACTTGTGTGTGATGAGTCGTTTTCCTCTTGCTGCTTTTGAGATTCCCTCTTTGTCTTTGCCTTTTGAAAGTTTGATTAGAATATATCTAGGTGTGGTCTTTAAGTTTGTCTTACTTGAAGTTAATTGAGCTTTTGTATTTGTATGTCCATATCTTTCTACAAATTTGGGAAGTTTTTGTCCATCTTCTTTAAATAAACTCTCGTCCCCCCTTCTCTCTCTCTTCTCCTTGAATTCTGTAATGTTTAGATTGGTTGGCTTCAGGATATCTCATAAATCCTTTGTCTCTGTTTACTTTTTTTCATTATTTTTTCTTTTTGCTCCTCAGACTTTATTATTGCAAATGATATATCTTTGAGTTCAGTGATTCTTTCTTCTTCCTGTTTGAGTCTACTGTTGAACCCCTCATGAATCTCTTATTGCAGTTATTGTATTTTTCAGATCCAGAATTTCTGTTTGGTTCTTTTTTAAAAGTATAATTTCTGTCATTGTTGATATTCTCATTTTGTTCAAATATCATTGTCCTAATTTCTTTTACTTCTTCTATGGTGTTTTTATTTAGCTCTTTGAGCACATTTATCACAGTTGTTAAAAGTCTTTTTCTAGTATCTGAAGCCTGTGTTTCTTCAGGGGCAGTTTCTGGGGATTATTTTGTCCTTTTCAGTGTACATATTTTCCTGTTACTTTGAATGCCTTGTGATCTTTTGTAGAAATTTGGGCATTTGATAAAACACCCACGACTCCCAATGTTTGTAGACTTGCTCCATGCCAAGGGGAAGACCTTTACTAATAGGCCTAGTGTGAAGGCTTAACATCTTCTTAGGCATTTTCTTGGCATGCATCTTCATTGGGCCTGTGGGAATTCCTTCCTTCCAATTTCCCAGTATACATGGCTGCTTTTAAAAGTCTTAATTTCCCTAGTAATCTCACCTCTGCTTCTTCTTGGGGCTTTAACTGTTCTATTGTATTCCTCTTCCCTTAAATCTCTTGCACCCAGGCTCCTGTGGGTCTTTAGTCCTCTTGCAGTTTTCATGAGTCATGCTTGCTAATTCCCATAGTTTTTCCTAATTTGAGATCTGAGCCATTTTTGTCTATCTGAGCTCTGAGTTGAGTGACACATAGACAAGACCTCAGGTAGACCACAGACAAATTAGAAAATTGAAAATTTGGCCTACTCTGTTCTCTCTAGTTCATGAAATGGAACTAGGGACTGATCAGGCTGATGCTTCCCCTTAAATGGGTGGGACAGGGATGATTAAAAGTGTCATGAAATTTCCTACCATTTTAAATGTGGCTTTTCTTGATTAGGTGTTTGCTTGGCTGCCGTAGATCTTTTACTGATTTCCAGAGCTCTTATAAAGTTATTTTAGTCAGTTTCTGGTTGTTTATTCAGTGTTACCATGGGATAATGAAGATCTGGATCTTCCTAGTCTGCCATCATCCTGACGTCCCTGCTTTCAGAATTAAAAACATACCACAATAGAGAGCTCTTTGGAATATCACTGGTCTGTTTTCTCTGGCCTCTATGTATATAGCTGCTTCCTTGAACTTGAGTATCTTTCTCTGTGTCTGACTTCTCTGCTGTGGCCTCTGATGTACTTGATCGAGTGAAGATTTAGTATCTTCCTGTCATGTTTGACTCCTCTAAGGGGAAATTTCAGGACCACTAACTCTGGGCAGCTCCTCTACTCTGGCCAGAGGCTGCCTTGAGGCATTTTTATTTATCTTAATACCAAATGGAGAATAATGGACCTGTTCAGGCAGACATCCACCTACTTCAAAGGATTCTCTCCACTATTTTGCTTTTTTTTGGCAGGGGGCGGTCAAGTGGGGAGGAGATGGGGTAGGCTACAGGGTGGATGGGGAAATTGCAGGAACAGAATAGGAAAAGGACCCAAGTGGTCTTTAGTTGCAGTTTTTGAGGATGGGGGGTTGGGAAGAGCAGGGAAAGGAGAAAGGTGGGCAAAGTCAATGACTTATTTTCAAAATAATGTTATTTCCTCTATTCCCCTCTCATATTAATGTTATAAAATAATATGGTTTACCAAAAATACTGACCATTAGTATGAAAATCTGTAGGTGGCTAGTATCTAATTTATCTTTGTATTCCCAGTATCTCACATGGTATATAAAGCACATAATTGGTGCTCAATACATGTTGAACTGGCATGGCAATTATCTAGTCTTAAAAGAGTGGTTATGATTGTAGATCTTGTAAAAAAACTAGCAAGAAATTTTTCATTCCCAAAGAGTGTCACATGAGCTGTCCATAAAAAATATAACAATCCCTTAAGGTTGGAGCATATATGAAAATATTTTAACATACCTATTGCTTCAGCTCTGTGAAGTCTTGAAGGAGATTACACAGATAATTAATACTATTTTTTCCTTGATATAAAAATTTCTAATACTTTTAAAATTTTCTTTCTCTCTCTCAATGAATCAAATAGTTGTATTGAGGATGTGTTGCTTGCCCAGGATTTTGCAAGGTGCTATTGGACATATTAAAAATGTCATAGCTCTAGTCCTAGAACAATACAATACACCTGCTCCCCTCCTTCCACCTTCGTTAGGCATTGAGTTCATTTCTTCTGCCTGAGGCTTTCTATTCTCTTCAACTTTCTGCCCAATTTTATTTCAGCTTTTGGTGACTGAGATATGTAAGGAGGTTAAAGGATTATTAGGGAGTAAAATGGGGAAAAAAAGATGTGGAAGGAGGTGAAAAAATAACCTAACTTAATTTTCATTTGAGAAATAATGTTGTGTATGGGAACATCCCTTGGACTCAGCAGCAGATCTGAGTTCTAGTCTTAGCCCTTCCACTCTCCACTAATATGGCATTGTTCAAAGAAATTCAAGTCTCAATTTCCTCATCTGTAAAACGAAGATCACCACAGTTGCCTTACTTATATAACAGGGTTTTTTGGGGGGGGGGTTGGAGGAAGGTCCATGTGAGAACATGTGTGAGAAGCTGCTATAAACTGTGAGCTGCTGTTGTGGTCTGTCCCTTGGCCCTCTCTTTTCTACCAGTCCCTTTGTTGGAGAAAACAGACACTCCATGGATTGGCTATAACGAATGCTCAAGGAGAGAATGTGTTGCCAAAAAATCTTTGTGTGTTGGAAACAGGGAAACAGGAGTGTCTGTACAGCCTGTGTGTGTGTGTGTGTGTGTGTGTTTGTGTGTTATTAGATCATGTCCTTCTGCTCACAATCCTCCAGGGGCTTTTCAATCCTTTTAGCATAACATCCAAAGTCCTTCCTGTGACTTTCAAGACCCTTACCCTTGCTTCAAACTTAGTTCCTTCTTTGCTGTCTCGCAGACACTCCGAGCTCACATCCTGCTCAGGAGCTGTGTGTTTCTGTTCCTTTTCCTATAAGGCTCTCAATCCTAACAGTTGCATGACTCATACTGTCTTCATCCAGGTTTCTCCTAAAAGGCTACACCTTCGAAAAGGTCTTCCCCGATCATCTATTTGAAATAGTACTCTCTGTCTCTCTTACCCCATGGCCCCAATTTATTTTTTCATCATAATTAATGCTCCCTATCTTTGCTTTGTATGTGTCCTTTTTATTATTTGTACTACCCACTAGAATGTAAACTTCAGGAAGGCAGGGGCTTTGCCTGTTATGTTTCCAGCTCTCTGTTTAGTGACTAGCACATTATAGATGCTCAGTAAATAATTATTGAAAGAATAAATGTCTGGCTGAATAAATGAATAAATGTGAGTGTACATCCCATAAATTCTAAATAAAATCTGTAGCCAAGTCTACATTTCTGGAAGTGTATTATCTCTTGTAGATTAAACACCTGATCACAGTTAACAGCACTTAGCTTTTCCCACTTTTCATAGTTGCCCACCTCTTTTGCTCTTGCCTCAAAAGCCTGAATGGATCCTTTTAAGCCATTACTTTGAAGGCACTTGTATATTTTTCTAAGGATGTTTAATGAGTTGGAAATAACCATACATGAAGCACTTTTAATGTAACCTTTACAAAGTTAGCTTTTGCAATTTAGAATTCTTGTAAGATAACTCGTTGGAGAAAAATGTATTCATTTATATTAGACTGTTTCTATCTTAGACGATTCTGAAGCTACTTTTCAAGTAATTTAAAATATGAGGTTGTAGCAGAGGTATGAAACACAGAACCTGAAAGACAGAAATCCAAACGGAGCTTATGTGGAATTCCATGGACAGTTTTGCTGGCAACATCAGCAAGGAAGAAGTTAGAGGCAACTCTAATTGAATGTATGAACGAGCAGCTTGGCTGCTGGCATAGCTGCTTAGGTTGAGATTCCATATTTTATTTCACTAAACACTTAAGAGGGTAGCTGTCCTATAAGCAGAGGAAAAATTAGGGAAAATAGGGAATTACAGAGACTTTAGCATCTTTGTGTTAGCTCTGACTTTGCTACCACAGTGGTGCTGAGTTTTGTATTAGTGGAGTAATTTTTAGCTATAGGATATGGCAAAGTGCTGAGATACACGGGTGGGGAATAAAGGAGAGTAGCCTATAATTCTCTGTTAGGTAGACTGAGTGTTCACAAAAGATGTAGTTAAACAGAGGCATTTATGTTTGTTTTTAATTAAAAGTAAAGCTATCGCACTGGCACCTGGAAATTTTACAGAGGGTGGAAACACCTTCAAAAATTATATTAAAAAATACTGTGCAGAGTGAAAGGAGAGGTATCCTGCATGTATATTTCTTTGTAGTCTATGTTACTATCTTCTTACGATTGAGAAGTACCGTTTACTCCCAGGTTTGGCTAGGAAAACATTTACCCTAATTTTCTTTGTTTGATTCCTTTTTTTAAAAAAGACAAACAACTTTAAAAGGAACATTAGCCTGATATGCTAGGAAGTTACTTGCTGACAATGGAGAGTGTTGCTGAGAGAGCCAGTCAGGTGCTGCCTGTGGAGATGTTTTTGTTTGCAGCATTTTCACACATATTTGTTCAATAAAGCTTTTGTTTTACTGACATTGGGAAACAGCCTGCTGCATTATGCTGTGATTTTGAAGTGACAGTGCCAGTGGGACAAGGGTAGAAGATTTAAAGTGAATTGAGGCTGAAAACTAAAGCTTTGTTTTTGCTTAGTTAAGAAGGAAAGTTAAATTTAAGATTTTTTTCATCTCCTGCTCCCACCACTGGAAAAACAATACCAGCAAAAACAGCAACAAGAACAACAGCAGCTAAACCAAACTTGTGTCTTCCTTGCACTATTATTAGTGAAAGAATGTGTTCCAAATATATTTCTGTTTTTCTGGGGAGAAATAAGAAAAATGTCACAACTTCTTCTTATGACGGGTCATACATATATAAGACTCATTGAATAATATAACTTAATGTAGTTACAACTTGGCCTTCTGAAAAGTGTCTATTTAAATAGGGTAAAGTGATACATACCAGCGAAAACAGTGTCTGCCATCAGGGATCCTGAGGCAAATCCAAATCATGACAAATTTCTTCCTCACAGCTTAATTTGATACTTAAAACTTAGATGTAGAAAGGGTAAAGCAACAAGGCATGAGAATAAACCTATCACAGTACAAATGTACTCTATCTCTGCCCCTGATGTTCTGATTGACTTTGGTGTGTCCAGGAGCCTCTTCATGGCTTTAGCTTCTTCATCTAATGGAATGAGGGGACTTTATCACGGTATTTCTTGTCTGTCTTTCTGTTCTAAGACTCCATGAATCACTTTGTTTCAGAAAACAGGTAATTCAGGCACTGTGATGGATCTTTCAACATATTCATAGAATATTGTTATTCATGTTTTATTTCCGTGCAAATAGAATACAACCTGAAAGTTATTATTCAGTAAATTTGAGTTAAAACATTACTGACCTTTGTATTCACGGACGGGTGAATGAAAGTAGTCATCCTAACAATGCTCCCATAGTTCTGTTTTTCTCTCATTATACCCATGTTATCTGCTAATTATTTTGTATGCCTTTGTCCTTCATTAAATTATACTGATTCTTTCCATTAACGATATGCTAAATTTTCTTCCATCTTAAAAAATAATTGACCCATACTAATCAGCTTTCAACCTTTCTCTCCAAATACAAGATGAATATTTCATGGTGCTGCTTTACTTACCTTCCTTATTTTTCTAATTATCAAGCAACAGTCACTATTCATTTTTTAAAAACAATTCTCAGTGGCATTTGACCTTGTCAATTATATTGTACCTTCTTGAAGTTTGTTCTCAGTCATTCTCAATATTCTTTGCTGGCTCCTCAACTTTCAGGAAATGTGAGTCATTGGTGTTTTCTGGAATTTGAGGCTTGGCCACTATACTCTCTCCCAGGCTCCTGCTTCATACACTTAAGTTCCATAACCATAAGGTAATTTATATTGCCCAAATCATTACATGTCGTCAATTGATTGTTCCTAAGTTTTATTTTCCTTCTGGTCAACTCCACTCAGATACCACACTGGCACTTCAGTCTTGACATGTTTTAAACAGAACCAATGGTATCTCTTCCCCAACTTTCCAAGTCAGATATCTATAAGCTTCTCAAACTTTTTTCTCCATATTACATGCCTAACCCAGTCACTGGTCGCTAATCTGTTCTAAATCTCAGAATTTACTCTTTCCCCTCTCTTAACCTATTGATGTTGCTTTAGTTTAGATTTTCATCACTTCTCACTGAAACTATTATATTGGTGTTTTATCAGGTTTCCCTGTATATTTTTTCCCACTTCCACCCATTTATCTTAGTGCAGTTAAAGAAATTATTTAAAACTACAGGTTTGATCATGTATTTTTCCTATTTAAAACCGTTTAATGTTTCCTGTTGCCTTCCAGACAAGTCAAAATAACAGGACATGAAAGTCTTACCCACTTCTCCAAATTTATCTGTTGGACTTCCCCACCTGTGTATAGAAGCATCACTACAAGCATATACAATACTTATAATTCTCCAAACATTGGGCATCCTGTTTTGCATCTCTATCTCTACACAGTTTCCTTGAATAGGTGGTTCTTTATCCATGAATAATCTGATGAACTCCTATTCATTGTGAAGACCCAACTACATGAACCTTTTGGTAATACTACCCATAAGCACAAATGATTGCTTTATCCTTGGGCTTCCAGTGCCTGTTCCACCCAAGCTTGGCCAGAACTCCTTTATCTCCTGTCATCAAACATGTTTTATTTCTATCTGAATCCCCAGTGCCAAATACTCCTCCGAATAAACAAGAGTTATTCAATACATGTTGGGTAATCAAGGCATTTAAGGAGCATTCCAGAAAATAGTTGAGAAGTGTGATTAATAAGGCAGCAATGTTTGCTGAGGATGTTGTGATCTTACCTCGTGGTTCTTTCCCTCCATAAAAACGATCTGTGAAGAAAACAAAACAGGAATAGGTTGGTATTAAAATGCTGAGGGATAACGTGGCTGTCGATAGGAAAAGATCAAGAGGAGGAAGCTGGAATATTTTGGGCACTTCTAAAGGGGAGATGGAGACCATCTGGAGAAGAGGATGCTGCAGGAGTGAGTGCCAGGATAGAGATAAAAGCAAGTAGAAAGGAAGTGGTGGCTGAGCAACATCAAAGGGGCCTCTCGACTGCAAAACTGAACAAGTAACTGTGCGCTCACTCTGGCAGAGACACAAGTGGGTGGCATCAGATGATCTATCCTGATGGCTATGACAAGGACTAAAAGAAAGGGGCCGCAATTTGCTATAAGGCAGCTTCCTTTAGTGTAACCGGGCTTAAGTGCTTAGGGCAAGGTAACACAAAACAATAAAATATGTCCTGTTGTTTCAATTGTTCTTTATGTGCAAATGCCTCTGAGTATGTGTTTTTTACTTTAAATAGCACTAACAAACTATTAATTTAAAGTAGCCCTCCCTTATTAACATGTTTCACTCTTTTGCCTTTTTTAGAAAAATATGTCCAACTACTACAAGGACACCAAGAGCACTATTTAGATGATATCCTTCCTTTCTGAAAGTAATCATTTTTGTGTTCTGTCACAGATTTTTCATAGCAAGAGCTCAGGTAGACTTGTGTGTGAACAGGAAATTCACGTGATTAAAACAAGATCCTGTATTTGTTTGGCTTAGGGAAAAACCCCATAGATACAAACATCCTCTTCAGCCATTTGTTTATAATTAATTGCTAATGATAGATTGAAAGCTTTGAGAGCAACAGGAAGTGTAAATAATATAGGAAGAAAAAAGGAAAGCATAGTGTTAATAATAACAGTTGCAGATGGTTAGCATTTTCCCTGGAAAGTATTGTTTTAAATTTCTGTTAAATCTTGCCAGATTTTAGGAGATTGTTTGATCTTAAGTAGAACATGTTGCCACTATTTCAATGATAGTAAATGCTGCTGAAACATTTGCCAAATAAAGATCAATACGCTGGAAAGGTATGAACTTATATGTTTAGGTGATAAATTCTTAAGTGCCATAAAGTAGTTATTTTTGTGTGGTTATATTTCCAGAAAATCAAGTTGCATCCTTCAAAGTATTCATACAACATCCATGGTTTAAATTGTGATTTTGATTTTGTGAAGATGACTGACCAGAGACACCAGCTGTCAGAGTGTCTCAGTAAGAAGGAGAAGTTTTAGATGAAAGAGAAAAAAATGAACAAACAGAGATCGGGTGCAGATCTTAGGGAAGGGTGCCGGAACCTTTAGGAGACTCCATGGGAAGAAGTTATAGAGCACAGCAGGAAGGAGCAAGGTATTGGCAGAGATCAACCCCCGAGAGGATTGGAGCCCTGTGAGAAGGGTAGGTGGAGAAGTTTATTTCTCCCTCCCTAACAGTCGGCAGAATCCCGAGCTGCTGGAGAGACTTTTTGCCCACATGAGCCCAGAGACTGCTGTTGCAAGTGAGCTGGGAGCTTCCTGTGGACAGGAGACCAGGCTCCCAGCCCCCCTGGGCACCTCTCATGTCCACAGACCTGAGCCAGGATGGCAGGCACCATATTGCTTCTCTACCTACTGTGCACCTTTGTCCTCCCCAGGGGACTTCAACTCCTCAGGTTTCATCTTGCTCATACCACACAGACATTTCCCAACTCTGGCCCACAGTACAGGAGCCACAGGGGTCCAGTGGGTCCTGGGTGATCTGTGTGACTCCAGTGCCTGGACATTCTGGGTAGGCGGCCTCCCAGGGTGAGGTATGGACACAACCAGAGTGTTAGCATTCCTCCATCCAAACTCTTTTTCTCCCCTTCCCCTTCCCCACCCACGGCTGTCAAGAGAGACAATTGAGCCACCACACTGAGGCTTCCACAGAGAGTGAGGCTCAGATCTTTCCTATTGGGATCCTGCGGTGGACTGAGGGGTGCTCAGACTGTGAGTTCCCTGCCCACTGGTCCTCCCTGGTGATGCTTGCCTCACAACTTCATCAGAGCGGGACACGCCCCAAGACGGAGGGACATCGAACCTGCTTCAGCACCCCATAGGCAACTCAGGACCCACACACTTCTCCTTGGCATGGTCAGGGATTGATCTTTGGGGACCCCGGGATGGGCCTGTAGGCCAAGTCCCGTGCCTCCAGGTCTCAATCACGTTGCTTGGGGGTAGGGAGGAGAGATTTGTGAATTAGTCTCAGGAAGTGAGGAAGCCCACAGGGGCAGATCGGGGGGAGAGAGCAGTAAGGGTCCCAGCTGCAATGTGCTCGCAGGGCACCCCTCCCCCCACAGGAGGGCCATGCTCTCAGCTTAGTCTGGTATCCTGGGCTGGGAAACTCCTGGCCCACATTACAGTCATGGGGGAGCTCAGCTGGCTTGAGCTCCTGCCTGCGGACAGATGCTGGATGGAAACTGCAGAGAGGGAAGGGCAGAGAGGAGTGAGGCCCACTCAAGATTGCCAGATTGTAAATCTCAGATGGCCCCACCTGCACAGGCAGACTTTCTGGCTGTGTGGGGCCACTTCAGCCTCTCCCTGGTGGCTTTGCCCAGCAATTGGGAGCAGATACCTGCTGAAACAGATACCTTGCCAGCTTTTGAGGAGGCTGAGGGCAAGCTCTCTCAACCCAGCCCCACCCCCACCTACCTCTGCTGTGGCAGAGAATAAGTAATCACCCGAAGTTCCAGGGCCCCATCCACCACCTGGGGCATTCAAGTACTTCTCCTGAGGGGCTAGAGCTCTTCACAGGACCCAAACACAACATTGAAGCATATTCTGTCTGGCAAGTGCCACCTACTGACAGGGAGGTCAACTTGTACAGCCCTTTACATCATTTACTGACTCACTCATACAGGGTGTGGTTGATTCTCACCCATAAGCACCATGTACTGTCTCAGACATCAAACTGGGCATGCCATTACAATTCACACTGTTAAGAAGACCACAGGATAGAGAAAGAGAAAGGATTTCAAAGACCTCCACCCTCCCTCATCAAAGAGAGACAGGGAATCTGCCCACTCACATAGTTCACCATTCCTACAGCCTACAAACAATTAGTAACTGAAAAAACCACCACACAAAGGATATCTATAACCAAGGCATCCATCCAGAACCTAGATTGCCATCAAAGCACCCACAAGCAATGCCAAATGTCCTTACCCAACATATGCTACAAACAACCCATACAATTGAGGTGAGGGGAAAAAGCCCTAACTAAACAAAAGAAGACCCCAAAATAAGAAGCAACAGCAGCTCCAGATGAGAAGGAATCAGTGAAAGAACTCTGAAAGTATGAAGAATCAGAGCAAAAGGTCACCCCCAAAAGGGAACACCAGCTCTCTAGCAATGGATACCAACCAAAATCAGAATATTGAAATGACAAATAAAGAATTCCAAATGTGGATTATAAGTAAACTAAATGAAATACAAGAGAAAACTGGAAACTAACACAAAGAAACCACAAAAAAATTCAGGAAATGAATGAAAAATTCACTAAAGAAATCAAATTATTAAAAAAAAATCAAATAGAACTTCTGGAAATTAAAAATTCATTTAAGGAAATACAAAACACAGTGGAAAGTCTTAAGAATAGGCCAGACCAGGAAGAAGAAAGAATCTTACAGCTTGAGGAAAACACCTTTGAATTAAATTAGTCAGTCAAAGATAAAGAACAGAAAATTAAGTGGAGGGAACAAAGCCTACAAGAAATATGGGATCACGTAAAGAGGCCAAACATAAGAATTATAGGCATTCCTGAGGGTGAAAAAGAACACACATGGGTTGGAAAGGCTATGTGAGGGAATAATTGAGTAACACTTCCCTGGCCTTGCTAGATATTTAGATATCCAGGTACAAGAAGCTCAACTAACACCTGGGAGACTTATTTCAAAGAGTCGATCACCATGACACATTGTCATCAGACTAGCCAAAGTTAACACAAAGGAGGAACTCCTGTGAGCTGTAAGGTGAAAACATCAGATAACTTACAAAGGAAAATACATGAGGCTAACTGCAGACTTCTCAACTGAGACCTTACAAGCCAGAAGGGATTGGGGCCCCATCTTCAGTCTTCTTAAACAGAACAACTGCCAGCCTAGAATTTTGTATCCTGCAAAACTACGTTTCTCATATGAGGGAGAAATAAAGAGTTTTTCAGACAAGCCAACACTGAGGAAATTTGTCAAGACCAGACCTGCCCTGCAGGAAGTACTCAGATCTGCATTATACACTGATCAGCACAATAGAAACCCACCAGTGTAAAATCACCCCAAAGCTAAAGCTCAGAGCTCATATAAATTAATGGTTCAAGAGGTAAAACAAATCAATAAGAGTCTACCCAACAGGATGAACAGAAATGCATCCCACTTATCAATTCTTTCAATAAAGGTAATGGCTTGAATTCCCCACTCAAGACACATAGGCTGTCTGAATAGATAAAAAAATACAAGCTAAGTATCTGCTGTCTCCAGGAAACACATCTAACCCACAAGGGCTCATTCAGACTCAAGGTGAAGGGATGGAAAAAATATTCCATGCAAATGTAAATCAAAAGAAAGAAGGTGTAGCCATTCTCACTTCAGAGAACATAGACTTCAAATCATCAATAGTAAAGAAAGACAAAGATGGTCATTATATAATGGTAAAAGGAGCAACTCAACAAGAAGATGTAAGAATCCCAAATAGTTATGTACCTAACACAGGTGTACTCACATTCAAAAAGCAAACCACACTAGATGTAAACAAAGTGATAAACAGCAACATCATAATTGCCAGGGATTTCAACACCCCACTGACAGAACTGGATGGACCCTTCCAGCAGAAAATAAATAAAGAAACACTGGAATTAGACAGGACTCTAGAACAAATGGGCCAAAAGACATTTGCAGACCATTCTACCCCAAAACTACTGAATATACATTCATCTCATCTGCACATGGAACATTCTTGAAGATTGATCACATCTTAGGCCAGAAAACATGTATCAACAAATTTAAAAAAATACAAATTATACCATGTATCTTCTCAGACCATCCTGGAATAAAATTAGAAATCAAATCAAAAGGAAACACTCAATTCTACACAAAGTCATGGAAATTAAACAATCTACTGCTGAATGATTACTGGGTCAAGGAGGAAATTAAGGTGAAAATCAAAAGATTCCTAAAAGTAGATGACAAAGGGGATACAAGTTATCAAAATCTGTGGAATTCAGCAAAAGTACTCATAAGGGGAAAATTCATAGCCTTAAATGCCTACATCAAAAAGACAGAAAGATCACAAATCAACAATCTAATGAATCATCTCAAGGAGCTAGAACATGAAGAGCAAATCAAACCTAAACCCAGCAGAAGAAAAGAAATAACCAAGGTCAGAGCAGAACTAAATGAAATTGAAAACAAACAAACAAAAATATACAAGATTAATGAAACAAAAAGTTGGTTATTTGAAAATATAAACAAAACTGATAGACCTCTCACTAGATTAACCAGAAATGGAAAAGAAAGGACACAAAAACTCAATCAGAAATGAAAAAGGAGCTATTACACTTGATACCACAGAAATACAAACTACCATCTGTGAAAAATATAAACATCTCTATGCACATAAACTTGAAAATGTTGAGGAAACGGACAAATTCCTGGAAACACACCAGCTCCCAAGGCTCAATCAGGAAGAAATAGAACTCCTGAACAGACCAATTACAAGCAATGAAATTGAAGCAGCAATAAAAATCTTCCAACAAAAAAAAGTACTGGACCAGATGGTTTCACAGCTGAATTTTATCAGACCTACAAAGAAGAATTGGTACCCATACTGCAGAAATTATTTCATAACATCGAGAGGAAGGAATCCTCCCCAACTCATTCTAGGAAGCCTGTATCACCTTGATACCAAAGCCAGAAAAGGACACAGCAAAAAAGAAAACTATAGACCAATATCCCTTATGAATATAGATGCAAAAATGCTCAAAAAAATTCTAGCAAACTGAATTAAGCAGCACATCAAAAAAATAATTCACCATGACCAGGTGGGCTTCATCCCAGGGATGCAAGGATGGTTCAACATATGTAAATCCATAAACGTGATTGCCACATAAACTGAAGCAAAAACAAAGATCAATGGTCATCTTAATAGATACAGAAAAAGCGTTTGACAAAATACAACACCCCTTTATGATAAAAACTCTTAACAAAATAGGCAGAGATGGAACATATCTCAAAATTATAAAGTCATATATGACAAACCCACAGCCAACATCATATTGAATGGGGAAAAGTTGAAAGCATTCCCACTCAGAACTGGAACAAGACAAGAATGCCCACTGTCACCACTTCTATTCAGCATAGTGCTGGGAGTCCTAGCCACAGCAATCAGGCAAGAGAAGGAAATTAAGGGTATTCAAATGGGGAAAGAGGAGGTCAAACTATTGCTCTTTGTTGATGATATGCTCTTATATCTAGAAAACCCCAAAGATCCCACCAAAAGACTCCTGGAATTGATAAATAAATTCAGCCAAGTCTCAGGTTACAAAATCAATGTACACAAATCAGTAGCATTCCTATACACCAACAACAGTCAAGTTGAGAATCAAATTAAAAACTCAATAGTTCACAATAGCTACAAAGAAAATAAAATATCTAGAAATATATTTAATCAAAGAGGTGAAAGATCTCTACAAGGGGAACTACAAATCACTGAAGAAGGAAATTGCACATGATGTAAACAAATGGAAAAACATATCATGCTCACAGATTGGCAGAATCAACATTGTTAAAATGTCCATACTACCCAAAGTGATTTACAGATTCAGTGCAATCCTTATCAAATTACCAACAGCATTTTTTGCATATCTAGAAAAATGAAGCATAATTCTATGCTTCATTTGGAACAAGAAAAGAGCCCAAACAGCCAAAGCAACCTTATGCAAAAGGAACACTTTTTGCTGTTGGAATCACTTTACCAGACTTCAAACTATACTATAAGGCTATAGTAAGCAAAACAGCATGATACTGGCACAAAAATAGAGACATGGACAATGGAACAGAACAGAGAACTCAGATATAAAACCATCCACAAATTGCCATTTGATCTTTGACAAAATAGACAGCTATATACACTGGAGAAAAGGATCCCTATTCAATAAATGGTGCTGGGAAAATTGGATAGCCACATGTAGAAGATTGAAACAGGATCTATATCTCTCACCACTCACAAAAATTAATTCAAGATGAATAACAGACTTAAATTTAATACATGAAACCATAAGAATTATAGAAGAAAATGTCAAAAATGTCAGAAAAACTCTTCTAGATATCAGCCTAGGCAAAGAATTTATGAAGAAGACCCCAAAGGCAATCACAGCAACAGCAAAAATAAATAAATGGGACTTGAGTAGGTTAAAAAGTTTCTGCACAGCCAAAGAAGCAATCAACAGAACAAATAGACAACCTACAGAATGGGAGAAAATATTAGCATTCTACACATCTGATAAAGGGCTAATAACCAGAATCTACAGAGAATTCAAGCACATCAGTAAGAAAAAAACAATCCATTAAAAAGTGGGCAAAAGACACGAACAAAAGCTTTTCAAAATAAGATAGACTAATGGCCAAAAAACGTATGAAAAAATGCTCAGTGTCACTAATCATCAGAGAAGTGCAAATCAAAACCACAATGACATATCACCTAATCCCAGTGAGAGTGGTTTTTATCCAAAAGTCCCAAAACAATAGACCTGTCATGGATCTAACATCCACCTTGGCATTGATGCAGAGAGAAAGGAACACTTACACACTGTTGATGGGACTGGAAACTAGTGCAGCCTTTATGGGGAATAGTATGGAGATTCCTCAAAGAACTAAAAGCCGACCTACCACTTGATCCAGCAGTCCCACTACTGGGTATTTACCCAAAGGAAAAAAAGACATTTTATAAAAAAGACACTTGTGTTCAAGTGTTTATAGCATCACAATTCACAATTGCAAAGATATGGAATCAACCCAAGTGCCCATCACTTCATGAGTGGATTAATAAAGTGTGGTATATATATATACTTGTGCCATGGAGTACTACTCAGTCATAAAAATGAATTAATACCTTTTGCAACAATCTGGAGGAACTGGAGACCGTTCTCCTAAGTGAAGTATTGCAAGAATGCACAATCAAACACCACATGTACTCACTGTTAAATTGGAACTAACTGATCAGCACTCATGTGCACAGATGGAAGTAAAACTCAACAGAAATCATGCAGGTGGGAGGTGGGAGGAAGCGATGGGTGAAATCATACCTGATAGGCACAATGTACACGATCTGGGTGATGGGCACACTTATAACTTTGACTCAGGAAGGTCAAAAGCAATCCACGTAACCAAAACATCTGTACCCCCATAATCTTCTGAAAGAAAAATAAATTGATTTTTCTTGAATGGAATAAGTATTAGAAAAAAATGACTTTCAAAATGCATTTATGCATATATATTTTCTCTTGTATACCTGCAATCAATTCTTTCCCTTATTTTATAAACACTGAAAACAAAACCAAAAATTGCAAGTCAGTAATTAATATTGGCTATGATCTAGAGACTAAGAGACTTTAATAGTATAGTTCAATAGTATAGTAAGTATGGACTTACTAAGAGACTTTAATAGTATAGTTACAAAGGAAATAACTTGAGTATGTTCTGTATATATTTGGTTGGTTTATAGCTCATTGTTTCACATAATTATGAAATGGTGAAATATTTTTCATCGTGTTAAAGTCAGACTTATTTTGCTATTTATTTAAGGAAATTTTATAAAAAGATAAAATAACTGTATCATTCCAAGTTGAGGAGCAGTTGATCAATAAGAATATGGTACTGAAACCAGTTAATGTTAATGCATGAGTAGTGTAAAATAAAAAAAAAGAAAAAAGCATAAAAACAAGCTAAACAACAATAAAACATTAGCCAATAATGTTTTGGCTACTAATATAGTATTTTCTATGGCTGTGAGTAGAGGGTGGGCATTTAAAGTCACTTTCACTCTAAGATCAATTCTATTTTCGTCTATTTGCAAATACAAATAAAAACAACAGGTAAACCTATTGCCCACTGATTTATTAAAGAAGCCAAGGATGTATCTAAAACAACTTCCAAGGCTGTTTTAGAGTAACAGGGGGTTATTCTAAAGAAATTCTTTGGAAGTTGTCCCTCTTGAATTTACAGCCACAAATTTATATTCCCTTTGTGATCTAAGTGGAAAAGATCCATCTTCTGTTCCAATTACTGGTCAATATGTCAGTCAGATTAAATGCCACTAATAAGATGCTGAAAACTGCTTCTGAGGAGCAGGGGGATTTCTTTAATAAGGCATAAAGTGTTTTTTAATCCATTTCTTCCTTGTTAAAAGCCTTATGATTCTCACAGATTATTCTATCATGATGTGGTTTTAATCCTTTATGAGAAGGGAAAACACATGGTAGAATTCTGAAATATAAGTTAAGAATTGAGTCCAGTAGCTTCCTCAATAGCAACCCTAATCCAAATCTTGGGTAATCACATAGGGTTCTTCTGGAAGTACTGGGACCAGCAAAATAAGGAAGATTTTTAAGCAAGCCTATAAAAATATTTGGGAAACTCTTTTCTTTATGAATTACATTTTCAGAATTTGCTTTTGACTTCTGAAGAATTAGGTTTCTCATGGTCTGAATCAAATCCACCAACTCCAGAATACCAAGCCAATGAGTCATCATGGGAACCCTATAAAGAAGCAAAGATAATATTGCCTTGTGAAAGAGAATGTTTTTTTTTTTTTTTGTTATTGTTGTTCATGTGAAACTTAGCTGCCTCTGGGAGTAAGAGAGCAAAATAACCACTCCCGGCATGTTTCCAGTTACCCATTTATCCCATTACTTGTTTATCAGTCTTTCTTCCCATCTGAGTATTGTTATTAAATTGAATTCAATCCTATTCATAGTTAAATGCTAGAGGTACAACAGTGAGCAAAATCCTAAGAGCAACGGCAAGGGATAGACACAGGTAGGGGGTGGTGACAAAGTCATATCAATCTGCCTGCTGCCTGGAAAATGGATTGGAGAAGGGTGCGGAAGGGGCACATGGATCAGATAATGTGCCATTGCAGTCGTCTACATGTGACCTGCTGGTGGGCTTGCATTAGGGCGGTGGAACTGGTGATAGAGTTGGGATTGAAAATTACATTGTGAGTAAAAGTGTGAGACATTGTGTGGGGTTGGATATGGGAAAGGAAGAGAGGATGAGGTCATGAATTGTGCTTTATATTCCTCAGTAGAGAGGAGATAATACGGGAAGCAGGTCAGGGTGGAGTGGAAAAAACGGGGACAACAATTGTCATTTGGTTTGCAGCATTTGGGACACGCTGAATCTTTTTACCTTTCTGTTCCAGATTCCATTCACACAGTCAGGTCCCAGTAAAATTTAAATAAATGAATGAAACAGTGAGGGTATGACCCATATCATTGAATTTAATCTGAAAGTGGCAGAGATATTAACATATTTTTCCTCTGTGTATGTTTATGTGTGTGTGTGTATATACAAATACACACACACACACCCAGAGAGAGAGATATATATCTGAATCCCTGATCTATCTCCATAATATCATCACATGGGAAAAAAAAAACTCCCACAAAATTCTGTGTTTCTCAATATCCCATCACTCTTATTTTAAACCAATGAAGAATTTAAGCATAGAGCTTTTCTCAATTAAGATTTATACAGTTGCTTTTATGACTCTCAACAAAATGACAAAAACAGTTATAAATAAATGCTTAGATCCAAAATCATACGAGAGAAGTTTTTGTCATTTTGTGACATAGTCTTTTTCTTTCTTGTCATTTAAAAAAATCTTATTAACTGTCATTTGATCAATGGTCCACGTATGGAAACTTCTTCTTACAATTGCCAATAGTCTAATAGATCTTGATAGCATTTAATTTTGAGTATTTGGGTGCCACAAATGGTTTTTCTACTCACATTTTACTTCTCTCTTCCAGAGGATGTGTGTTTCTTCTTCATGAACTTTAAAAGAACCATTTCTACTTAGTCTTCAAGCCCAATAATGAATGTAAGGTTCAGAACATTTGGCAGAACCCCCCCAACACCTTATCAAATTCTCTTTTAAATAAAAATGTATTTAAGAACAATACAGAATTATTTGACAAAGTTTGGAAAAGGAAGGTAATTCTTTGGTTCTGTCTATGCTGGCAAAATGATTGAAAATTTGTGGTAAATATTGGAATGCTACATTGAGAAAACCAGGTTCTCATTTCCTACTGTATTAAGTGCACACTGCTTGGCACAGCGTTTGAAATGTTCCGTAGCACGCCTGCTACTCTTCTATCTTCATCCTTGTCTAGTCCTCTATCAGCCTGTGCTCCAGACAAACTAGCTTGTTTGAAATGCCCTACTTTTCCTAATTCTGTTCTCTACACCTGAAATCTTTTGCTCTCTTACCAAATCACTTTCTCACTTTTCATTCAAAACTCTCCAAATTTTGATGACTTTTCTTTCACAGCCTGTCTCAAACGCTAGATCGACTAGAAGTGTTTTGTTATTTTTCTTAAGGCACTTTTTCATAATTTGCATACTTATACTTCAACCTTGGAAAACTCCCACCCGTCCTTGTATTTCTCACTGTGACAATCGTAGTGACTTGTGCATATCATGCAATCTATAAATTTTTTAAAAATTAAGTTGAATCATCCCCACCAACAGCTCCTATTTACGTAAGGCATTGGGAGATTATTCAAATCATTGAGTCATCTTGTTTGCATTGACAAAGGTACTCTTTTCCCATTATATTGCCTCATTAGGCCTCATTCACCAAACATGGGTTGAACACCTACTAATTGCAGTATGCTGTGCTGCTCTGTCCTGTAAACAGGACCAGACATAATTACATAATCATGTGTCAGGAAAAATATATAATTATGTGCATCTCACATATTCAAAATAACTTTCTAAAATAAAATAATTAGACTAACTTGTTATCAATTACGTCTTGTCCAAATAAAGAATGAATATTCAGCTTTGTTCAATCTCATGTAAATGCTGAAAAAGCGAGTTAATTCTTCCACTTGAGAAAAACAATTAACACATATCTAACCCAGGCACTCATTTGTTCAATAACTTTCTCTACCAAATTCATAAGTAAAGAAAAATTTGTTTCTTCTCAGCACCTTGGTTGTTTTTCAAAGACACTTACAAGGATTTGGTTTCAGAGTCTCTGATTTTAGATATGTCTCTTAGGATTGGTTATAAACAGGAGCAGAAGTGCCGAAGCCTCAGAGGCAGCAAACAATTGTGGAAAATCTGTGAAGTAATGTCCTTGCAACATTTTCCGGCCTACTTTTCAGGACCCATGGGATTCAGATAAGCATTAGGTATGTGTCCAAAACAAACCACTGAGGTTTTGAAGCCACCATCCATCCTTGGTAGAACTTCTTCATGAATAATTATCTTAATAGAATGCACTCTTTTTCCGTGATTAACAATCTTAGGGGATCGGGAGACTACCTGGGCGTGTGTGATCTGACAATTCACTGTTTTAATTTAAAATTTCCAGGGAGCATTGTATTCATAAAATGACCACACTATGATATGTAAGCCAAAAAGCATAAGAAGTGCATTCTGGGTAAGGAGTTTATTTTTGTTATTCTTTTGAAATCTTCAGCTGGTATTAAAAACAGATCTTTTGAGCTAGAACAACAGTTGTACAGGTAGACTTCCTACTTTTGGAAAAGATCTGGTCTTTAGCTTATGGGAACCGAGCCGAAGCAGATGTGAAAAGTTCAACTAAAGGAAGAACAGATTAAACGCACTTTTGTGGTTGAAAAACCAAAACAGATGTTATTATTAAACCACAAAAACCTGGGTGCATTTAAGTAACACTAGGTGTCTGAATTTTAAATTTGTATTTGAAATAATTAAGGTATTTAAAGCCACAGAGGCCATTATGTGCCACTAAACTGTTAGTCTTCAAATCAAAGAGTTTGCATATTAAAAAAAAAACTCTCAGGAACATTGAGTATCTGCCATTGGGCTTGTCATCTGAAAATGAGAAAGCATCTGACAATTAAAAACAAAGCCTTTTGGTGATTTTTAAATTATTTTTTCAAAAGCATTTTGAAAACATTCATTTACATAATTTTTTTACATCTTTAGAGAACAACCCTGAAATGTCTAGATTACTGTTGTTACAATGTAGATGTTAGAGAGAGGGATAAAATCACAGAGCAGAATTAAGATGATGCCAATATATGAAATCGCAGGCTATTGGTCAACTTACTGAAATACTTCCTACTCATGACAACTTCCACCATGGGATATAAAATGGTGTAGGAAAGCAAATACAAATCAGAATTGTCTTCCAAAGCCATGCCTAACTCTTTGATATTTAATTTTGGCTTTCTCCATAACTTTTTGTTCTAACATGCCACCTCATCCACTTCAACTCAAAGAGGTTAAAAATTGAAGTCCAGAGGTGTTGTCCTGTGAAAAATACTGTATGAGAGAAAAGCCAGCAGAGAGAGAGAGAGTAGTAAAAGGAGAGGTAGCAGTGATTTGTTTCCTAGTTAGAAGCCTCTGATAATTAATCAAGATATGTTGTACACACTGGGCCAAAAGGGATGTATTTAGCTAAAATGGACATTAAGATGTCATCTTTCACCTCTAGTTGGAAAAATGAGTGTTACATAATGTGGGATATTTTAGGAGAGAGCTGGGAGGATGCCAAGCTTCTAAATCGTGTAATCTTTGAGTGTTGGAAGTGGAAAAATCTTTATTATAATAATTCTCCATTCCCATTAGAAGAATTCTCTTTTCCATTCTGGTTCTCAAGTTGGGAAAGAAATGGGGGTGACTTACAAGTTGTCTGGGTGATTTTTTCAAGTCACACATGCTTTTTCTCTCTACAGGCACATTTCAAAAGTTCTGTGAAACGACTTTGACTCCCACTCTTCCTTCCCTCACTCTGCCAGCCCCTTCTCGATAACCACGAGTTTTGTAATACTATGTGTGGGAATGACCACTGCTTCAGTTTAGCACCCTGAAAGATTCATGATGTGGCCAGACTGTTACAACCCCCCCATAGTCTATACAAGAAGTTTTATCATCATACTGGTTACATGTTGAATGCATAATGTATTAAGTATATTTTGTTAAATAAAATACATTATCATAGTCAATTCTCTGTTTCTTTTTAACTTTTTAAATGTGACTCATAAAAAATTTAAAATGACTTATATAGCTTACATTTGTGGCTTGCGTTATATTTCTATGGGACAGTTCTGCCGTAACTGGTAAAGAAAAAGATGAAAGAAATATGCGACTTCTTGGGGGAAAAAATATAATGCATCTCTTTACTCTGAGCCATACTCCACTCTTAGTAGCAAGTTTTGAATATGCATGAATTCCATTTAAAAACAGGTTAGGCAGTTAGCATTTCTTGGAGGGTAAGAAATGAGTAGGATCCCAAAGCACTTGTCTCTTGGGTGGACCAATCACGATGCAGAGGACAGATGGCATTTCAGCCGGGATGCATGTGAGAGGAAGCCCCTGCCTGGCCTCAGCCCCATGTGTAAGGGGGAGTTAGCCCTGGATGGAGTAAGCCACACTCTGCAAGGAAGGTGTGTTCTAAATAAGACCTGGACATGGATGATCCAGTGTACAGAGTTCTTTTCAAAAACTGTGAAAGGGAGAAATGAGAACACAAGGGAAGGGTGTGACTTTCTAATGATTAGAAGTCATTTATTAATTTTTTAATTCCATGACTATCCATTGAGTCTCTCTTGAGGTCTATTCAAGCCTTTTTCTAGGCACTGGGAGGGGACCAAAGGGAAAAATATCTCTGTCTCCATTACGTTTGCATTCAAAGGGGAATAGAAATACGACGACAAGCAGACAAATAGCGTCAGGTTTTTCTGTGAAGAAAACAAAGTAGAGCAAGAGGGAATATGTGTTGGTTTAGAAAAGGTGTTTAGGAGTCCCTTTTCGAGGCAGTGACAATTGGGCACAGACCTGAGGGAAGTGAGAGCACAGGTCAAATGGGTAACTGAGGGAAGATGTTCCAGGTCAGGGTAGCAGCCACTCAAAAGCTCTGAAGTAGGAGGCTACCTGGTGTGTGTTTGAGGCTAACAAGGGGACCATGGAGGCTGGAGAGGAGAGAGTGACCCAGAGGTTGACAGGAGGTGAGGCTGCAGAGAGAACTGGGGGTCAGATTGGGCTGAGCCTCCAAGCATAAGTGATAGGCAGCCTTGGCAGGGGTTTGAGCATAGCACTGATGTTATTTGGTTATGTTTTAAAGGAGCCCTCTGACAGTTAAGTGGAACACAGGTTCTAGTGGAGCAAGTGGGAAGACTAGTAAGGAAGCTGTTTGAATAGGCTAACTCATAATAGTTTAGAAGGCTAGGAGTGGAGATGGTTAGAAGTGGTTAAATTTAGAAGACAGAAGGCCCCCACTTGCCATGGTTGACTTAAAATTTTAAGACTTTACAATGGTGCACAAGTGATACACATTCAGCAGAAACTGTACCACGAATTTTCAATTTTGATATTTACCTGGGCTAGGGATATGTAGTACTGTATTGTCTTGGGAGCCTGCAGATCTCAGTAAACCACGTCATCAGCAGAGTAAACAACTGATATTCTACAGTGTTCGGATGCTCCTTGACTTACAACGGGGTTATGTCCCTGTAAACCCATGATAAATTGAAAATAACATAAGTTGAAATACATTTAATATATCTAACCTACCAAACGTCATAGCTTAGCTTAGTCTACCTTAAATGTTCTTAGAACTCTTCCATCAGCCTACAGTGGGCAAAATAATCTGGCAACACTGCACAATAAGTATCTGATGTTTGCCTTCGTGATATCGATATCGTGGCTGACTGGGAGCTGCAGCTTGCTGCCACTGTCCAGCATTTGAAGTATTGTACTGCATATTGTTATCCTGGGAAAAGATCAAAATTCAAAATTTGCAGCTAAAGAAGTCAATTTGAGTCACCAGAATTTTCCAACACTTCAGAGTTTGCCTCTCAAATTTCTGTTTAAATAAATAGTGACTAGGTGACTAGATAAATGACTACTTGGAAGACATGTTTTAAAACATTACTATTATTTGTGTTAGCAAATTTGTAAGAATACTTGCATTGTAGGATTCTATAAAGTATTAAAGAAGTATTTCACTGAGAGGGAATTCAGACAAGTTGGTTGCATTTATAGTCTACAAATATAAGATGAGTTCCTGATCCTCCTGGGAAGCCATTTCATTTCTACACATAAAAAGTTCTTTGATTTGTTTCATCTAAATCATATGAAACAACAATAACATCTACTAGCTCTTAAACTTCTTTGAAGGAGCTCCAAGTTGCCCTCAGGCATATCCATTTACGTTAATAAATGCCATTGAGGCAGTCAGTGATAAATTTTATTTTGCTAAAATTTTATTTTTTAAAAATATTTTTAGAGTTTGAAATATACAGTATGTGCATGTGTGTGTGTATATATATATATATATATATATATATATATATAGAGAGAGAGAGAGAGAGAGAGAGAGAGAGAGAGACACGCACATACATACGTACACACACATGAGGGGATTCAGATGTGTTTTATCCCTATCTTTTATTTCTACCTTGTCATCACTTTCCTAAATGTATGGTTAAAAATAAAATCTAAAAATGCTTTCCTACTATGAAGTTGTTTTTGATTAACCTCTAGATTTTTATTATCCTAACATAGAGTTCTCACTGCTATAGCTCTTACTTTTTAACTCATATTCAACAGGTGGTCTTTTTAATATAGATTTAGGTATTTACCATTCCAAACTGACTAATATGTGGGACCTAAATTTACAACTTTATATTTGGCTCTGTTAAATGGCATCTTCATTTGCAGCCACAATTCTAGATTGTCGAAATCTTTTTGTATATTGACTCTATATTCCAAAATATTAGCTCTCATCCAAGCTTTATGTTATTGTAGAAAATGAATATGCTTCCTTCTGCATCTCTTAATGCAAACCATTCACAAAAACTGTGCAGAAACAAGAACAGAAGCCCACGTCATACCATCTCAAGCATGCTGCTTCTCAGGTAGATATTAATCAGATGGCCGTAGTTGCATTTCATCAGAGATATATTTAATTTACATGAATCGCATTATATATTCTCTGTGCAATAAAAATAAGAGCCGGGAGAACTGAGAGAGATATCAGGAAGGATGGACCGTTGCATAGAATGGAGGCTGTTCTTCCATCCCTTGTATTCGATTGATGCATGCCTTGTGAGTTCAGTCCTCACGGGAGTCCTAGTTTCCACGTAGTTTTTAATTTTGATCATTTTGTCAGGATAAGTGTGATTCTAGTTTTTAAAGTTTTTTTTTTTTTGGATATACAACATAGTTCCTAAATGTGAGCCAAACTACTTTATATAGTGCTCAATCATAGAAAAAATGATTAGTTCCATAGCTGGAGGAAAAACTGGCTGTGTTTTCTTACCGAGACACGTTAAAAACAATTTCAAGGGAAATTTTGACTGCACATTATTATTACCCTACAAATAAGATATGAAACTTTCCACAAGATATGACCTGTCTTAACTGTACCATGGTTTAATCCACAATCTTCATCTTATCAATGAAGACATGATGTATCATTTCTGATGTGAATCAATATATACTATTTTACTTTCCCTTAATCTCCCAAAGTGGAAACATTCACATAAAATGAAGTTAAGTTAGTGAAATGTTACTTGTTACCTATGGATATCTGCTAGCTCCTAGCTATCCCTTTATTTTCTTTGTGTTCCCAAATTTTGTTTTCTAACCCATTTATCTTTTAATAGGTCCTAAAATTCCTTTAAAATTCCAGATTCAGATATTCTGGCATGAATGCAAGGGGAAGTAACAGATACTTTTTAAAAGTAATTTTAGCTCTCATCCTGCAAAGTGATTAGCATCAGGCTTTTCAATTTCTGCTACTGCAATTTCTCTCTTCCATAAGTCAAATTTCTCACTGCCTTCCACGCTCAGGGAAAGATTCAGCATTTTCGTAAAGTTTTCTCTGAATCATAATGCCCTATGCTAAAACTTTCCTCTCACAATGTATTCGTCGCTTGTAAAATAATCATTCACTGTTAAAACAAATGTTGCCCTATAATTACTCATTTATTTATTCAATAAATAGGCACTGAACAGTTATAATCCAGGCATCATGTTAGGTACTGTGATACAACAGTAGCAAAATAAACTCTCTTACAGACTAGTTGTAAAGATAGCGCATTTAAAATGTATCCTAACTTAAGTAAAATACTTAAGTATCCACACTATAGAGAAGTCCTAGATGTCATAAAAACATGAATATTGTTCCCTTTCCTATTCCACATTAGAATCTCCCAAGGACCTTTTAAAAACGCACCTATAGCCCTCTGGGTGATTCTAATGTGCAGCCAGAGTTGAGAGCTACTGGGCCTCACTCCTGCTGAATGCCAGCTGTGGAGGCTTAGTTTATTGGGTACTCGCACATGCCCCTCTGGCCAACCATCAGTAACTCATTGGGCCCTTCCACTTCTCACCAAGGATGGTAATAGTCAAAGCTGTTTGATAAAAGAATGGGTTTGCTTTTAACATAAGTTTTTTGGTGTTTTTTTTTTGGTAGGATCTTTGGACCTTTGGTACTACCAGTAAATAATAAGCTCATGGATTCTCTGCTACACAGCTGCCAGGAATAGCAACCTCTGGAATTCTTTATATACACCTCATTTAAAAAACTGAAGATCAGGCATTAGTAATCTTCATCTTCATAGATAATGAATAGTACACATTTTATTTCCTCCTCCAGCCTCTTACTATGTGATGCTTTGGTCTTTTAGCTCTATGTCCAGCTTTTCTCTAATTTTGAAGATTGTTTTCTGGGTCCAGGCACTTTAATTTTTTTTTTAAGCAAAAATGAACAATTCTGTATCTGCTATGGATAGCATAATATGAATAATCTTGCCAATATACCAGGTCTACACTACCAAAGGAAAATTCAAGGCATTTATGAGAATAAATTAATTCAGGCCAAAAGATATTGTTTAAGGTATACAAGTAATTGAGGGATCAAGTTTTGCCTCCGTCCACCATTTATCTGGGTAACTGCCTGATTTTCCCACGATTCATCACCCTTTCCTGCTGATTTTGCTGCATAAACAACATGGTCTTATCCTTTGCTTTTTCTTTAGCTAGAGACCCTTCAAAGGTTTAAAAAAAAAAGTAAATGTACTATCCATGTCACTACTTAAAAGGTAAAACTATTACAAGATATCAATTCACTAGATGGGACAATGCAATTCAAAACACCAGAAAGATAACGGGTTTAGCAAAATTGGCATATTTTAATGATTATGCAATCATTTATTTCCCACAGATTTCTTTTTATAGGAAACTTTGGAAAATCCCAAAAGAACTGACCGAGTCATTTAAACCACAACAGGTTTCTTTCAACATCAAAACCATGGGTAGGAGTGGGCGAGGAATAAATTTTGCATTTTTTTAAAGGCAGGGATAGCCTGGTTCTGACTGTGCAAAGCTGTGGCTTCCCTCCTATGGATGCCTTCTGAGCAGCAGATCTGACTTCCTCCTCAAACCAAGGCATCCTGGAAACATTCAAGCAGAGGAAGCATTTTTTCACCATGACATGGGAAAGGGCCACAGAGATCCAAATGGAAACGGACATTTCATTTGAGTGACTGTTTCTACCCCACCTTGGCTTCTTGCCTAATGAAACAGGCACTTAGGTGGCTGAAGAGGGAAATTTTTGTTAAAGTGAATCCAGCTCTGAGTTGGACACGGAGCCTTTTGACTGGCGGCCGAGTTCCTTGTGCTAGCTGGCAAAATCAGCAAATTTTTCTTTTAGTTGTTGTTGGGTTTTGAAAATACCTCATTTCCTGGCAACAGTTTTCTTTCTTTAGGAGATAAAGGGAAAAGATCTCTTCCATCTACACCATGTAACATTTCTATCATCTTAGAAACTATTTTCTCAACCAGACAGGATCCCCTGAAGACTCACTCTGGCTCTTCAAGGCCTCTTGAAAGCTGGCTTATAACCAAATGGTCTCAGAAAAGTCTTCCCTTCCTTGATTTTGTATGTCAGTGAGAGTCCGTTTGCTGTCATCAGAAGGCTCATCTTACATGTATGAACACAGGGCCATGTGGCTGTGTGTGTGTAATGGGTACGCAGAGTGCGTAGTTATAAGCTTTCAAGCATACTCAAAGGCTATGATTGAGAAAACTGGAGATTAAGGTGGCATTACTTCCCCTGTTGCTTCCTAGGAACCAACATAAAATCTCCTGTGATGGGCCAACTATCATACTGACGTAATGCACACAACTGAGTTAATTCGAAACAATCTCTTATGCTGGTGGCCGAGTCAATTGACAGAATCCTGCTGGATGTCATTGTAGCACTACTAGTCAAGAGCTTTAAAAATGGTATATCCAGACTTAGGAATTGATCTTAAGGAAATGTTCATAGGTGTACACTATGATTGATCAGAAAGGATTTTTGTTGCCAAAAAGTGAAAACAACTTAAATGTCCAACATTGGGTGAATGGTTAATAAACTAAGGTATGTCCATCTAATGGCAGATTTTGTAGTTGTGTTTTTAAAGAGTACCCAATGATATGAGGTAAGGTTTTGACTAATGTAGAGTACAGGGAAAAAAAGAATAAGGAACTAACATAACTCAGTGACAACTTTGTGTAAGTATGTATGCATAGGTAAAATAAATAACAGCAAATAAAACAACATTTTAGCAGTGGTTTTCTCTGTAGATTGGCATTCCAAGTAGGCTAGATGGATGGATAGATAGATTAAAAACGTTTTTTTAAGGAGGAAATACATTTTATTAGACATAAGAAGAAAAATATTTACCCAGCCTATAAATATTAAAAAGTACAAACATATATAAAGTTAAAATTTATTTAAGAAGACATTTTTGTTTCATAGGTCTAACCGCCACACAATAGAAATAGCTTGAAACAAGATAAGAAATCCTAGACAGGGCAGAGAACTAAGAGATGACCTGGTCTCACTCTCTACTTTTTCAGGAAAAAAACGAGAGGCACAGGGATATTTCTTCTAATAATTCCACCAACCCATTGCAGCAAGTTTTGCCATTGATTCCCTGCACTTTTCTGTCCCATTTTCAGAAGAACACAGGACACGTTCAAAACCTTGTAGAATGAAGGCGAAAGCTCACAAATCACAGCCAACCCCACTACTTCCTGACTTAGCCCAGCTGCCGCTCGCTCTCTCTTTCTCTGTCTCTGACACAAAGGCAAGAACTCAGCCTCCCATCTCAGATGCTACTCTGCCACTTCCGGCACCACTTAGCACAACACCACCTTATTCCTAGTGATGATATTGGTGACAGTGGTACGGATATTAATGCTTGCAGGCCTTTCGCAAGTGCCAGGAACATCAGGGGCATTACTTTTAGTGCTGGACATGCTGCGACTCATCTTAGCCTTGTAGGAGCCAACATGGCCATTTTTATAATTCCACCAACCCACTGGGGCAAGTTTTGGCGTTGATTCCCGGCACTTCTCTGCCCCGTTTTCAAAAGAAAACGGGGCAGAGAAGTGCAGGTAAAAGACAGCGCAATATTTAGTAGAATGGAGCAACAATGGCCACTCCACAATTACCCTCAAAAGGGCACAGGGTAGGGTGTTACTACAGGGAAGGACGAGTAAGGGGTGAGCACGTTCAAAACATTGTAGAATGAAGGTGAAAGCTACGAAATCATAGCAAACCCGAGTAATTCCTGACCTAGGCCAGCTGCCTCTTGCTCTCTCTTTCTCTGTCTTTGATACAAAGGTCAGAACACAGCCGTCCATCTCAGGTGCTACCCTACCACCTCTGGCACCACTTAGCACAAAAATACCATAATCGTAGTGATGATATTGGTAACGGTGGTACTGATATTCATGCTTGCAGACCTTTCCCGAGTGCCAGGAACATCCGGGGCACCACTGTTAGTGCTTGACATGCTCCGTCTCATCTTAGCCTTGTAGCAGCCAAGAGTGCCCAATTCTAATAATTCCACCAACCCATAAGGGAAAGTTTTGCCGTTAATTCCCCGCACTTTTCTGCCCTGTTTTCATAAGAAAACGGGGCATAAGAGTGCGGGCATAAGACAGCGCAATAATTAGCAGAACTGAACAGCAATGGCCATTCTCCCATCACCCCAACAGGGCACACGTAGGGTATTACTGTAGGAAGGGACAAGTAAGGGGTGAGCACGTTCAAATCCTTGTAGAATGAAGGCGGACTCTGAGAAAGCATAGTAAACCCGCGTAATTCCTGACCTAGCCCAGCTGCCTCTCGCTCTCTCTTTCTCTGTCTCTGACACAACAGCCAGAACTCAGCCTCCCACCTCAGACGCTCCTCTACCACTTCCGGCAGCACTTAGCAGAACACCACCATAATCATAGTGTTGATATTGGTGACGGAGGTACTGATATTTGTGCTTGCAGGCCTTTCCCAAGTGCCACATACATCCGGGCAGTACTTTTACTGCTTGACAAGCTTCGTCTCATCTTAGATTTGTAGGAGCCAACACTGGCCATTTCTGATAATTCCACCAACCCAATGTGGCATGTTTTGCCTTTGATTCCCCACACTTTTCAGCCCCGTTTTCACAAGAGTAGCGTCTGAAGTGGGAGGCTAAGTTCTGGCCTTTGTGTCAGAGACAGAGAAAGACAGAGCGAGAGGCAGCTGGGCTAGGTCAGGAGTTACTCGGGTTTGCAATGCTTTCTCAGCTTTCGCCTTCATTCTACAAGGATTGGAACGTGCTCACCACTCATTCGTCCCTCCCTGCAGTAACACGCTACCCTGCCACTGAAAACGGGGCAGAAAAGTGCGGGGAATCAACGGCAAAACTTGCCCCAATGGGTTGGTGGAATTATTAGAAATGGCCACTCTGGGCTCCTACAAGCCTAAGATGTGATGAAGCTTGTCAAGCACTAAAAGTACTGCCTGGATGTATGTAGTACACGGGAAAGGCCTGCAAGCAAAAATATCACTACCTCCATCAACAATATCAACACTATGATTATGGTGGTGTTGTGCTAAGTGCTGCCGGAATTGGTAGAGAAGCGTCTGAGGTGGGAGGCTGAGTTCTGGCCTTTGTGTCAGAGACAGAGAAAGAGAGAGCGAGAGGCAGTTGGCTAGGTAAGGAATTTCTCGGGTTTGCAATCCTTTCTCAGCATTAGCCTTCATTCTACAAGGATTTGAACGTGCTCACCCCGTACTCTTCCCTCCCTACAGTAACACCCTACCCTGTGCCCTGTCTGGGTGTAATGGGAGAAGGGCCATTGCTGCACAGTTCTGCTAAATATTAAGCTGTCTTTTTCCCACACATTTCTGCCCAGTTTTCCTCTGAAAACGGGGTAGAAAAGTACAGGGAATCAACGGAAAAACTAGTCCCAATGGGTTGGTGGAATTATTGGAAGTGGCCACGGTTGGCTCCTACAAGGCTAAGATGTAGACGAAGCATGTCAAGCACTAAAAGTACTGCCCCGGATGTAGGTGGAACTCGGGAAAGTCCTGCCAGCAGGAATATCAGTACCACCGTCACCAATATCAACAGTTCGATTATGGTGGTGTTGTGCTAAGTGCTGCCGGAAGTGGTAGAGTAGCGTCTGAGGTGGGAGGCTGAGTTCTTTCCTTTGTTTCAGAGACAGAGAAAGAGAGAGCCAGAGGCCGCTGGGTTAGGCCAGGAATTACGAGGGTTTGCTATGCTTTCTCAGCGTTCGCCTTCATTCTACAAGGATTTGAACCTGCTCACCCCTTACTCGTCCCTAACTGCAGTAACACCCTACCCTATGCCGTGTCTGGGGGTAATGGGGGAACGGCCATTGCTGCACAGTTCTGATAAATATTGCACTGTCCTATGCCCGCACATTTCTGCCCCGTTTTCTTTCCCGTTCTGAAAACGGGGCAGAAAAGTGCGGGGAATGAGCGGCAAAACTTGCCCCAATGGGTTGGTGGAATTATTGGAAGTGGCCACTGTTGGCTCCTACAAGGCTAAGATGAGATGAAGCATGTCAAGCACTAAAAGTACTGTCCCGGTGTAGGTGGCACTCGGGAATGGCCTGCAGGTACGAATTTCAGGACCACCGTCACCAATATCAACACTACGATAATGGTGGTGTTGTGCTAAGTGCTGCCGGAAGTGGTAGAGGAGCGTCTGAGGTGGGAGGCTGAGTTCGGTTCTTTGTGTCAGAGACAGAGAAAGAGAGAGCGAGAGGCAGGTGGCTAGGTCAGGAATTTCTCGGGTTTGCAATCCTTTCTCAGCATTAGCCTTCATTCTACAAGGATTTGAACGTGCTCAGCACTTACTCGTCCCTAACTGCAGTAACACTCTACCTTGTGCCCTGTCTGGGGGTAATGGGGGAAGGGTCAATGCTGCTCAGTTCTGCTAAATATTGAGCTGTCTTTTGTCCACAGTTTTCTACCCCGTTTTCCTCTGAAAACGGGGTAGAAAAGTGCGGGGAATCAACGGCAAAAGTAGTCCCAATGGGTTGGTGGAATTATTGGAAGTGGCCACGGTTGGCTCCTACAAGGCTAAGATGAGACGAAGCATGTCAAGTAGTAAAAGTACTGCCCCGGATGTAGGTGGCACTGGGGAAGGCCTGCTAGCAAGTATATCAGTACCACCATCACCAATATCAACAGTATGATTATGGTGGTGTTGTACTAAGTGCTACCCAAAGTGGGAGAGTAGCGTCTGAGGTGGGAGGCTGAGTTCTGGCCTTTTTGTCACAGACAGAAAAAGAGAGAGCCAGAGGCACCTGGGCTAGGTCAGGAATTACACGGGCTTGGTATGCTTTCTCAGCATTCGCCTTCGTTCTACAAGGATTTGAACGTGCTCACGCTTTACTCATCACTTCCTGCAGTAACAGCCTACTCTGTGCCCTGTCTGGGGGTAATGGGGGAACGGCCATTGCTGCTTAGTTCGGCTAAATATTGCGCTGTCTTTTGCCCGCACTTTTCTGCCCTGTTTTCAGAAGAAAACGGGGCAGAAAAGTGCGGGGATTCAACGGCAAAACTTGCCCCAATGGGTTGGTGGAATTATTAGAAATGACCACTGGTGGCTCCTACAAGGCTAAGATGAGAAGAAGCACGTCAGGCACTAAAAGTACTGCCCTGATGTAGGTGGCAGTCGGGAAAGGTCTGCAGGTATGAATGTCAGGACCACCGTCACCAATATCAACACTACCATAATGGTGGTGTTGTGCTAAGTGCTGCCGGAAGTGGTAGAGTAGCGTCTGAGGTGGGACGCTGAGTTCGGGCCTTTGTGTCTGAGACAGAGAAAGAGAGAGCAAGAGTCAGATGGCTAGGTAAGGAATTACTTGGGTTTGCAATCCTTTCTCAGCATTAGCCTTCATTGTACAAGGATTTGAACGTGTTCAACCCTTACTCGTCCCTAACTGCAGTAACACCCTACCCTGTGACCAGTCTCTGGGTAATGGGGGAACGGCCAGTGCTGCTCAGTTTTGCTAAATAGTGCGCCGTCTTTTGCCCGCACTTTTCTGCCCCGTTTTCTTCTGAAAACGGGACAGAAAAGTGCGGGGAGTCACCGGCAAAACATGCCCCAATGGGTTGGTGGAAATATTAGAAATGGCCACTGGTGGCTCCTACAAGGCTAAGATGACACGAAGCATGTCAAGCACTAAAAGTACTGCCCCGGATGTAGGTGGAACTTGGGAAGGTCCTGCCAGCACGAATATCAGTACCACCGTCACCAATATCAACAGTACCATTATGGTGGTGTTGTGCTAAGTGCTGCCGGAAGTGGTAGAGTAGCGTCTGAGGTGGGAGGCTGAGTTCTTTCCTTTGTTTCAGAGACAGAGAAAGAGAGAGCCAGAGGCCGCTGGGTTAGGCCAGGAATTACGCGGGTTTGCTATGCTTTCTCAGCGTTCGCCTTCATTCTACAAGGATTTGAACCTGCTCACTCCTTACTCGTCCCTAACTGCAGTAACACCCTACCCTGTGCCCTGTCTGTGGGTAATGGGAGAACGGCCATTGCTGCACAGTTCTACTAAATATTGCGCTGTCCTATGCCTGCACATTTCTGCCCCGTTTTCTTTCCCGTTCTGAAAACGGGGCAGAAAAGTGCGGGGAATGAGCGGCAAAACTTGCCCCAATGGGTTGGTGGAATTATGGGAAGTGGCCACGGTTGGCTCCTACAAGGCTAAGATGAGATGAAGCATGTCAAGCACTAAAAGTACTGCCCCGGATGTAGTTGGTTCTCGGGAAAGGCCTGCAATCACGAATATCAGTACCACCGTCACCAATATCAACACTACGATTATGGTGGTGTGCAAGTGCTGCCGGAAGTGGTAGAGTAGCGTCTAGTGGGAGGCTGAGTTCTGCCTTTGTTCAGAGACAGAGAAAAGAGAGCGAAGGCAGCTGGGCTAGCTCAGGAATTGCCAGGTTTGCTATGTTTTCAGGTTCGCCTTCATTCTACAAGATTTGACGTGTCACCCTTACTCATCCCTACCTGCAGTAACACCCTACCCTGTGCCCTGGTGTTGGGGTATGGGGAACGGCCATTGTGCTCAGTTCTACTAAATATTGCGCTGTCTTGCCCGCACTTTCTGCCCCTGTTTCTCTCTGAAAACGGGGCAGAAAAGTGCGGGGAATCACGGCAAAACATGCCCCAAGGGTTGGTGGAATATTGAAATGGCCACGGTGGCTCCTAAAGGCTAAGATGAACGAAGCATGTCAAGCACTAAAAGTACTGCCCCGGATGTAGGTGGACTCGGGAAGGTCCTGCCAGCACGAATATCAGTACCACCGTCACCAATATCAACATACGATTATGGTGGTGTTGTCTGTAAGTGCTGCCGGAGGAGTGAGAGTAGCGTCTGATGTGGGAGGCTGAGTTCTTCCTTTGTTCAGAGACAGAGAAAAGAGAGCGAGGCCGCTGGGTTAGCCAGGAATTAGCAGGTTTGCTATGCTTTCTCAGTGTCGCCTTCATTCTACAAGATTTGACTGCTCACTCCTTACTCATCCCTACTGCAGTAACACCTACCCTGTGCCCTGTCTGGGCGTAATGGGAGAACGGCCATTGCTGCACAGTTCTACTAAATATTGCGCTGTCCTATGCCCGCACATTTCTGCCCCGTTGTCTTTCTCGTTCTGAAAACGGGGCAGAAAAGTGCGGGGAATGAGTGGCAAAACTCGCCCCAAAGGGTTGGTGGAATTATTGGAAGTGGCCACGGTTGGCTCCTACAAGGCTAAGATGAGATGAAGCATGTCAAGCACTAAAAGTACTGCCCCGGATGTAGTTGGTTCTCGGGAAAGGCCTGCAATCACGAATATCAGTACCACTGTCACCAATATCAACACTACGATTATGGTGGCATAGTACCAAGTGGTGCCGGAGGAGGTAGAGTAGCGTCTAAGTGGGAGGCTGAGTTCTAGCCTTTGTGTCAGAGACAGAGAAAAAGAGAGCGATAGGCAGCTGGGCTAGCTCAGGAATTGCTCGGGTTTGCTATCATTTTTCTGCGTTCGCCTTCATTCTACAAGACTTTGATCGTGCTCACCCTTACTCTCCCTGCTAACACCTACCTGTGCCTGTGTGGGGTAAGGGGGCGTTGTCCAGTCTGTAATATTGCGCTGTTTTGCCGACTTTCTGCCCGTTTCTTCTGAAAACGGGGCAGAAAAGTGTGGGGGAATCACCGGCCAAACATGCCCCAATGGGTTGGTGGAATATTAGAAATGGCCACTGGTGGCTCCTACAAGGCTAAGATGAGAAGAAGCACGTCAGGCACTAAAAGTACTGCCCCGGATGTAGGTGGCACTCGGGAAAGGCCTGCAGGTATGAATGTCAGGACCACCGTCACCAATATCAACACTACCATAATGGTGGTGTTGTGCTAAGTGCTGCTGGAAGTGTTAGAGTAGCGTCTGAGGTGGGACGGTGAGTTCGGGCCTTTGTGTTAGATACAGAGATAGAGTGAGCGAGATTCAGAAGGCTAGGTAAGGAATTACTCGGGTTTGCAATCCTTTCTCAGCATTAGCCTTCATTCTACAAGGATTTGAACGTGCTCAGCACTTACTCGTCCCTAACTGCAGTAACACTCTACCTTGTGCCCTGTCTGGGGTAATGGGGAGAAGGGCCATGCTGCCAGTTCTGCTAATATTGACGCTGTCTTTGCCACATTTTCTACCCGATTTTCCTCTGAAAACGGAGAGAAAAGTGCGGGGAATCAACGGCAAAAGTAGTCCCAATGGGTTGGTGGAATTATGGAAGTGGCCACGGTTGGCTCCGACAAGGCTAAATGAGCGAAGCATGTCAAGCACTAAAAGTACTGCCCCGGATGTAGGTGGCACTCGGGAAGGGCCTGCTAGCAAGAATATCAGTACCACCATCACCAATATCAACAGTATGATTATGGTGGTTTTCTGCTAAGTGCTGCCGGAAGTGGAAGAGTAGCGTCTGAGGTGGGAGGCTGAGTTCGGTTGTTTGTGTCAGAGACAGAGAAAGAGAGAGCGAGAGGCAGGTGGCTAGGTCAGGAATTTCTCGGGTTTGCAATCCTTTCTCAGCATTAGCCTTCATTCTTCAAGGATTTGAACGTCCTCACCCCTTACTCATCCCTCCCTGCAGTAACATCCTACCCTGTGCCCTGTCTAGGTGTAATGGGAGAACGGCCATTGCTGCACAGTTCTGCTAATTATTGCGCTGTCGTATTCCCGCACATTTCTGCCCCATTTTCTTTCCCGTTCTCAAAACGGAGCAGAAAAGTGCGGGGAATGAGCGGCAAAACTTGCCCCAATGGGTTGGTGGAATTATGGGAAGTGGCGACGGTTGGCTCCGACAAGGCTAACATGAGATGAAGCATGTCAAGCACTAAAAGTACTGCCCCGGATGTAGTTGGTTCTCGGGAGAGGCCTGCAATCACGAATATCAGTACCACCGTCACCAATATCAACACTACGATTATGGTGGCATAGTACCAAGTGGTGCCGGAGGAGGTAGAGTAGCGTCTAAGTGGGAGGCTGAGTTCTAGCCTTTGTGTCAGAGACAGAGAAAAAGAGAGCGAGAGGCAGCTGGGCTAGCTCAGGAATTGCTCGGGTTTGCTATGATTTTTCACATTCACCTTCATTCTACAAGGATTTGAACGTGCTCAGCACTTACTCGTCCCTAACTGCAGTAACACCCTACCTTGTGCCCTGTCTGGGGGTAATGGGGGAAGGGCCAATGCTGCTCAGTTCTGCTAAATATTGAGCTGTCTTTTGCCCGCACTTTTCTACCCTCTTTTCTTCTGAAAACGGGGCAGAAAAGTGCGGGGAATCAAAGGCAAAACTTGTCCCAATGGGTTGGTAGAATTATTAGAAGTGGCCACTCTTGGCTCCTCCAAGGCAAAGATGACACGAAGCATGTCAAGCACTAAAAGTACTGTCCCGGATGTAGGTGGCACTAGGCAAAGGCCTGCAAGCACGAAATCAGTACCACCGTCACCAATATCAACAGTATGATTATGGTGGTGTTTTACTAAGTGCTGCCCAAAGTGGGAGAGTAGCGTCTGAGGTGGGAGGCTGAGTTCTGGCCTTTTTGTCAGAGACAGAGAAAGAGAGAGCCAGAGGCACCTGGGCTAGGTCAGGAATTACGCGGGCTTGGTATGCTTACTCAGAATTCGCCTTCGTTCTACAAGGATTTGAACGTGCTCACGCTTTACTCATCCCTCCCTGCAGTAACACCCTACCCTGTGCCGTGTCTGGGGGTAATGGTGGATCGGCCATTGCTGCTCAGTTCTGCTAAATATTGCGCTGTCTTTTGCCCGCACTTTTCTGCCCCGTTTCTTATGAAAATGGGGCAGAAAAGTGTGGGGGAATCACCGGCAAAATATGTCCCAATGGGTTGGTGGAAATATTAGAAATGGCCACTGGTGGCTCCTACAAGGCTAAGATGAGACGAAGCACGTCAGGCACTAAAAGTACTGCCCCGGATGTAGGTGGCTCTCGGGAAAGGCCTGCATGCATGAATATCAGTACCACCGTCACCAATATCAACACTACGATTATGGTGGCATAGTACCAAGTGGTGCCGGAGGAGGTAGAGTAGCGTCTAAGTGGGAGGCTGAGTTCTAGCCTTTGTGTCAGAGACAGAGAAAAAGAGAGCGATAGGCAGCTGGGCTAGCTCAGGAATTGCTCGGGTTTGCTATGATTTTTCAGCGTTCGCCTTCATTCTACAAGACTTTGAACGTGCTCACCCTTTACTCATCCCTCCCTGCAGTAACACCTTACCCTGTGCCCTGTGTGAGGGTAATGGGGGAGGGGGAACGGCCATTGGTGCTCAGTTCTGCTAAATATTGCGCTGTCTTTTGCCCGCACTTTTCTGCCCCGTTTCTTCTGAAAACGGGGCAGAAAAGTGTGGGGGAATCACCGGCAAAACATGCCCCAATGGGTTGGTGGAAATATTAGAAATGGCCACTGGTGGCTCCTACAAGGCTAAGATGACACGAAGCATGTCAAGCACTAAAAGTACTGCCCCGGATGTAGGTGGAACTTGGGAAGGTCCTGCCAGCACGTATATCAGTACCACCGTCACCAATATCAACAGTACCATTATGTTGGTGTTGTGCTAAGTGCTGCCGGAAGTGGTAGAGTAGCGTCTGAGGTGGGAGGCTGAGTTCTTTCCTTTGTTTCAGAGACAGAGAAAGAGAGAGCCAGAGGCCGCTGGGTTAGGCCAGGAATTACGCAGGTTTGCTATGCTTTCTCAGTGTTCGCCTTCATTCTACAAGGATTTGAACCTGCTCACTCCTTACTCGTCCCTAACTGCAGTAACACCCTACCCTGTGCCCTGTCTGGGTTTAATGGGGGAGCGGCCATTTCTGCTCAGTTCTGCTAAATGTTGCGCTGTCTTTTGCCCGCACTTTTCTGCACCTTTTTTTTGTGTAACGGTGCAGAAAAGTGCTGGGTATCAATGGCAAAACTTCCCCCAATGGGTTCGTGGAATTATTAGAAATGGCCACTGTTGGCTCCTACAAGGCTAAAATGAGACGAAGCATGTCAAGCACTAAAAGTACTGCCCAGGATGTAGTTGCCACTCAGGGAAGACTTGCAAGCAGGAATATCAGTACCACTGTCACCAATATCATCACTAGGAATACGGTGGTGTTGTGCTAAATGGTGCCAGAGGTGGCAGAGTAGCGTCTGTGATGGGAGATTGAGTTCTTGCCTTTAAATATTAAAATACAAACATATATAAAGTTAAAATTTATTTAAGAAGACATTTTTGTTTCATAGGTCTAACCGCCACAGAATAGAAATAGCTTGAAACAAGATAATATATCCTAGACAAGGCAGAGGACTAAAAGATGACCTGGTCTCACTCTCTACTTTTTCAGGAAAGAAACGAGATGCACAGGGATATTTCTTCCACGGAGGTTACAGTTAGTTTTTGATGAAGTCAGAACAAGTCCTAGCCCAAAGCCCATGCAGTACAGCAGATTGCATATTTTTGCTATTGTTGTTCTTTCTTTCTTTACTTTTAGGTCATTGATTTTGATTCGAGTTTGGATTATTTGGTTGGCATATTTACCTCCCAAATGTTTACCTGTCTCTTGATATTGTGCTTATTTAACCTTTGAATTCAAAAAGGTTGTCATAACATCAACAGCAGCCTTATACCTTGTGCAGACAATGTTTGACCAGTCTTGGTATGCAGCAAGAGTTTCTGTCTTTGAACCTGTTGCTATTTAAGTATCAGACTTTTAACGTGAGTGATTTTGATTTATAGACTGCTTAATAAAAAATTTGAAGAAAATAAACCAAAATAAATGATTTCCAATCCAGTATCACAAAGTTCCTTTAGTAAGATATGTTTTTCTGCACCAAGAGCAGAACCTTGTAAGAGTTCAATAAATACTTGTTGACTGAATGAATAAATACATTATGTTTTTGGAAACACTTTCCTGATGGTATAGAATTATAAATAGTTAGAATTGGTGGCAATGTTTAAATAATTCCTTAAATGATATGATAAAATTAGATTTCTTGAAGCACAATAATGGATTTATTTTGGTTTAAACTCTTCTCTTTCACAATGTGTAGATCTTAAGTGGTAAATATTAACTGTGAAAACATCACATAATACCTACCTGGAATTATAACCTTCTTAAAATTCTGATGGTGAATATTTGCAATTTCTAAGTAGGGAATATTAAGGTAATGAGTTCTGAATAATATTTATTAAGTATATTTTAGTGGTCCATCCTTTTTATTGAAAACATTAAAATCTTTTGGAAATCACTTTATAAATGCAGTTTTAATTCTTTTACCATATTCATGGACCACTGCTTTCTTAAGAGAAGAGATTAAATGATTCAGGTTTAGAGAAACAAATTACTGTACTAATCTTCAGGTATTTCTCTTCTTGATAACAGCCACTAATGTCTAATCAGAGCAGCACAGGCTACATCACAGTGGTTTTGTCATTAGTGATCCACTGAATTATTTGTTAGGGGTTTGAAATCTGGTGTAAGAAATACAGTAACCTTTAGCACTCATCCAAAGCTTTCAGAAACAGACTGGCTGTTCTAAAACAGTTCACAGAATTGGCCCCTTCAAAGCAAGGTGGTGCCACCACGTAGAAGGACTTCAAATATAATATAAGAGCTTTTGGTAGCATTTATGGACTTATTTTCAGGATCCCTAAGATTAAAGAGTCAGGTTTCTCTGTGCCATGAACCACTGAGATGCCCGGAGCAGGATTGGTGGATCCATCCCGTAGTGGTAAAGTGTTTAGTTTGACCTTAAAGGTTTTTACAAAATCGAGAAGTATGACTTGAAAGCCAGGTTTCCAGCTTCCTTTGAGAAGTTGGAGATCTGGCAACACTGGTTTCTCTTCTTTTCATGGCACTGATCTTCTCGTGCTGGGTAGAGGATGCCTCCTTAGATGAAGCAGATGCCCTTTGATTTGCCACCACCTGCCTCTGCCCTAGACTGCTTCACACAGATATTAATACATTTCCTGCTCTGTCAGTATGGACATTTGGTTTTTTTGACCCTTGTCAGAGGACTGAAGTATGATTGGTGCTTTCTTCTGCCCCAGGTATGTTTTGTAACTTGACTCAACATTTAATCCCATATTTCATCAGAAAGTATGCTGAAATTTCAGTAGGTAAATTCCTTTTATATCTTTCTAAGTCTGAATTATTACAAGCTCTGCACATTTATTGGATCTCTTCTTTCTGTTTTTAAGGAAATGATGCAAGGCTTTCTAACTAGTCTTTCTGGCTACTGCGGACTCTGCTGCTCTCCCTGTTTTCTGAACTCTCGTAGAATTTATTTTCTCTATCTCAGAATTTAGCTCTTAAGATTGGCATTCTGATACTACCCTATAATTCTATTGAAAGCATTAGATGTTTTTTGCCCATGAAGGGCAGGGAAAATGCCTTTCACTTTCCTAATATCATAGAGCCTAGCCAAGTTCTGATATACACCAGATCTGCAAGTGTACTCATTGGTTATGTGTTTCCTTTTCCTCACTATTTAACCTAAAACATTAACTTTCTTGAGCATGAAAATCACTTATTGGACAGTAACATATCACCCATAATATATAGCAAGTCAAATTAAACCAATTTCTATTTCCTGTCTTCAGGAAGAAGTATCTCTAACAAATGCATAATATAAAAATCTAAGTTCATACCCTGAGTTTCTATTGCCTCATACATTTCTTCTTACCACTACTGAGCCAATGTTGTCCTCTTTTAATTTCTCTATTAACTTTAATTAGGCTCATGAGTTTGCTGGCCAGGTGGGTTTTCCCTAAACACTCACAACTCCGTATTCCAGGCTAGCAATAGAATTAAGTTAAGCTGCAGATTTGAGGCAGAATCTAACATTATAAGCTGCGGAAGGTTCCAATGCCACCACAACTCATTTCATCCACTGAGGATTTCAGCAGGCAGCACTTTTAATAAGCCAGGCTAGACATTTTTCAAGGAATACTTTGGGATCCATTTTTGAAAGCAATATAGGTTATGATTCCACAGCTGGAAGATTAGTGAGGAAATAACCTTTGTCCTTTTGAAAACATGCCTGGTCCATACGGCATAAAGAACATAAACAATTCGGAGCAGCCAGTTCCAAATTTTACCATAACAAACCTCTAATATGTATTTTTCCAACAGCACTGTAATGGGCACATGATAGAAAAATAGTAGAATTAGTTCCAATTTAATCTTTTATTTTATTTCATTTTATTTTGTCTTTTAGGAAATATAAACTTGCCTACATCACTGATATATTTTAGTGCATTAACATAGGTTTTGTTTGCAATTGTCTTAGGAAAAATCTTTAAGAAGGAACAGAACAGAGCTGAAAATCTTCCTGAGATCCTACAGGGCCTTAGACTGTCTCAGGTACTGGCTGCTGGTTTAATAAAAGGATAGGATTTCCATTTACTCCAGGCAGGCTTAATGTATTGTTCTCGGAGTGAGACAGTCAGAATGAGTCAGGAGCCAAAGAATACACTTTATAGACACAAATAATCGTAAATTCAGAATGTCACCTTTAGGCAGAGGCATTTTTATTATTGTTAGTGGAGCTGCTGAGTAGGTTTGATGTTTTATTCTCTTGAGGACTCAATGTTCCCGAGTCCTGGAGCCCTGTCTTTATCAGGCTTGCAAGGAGGGAGCCCAGCCAAACTTGCTTCCTATACTTCTCTATGATTGATAGCAGATGGCATGCTTTAAAATAAACCTATCCATTAGCAGTCCTCAGTGTTTTTACTCAAGGCATTTACAACTGTCTCAAGCAGAAAACACATTCACTCCATGAGCTAGTTTTAGTCCACAACAGCTGTACAGGTGCAAATCTCTCATTAACTCTTAAATAGTAGTGAAATAAACAATGACTTTTCTCTTACTTTCTTTAAGGGAGTATACTTCAAAGCTGCTGTGGAATTACTCTCCTCCACAACAGAACTTCAAAGGATGGAGTTTTATTAAAACTGAGCTATATTATGCAATGATACGCTTACCCTAGGAATGTATAGATCATGTAGGTGTTATAGTTTAAACATTTGTCTCTATGCACACAGATTTAGTGGTAAATTACCAGTCTCACAGGAGTGTTTCTGAAGAGGCAAAAAAAGAAAGAAAAACTCAGGAAGGTCCCCAGCAGGGCTCATGTGCCTGGTTTCATGCTCCTGGACTCAACTTGTCATGGTGCCATCCTCCTCACCTCCTGCTTCCTGCTTGCAAAGGAAGTGTTCACCTGAGGTTTTAGCAGTATGATGAGTTAATGGCTTATTTTTAGGCAACCAATGGAATTTTCTTGCATCCTGGTAGTTAGACAAAACCAAAGTCATTTTCAAAGTTAATTTTTTTACCCATTTGAGCACAGGTGAGAAGGTTGGCCTCAGGATTTTGATTTGTGCTCAAGGGGAGGAAAAAAACAGTTTCACAGTTTAAAGAGTATTGTCATTCATACTGTCAAAACACCTCACAGAATTTACCTTGTATCAGGTATTTTCTAGAAGCTTATAAAAGTTAACTTATACAATCTTATCAACAACTCTTGAAAACTATTCAAATTCCCAATTTTACAGATGAGGAAGCCACTATGTTCTGTCATCTTTCTTATTAATGTAATAAAAAATGAGATGTTAATCTGAGTGTTTCCTGAAAGGAGGACTTGAGAGCATGGTTCCAAACTACCTGGGTTCAAATTCTAGCTTTGGCAGTCACTCTCTGTATGACTCCAGGCATAATATTTGATTTCCCTCTGTGTCAGTGTCCTCATTTCTTATTTTGTAACCGTTCTTTGGCCTAAGAATTGCAGCTACCTAACATGACCCTTGCGATGATTGGACACGTTAGTTTCTAATGTATCTAGATGCCTGGTACTCAGTAAGTGCCCTGTAAGTTTTAGCTATTGCATCATCATCACTATCACTATTCAAGATATTTGATTGACATTAAACATTTGATGTTAATCGGTCTTCTCTGATGATCTTCTATGTCTAGGATGGTATATTTCAGAATAAAAAATTAATGTCCAAACAAAACAATTCATTTGTTTTTATTGCACACTTTATTAATCAGACACACACAGAGTTGCCAATCAGAGACTCTGATCAGCATGAGGTAATAAGAGATTTCATATGAAATTGATAAGATTTTGCCCCAAAGCAAAGTAATTTGACACTCTAGCCTTAGCAGCCTTAGTATTGGTGAATGTGTTATTCCCTTAGGCCTTCTGAAATAATGAAACTGGTTAACGGAACCCCTCATTACAACCTTCCATGGGTCCCCATGGGCCCGTGCTGTCATGATATGCAAACCTGAGCCAAAATATCTCTTCAATGGGCAGCTGGAGAGGCAAAGCTGTAAAAGTCATAAAACATGCCTCATGACTCCCCTTCCCCATGCTATTTTTTAAAAGGGTAGTTTGTGTTAAAAGATTTTCATAAAAGGCCCACAAAATAGAGGCATGCCATTGATTTCCCAATGAATAATATAGATTGTTCTGGAAAATATGATGGGAGAACCGAAGTGTGCATGAGGCACTTCCATTACGAACCATCTTCATGGTTCTCATATGTTTCCTCTCTAGGAACCTTTTTGTAGAGACGATTGCTTTCTTAGCTTTGCAAGCGCACCATAGTAAGGTTTAGAATAAATATACCTGAATAAAAAGTGAAAGGAAAACCAGGTAAGTGATAAGGGGAAATTTAAGTGAAGAACAACACCTATTAGGTCTGGTATATTTTACACTGGTATAGATACTAGATGTCCAATTATTACAACTGCAACAACTATTTGGTTACCCAGGATATTTCATACGGATTTCTGAAAAACAATTCTATATTGGGTATGGTTATAGAAGGTAAGTTCTGGGCCAATGGATATTCCATACTTCTTGTAAGTTTCAAGGGAATATGGCTAGTAATCTAAGATTACTGAAGGGCATTTTGGTGTGCAATTTTAGGGGAGGTTGGTACCTTAATGGTTCCTCTACACTTCATTACTAGTTTTAGTATCACACTGAACGGGATTAAGTCAGTCAGATTTATAAACTCTCTAGACAGAGAAAGAAGCCTAAGGAAGGAGGCCTAGGAAGTGAACTGTGTATTGGTTACATGTATTAGTTACAGAGTTAGTTTTATTTTGTAGAATTCCAAATAATTAGCGTTTGAATTGCAATGGTGGGAAGAAAGGCCAGGGACCTGAGCATCAAGATACCTGCTTTCTACAAAGAGAAACAAGTCCGTGTCTGTCTACCCTTTGGCCAAGTACTCCAGCTCTTTATTTCTAAATGTAAGTTCCCTATACCCTTGTTCCTCAACTGTAAACTGAGGGGGTTGGACTGAATCAGAAAATCAAATAAGTGGCAGGTGGGCTTCTATCCTCTCCATCCCTCTCCCCTGGCCATGACAGGCAGCAATAATTGATCACAGACTCTTCCCGCTGAGGCTGAGCCGGTATGAGGCCTCTGAATTCTCGATGACTCAGACCTTCCTGTGCTCCTCATCACTCAAAGCGAACTTGAAATGAGACTTGTTGGCTAGCCCTATTAGCCCCTAGGCAGTCTCCAAAATTCCAATGTTCTAGATGTTTTCCACTTTGAGAAGAGATCTAGGTTTAATGGGCAGAAGTGTTAAACAGAGAAATAGATAAATATTATAGGTAAATATTTCATATTTTGGTAAGTATGGCATAAATACTGGTGTTTTTATATTGCCTTAAATTACTGCATTCCTATGAGAAATGCTTACTAGTAGGGACATTTTGACATCTTTCCACATTTGTTCATGTATTTAAAACTGCTGAACCTATTGTTTTCTTTTTGTTATTTACTTGGCCCCTTATCCAATATAACCTTAAAATACTTCCTGGTAGTTTATACCCAGTCTATATTCTAATCTGATTCAAAAATCGTGTTTCCAATGTTCTCTTCAACAGCTATTTATCCCTTGAGTCCCTTTCTTTCTTTGAAGACTTGTTCTATATTTGCTAAAAACTTGATAATAGAAATTTCTAAGTCTCTATTCCTTTCTGGGCTCTGCTTCATTGGAAAGTTTCAGAAGTTGATATTTGTTCCCAACTGCAGGCCATAATTGGGTTTCTGTGCATTACTAGTCCTGTGTCAGAGTAGGCTGCAGTCACTCAGAGCTTTCCAATGTGAATAGCAGCCTTTTTAAAATCAGGAAATTATAGTTAGCTTATGAAACGTCTTTGACAAATATGTATCCTATTTTTACTGGTATACCTGTGAAGAGCACTTTACATTTTGTGGGTTTTTTTCTAGTTTCTATTACCAGCTATTCATTAAGAAAATGTGATCTTGTGAACATGACTATGAATTAGAACTTAGTGGACAGATTTTGGCTCTTCTCTGACTCTCCATGACTAGGGTAAAAATGACCAGTGGCCTTTTTTCTCCACAATCAAGCTTTCAACTCTGTAAAATCAGTGCAATATTGCTAATTTTGTTTGTGTGTATAGTAAAACTAAGTATTATCCTAGGCTATTTGCCTTAAGCTCTTTAAGAGAAGAAAGCCATAAGTAGCGTGCAAGGTGCTACTTACTATGATCATCTATGACATTTGTTTCCCACCTCTATGTCCCTAACAAAGAAATAATAAAATTGTCCTTGAGCCAGATGAGTGGCTGGATGGTGGCCAAGGAATTGGATTGGATCTCCAGTAGTGTTTGACATTTGTGTTAAGCAGTTGGGTTTCTTGTCACCTGGAGTAATGTTAAGTTGGATTTGTATTGCCCAGCACAATGAAATGAACAAACAGATTTTTAAAATGTTGAACATTTAGCAAATTAACAGTTGTAAGTCTTCATATCCAAAGGCAATGAAGCATTGTTATATGATTAAAAATAAACAGAACTTACATTGATGATAAATAAATATATACTTAAACTCATGGGAAATGTGAGCAAATATATTAGCAGTAATCAACACTTAGTACTTTAAATAACATTTTAATTGTTTAAAAAACTAAGTTTTCAATTGCACATTTACAGTGGGGCAATCGGGGGCATTAATCAGCCAGGTTTTGAATGGCTGACTATCAGTTTTGATAAAAATCAGGTCAAAAGTCTTGCTGGTACAATTTCCTCTTTGAGAAATCTTCTTGTCACTATTCCCAGGAAGATTAAAAAAGAAAAAAAACCTTTATAATAAACAAAATAGCAATATAACTTTATATGGAACCTTTATTTTCAAAGGATCCCAGAATGCTTATAAACTGTTATTCAAACCATACACAGGAACCGCTGAAGCATGGCCACACTTTGGAGCCAGAAGAGGAGCTGAAAGGTCGGTTGGGGAGGACTTTCCTGCTTTGGAAAGGGTGTGGTCTGCATGACCTAATAGGGCTTTTCTGGCTCTGATTTCTGCACTGCTGTGTGGGTGGAGCTGCACAAAGTGAGGCTGTATTGCTGTGGAAGGTGAAAAGTGAAGGAGAATAGAGTAGTGGAAAGAGGAAGCATGGAAAATGGGCAGTTTATGTTCCTGTCACCAAGTGGCGGTGACTAGAGTACAGTCACCAATAGTCAGGGCTCCCTGTCTCTAGGATAGACTAATTCTGTCCCAGGTGCTATTTGAACAAATTTGCTTGGATTGCCAAATGAAAAACTCTTTTCTTGGGGAAATTTTTGCAGAAAAAAATATAATACCTGTAATGATAGATTAGATTAGTTCATACATACAGTCATAGAATGTTAGAGACAATGGACCTTAGAGATTATTTAGTCAAAAACCTTCATTTTATTTTTGAGAAAACTAGGACCTACAGAGGGAAAGTGCTGAGAGCACTACTTTAGGTCAATATCAGAATCTTCTAGTTGGAAGAGACCCTAATGATTCACTAGTTACAGCTTCCATGCAATTATAGAATGACTTCTAAAACATTTCTAAGAGTTCTGTCAGCAGTTGTGTTGACTGAGAGGGACTTATGACCTCAAAGTGCAACCTGTCTCATTGTTCGAGGTCTCCCCTCAGGAGCATTCTTCAGAATTTTCATTCTTTCATTGCCTTAATACACACTTATTGAGTGCCAATTATTTGCCAGGCATTAAGCAAGGTGTTGGAAAACAAAGGAGGGTAAAAATAAAACAAGAACACCTAACACTTATTGGGAGCATATACGTGTCAGTTACTAGGTGCTTTATATGTATGAATTCATATACTCCTACAACAAAAGCCTGTGAAGTGGAAACTGTTATCTTTCCCACTTATAGGTGAGGAACAGAGCACAAGTAACTTGCCAATGAGAAGTGGCTAATAAGTGGGAGAGCAAAAGTTTAAACCAGTCGTGATGGCTCTAGAGGCCAAGCACTTAACCCTAATGCCATGCTGTTCTCCAATTCACCAGCTAAACAAATAAACCAATGACACAATAACCAATTATTATTATTACAGTGATGAAGTAAGTAAGCAGAGTTCTATAAGAGGCTTAATGAGGGACCCCATTAGCCACAGTGCTCAGAGAGGATGTCTTTGAAGGAAGAGAAGATTCCAAGGAACCAGTCAGTTATGAAGATCCCTTTGCAGAGGGAATAACAAGTGCTAAGGTTTCCCCAACAAGGGTGGGGAAGAATCTGATGGGTTCTGAATGAAGCCCCATCTTTCTTTCTCTAAAGTTCACCAATTTAATTCTGCCTTTTAATCACATAGAGTAAGTTGAACCCCTCTATCATACATTTGTTTGGGGGATAAATTAGTCTCATTTTTTTTTTTTTGAAGAAGACTATAGAAACCATTGATGACTAGTTTTATAAACAGACTTCTGCCTGTTAATAAAGTCCTTTGTATGGACTGTTAGTTTTGTCCTTAATCTCTGCTCCTTTTATTTTATTGTTTCTATCACCTCAACTAATACCTTCTTCCTCTTTTAAATAATCATGTTTGGTAAAAATGACCTCCACTGATTCTTGGCACATTAAGGCAAAGAACCAAAAGGTATTTAGTGTCTACTATGTGTCAGGCATCATGGAAAGTACCGTAGTACTTCATCTCACTTTACTCTCATGCTTAAATAGGTTGTATCATTAAATTATTTTACGTATGGAGGCATTGAGGCTTAGGGAGCTTAAATTTGCTGAGGCCACCAAACTGGTTAGTAGCAAACTCTGGATTTGAAAGATTTGTCTGCTTGATTCCCAAAATTTCTCAACTCTTTTCTACCTGTAATTCACTTGAGACATATGTATACTTTTACCTATGACAGTGGCTTGAGGGCCTGGGGAAGAGTCACATTTCTTTCCCAAGTGAGATGCATTAAAAAAAAATGGAGAGCAGTAATTTTAAAAAGCACCTGTCTTTTCAAAATCCCCATCCCTCTTCATACGGTTGAGAATCACTAAATACTACCACATTTCCTTATGCTTTTCAGTGCTTAAGCATTTATAACAATAATAACAAGAATTATGTAGTTGCTAATATTTATTGAGGCCCTGCTGTGTCAGGTTAGTTTTTATTTAGTTCTTCCAGAAACTCTAAACTAGATGTTATTATTTCCCCCAATTTACAAATGAATAAACTAAAGCACATAAGGGTTAGTTGATTTTTATGGTGCTTGCTTTTTTTTTTTAAACATCTCTATATCTATATCTAGCTATATGTATATCCATCTCTTACCTCAGGATGGCAATTATAATTGGTGGCAACTTATAATAATCTCAGTCATGGCATAGTTACCGTTGCCTACATATGCAGGCACTTGGTTGTAGATGATTGCATCATTTTACTTAATTGAGTTATATATGCATTTTTGGAACTACATATGTTGAGTGTAATTGCCTTTTAAAATATTTTCCTGATTGTCGTCTCAAAATTTTCTGTCGATTCCTTGTGATCGGATCCAGAAACATAAAATCAAAACTTGCAGAATAATTTCAAATGATTTGGTAAAAATCCTAAAGCCATTTCAAAGAAATGAGACAGCATCAAAGTTCTTGTTTGTCATATAGAATGATATTGTGTTAAAAAATATCTAAGTAATAAGCAAGCATCATGTTACCATTTAATGAGCATTGCTTTTACTTTCTTAACAGTACATCAAATAATCCTCAATGTTATAATAGAATCTATGACATCTTAGATCTGATGAAATATGATGAACAACTTGATGAAATTCACAATCACAAAACTTGTGAAGGGTATACCCAGGGTTTAAAAGCTGTTGATCTATACTCAAAACTCTCGATTACTAAACTATCCTGCTTCTTAGTAGAGCAGCAAGAATTTTTTTTCTACCACACATATCAAGGATAGGCCAACTTATTAAAAATAATAAGAAAGAGAATGTATCCTGCATTACACCTAGACAAAGACTATATAACTTAGAATATGGTGAAATAAAAAACACATATTTTAACAGAGTTGATTATGGTCCTAGCCTAAGACGATATGTTTTCAAATAGTAATATTGATTTGATCTCCTACAGTTAGTCTTCAAGGACAACCGTTTAAGATGATAGCCATTCAAAAATACAACAGTGTTTTCATTCTAAGTGCTGGATTCCCCTAACATTGTATTTCTTCTCCTAAGGGATGAAACCAGCAATTCAATAGGTAGAAATACTTAGGCTCGGCACATAAAAAGTAAACCAAAATACTCCATAATCTTAAGATAAGAACAAAGAGGAAAAACAAAACTACTTAAGGAGAGTTGGAGTTTCCTGATGGAGGAGTACCCTTGAAATTGGATATCTCCCTATGCAAGTTGACATTTAAAATGTATGACTTAAGAGAGATAAGAAGAAAATTGTGAGAAACATAACCTTAAATATTTTGGATCACATTTTAGTAAATTATGCAGCATTTGGCACAAGTTTTAGGAAACAGAAACACTCTGGAGTAATGATGCATATTTGTATGCACTTTATGTGAACATGTATGCACACTAACATGGTTATATTTGTGCTTTAATGTACCAGATATACAGAATATGTCTATGTCAAATTATTTTATACATAACATTTCCATCCTGGGACTGCATTTTGGCTTTTTAAAATTTATTTTTATGGATAGTTCCATGCTGAACTTAGAGAATATAGTTATTGGATAGCACAAATGTTTTAATGTTTCATGGGCACTCAAAAATGTCCTTTGAGAAGTCACCCTAGAGCATCCTTAGAAATGACATGTTATAGACTGGATAGAACAAAGCAGCAAAAAGAAACAAAATGAAACTATGTTATCATTGGCTACCCTTTAAACACATTAAAAACTCTCAGAAGAGATAATCTACTGTAGGGAACAGCTCTGCATTGGCACAGGGTGTGCAGGCTGACCTAATGCGTCTTTTCCATCTTTAATTCCTGTGATATTGCAGATCTAAGAGATGGAGCCAGTAATTGCTTACAACATAACATATATATAATTTTTTTTCCTTTTATTCCCGCTCTTCCCTGGAGTTCAGCAGAGGATCTCTTAAAACAAACAAAAACTGTGAGAAACTTAGAGAAGTCAGGCCTACTTTTTAGAGGCAGAATGTGGAAAGTATGAAGATGCTGATTTGATTGTAAAGGCTGAAAATCACAGGGCCCTGAGCCATTTATACTACAGGCAGTAGTTAAAAAGGGTAAAAAAAAAATGGGTGTAACCCTGGGCTTTGATACAACTGGCCTTTCAGCCCCCACTTGAGATTTGCACATCCCCATGGGAAGCTGTGGTTTGGAATAAGATCGTGCATTTAATTTCACTCAGAGAACTTATTGGACTTGGCACCAAAAGAAAGAATTTGAAGTATATTTTTTGTCATGATTAGTGGCCCCTTCACCACAACATTTGATTATTTTGGAAAGGGAAAAGTTAAATCCTTGTAAAGTTGTGATTTACAATTTGCAAGCATCCAGGTAGGGAGTTTGACTTCTGCCAGCTTGATCGTGGGATCCACATTTGATTCTAGCTCATTGATGTGAGCAAACAAAACAGTCTGTGGGGGGAAATAGAGTTGGAAATATCTCCCTTGATTATCCTGGGAGATTTTCTCTCTATACTACATCTTCTCTCGGTCACAGATGATTTTGGTCTTCTCTGGAACTCATAGCAAGAAACTGGAATGTGGCTGGTTTACTTTTCGTTTCTAATCTGCAGTATCTGGTATTTTTATCATGTGATTCCTTTGCCCTCACAGTTATGTAAATCTTGAGGCAAAAGAGTTTCTAATTTTATACCTGAAAATAACTTTCACTGGATGTTTTTTCTCAAGCTTTATAATTAAGATTGGAGATCTTGTGGGTATTTTAATACATAGTCAAATATGTCCAAATAGCTAGAGGGGAAGTGAATGACCAACTGGGTAGGCTGATGAATATTTTCCTGGTGGATGCACAACTTTCTCCATGACTGTGATGCTTTATCCTTTGGCATTAAGAATGCTGTTTGCAGAAGTAGAATTCCTTTGAACACTCAGCTTTCTGAAATGGTGTCCCACCGCAAGGACTGAAGAAGGGTGAGTTTGCGCTCCATGCTAGAGTAACAGCCAGGCAAATTAGATTCTGTTCTAATGCCCAACACTGAAATATGGTCAGTCAGGTCTTGAAATAAATCCTGAAGTGGACTTAAAACAATAAATTCCACCTTTTCTATTACTTCTTAATTTTTTGGTCTATTTCTAGTTGGGTTTGGCGTGTTGGAAAATGTTCTCTAGTATTTAGGCAAAGAGTTATCACACTTCCTAAGTGAAAGCAGTTTGCTGAATAATGTCGATATAGCAATGTTAGTGTTATTGCTGGCAGAGGGAAACACTTTTTCTCTTGTTCTGGACTTGAACAGGAGATAAAGAAAAATGCAACAATTCCACTGGTATTTGGGAAGTTCTCTAGTTGTCCCCATGTGAGCATGGCGGTAAGGGCGTGGGTGATTGAGGGCAAAGAACCTGGGTTCCAATCGCAGCTGTCTGTGTGACCTTAAGCAAATCGCTTATCTTGTCTATGTCTCAGTTTCCTCATCTGTACGAAGGAGTAAGTCAAACGAACTACTTCGTTTGGTTGTTGAGGGGATGGAAAGAGTTAATATAAATATATTATTAATGGTCTATAATGGTTGGCACATAAAATGAATTCAATAAGTGTTAGCTATTGTTGCCGTTTGGTATTGACCTCATTAGCACAATACTTCCTGGTTATCTATTGTGATAAATTTAGATTCATTTTCTCTATGGAGGTGAAATTAGAAATCAGCTTTCTCCTTTCACTCTTACTGATTTAACGACAGTATATCAATGACAGTTTTCTTACTTGATCCTACCTTTGCAAAGTTATTGAAGAATTTGAATCAAAAGCCAATTCATTCTGTATTAATGAGGGCTCTTCCAAATGACAGTGAAAAAAAATCAACTCAAACTTTCTTTTATATTTTCTCATGTTTCTAGGAATTCTGTCCTGTGGAACTCTTCTATTCCCTTGCCAACTCTTCCTTCTTCTTGCCCCTCCACCCCTACGCTCAAACACACACACACACACACACACACTTTTTTTACTCTCCCCTTCCCCTTCCAGGACTGACTTTCCTCTACGATAGATTTGTTTTAGGCGAGCTGTCTCCACATGACAGCAAATATGCCCTCCTGCGTAGAGCATACAGCTGCAATTCTAGAAGACACATATCAAAATGATGTGGCATAGCAACAATTCCTATGGTGAAGGCTAGATTTTATCCCAAACACCTGTACTGAATGTACACTAAGTTACCACTGTGCCCCATTTTTCTCTGCATGAACTCTTCTTTATAAAGGAACAATTTTGTAACTCCCTTGCCTAAAATAATGCAGCCCTCCTGTATACTATTAACATATTTATCACTTCTTAAAGAGACATAAAACTATATCCACCCTATTACTGCATCACAGGTCCATCTTCAGGATCTTTGAGGGGTAGGCACTTGCCTTGAGTTTGATTCTGGCGTGGAAATTTCATGGTTCACTGACTAAGGCTAAATGGTATTTTCAGCTACTCGCTGCATAGACAATGGGTGATAAACGTATTAAAACTGCCCCTTAGAAAAGAAGAGAAAGGGAAATAACTTGAATGTTCAGGAGCTATTGGCACATACCATATTCTTTCGGGCGCGAGTAGCAGGCCTTCCCCTTTCTGGTAGTAGAGAGTTTACCCGGGCAGTGTGTGTGTGGAGGAGTACTGACTCAAAGACTGGCAATTCCTCGTCCTTTACTTATTTGCCAGTCTTCCGGTTTTGAGTTTCTTTGATAAACACCTTTAAAACCTCAGGAGGCTGTCTTTTTTTTTTTTTTTTTAATTTAAGGACTTCTACATATTAACTATTCTAAGATACACATTTTCTTTCTTTTCACCTTTTAACATTTCTGAACTTGGGAAGTGTGTTACAATCAGTAGTGGCTTAGATTAGAAAAAATAAGGTAATTCCTAAAGCCAGTGAATATGTGGAGTCAAGGACTGGACACTAGAGCCTGGTCTGGCAGTGTCTTCTCTCAGTAAGCGATTTGGTGTCTGGCCCACACCTTCCCTACCACCTGTGTTGTCAGTGAATGCACTAAAAAAGGCAAAAACCAGTCCTACAAAAATCCCTGGTTACAGTGGTTAGGAAGATGGTGGGGCAAGATAGACAAAGTCAAACCCATTAATATACCCATTTATTACCTTTACTGTATTTCACATCTGATTATTTACTCTTTTAAGTATCTTTGGTATTCATTAATACACTTTACATTAACAATGACTTCATCTAGGTTATCTACTACATTTCCTTTCACAAAACATCTCTTGATACCCCTTGAAGAGACACAATTAAGCTTGGATTTGATTCATGTGGTTATGATTGAATCTGGTAAAATATTTCTGTGTGCTAGTAAATTCACCAGTGCTGTCTTTATTTATAATCTCTGCTGAAGTATTGAGTTTTCTTATACATGGTTTGTGTCTGTGTGTGTGTGTGTGTTTACTTAACATCAGCAAAAACCATATAGTCTTTTGCAGATTCAGTCTATTCTCAGACTACAATTGGATTTAGCACATTTCTAAAGAGCAGTACTTAGACCCATTTCCAACAAACGTAACATCTTGTCCATCTTCTCTCCGTCTGGCACTATCAGTTCTGTTTCTATTTGCTGCACACACTTCCTTTCCAGTCTGCATTTGAGTAACTCAGTGTCTTTCTGTTCCTTAAAACACACCTTTATTAAAATCCTCATCAAGAAACAAACCTGGTATTAATTAGTTTTACTTTGCTATGAATTAGTGTCAATCCTAATTGTGCTTTCATTTCATATTGAAACATTTAGGAGTATATTTCTCACTGAGCAGGCTAGAGGGGTAGATTTCTCCCTTTTCCCCTGAACTATGTCTAGTGAAAATACTGCTCACGTCAATTAAAAATAAAGTTGGGCTTAGAGGATGGTTAAGATGAAGATTGATCTAGAACAGTGCTTACCAAACTTAATCATTAAAATTATCTGGAGCATTAAAAAAACTAGTTTCCTGGGTTCTGTTCCAGACTCATCAGGTCAGACTCTGGAATAAAGTCTTGAGAATGGTATTTTTAATGAGCTCCCCAGGCAGTTCTTGAGACCAGGCAAGTTGGTATAAAATAAGCCAATAACAGGAGAGGGAATAAACATAAGAGAGCACAGTGGATGCCACAAGATACTACATGACATACAAAAGGGTAAAACTTTGATCTATATCTTTTTCAAGTTCATATATAATTGGCATAATCACTGAAATTTTATTGCTTGTCTTAGAATTTGTCTCTCCTATATTGTAAAACTTAAATATATCCAAGAGGTAGAAGATTGTATGCTGTTTGAAACTAGAGAGAATAAATGAGACTAAGTCACACAAGCTATGAATACTGAGATTCTATGGAATCTAGTCATACTGCTGCATCCAGATATATCAGCAATCCATTGGCCTTGTTTGTCTCCTGCATAGTAACTTGACTCCAAATTTAGTGTTTCTTTGCTTTCATTTCTTCATTTACTTTGATCTTTCTAGTATGAAGTTATTCTACAAAAGTTTTTATTGCTTTAGTGAAAGGCAATTTTATAGGTAAAAATGATTAAAAATGATGAATATTACATGTGATTTTTAATAACTTTGTACTATTTAATACTTCTATATTTAAGGAACACAATTAAAAGTGTTTTAACATCACCTTTTGAATTAAATCACCACCTACCTAGGTGATATTGAAATGGCTAACATGGATCTCTTTGCATAATTTAAACAGTGCTATGTTGCAAATATCTTGGCAGGGGGATAAAACTAGGATAATCAAAGGTTTTGACAAAAGATATATTCTAAAGTATGATGGTCCCTTATTTAACTAAAACTTTTTATAACAAGTATTCAAACCATTTGTAATTCAATCAAAATTTCTAATGTTAATTATTTAACTCATGTCTTTTAGATCTGCTGTAAACTAGCTTAGGTACATAAATTTTATTTTCCATTTAGTCTCTGGTTTATAAATCTGTGGCCAGTTACTAGTGGCATTTCTGTTAGCCTGAGAAAAGAGACCGAACTGCTCAAGGTCTGAGATCATCCGTCCTATGGCTTTCCAGATCTCGTGTAAGAATTTGTGAACCCAGCAAAGAGAAAGAGTTAAGCTTACTCTCCTAGTTGGCAGAAACTTTGTAGTTTAAAATTACATACTGACTCTGGTGTAGAGACACAAGAAATTATAGAGCAGACACTGTCCAGGACAACGTATAATTTAAAATGTACTAAGGAATGTATACCGCATGGCAAAGTAAGTGAAGTGCTTCTTCAAATATAAGTGTTTTGCATAGAAAGGCAGTAATTATCCACTCCTAGGGAAATGTTTGCATTCATTCTAAATCAATATTTACTATTCATTTCTTGTGTTCAACAAAACAAGGATTTAACTTTTTTTAAAGTTTAATGAAGCACTAAGACTACAATAATTCTACAATGTAATTGTCTTGATATGAAATATTGCTAAATGGTGTTGCTATTTCAAGAAAGAGCAGTGTGAAATGGAAGGGTATCCCTATTTGTGAAATGTTACTTTGGGAACATTCAATTCAAACTCAGCCAAGCAGGGCGACTTACCAGTTTTCAGAGATAACTTAAGCTGTCTCCTTGGTAAGGCCCTTAACTGGGATCATTCAGATGAGTCTTTGCCTTTATATTTTTTCTCCTTTCTCCTGACACACACTTCCTGGTAAAGACTCTTTTTCAATTCAACTGTTGCCTTTTGTTGGGTGGGATGTGTGTGTGTGTGTCAGAAACTCTTCTATAAATCAGAAAATCATTTTTTTTCTGTAGAAGGAAAAGATTTCTACCCCTTACTCTCTGAATTCCTTTTCACTATTTAGCTCAAAAGAACTTCAAGGAAAATGCCAGAGGAAAAAATAAAAAAATAAAATACACAAATACTGTACTGTGAGACAAGACTGAAGGTCTCCAGCATATTCTTATTTATGGAGCTTATGATCTGATCATTCTATGACTTTTCCTTGGAATGACTACAATTTTTTTTATTACTAAGTCCAAAAAAGAACTGGACAACATAACAATATGTTATATTACAACATGAATATTCTTTTTCTAGGCAACAGAAATAATAATGGCTTTGCCCCCAAGTTTTAGGTCAGGATTGAGCCCATAGTGCACACCATTACATAACCAAAGGCTACATAAATGCTCAAGTTTTCTACGGCCTTATATTTCTGCCTTCTACTTCTACGTGTAGTTTAGTTTTCTGCCGCTCTTCTTTTGCTTTTTTTGCTTTTGTTCTTATTTTGGGGGTGGGTGGGGCCGAGAGGATGTCTCTTTGAAAACCTCACCATTCCTGTTTTCAGATTTTATATTGATTATATTATTTGATATTAAAATTTAATCAAAATTATATTTTCAGTTTCACAGATTCTGTGGTGCTCCAATATTAAAGTAAGATTGAGTGTAGGGGGGGAATCAAACGTAAATTATATACCTTTACAATCCCATGACATAGTTCCTGTGGCTTCCCTGACTTTAAAATATTCGTGGAACAGCAGTGCAGATGGGTCTGTACTGAAGTTCCCTCTCTGTGTCTTCCTGCCATTCATAATTCATGTGAGCTCTTTGAGTGAATTATTCTTTGGTATGCACTCTGGGGACAAATAATATCATTTATGTATTGTGATTGCTGCTCTATTTTATCTTCGTTCTTGTTGACAAGAAACAAGGGTGTTGCTTGTAGTTATGAAAGTAAATTGGGTGCAGAAATTGTTCTTCTCTTTCTGAGAGAGGTACCTTAGTTCTGCAGGAAGCACTATTGTAAACTGTTCTGTTATAAATGGTGTGTTAGTTCTCAAGATATTCCTGTCTCAATGTATGAAGCAACAAAGCGTTCCTTTAGCATTCAGGGGAAAGGGCCAATGGAAAAGCAGGCAGTTAAGGACACGTTCCTAAAGTCTGGAAAATCAATGGGACACTAAAAAAGGAACTGAAGTGGACCGGAAGGAACCTCTTGAGGGTCATTTAAAAAACCAGAAACTGATTATGAACAGAGTTTTTACCCGAGGAACTGGAGAGGGCCAGCAAACCCATTCTACTGCACTCCAGTTAAATGTCTCACGGTTGAGATGTTTTCTGCACAGCCCATAAAGGATAATGAGGAAGGCTTTGATAGCTTTGAAGAAAGTCACTCTGTGGCCTCTTGCAAAAACATGATCTGAGTGTAAGTAGCAAATGCTTGCAGACCCCAAAATAAACAGGGGCAATGCCAGCTGGGTAAGACAGTTACCTTGTTAATTGCATAGGAAAGGGATCCTGATGTGAGTTTGTACCTGAGGGAAAAATATTAACAAAAGTAAAGGATGTCAGAGTGTGACACCTGAGATCTCATTTACTTAAGTTCAGACCTTCTGGAGACCTTAAAATTATCTACAGTTTTACCTTTACATACAACTGTTTAATGTAGGTCAAATTAAAAATTAACCTGCATTCTTTATTTTATTGTATTATATCTTTTGGGGATGAGGAATCATTCCTAATATTAGTTGGGGTTAAAAAATATCATTATATTAGTCCTCCCAAATTGCAATCAGTTCTGAGATTATTCTTATATATCTCCACTCCCCCCAATTCCAACAAAGATAGAGTTTATGAATAATTTAAAAAAGAACATTTATGTTGAAGTATTTATATTAAGTTTGGTAATGAAAAAAAAAACCAGTTTTGTTAACTGTTCTTTTTATGGTGCCTTTGCTACTCTTAGCAAAAGTCTATTGAAAAGAGAAACCCTAAAATCCTCTCCCAAGGCACCGAGGACACTTGCACTGACCTTGTATTCACTCTTTCAGAATATGAGACACTTACAGTGAATAAGAGTGTAGTTGAATACTTCTATTCACAGAAATATTTTGTTGCATCATTCATAGCCTAGTCCACCAAGAATGAAGCAATGCTTTCTGCTGGAGTGCAGGCAAGAATTGATCAGTCAGTCAGTTACTGAACAAACATTGATTGCATACCTTCTTGGCATGACACCCAAACGACTGGAGAGTGTCAGCTGCAGGAAGACAGCTGCAAACAGAATGGAGAAAGGTGAGTACTCCAGGATTCTCATTTCACTCAGATTAATACTTTAATCAAAATTTACTGCACTGTAGTAGTATGTCCAATAATGTGGCTTTCCATAAGAATCAAATAATTATACTCTTTGAACAGATGACCTGAGAAAGGAAGGGGCTCTGGAAGTACAAGGAGTATTCTCAGTTACTCATCAAAGCCTACCGCTTACATTTACATGGATGTATGAGCTATGATTCTCTATCCTAGCACTGCAGTCCCGGAAGAGTAACTGATGGATGGCAGGGAGGGGCACCAAACCTCATCATCAACCACACCTGGACTTATTTCAGTCTCCGACGGGGTACAGTGCAATCCCGTTCATGGTTAAGTGTCTCCTCTCATGATTTCTTCACTGTCTATGTCAGCACTTCTCAAACTTTTTGGTCTCAGGACCCTCCCTGTTACACTCAAAAATTATTGAGGACATGCAATAATTTTGTGTTCTTGCTATCAATATTACCCTACCAGACATTAAGACTGACATTTAAAATAGTTATTAATATGTTTTTAAAAATCAACAATAAATTACATTTATTACATGTTAATTACTATTACATGTTAACATAAATATGTTTTTCATAAAAATAACATTTTCCAAAACCAGAAACATTTAGTGAGAAGAATTGCATTGTTTTACATTTTAGCAAATCTCTTTGATCGTCTGCTTTGCTCAATTTGTTGTCGTATCAAATACGACGTAGCCTCTGGGAAACTCTGTCGTACACCTACGAGAGAATGAGAGTGGAAAAGGCAAGGGCATCTTCAGAGTATTGTGTCAGCAGTTTTGCTTCTGCAGAATCTTCACAATGCTAATCTTGTAAGATGTTGCATCCCTGTGACTTTCTACATTGCCCCCATAGGGTGAGTTCAGTATAGCACCTGGCACAGAGTAGGTGCTTTTATGTACACCTGAGCGATCGTGGAGAACATTCTCTCACCCTGGATCTCTTCTCAGGACCACATCTTCATCTTTGAAAAGGTTTAATGAAGAAACAGAGAAGGCAATAGAAATGAAAAAAATAGCTTCTTGGGTCTTATGAGGAACAGAATTACATTCCTGGGACTCTGAATTTCTGTAATCCTTCTGAAGTAGCCAATCCTAGTGAATCTAAAATATTATTCCACTAGAAACATACTAGTTTTGAAGCAAATAGCATATCGATAGCACGTTGTGTGGTGTGGCTGAGGTATGACAAGACAACACATCTAGAGCCTGCTGATGTTTTGTTATCTGATCATTGATGCAATATAGCACAGCTCATAAACATACATGCCATAATTTTCAGATAGATATCACTATCTGTAAATAATCAAATTAACCTATTCAAAGCATTCAAAGTCTTGAAAAAGCAACAAAAGTATTTTCACACTTTGAAATTGGGTTTTTGATAAAGCAAGTATTAAGATTGACACTTCTCATTCATTCGTATAGCTAATGCTTATTGATCACCTACTATATGCTATGGGAAAAAAAACATTGTACAAGGAGACAGGGCTTCTGCCTTTAAATATCTTACAGTCTAATGAAATCTACCCATAAAACAGGGCAGCTAAATGATACAGAGAGTGAATGCTAGGAAGAACAAGATGCTTTAAGAATACATAAAAGGGGATGTAACCCAGTCTTGTAGGAAGAGTGAGGCTTCCTAGGAAAAGTAAAAGTACCTTAGGAATGAATACAATTGGCCTGGCTGGAATTCATATGGAACTGGGAAGATATGCCAAGTAGCAGGCATGTTCAGAGAGCACACAGTTTGTTTGCTGATGTGAGAAAATTTCTGATGGCTGAAGTGAGGAGTGTGTGGGCCAACAAGTTAGAAATGTGAACAAGGAGAATGGAAGGGACTTGAAAAGAGTTTTGCATTTAATCTTGAGATTATCATGGAATTTTTGAAAAGTTTTAATTAAAAGATGATCACAAATAGACTTGCATTTTTTCAAGTTCACTGTGGCTCAATGTGGACATAGAAGCCAATACTAGTAATGAGACTACTGTGCTGATGCTAGAGAAAGGGAATGGAGGCCAAACACAGGGCAGCATCAGAAGTAATGATGGAAAGTAGAAAAATTCTAGCAATATTGAGAAAGGTTAATGATTGGTGCAGAGGCAGGAGCAGGCTGAAGAGGAAAAGCTAGTTTTATTCTTAGGTTCCTAACATAAGCATTGAATATTTTCATTGAAATAGGGAGCAGTAGGAGGAATATACTGGTGCAGATATGGGAGAAAGATAATAAATTCAGTACTTTTGAGATATCTAAGTAGAGATGTTGATATCATGTGGCATCCATGGAATCCAAATCCACTAAACTATGAAATCCATTAGATTCATGGCATTATGGAGTTAATTAAATTATGGACTACACTAGGCCAACTTCCATTAAATGGACAACCTTATCACTTTGCTTCTTATTTTTATCCTAATATATGAATATATGTGTATATTTGTGTGTGTATATATATATGGCCTATTATATATCTGATACATAGAGGTTTACTAAATATTTATAGAATAAATGAATTAACAAATGGCATGAATAAAGAAATATGAAAGTCAGAGGAGAGATTTTGAATGGCAATATAGATTTGAAAAGTTATTAGCATATGGATGATAGCTAAAGTCAAAGGAGTGGTTGCAATAATCCATGTAGATAATGTACAGTGAAATGAGAAAGGACATTAAAAAGTATCCAGAGGAATTACAATATATTAGTAACTTAAAGAATAGACAGAGGAAAATGAACTTATGAAAGTTATCAAAAATCCAAGCCAGAGAATTATAAATTCAATCCTCAATCAATGTACTCTTTATAGGCAAGAGTGGCTGACTATCTTAAGAAAAATTTAAATTTATTGAAGAATTTCTGGAGGTAACAGAAATGAGGACTATATGAAGATTCAGATTTGGAAAATAGGTCTGAACAAAGTGAGCTCTGGAGAACCAGCTGAAATGCAGCAGAAATTGGGGGATCTACTGTCACTGCCTGTACATGAATATGGCCTCTAACTATCCCTTCATCCTGACTGGATCAAGCTATAAAGGCTTAGAGGAAAGTATCTGATTGGCTGAGCCTTGCTTACAGCACTGCTCCTTGTTCTGGGGAAAAGAGAAGAAGGTTTCGTCCCTTCCGTTTCCATAATGGGAAGCAGCCATCACCTCACACCAAAACTTCACACCAATGGAGCATTCCCCAAAAGGAAAGCTGAGGTGACAATAGCAGGGACGGGGGTAGCTGCTGGGTTGAACAAAAAACAACATAGATCATTATGAGACAAATAATAGAAAACTGTGGCAATCTGCTAAATACAGATAAATTTGGATAAAAGATAAAAGCAAAGCCTTATTCATTGACAGTAGGAACAAGGGGGTTGTTGGTGACTTAGGTAAGAGCAGTATGAGTAGAGTGGTAGTGTTGGAAACCAGACTGGAATAGGCTGAGAAGAGAGAATAGAAATAATTAGTGTATACAACTCTTTTAAGAAATTTAGCTTATATAAAATAAGAGTAACTTTGTTTTATGATTTAGAAAATTTGGAATGGTATGGAAAACAATTCACCCTTAAGTAGGAATTTTCTAATTCTGATGGTCAAGGTTAAGAGTTTTAAAGCTTGCAAGATCATAGATGAGTTAATTTCTATATCTGGGCTATTATCCATACACTGGAATCCCTTGCTCTTTTTGCAAGACACCAATAAGTTGTACAACTCTATAGGTGGCTTTGCCTTTGCCTTTGCCTTGTATTGTCTTGGTCACATGACTTATCACTTTAATGCCTCAGTGTATAATGCTGTTGCACTTAATATTGCTGTCTTACTTAGAACTTACTAGGATTAGCTACTTAAGAAGGATTACAGAAATCAGAGCCCCAGGTAAATACTTCTGTTTCTCATAAGGATCCCAAGAACTAGGATTTTAAGCACATTGGGGGCAGGGAGGTATTTTAGTACCTGCCACAATATTGGGCACAAAATAGTGCCCATGCTCTGGGAATACTGATTGGTTAGTTTATTAATTTTTGAGAACATTGACTAAAATGACATTTACCTATAAATCTTCACAAGAAAAGAGATATTTTTGTTTTCCTCCTTGAAGTTTCATTTCATGTATGTTTTACTCCTTTTTATATTTTCCTCTATGCAAAGCTGTTACCAAAATGTATGAAAAAAATGTCCATTTTTTGCATTTTAAGATAGAATAAATTTTTAGATTGGAAACATTGAAAACAAACTTAAACCAATGAAAAGTGTATTTTACTGCTTTATATCTAAAAATGGCACTGCCCAATTTAAACTATTTTTAAAACCTGTATATTCATGCAGCTTGCATACCAAAATGAAAATTGGTGAGCTATAAACCCTTGAAAAACAGGGTTTATAATGGAAACAGTAATTGACTCTTAAGTACAACATCAAAAATACAATACTATATAATACAAAGCCCAGTGCTTGGGATCCCATCTCTGCTCTAACCTCAGACTGGCACACTAACCCAACACCACAAAGCCAACTAATAGTTATATTTTGAGATGTTTTCTTCTTACATGGCAGGGAAAATGGATATGCAATCCAATAGCCACATGCAGCTAAGCTTCACAGAACCAGTACCCAAGTATTTTTAATAGATTCACAACTTCAGAGCTAATACCCTGTAAAATAACTGGACTTGCTTGGAAAAATAATTGAATTTAAAAAAGAAAAGGAAAACTTTTACCCCTGAAGTTGTGTTGTGTTGCATCATGGACTTGGGGTATGTGACATTATACCACAAGATACAGTGAGGGAAGAGTGACCAATTGTCAGGGAAGCTCATGAAATCATGGAAATTACTTTCAGAATATTTGCAGTTGTCTTCAACTTTGCTCTAGTTCATAGTTGGCCCAGTTTTTCATTTTCTAAGCGACAACTATCCATTTTTATCATGAGAAAATGTGATCCAAACTATGGAGAAAAATGGAAGTATTAAAGTTGAGTAATAAGATGTGAAGGGTAAATTCAGATTCAACTTGGCTCTAGGTAAAGAGGGGTGTGTGTATGTGTATATACATATATATAAAGAATCTTAACCTATACAGTTTTTTACTGTTGTTGTGGTGGTGTTATGGTGTGGGGGGGAAGGGGTTAAGGGAGTTTGTTGCTAAAGAAGGAAAGTTCAGAGACTCCTTTAATTTTGAAATTGAAATATATGAGCATTGCCATATTATTCCTTTGAGAAGCTTCTAAAGAATTTGTCAGCTGAGAATAGTCAAGATTTTGCCTTTTAAAATGTGACCTATTCATATAAATTTCCAGTGGGTTATATTTATCAAGGGGCAATTAGCAGGACTGTTTGGTGTTTCCTTGTTGGGCATTCTGTTTCTGTTGCTGCCTTTATAACTAGTGAACTTGGTAAAATGAAAATGAGTGAAATATTATTGACTCTGTTTATCTACATAAAGCCTCTTTATCTACACCCTGTGACTAAGACTCTGGCTTTGGAGAAAGGACTTTGGGAGAAGGTTAGAACTGGGACAGAAAAGAGTATTTTCTTTGTGAGAGTTTTTAGAAAAATTTAAAAGTCTCTGCTCTGGGATTCAGTAAGTTGGCTAATTGCAATTAAAATGTTGTCTTTGCATAGTGATATGAATAAGTGATGTGTATCTTAAAATTTCAGTGCTTAAAAATAAACAAAATAAATTCTGATGTCACAATAGAGTACTTCTATGACATTTTTCATGTCTATCTTCAAGATCTAAGATCTTTCTCTGATAACTTCATGGTATTACCAATTCTGTTAATTACTTAATGTGAGATCAAAAAACAAAATTGCTCCCATACACATATTTGAATACAAATACACACCTTTCCTATTTTCTCTCCTTTTTTGCTCCCTCTTTCATTCCTTCTAATTAATTCATATACTGACTTTGCTTCATCCTATTTTATACTTTTCATAAGTTTGGTAATTTTTTTTCAAGACTTATTACAACTATACATAAATAATTATGTAGGAGGTTAAGCTCTTGAAATATCAACTGATGTTTTTCCTTTTATATACCCTTGTACCCTTGGTCCTTCCCAAAAAAGTCAGGGAAGAAATACAAATTGAAATGCAAAGTGAAAATTGGTAAACTCTTAGCTTTTGAGTTTCAAAAGCTTATTTTTCTAGGGAAGTATAAGGAACTCGGGGCATAGCAAAAACATTAGGAAAACAGCCTAGTAAGTAAAGAGTTGTGCTGCCCTATTGCCATTGGATAAAACCTCATGCTGGGGAGATTTGAAGAAAACTGGAAAATAAGTGTTGAAAATTTAGAATGAGTGGGTCCCCGAGAAAAGAACAAGACCCTGTGTCCCTCTCTTTGGCTAATCCTAGGTGGGCGGGAAGAAGGATGCATAAGAGGGAGGGAAAGCAGCACAACAATAACTCAAAACGGGATTTATCGAAGTACCAAGGGGCTTACACAGAGCCAAGGCTTCAGGCAAGGGCATCAGGTGTCAAGGGCATGGCCAGGGTGAGAACCTCTGAGATGTCCAGTGTCCCGATATTCACCCCCTAGTCCACACAGGCTGCTTCTTCGTCCTGCCTGCCAACCTCATTCAGAACTGATACTTTCTCTTTTCCTTTTCAGCCGCCTCTTGTGTCCCCCAGCAAAATTCTGCTAGTCCTATGACCCACTGCGGTCACAGGGATCTCTGAGAGGCCTTTTGTCATATTTTTGGCTGCACTTAAGCACATGGGAATTATGCTACTGTCATGAAATACAAAAACTGTTGGGGCCAACTCAGATCCACCCACCTTGCCTTGACAGCCTGTGGTCTGCTGGCATCCAAGTCTCCCCACAGGGAAGAAGCACATCTCTCCCCACGCTCAGATTCCCAACCAGGCTAGGATTTCCGTTCTTTCCTCACCTGTAGCCTGACCAGGTAGAGGTGGAAGCAGAAAGCCAGAACTCTTTCTTCCAGACTCACTCAAAGTGTACTCTGACCCTCTAGGAAATTTTTTCGTTCATCCTGAAGTATAATATCTTGGTTCTAATTCATTAATTAATACATTTTCTGTTACTTCAGGTTTATTTCCTTGCTTCCTTCTGAGGACCAAGCTAAGAATAGACTTGTTTGGTTGAATTATTTTTTTTTTCTTTAAGTTGTGGCACCCTTTGCCTGAGGCAAAAACATAGGAAGTATTAACTGACTAAATAAGGAAAGTCCAAGGGCCCCAAGAAAATATATAGAAAATATATGAGTTCACTTCTCAAAATATAATCCCAACACAACTACTTGTGCAGTTATTCATTTAATACATGTCTGTCCTGCTAAAATATAAGTTCTTTGAAAGGAGAGTCATCTTTGTGTTCATCACTCTATGCCCAGCAACTCGCACATTGCCTGCAACACACTAAGCACTCAATAATTATTGTTGAATAAATAAAAAAATAAAATGAGTAATGAAATGCCTAAAACAATTCTTGTTATTATTTGGTGGCATGCCCTACCCTGCCCTCAGGAAGGACTTTAGATGATTCATTTTGTCCTTTACTAACTCTGTAAACTACTGATTGAAGCTAATGTTTAGTCAGATTCTCTTTCCTCCCTGGTTGTGCAAACCTAATCCATCATTAATGCAAAAGCAGGTGACATCCAGTAATTAGGCTTTTTAAATTTAAACTGCTGTTAGAATTTCTGGAAAACTGATTGGTCTAGAGTAGTTAATTTTTGTTTTTGAGTATAACTACACAAGGCACACAAGTTTGCAATGAGAAACAGAAGACTCATGAAAGCTTTGTTCTTAGTTGTGAGAATTGGTTATGAAGGAAGTTTTTTTAAAAGAATGTTTTAAAGTTTTTATTTTATTCTTGGCTCAAAACAAAGATTTAGGGTGAATTCACCTTTGATTCTTTTTGAGCTGCTCTCTAAAACTCTCTATCTCACTAACAATTACCTGCTAAAAATTGCTGCTCCCTAGGCCACTGTACCTGATTGTAGTTCTCATTGACCTAAATGGAAAGTAAAAGTGTGTTGTGTTGCTGAAGGAAGATACTCCAGAGATTCTCTCTTGTGTGTAATGGAAGTGTGTGCGTGTGTTTGGACACACTCAGGTAGGAGTTACTAAACTGCATGTTTTCATACCTGCCAGAAAAGTAATTCAATTCTGGGAATTATGAACTACAATTAATATTTACTTCCAACTGTATAGGACTTATAGGTTAACAGAGAAAAATATTCCCATTCTAGTCAATGATTCCATAGAGGTAGAATGGAAGCTTCCTAGAGATTTGTGTGTGTGTGTGTGTGTTTGTGTATGACTATCAGTTTGTGGGCAACATACATGATTAGAATGAATCAAAATGTAGACAGTAGCAAAAAGGGAGAGGTCCATTTCTGATAGATCACCTGGCCTCAGTGGATGGCTGTTTGCCCTCCTTCATTCTGGATCTAATTTGGACATTCATCTCAAGGTAAATGTCAGTTTAGTCATTCAGGCCTAACTTCATTGAATAATGTAAAATGCAACTTTGAAAAAACATTAAATACTTATTAAGTGCACATAAAACTACAGCTAGTCACCATGTATTGAGTACTTATATATACTCAGTAATATTCTCACTTTTCTTTATGATAATTCCTTGAGTTAATTAAAAGTCCATGTCCTAGAATGAAAATCAGGTGGAATATTGAGCAATTAGCTAATAAATTTAATTGGTAGAGAAAGTCAATCAAGATGATTTGTTATTTCTAAAATAATTACCTAATATCTTTACTTCAGCATAAGCAGATAACTTTCTAGATGTTTCTATTGAAGTTTATATGTTAAAGATAATTCCAGAGATTTCTCAGTGTTTGGAAAAGTCCATTTTGTTTGTTTAAATTCTGCATCTCTTTCTCACATTGATCACTCAAAAGGAAAAAATGTACTAAATATTCATTCATATTTGGAATTCTTCAAATTGTAGAAGCAATCAGCAATAGTTTATTAAAAGAAATGAAAACAGAAATATGAATGCCACTTCAGTCTGGGCAATAGATCAAATCGTCATAAAGTTTGAGTATGTTTCAGCACTGACATTTTGAAAACACTCACCATGAAGCATAACTTAAAATGCAGGTTTTAGCAAGGACCACAAAATATATATTTACATTGTAGGTTTTTTTTTTAACTGTTCCCTTTTGTTATGGACAATTGTCCTGCCTCTGAAATTTTGAAAGAGAAAAGCTAGGAAGAAAGCCATGTTTTTTTGAGCCATATTTTAGGTGTACGCAGATTTTTAAAAAATAAGGCATGTTCCTCTCCTTGTATTTCTTTCTTTTGATTTGATGTCTGTAAGAGTCTTATCATTTCAGGATAAGACTGCAGCCTTTATCATGACCTGAAAGTGTCATTCTGTGGGCTGCCTCTGTGTAAAATAAAAAAGATTGCTAATGAACTGGGCATGCTCCTATTCTTCCCCCTCCTCAGGAGAAAGGACTTATCTCTGGAGGGCAACACTGTCAAATGTTGTCATCAAGATCTCGCAAGTCCCGTGCTGCTAATGGATTGATGTCTTCACCAGGTTGTTCATTACCTTGTATTTTTTCTTTATGAAACTTTCCCTTCTTTCCTCTTTTCGTCTCTCCCCTAACAATTTTCACCCCAGTTCTACAAGTCCACAAAAGAACCTTAGTCTTCAATAATCATGGCTCTGGGATTCTAATGATCATTCTACTGCGCATTTAAATGGAATTTAAATAATGCCACTAAATATTTTGAACATGTGGCTAATTATGGGTTTCTTTTTGCTATAAAGGGGGGAAAAAGATTGAAACCAGAAGCAGTTGGAGAGATTTGACCTTTTCTTAAAGATGTAAAATTTGGTTATTCATATTTATAATTGTGACAGGACCTCTAAGATCCATGCATTGTGTCAATGCGAGGAAAGAAGAGAACATTTGTTTTGACTGGAAAGTAACCACAAACCATTAAACGAAGTTGACAATATTCTTAGCTTCCACAGGCCAGACTAGGCAGGACCTTCTGGCCAGCATGAAGGAATTACAATGGAAGTCACTGGCATTTTCATCAGAAGAGAGAAAGGGCACATGTGGTGAATACAACTAGAATTTGCACTTTGGAAAGAACAATCTGGCGTGGTATGGAAAACCACATTGAATGGAAATGGGTACCTTTGATAGGAGGTGGCTGCAGTAGTCCAAGCATGGGATGAGGGTGTGGGTAAAGCCCAGAAAGGTGTCAACAGATATTTATTTATTATGGAGTGGATATGGAAAAGTTTGAGAGAAGCCATTTGCAAAATGCCCCTGGGTTACGGATTTGCACAATGGGTGTTCTGTGATGCCCTTCAGTGGGGAAAGGGAGAGACACTGAGGAAAAAGGCCAGGATAGAAGGAAAACCACATGTTCCATTTTTACCTATTGCCTTTGCATTTCCAAGTGAAAATATCCAGACAGCAGTGTGCTACAAGGCACGGAGCTCAGAGGAGAGATCTCAACTGCAGGTGGACCACTGTGCAGCTTTTGTGGAGGTCAGCGTGCAAAGCCATGGGGAGTGGGTAAGGTTGCTTAAGGAGAGGGTAGAAGGAGAAGAAAGGAGGGACACATACAACCTGCCCAGGAAACTGCAACGTTGAAAGGTTGAGGAAGAGGTGAAGGTTGAAAAACCAAACCAATAATCAGGGAGGTGGGAGGAAAAGAAGAGAGTATGATGTTGTGAAAAAGGAGGGAGGAGAATGTTTGAAGATGGAGGAAAATGAAAATGAAACACATTATTATACTACCCCTCTATCTATCCTGTGGCAACACTGAATTTTCACTTTTTATTTCTTTACTGGGTTTGTTAAAAGTACTTGTATATGGCAAAAGAAAACACCTAATGACAGCATTCTAACTTGAAACAGATACACAGGAACAGGTATTTAGTGTTTGGGATCAGATGAGTGAGGCTTGTTTAGTGATTATTGGGTTACTGTGTCACAAATTTGTGCCACAGATTTTCCCTTCAAAGCACTTAACATAGTTTGTAACTATAAATTTGCTTTCTTTTCTTCATTCTCTCTTCCCCTCCTTTGCCTGTCACCTCCATTTGTCTTTGTTTGCAGGGACCATGTCTAGTCTCTAACCACTGTGTCCCCAGAATCCGGTATAGTGCCTTCAGATATTCAGAGGGCATTCAAAATTTGTGGAGGAACAAATGAATGGATCTCAAATATGCACTAAAAAAGGAAAGCTCTGGATTAAGAAAGAAAAGACTTAGGTCTCATTCTGCTTTGGCTCATGTGGTATTCAAACATCTAGGGGCCTTTCTTTCCTAATATATAAAGGAAGGTATCTTAACCAGAAAACTTTCGAGATAACTTCTGGATCCAAAGTTCTGTGAATGTATTTACCTAACTTTACTGAAGACATTAGAGCAGATCTCTCTGAAAAAAGTTAGCCTCTTCTAAAAACAGGTTGCCATCTGGGTTGGCTTTAAACTGTGCCAGTGATATTTGAAGAAGGCCAACCCTTTAGGGACACTGTGCATGATCTCATCTTCTAGTAACTCACCTGTTGGCCATTGCTCTGGCATCCAGGTGACCTCAGGCAAGCCCAGTAGCATCTGGGCTCACTGCATTCAATTTCTCTTGTTTTCTGTCCCAGGCTTCTCTGCAGCTGCAGAGTAAAAGTCTGGGCATGTGCACCACTGGAAGAGTCAGGAATTCACATCTTCAATGGACTTTTGGCCAACGGGGATTGGGAACCACGATGAAATACTTCCCTTTACACTGATCTCAGGTGGACAATTCTAGGGTGAATTCTTCATGGTTTCTCAGAGGGTCTCCAATGGCAGTAAGCCCCAGTTTCCATGGTGGTACTCACTTCAACAATACTTTCCCTCCTCTGCTGGTTTGCTTTCTCCAATACCCACCTATAGTTGCTCCTTGGGAAAATTTCCCAAAATAAAGTGCCTGACCAGGGACCCTTTTCCTGAGGCTGCTTTTTGGGAGAACCCGAGTTAAGGAAGATTTCTATTGGATCAATGTATGTACATGGAGTCCACTTTTCCCAATGGAAATGCTTCAGAAATTTTGAGAATAATTTAAATTTTTCTAAAGCAATATTTTGCTCATTGTTTTACATTTCAATTTGATAAATGCTATTATCTTTATTCTGTTGTGAAACTGTAATTGGTACAGACTTTAACTGTCAGAGTTAGAGAGCATCTCAGATGTCTTCCAGCTTTCACACCAAACAAATGATAATCTGTAAGTAAATACTCAAATGTACTAGAAATTTAGGTATTTAAAGAAATTGTTTTTGAAGGAATATTCACTTTGATGGTAAAAGCAAAATTGCTTACTTACTAGTATGTGTATTTTCATATATGTTAACTTGGACTATACTTTTGTTATGTCAGGTTTGTACAGATTTTAATCTTTATTGCTGGTGTCCTTTATTTGGACTTGGAAACTTTGTCCCCATGTTCATACTAATACTAATTTTTTTCTGATCCACAAACACATTAAAGTGATTAGTATATACACATAGATATTTCTCTTTATTGGGAAAAAAGGAAATCTTTTTCCCTATAGTTCCTTCAACTCATTAATCAGAATACTATATATGCTGTTTATTACGTTTAAATGTAGTTTGCTTATATAATTTGTGAACCTGCAATAAGTCAAGACTTTCAAATTACTTGTCTTCCATGTAGACATTTTGATTACTAAAACTAGAAGAAGGAGTAATAACATAGTGTTAAAACTATGAATCACCTTTTGATAAAACAGTTGGAAATCTTTGTTGCTACATCTTTACTCAGAGAATAACTCTGAGTCTCATTTGAACTTGTAGATGTTAATTCCATATTGATCATCATAACCTAGTAGAAGCAAGGCATATTCACTGAGATCATAGTTTGAATTTAAAGTGGATATTGGTGCTTTGTGATAACAACAGTGGTTTCTAATTATTCAGCTCCAATAGATAAGGCTGAGAGAACAAAGTGGGCAGCATAAAGTGGACAGTGCCATTTGGTGACAGTCTCTTCTTAATGTTGAAAGTAACATATCTTTTGAGTTCACATGTTCACTCAACCCCATCTCTATTGAAGTAACCTAGACTTCTACTCTTAAAGTCTTAATGGTTGTAATAATAGATGCATAAATATAAAGATGTGTATTTTGTACAATCATTCACATACATAATCATATTTGACTTGAGAAATTATCTTTTGATGTATGTTGAGCAGTGCTAGATATTCCCATTTAGGTTCAGATAAATTGTGTTACTGATGACCAAATTAAAAGGACTAATAGATGAAAAACTGGGAACCAGGTGCTCTGGTTCCTGGCCCAGTGGTATCCCTGGTATACGACTGTTCTCTGCTTAATGTTCTCACTAGGCATTATCTTCTCAAGTAGTGCCTTGCCACTGCTGCTTCTCACATTCTTCCCTCCCCTTTTCTCAGCAAATGGTGAGATACATACTTGGAGCTAGATCAGCTGCATCCTTTGCCTTTTTTATTCAACCTGAACTTTGTATATAATCTTGCTGTGATGGTTAATTTTGTGTGTCAACTTGGTGAGGCTATAGTACCCAGTTATTTAATCAAACACTAATCTCAGTGTTGCTGGATTGTGGTTAACGTCTACAATCAGTTGACTTTAAGTAAAGGAGATTACCCTCCCTAATGTGGTTGGGTCTCATCTAATCAGTTGAAAGCCTTAAGAGCAAAAACTGTAGTTTTCCAGAGAAGAAGACATTCTGCCTCAAGATTGTAATAACTCCCACCCGAGTTTCCAGCCTGTCAGACTGACATATAGTTTTCCAACTTGCCGGTCCCCATAATCCTGTGAGCCAACTTCTGATATAGGATAGGGTATATATATTCTATTGGCTATGTTACTTTGGAGAACTCTGTCTGATATGCCTTATATTTTCTGAGAATATGAATATCATACAGTTTGTACTCTATGGACATTTTTATGTTCTTTACAGGATCTCTGTACATTTGCTCGAACCCCTTTCTACTGTCTATCTTTAATTGAAAATTAAATTTTCAATTATAGTCTCGACTCCATAATTTTCTTCATTACTAGGACCTGTCTTAGCAATATTTTTTCTTTGAAAATCTTTCTATTTTCTCTATCTTATCTCTCAATTAGTGAAAATAATCCCAAAATATAAGACAAAATAATTGCCATTGACCAGCTCCCTTCAATCCTCCAGTCAGAAATGAGGGCACTGTACTTCAGACTCCAAATGTCTTACATTAACTAGACACATACACAAGTAGATGTACACACTGAATTCTAAGAAATATATTTTATTTCATTTTATTTTTTATTTCAGTCCTATTTTCCAACTTATAGTTTTGCAACCAAAGGCTAAGGAGCAAGGAATCAACTACAAACTCAGTCACAAATATTGATGTTCATATTTAGGTTTTGAATACTTTGACCCTTATGGCCTTTGTATACTAGTAATTCTTAGGTAGCTAGACATTTGGGGTTGTCTACTGGAATTCACCTGGATATTCCACATGCAACTCAAACTCAACGTAGTCAAAATTTAACTTGTGACTTTTCTTTTTTTTAATTTATTTTTTATTTTATTCTATTTTATTTTTATATTTTTTATTTTTTTTATTTCAGAATATTATGGGGGTACAACACTTTGGCTATATATATTGCCCATGCACTGCCCATGTCAGAGCTACAATCGTGGTCATCCCCCAAACTGTGCTCCCCACATCCATTCAGTGAGAGTTTTTCCCATCCCCTCCACCCCCCTCCCGCCTGCCCGCCCCCTGATGAATATTATTGCCCTGTGTGATGTAGGTGTTGATCAGTTAGTACCAATTTGATGGTGAGTACCAGTGGTGCTTGTTTTTCCATTCCTGTGACACTTCACTTTGAAGAAGGGGTTCTAGCTCCAACCAGGATAATACCAGATGTGTTAATTCACTATTGTTTTTTATTGCTGAGTAATACTCCATGGTATACATATACCACATTTTATTAATCCACTCATGTATTGATGGGCACCTGGGTTGTTTCTACATCTTTGCAATTGTGAATTGTGCTGCTATAAACATTCGTGAGCAGATGTCTTTATTATAAAATGTCTTTTTTTCCTTTGGGTAAATACCCAGTGGGATTGCTGGGTCAAACGGTAATTCTACTTTTAATTCTTTGAGGTATCTCCATATTACTTTCCATAGAGGTTGTACTAATTTGCAGTCCCACCAGCAGTGTATGAGTGTTCCTATCTGTCCACATCCCCGCCAACATTTGTTGTTTGGGGATTTTTTGATATGAGCCAATCTCACTGGAGTTAAGTGATATCTCATTGTGGTTTTGATTTGCATTTCCCTGATGATTAGAGAAGTTGAGTACTTTTTATATGTTGCTGGCCATTATTTGTCTTCTTTGGAAAAGTTTCTGTTCAGTCCTTTGCCCATTTTTTAATAGGGTTGTTGACTTTTTCTTGTTGATTTCCTAAGTTCTGTATAGATTCTGGTTATCAGCCCTTTATCAGAGGTGTAGCATGCAATATTTCTCCCATCTGTAGGTTGTCTGTTCACTCTAGTGATAGTTTCCTTGGCTGTGCAGAAGCTTTTTATTTGATCAGGTCCCATGTATTTATTCTGGTTGCTGCTGTGATTGCTTTGGGGGTCTTCTTCATAAATTCTTTGCCTAGGCCAATGTCTATAAGAGTTTTTCCAACGTTTTCTTCAAGAATTCTTATGGTTTACTCTCTTTCTCTTTCTTTTGTGTTCCCTCTTTGGTTATTGGCAATATCATTCCCTGTTCTCAGTGACTCTTGATTCTACATTTTCCTTCTCTATATGTCTCCAATTGGACCCCAAATCCTGCTAATTTCTTTCCATTACTAAATGTACCATGTTATGTTCAGCTTCTATAACTTTTCACACTGATCTGTTCATTAAATAAATATTTACTGAATGTATAATCTATGTCAGGCTTGGTTGTAGGTGCCCAGGATACATCAGGGAATAAGGCAAAGAAATATACGTTTGTGGAGCTTACATTCCAAAAGGGTAAGACAGATAATTAACAACTAATATAATAAGTAAGTAAATTATATATGTTAGAGGATGATATTTCCCCTTAAAGAAAAGAGAACAGGGCAAACACCCTGGTAATTGACTAACAATATGTATTTAATAAACATTTTTTAAATGAGTGATTGACTAAATATATAGTGATTTAAACTCCTCTGTGTCTTGTGTTCAGTGTCCTAGGAGAAATGAGTTATGCTTATTATGCTTAACTAAGGACTTAGTTCATTTGTTTGCTTTGGGTGGATGAGAGTTATGTTTTGTTTTTTTGTTTGTTTGCTTCTTTGTCTTTGGTAGAATAAATTGGTAAAGTCTCAGAAGATGCTTACAGCTTAAAATACCAGCTGAGTTGTTTTAAAAAATTATGTGTTGGTTTAATTCTTCTTCCCTTCTCCCTCCCTCCTTTCCTTCCTTCCCACCTTCCTTTTTTCCTTCCTTCCTTTCTTCCCTATGATCCAGGATCTATGCCTGGTACTGGAGATACAGGCTTATTAATAAAGAGCAACTGAACTTTAGGATGACACAGTCAGCTGTGGAGACAGCATGTAAAGTAATCAGTGTCAGACACTAGATCCTAGTGGGTGAGAGCAGGGCTCTGGAGCTATACTCTGAGGCTAGATCCTAGGTTACTGTGTTTCTGGGGGCTTCAGTTATCTTTTCTGAAAAGTAAAAAAATAAAATAAAAATAAGACAATTTACATAAGAGCATTGTGTTTGGAATAAACTAGTTACTATTTATCAACTACATAGAAAATACTCAGCATACAATAATTACTTAGTAAATTTTACTATCTTTTTATTGTAAGTATACTGTGTATGTTCAAAGAGGGAAGCATGCCTGGAGATTATGGAAGCCTATTAATGACTCAACTAAAAGTTAAAGGGTACTTCTTTATTATCTGTAAATTAAGAAGTGAAATCAGATTTCCAGAGTTGAGATGGGGATAAGGTTATTCATGGGCTCAAAGAGACAGTGAGTTTGGGCGTAGCCCTTGGTGATGAATAGAGGCAAGATATGTTGAAGGGCAAGGACTATGTCTGAAATATCAAGATAAAACATACTGGAGAAGGGAGACATGGTAGAACTATGTGGAAAATATATATAGCAAGGAAACCAGCTATTTGTAAATCCATGAACGAAATAGTGGAGTTCTCACTTCAGTGGTTAACTTAGAACTTTATCATTAGCGGATTACTTATGTCAAACAGTCATTGTTAGTACCTTAAATTGTAACCATTAACTTTAAAGTGGTAGTCGTTGTTTGAGAAACTTAGAATTTTATAATTTAAAAATTACATCATCTTTGTGGGTTTTAGTAGATTTTTATGTTTATTCTACATACAATGTTGTTTTCTTACAAAGTGAACTTGATACTATTAAATATCTCCTCATTTGTATATTGAGAATATGTATATTCTCCTCATTTGAATCTTATTTCTAGTTATTTTCTCAAACTATAGAATTTCATTGTAATGTACATTGTATTGCTTCTCATTGTTAATGTAGAATGGAAAAATAATAATTTTTTCCTAAAAATAAGAAGAATAGCATAAAATAGCCTTAATACACACACACACACACACACACACACACACGCACACACAAAGTCCATGAAGGCATATATTTGTCTTCAAAGAACAAAAAATGATTTAGAAAGAAGGGCGAACTTGGTAGGATTTTAAATCAATATTGTATGACACCTTTTTGTCTACTGCCTGGAAGAAATAAAAACACATTAAACCTTTTTTAAAAGTAAGTTAGAGTAACTGAGAACATTTTCACTTGCATAATAAAGATTTGTGTCAGACATAAACAATGTCATTCTGTGGGCTCTGCCCTGACATCAAACGAATTCAGAATGACACTTGCTATTCAACAGGGTTTTTCCTTCTGAGAACATAGCCCACTAAGAATCCCCAAACTTCTCCACCTCTTTGCTTCCTGTATAAATTATTAGGCAAGAACGAGAAACCAAAACTGGCTGGCTGAATCTTAGTAAAGGAGCTTGCACAATGGGGAGGCTTAAGAAGAATTTTCCTGGAAGCCCGTAGCTGCCCAAGTAGGCTTTCAGATCTTGCCCTTTTCTGGCCAGAAAGCAGTAGGAGAGGAGGGGGAAAGACTGGGAGGTGATCCTAGAGCAACCAGACCACACCTCCAAGCTCTACATAGTGGTGTATCCACTTCATTCATTCATTTCATTCATGCAACAAAGCTTTGCATGTCAGGCAGTGTTCTTGGTGCTAGGATGTAATAGTGAATAAAACAAAGTCTTTGTCCTTGGTCTAGCTCAGAAGACAGATAAAAAACAAACAAATCAGGTGGCGATATATACTAACATTAAAATAGAGGAAGAAAAGGGAATACTGAGGTGGGGTTAGACTTTCGAGATAAAATATGGGATACCAAATTAAATTTGAATTTCAGATAAATTCCAAGTAATTTTTTTAGTATATGTCTGAAGCATTATTTGGGTAAGACTTATACAAAAAAATGAAATACTTGGTGTTTGTCTGAAATTCAAATATAACTGGGTCTCCTCCCTCCCTCAAATCTGTCAACCCTATTTGGTTTAGAAAAAGGAGAAGGATTTTATCTTTGTATTGAGTAGTCAAGGAGGTCTTCTGATGATATGATCAAAAGCGGATACCTAAATTAAGTAAGGGAGTGGGCCATGCAGATATTTGGAAGAGGAATGTTCACTAGAGAGAAAAGTAAGTGAGTGAAAAGACTCTGAAGCCTTGCTAGTTACAATTAAAAGTTAAGTCATATTCAGAGTTGTGTTCTCAAGCAAAGCAAGCATGGAGTAGGATTATTGAACATCTAGGGTGGAGTCTAGATGTGACCAGAAAATTATTTACTAGACTCATCAAGCCACTAGGAAATCATCATGGTTCTGTGGTTTGTCTGTCCCCTATTGTGGGGAGCCATTGATGTTTGCAAAGTCACCTCTGGACTAGTCAATGTGGTCCAGGCAACAGGACTGTGCAAGCTGTAAAAATATCACCTTTGTTGAACCTCAACACCTTTAGTGTCTGGGCTTCATGTAAATAAAAGTCTGAGTTGCTTATCTGTGTCTTTCCAAATGCTCAGAACCTCACAAGTTAGTCGACAAAACTGGGTTGAAAGTTTGGCCAGAATTCTGGAACATCCACTCCTGGTGCTCGCCAAAAATATCAAAAGAACAGTCTTTCTTGTGGTACTTAGGCTCTTCTGATTTCAAGTCCAGTTAAATACCATGCACTTTCTTCTTCCTTTTTGGGTGGGAAAGTATGGTATGAGAAAACTAGGGGGAAGAAGAAATAGCTAGAAATTTAAAAATTAATCTTTTCGTATTTTTAGATCTTTGATCGAAAGTAATATAAACTAATGAGTTTGAATATTTTTTTTGTTTGAAGTAAAAAGAGCAGCATAGAAAAAAAAAATAGTGCCTATCTCTGTGCCAAGACCAAAGGGTAATTTTGTGTCCTGGCCATTCAAGTTGTGGGTTGCTTTTCCGCAGCTCTGCCTCCACTGCTATTGCTTAGTCTACTCAGAGTTCTACCCTGACTGGTGCCCACATAATTTAATAATGAGACAGATGCTCCTGCTATGTATGTTGTTCTTAGATGGTGAATTTGGAGGAGAGTTAACACTTTCATGATCCTAGGAGACAACAGAATGGGAAAAATTGAAGAGTAACCTAACATCCTAAAATAATCGAAGTAGGTTGCAAACTAGTCAGTATACAAAAAGGAACCCCAGTCAACAAGAAAGAGTAGTGGCTTAGAAAGATTTCTTTCTTTTTTTTTTTTTTCCCTAATGATTAAGGGTCCTGGAAATTATATTCAAACTATCGGCGTTTTATTAGGGACCATTAATTAAATAAAGACTCATTGCATAGTTTGTGAGAGGTAAAGTCTCTCCATGTTATGTATAATTGGGTGATTTGTATTCAAAGTTCAATATCTAGTAACAAATGTCACCTGGCTGGATGACGGCCCCATGAACAAGGTTTTGCCTTTAGATTTTGAAGAAGCTGAAAGACATCTAAAATGATCTGTAACTAGACAATTCCTCTTTAACTCTTCAACTAGACATCTGTGGGCACCTCAGGAACAACAGGTATTCCAGAAATATAGAGAATAAATTATGCTTTAGAAGTTTGCTCCAGATATGTCTCCTTAGGGTGTAAATTGTGAATTTTGGTTGTGCTGATTCAAGCATCACCTTTTCTGGAATCCAGCTCATAAGTGTAAAGGAGAGACTAGAGATCTTCCCTCTACCTATGAAAGATAGCAGATCCTTAGTTTGACTGACAATTTACTTCTTTAATTATTTAAAATAAATTTTTATAATTTCAACAAAATTTATAAAGTATGAGTGGATATCCCCAAAATATAGAGAACTAAATAAAAATTTATTCCCACTAACCATAGGTGGGAACATTACTGATATTTTTGTGTTGTTTTGTTCTTTTTTTTAATAAAATCTATACCTATATATTATTTTGTTTGATTTTCCTATAAAATGGCATCATATTCTATACTATATAGTTCTGTTTTCTGCTCTTTTGCAATTAGCATTATATTTTGGGTGAATTTCATGCTATTAAATGTTCATAAAAACATGTTTTTTAGTGATCACATATTATTCTGTTATATGATGGACTATAACTTATTAAATCATTTCACATTTTAGGCAGTAATGATATGACTCCAAATTTCTACTATTATAAATGTTAATTCAGTAAACATTATACATAAAATTTTATACACATTCTTCATATTTTGGAAGATTTTTTTCTCTGTAATTTCCAGATCAAAATATATAGTCAGTTTTAAGATTTGTGCTGCATATTGACAAATTGCTATCCAGAGATATTTATTTATTGCAAGATCCCACAGCATGTATTTGTGTGTGTGTATATGAGTGTGTACGTGAGTGCATTTAAGCCTTTATTCTATTATGATTTCTTTGCATTTTTCTCACTGAGACTTAGATGTCTTATAAGGTTTGTATTTGTGTTCCAGTGGTTAGCTTTATAATTATACCTCAGTGTAAGACCCTTAGTCCCCATCCCCTCTTTATCTTTTAGACAACATAATGTGTGAGGTTGTGTGTGTTTTTGTGTGTGTGTGTATATATATATATATATATATATATATATATTTTTTTTTTTTTTTTTTTTTTTTACTATAGCTACTCTGTTATCTATTGCTGCCTAAAAAAAACCACCTAAAACCTAGTGGCATAAAACAACAATATCTTATTATATCTCACAATTTTGGGGGGTAGAAATTCAGGCAGGGCTCAGCTGGGCAGTTCTTCTACTCCATATTTCATCTACTGATATCACTTACTGGTATTCAGTTGTTACCTTGGCTGGTCTGAAGATTTCAAAATACTTTAACTTCCATGTTGGTGACTTGGTGAAGGTGGCCAGGAAGTGGGCACAGCTGGGACCCTCTTCCTTCCCATGTGGTCTCAGGGCCTTTCTGTGTGGTGTCTCCAGCAGTGTAGTCAAACCAACCATATGGTAGCTCATGGCTCAAATAGTGATTATTGTAAGGGGACCGATGGAAGCTGAAAGGCTTCTTATGACGTAGTCTCAACTTCAGAAATAGTTGAATGATACTTCAGTTGCCTTCTGTTCAGTAAGCAAGTCACAGCCAGTGTCGCCAACGAACATGTTGTCCCTGTATAGAACGTACACATTTTTCTGACACTTTCCGGGATCTGACACCACTAACTATCCCCCTCAACATGCTGCCCCATTTTCCGTATTCTACTGTCACTGCCACTGCCTCTTTCAGCAGGGATTTCTGAAAGGCTTCGTTAGCCTCAGCTGCTTTAATCAACCCAAAATTTGAAATTTGTCTCCTGATTTCCCTGGAAATGGAGTTCATGAGTTTTGCTGTTGTTTTCCTTGTATAGTTTCAAAGAGAGGAGGGAAGAATCAGATCTAACCTGCTACCATCTTACTACCAGAATTAAAATGGAATTATTTTAATATTTTTTATATATTTTAATATGACCACCCTTAGAGTTGTATGTCAGTCTAATAAGGGGTAAAATAGAACATTTTGAAACAGCCAATTTGTTATTACCTTAATTTGTATGGACACAATTTATTGAGGCCATTTGGGTATCACAATTTTTATTAACAAGTAATATGTCAAATGAGACACCCCATCATTCATTTCAGTAATGAGTTCAGATGGGGGTGAGAGTCAGAGACAAGATGAGAAAGTCTACTGCATATATTAATAAGTAAAGTAGAAAGGAAGAAAAGGAGATTCAATAGGAGGAGGAGGACACTAGCTAACAGCTAGTTGAGAAGAGTCGAACTGAACTGAAGTCAAAGCAACTGAATACAGAAGGCTAAGTACAAATGGACTTCTCAACAAATATGACATTAATATTGAGGGAAAAACCCCACAATTTATTTACATTAAAAGAAGCATGCATATATTATAAAATCTTAAATAAAATTTAAATGAAGTTTTAAGTTAAATTAGAAGATTCTGTCTGGAATTTTCTTCAACCTCATCTTCACGTATGTATCTGGCTCCTATCACTTAGGTCCCAGGTTAAATGTCACCTGCTTGCTGAGGAAGGCCTTCTCTGACCTCCCAACTAAAAATAGCCTACGTGTCTCCAGCTCATTAGTTCATTTTATTCATTATAGCACTTTTTGCTCTTATGTTTCCCGTGTATTTACTCCTTATTTTTATCATCCTCTGCTCCACTCATCCCTATCAATTAGAAGCTCCATTAGAATGGGATCTTACGGATCTTTTTCAAGCCTGTTTTCTCTACATCTGGACAGATCCTGGTGCCTGGCAGGAGCACAGTAACATTTTGTTTGTGAATAATAGAGACAGCATGGAAATTTCAGATTGTCAGCAGTGTGACACAGAGGTTTCCACTTTAGGGATCTAGTCATTCTTTTCTGCTCTTAGGAGTACTTAGATGCAAATGGACTTTGTTCCAGTAAATTAGTTATTTCTAACATATATGAAGGTAAAGACTGTATCATTTTTCTGTTACATTTGATCATCTTCCCCACACTCATTACTTTTAAGCATTTTAAAGTTGTGTATTTTGTTTCCACTGTGGTCTAGTCACAGAGATAGCTGTGTTTCCTCCTTTCCAAATGTCTGTCTCTTTCTTATTAATGGTTTCACCGGCTGTTTAATTAGCCAGGGTCTTCCAAACATTTTTATGTAATAATGATGATGGTGGGAATTCTTGCCTTACTCCTGAATTTGATGGGAATATCTCTAGTAATTTAACAATAAAATGAGGCTGATGAATGATTTAAGAGCTATTCTGTATCATGGCTAATGAGTAATGGGATTTTATTTTATCCAATCAATGTCTTCATAATGGTTAATTTGATTGTTAGTATTTGTATTTGGTGTTTTCACAACTATGTAACTGAGATATGTGTACAATTTTCTTATTTTCTTGTTATCCTTATCAGGTTTTGATAACAGACATTTAATTTTTAGAATTAAAAGTCTACCTTTTATTCTTTTTAGGCTTTAGAACAAGTAATATAGAGCTGCTGGCAATTTCATTCTTTGAAAATTTAACGACAAATGCTCATTTGTTAAAATAAAATATCATGTTGGCCTAGAGCCATGTTTGGATATAATTTTTTTGTAATGTTACCAATTTATTTAATAGTTACTTGTGTACATGGGTTGCCTATTAAAACTTGGTACAATTGAGAAATGTATATTTTATCAGAAAATTTCCCAGTTTATTCAATTTATCAAAATAATTAAGAATTATGCATTCTAATCCTTTATGACCATTTTATCAAATGATTTTGTTAGAAATAGTATACTTGTTAGGAACACAGGTTTTCAAGTAAGGGTGAGGGGTTGCTGTTTTGAAATTCCATCTTTGATACATAAGGAGCTTTGAGATAGTAGTAAGTTATACCCCCAACTTTAGTAACCACATTTGTAAAAAAAAGAAAAAAAAAGGAAATAAATACTTCAGAGTTTTGCTTTCAGGATTAACTGAAATAATATGCAAAGCTTTAAAGATAGCATCTGCTATAGAGAAAGCACACAATATATTGTAGGTATTTGTCATTATAATTACCATCATGATAATTTCCCTCTGGATTTTATTTGCAGGAAGGATTTCTGTTCTTTTGCACGTCTTGAATTTATTTACTATTTCTATTATCTTTCTCTTTTATAATAAACTAATTTCTGCTTTTATCTTCACTATTATCTTCCTGCTATTTCCCTTAAGTGTGTTTCCCTTTTCTAATTTCTTGAATTGCATGATTGGTTCATTTTCATTTTTTTCTTATATGATTATAAAAATATTCCAAGGCTGTGATTTTGTCTCTGGATACCACCTTGGCTGCATCTCATAAGAATTAAAATGTAATATACTAACTTTCATTATTTTCTAAATCATCTATAAATGGTAATTTTTATTTCTTCTTGGTCCAATCAAAGTTATTCAGAAAAATTGTTATAAATTTCCTAATGTTTAGAGTTTTTGCTTGTTTTATTTATTTAGCCTTTTATTATTATTTCTTATATTATTTCATGGTAGTCAAACAATGAATTTCTGCTTTGTGGAATATATTAAAATATTTTCTGCAACTGTACATGACTAATTTTCTATGTTTGATGAATATATTTTATATTTTTTATTGAATTTATAATGAAAATATATTTATTAATTCAATCATATTAGCTACTTTTTTCAAATGGTTTATAGCTTCCTCTTGATCTACTAGAGACATCAAGGACAGAGAAAAATGTTAAAGTCCTCTATAGAAATTCTGTTTCTGTCCATTTTTGACATCATTCTTTGATGCTATTTACTTAGCATATAAAGATTTGTGACTTTTTTGGAACTTTATTGTAAAGTGCACTTTTTCTGTGTAAATGGCTCCTTCTAAACAGATTGCTTTTTCCTTCAAATATGTTTTCATTTTAAACTAATATTTTATCCCTACAATTGAACATGTGGACAATTTTCTGGGTTAAATTAAAAGGTGTGAACTAAAATTAAATAAAAGTCTTCCCCCCAACCGGCTGACTGAATGGACCCCCTCCTGGCCAAGAGGATATCCTAAAACTAAATTGTCTGCCATGAGGAGGAGGTCAGATATGCCTCACCATGCCCCCCTCCTTCCTTGGAGACATCCTTTGTAACTCATTAACAGGCCTACGGCTATGCAAGACAAACCTGCAGGTCCCCAATTTACACAACAAATATGTCCGATGACTTGTATCTTATCTAAAACATTCCAAGCCTTTAGACAAAGCTTCATTTTTTTAAACAATTACAAGTCAAGGAGTCTTTAAACCCACCTATAACCTGTAAGCACCGCCCCCCCCGGTCCGAGATGGCCTGCCTTTTTGGGCCAAACCAATGTATGCCATCCATGTATTGATTTATGGCTTTACCTGTAACCCCTATCTCCCTAAAATGTATAAAACCAAACTGTAACCCAGCCACAGTGAGTCCACTTGCTCAAGGCTTCTTGGGTGTGGCTCCAGGTCATGGTCCTCAAATTTGGCTCAGAATAAACCCCTTTAAAATATTTTACAGAGTTCGGCTTCTTTTTTGTCGACAAAGGTATCTGAAGAGACTGGAAAGATCTAAGTCCATCATAATACAGTTTGTGCAGGGTAACTTCCCATGTTCTTTTCTGGAGGGAATATCTTTGCCTGAAGAATTTTCTCTTGACACACAGCTGATAACATGCAACGTTAGTATGAAAAGTTGTGAGTAGGAAGGATTTGCTCTTGACTAGTTAAGAAATAGGCTTAACAATTCACAAATTTCTTAAGGGATTAGACTTTAATACCTAATAATCACCTTTGTCAAGGAAAATGTATTTGACGCTGTGGAAAGTAATTGCAATTTATGGAAATGTTTCAAACCAAGGAAAGAAAAAAAGAGTGCCATCAGAGAATGATAATATGTTGCTGACTCGCTGTGCTAGAAGGAAGAGGCATCTTGACCAGCTGATCCTCTGGTCTTCCTCTCTAACAAGACTTCATATCTGGAATACTTTCTCAGCTTTGTTTCACTAAATTCATACTTCATCATCACAATTAAAATTCCTTTTACACAATACCTTAAAAGAGAGATTGCAATTCATCCCACAGATACCTTTTTCCTGTAACACCTCATTTCTCACAATGATCATTTTGTTGACATCTAACTACTCACACAAATCCTTGTTTAATGCTATTTTACTCATTCATATTTTCTTTTTCTGGTCACAGATGGTAAGCTTCTAGAGGACAGGACTCTCTCGATCTTAGTTTGCTCTAGGCTTAGCACAGAAACAAAGTGAAAAATCTGTCATCATGTGTGGCTATTACTTTTTACAAATATTATCCCTCCATTATTCTTCCCACTTTTTCCCCCCCAAAATGAGCAGAATAATTGATGCTAGTCCAAGTGTTAAGTAGAAAGGCGAGGTATAAAGGAAAAAGAAGTTTTCATTTTTCTTTTACATCTTCAATCCTGGACCAAAATTATTTAAAAACTGTATTTGACAAGGCCTATAATATAAATATAGTTGGAAATGTTTCATAAAATTTGCAATTGCATAGCTAATTGGGTGAGAGGGAGTAGCAGATAGGTTAAATGTAAGTTGCTATATTATCTCATCAAAGGAATCTAAATAGCCTCTTTGTCTCAATCTGTCCATTAATTTTCAACTACTTCAACCACTTCATAATCTACTGATTACTGAATGAGCTATTATCTATGTAGTCTGATATTTGGGGGCCTTAAAAAGAAAATTGTCTTGAACATGCAGTACCTGGTAGAGGTTTGAAAAAAAAAATGCCAAAATATACTGGCTCTATCTCAGGACATCTAGGATCCCTGAATAGTCTGTAATTAAAGAGGAGTTGGGGCGGAGTGGTACTTGCATCATGTAAAGGAGGGATACATAATTGAATTAAGCAGTGGCGAGAGGGGAAGAAAATAAAGATCAAAGCTTAAATAACATCAGTTCCTGTTCTTGGCAATGACATTAATGATGAAAAGATTTCTTTGTTCTTTTGCATATTATACCACCCTACTTAAAGTGAATACAGTATTGCAAAATTTGCAGTTTACACAAAGACCCTGACTATTTGAATGTTTAAAAGTAGCTTTACCAGGTTTAGCTTTAGGAGGTTTAGAAATCTTCTCCTAATACTTCCTATGTGGGACTTTATGTTGGAACATGAAAGCAGCTGACGATATTAAGAGAAAGAAAACCTTAACAGTGAACACAGTTATTGGTGTCCTACACATAAACTGTACAGTTGGGAATAGCCTCAGGGGGCCATTTGCAGTGAAAGTCTCACCTGGTGAGGTCAGAACCTCAGGATTTTAAAAGCAAAGGGCATGCTTCATTACAATGTGGGCTGAAGGTGAGCAAACATCCCATCACTCTTTAGAGAGGCTGTTTCAAGGCTCACCCAAGTGCTCAGGCATAAATACGTGAGCAGGAGGCCCTTTAGATGGGGTTCAAACAAGTTACAGCACTACCTGAATGCAAGCCAGGCCAAACTGCATGGGCCTGAATTAAAAGGAAACAGTTTATAGGCTGTGGGTCTACTTACCAATCCATCTTTTTCACTGGGGAGAAAAAAAATCCCTTTTGCAGAGGTGATGAAAACCTGTATTAAAAGGTGACACAGCAGAAAAAAAGGGCTAAGCCAATTGGTTGAGTATTTGAAAAAACAAGAAAAAACCCAACATGGTTTTTAAAGTATTTAAGTGGAGAGGGGAGAGAGGGAAGAATAATTATGATATATTCTGTGATTAACAATTCCAGGCCGAATAACATTGACAGCAAAAAATATTTAGAAAACTCAAGAATTATGTTATTTTTAAGTAAACCTCTGTTCTTACTACAACTACATATATGAATATGTTGATGAACCCTTTACAGTGGTGTGAGATCTGAGGTTTGTACATTTCAAATGCAGCCAAATAAGTAGGCCCATAGCTAAAGCCAATGCTCTTGAAAAGTCTAAGAAGGGGAAGTCCAGCCAAAGCACATTTTATGAATTTGGTGATTGCTCTGTTCTGCTACGGATATTAGTCTGTAAATGACCTTTGACATACTTCAAGTTCTCTTACGCACACAAGCCCATGGGCACTTGCAGATACATACATACCTCAATGTAGACCATAAACATTTATTACCATTGCCCATTATAGGTTGAAACTAGAATGCACAGTAATACACATACAGTATTATGCTAGTGGTCTTTGGAAGAGTGCCCATATAGGACCTATCTTATTCTTTTGTGCTAATATAAAACATATAAGAGGATTTGCTAATGGTTCTGTGGCTAGAAGGAATGGAAATATATCACCCAGATCCCCCTGCAAAACAGGACCCATTGCCCCAACTGCTGGAAGACAGTCTTTACAGCCAGCTCCTCCAGGGTTTCCAAAGTTTCTGTGAGCTGTGTCTTCCAAGATATGGTCTTCCTGCCCCTCTACTTCCCAACTCCTCACCCCCATCCAGTGACTGATTGAGGCAGATATAAATATCCAGCCATTTCTGCCCGGGGCAGGACAATTCTGAAGGGCTATGTATGCTCCAAAGCACTCCTGAGTTTTTGGCCAAGGTTTTATCGGTCCTCCATGGCTGTTTAACTTCTCCCTCTGTCCAACCTTACCTCTTCTCCTGACATATCCTGCTTGCCAATTTATTCTTAGTGCTTTCCACCAGAGAAACCAAACTGGGAATAGGAACATATTAAAAGGATTCTAATAAGTGTTCTGTGCATAAATCTGATTTTATAGGTTGGGCAATCAAATTACAAAATGAAGACCACCTGCTAAGTTTGAATAGTGAATGACATGTTTGATATCAGGGTTATGATTTTCTAATCTTCTGGTTAGCTACTCATTCTCCTGATTGTAAGACTTACCAGAGACATTCAATGAGAATGCATAACATTGAAAGAAGTAGTTCCAATTCCAATGGCAAATGAAAATCTAGGCTATCAAGTGACTTTAATTGTCTACTAAAATTATAGATAGGGTAGGTAGTGAAGTAGAACATAAGGGAATATTAAATAACTAACGTTGCCATTAAGGCTCCACCTTTTTCTACATTTTCATTAGAAATATGTTACTGGGAGGGGATCTTGGAGAATATGTAGTCCAAATCTTTGAATGGTACACAAGAAGAACATGAAACTTTATGATCTTAGAGTTAAGCAGGAAAAGTTGACACAGTACTTTGACTGGGCCACAAGTAGATAAACCCTGGGACAGTCAATATATTACCTGATATTGGTGGTAGGTATGAAGTATGACAGGTGTGGAAGGAGTTATCATCTTTAGGCTAATTAGCCAGTTTTTTTAACTAAACACTAATTAATACACATTTGCTTCCCTTAACATGGAAAAGGGTAGATGAAACTATATGACATATCCTGCTGCTTCTCTGATTTTCATGTATGACAAAACTTCAAACAGAATCAAATATACCCATTTATATCATGAATGTTTATTTAGTATCCTCTAGGTGCTAGACAATGTTTTAGGTGCTGGGAATGTAGTGGTAAGAAAACACAAAGTTTCTGACCTCATGGAGCTTATATTTCTGGTGGAGGAGATGCAATAATTAAGTAAGCAAGGAAGGAAGGAAGGAAATAAACATAGCCCATAAATATGTATTATGATGTCAAGTATGTTTTAAGAATAAAAATGAAGTAGTTTAAAAAGATAGTGTTCTACTCAAGGTTCTACAGAGAAACAGAACCAATAGGATATATACAGATATATAGAAGGAGATTTATTATGAAGGATCAGTTCATACGACTATGAAGACTAAGAAGTCCCATGATCTGCTGTCTGCAAGCTGGAGGCTCAGGAAAGGCAGTGGCACAGTTCTAGTTCAAGCCCAAGGGCCTGAGAACCAGAGGAGCCAATGATGTAAGTTCCAGTCTAAGTCCTGAGAAATAGGGGAGGTGGGCATGATGATATAAGTCCTGGTCCAATTTTGAAGGCCCAAGAACTAGGAACACTGATGTGCAAGGAAAGAAAAAAAATGGATGTTCCAGAGCAAGCGAAGAGAGAAAATTCATGCTTCCTCCACATTTTTGTTTTATTGGGGCCCTCCACAGATTGAATGATGCCTACACCTATTGGTGAGGGTGATCTTCCTGACTCAGTTTACCAAATCAAATGCTAATCTCTTTGGGAAATATCCTCACAGACCCAGAAATAATGTTTTTGCAGCTTCTGGGCATCCCTTAGCCCAGTCAAGTTGACACATAAAGTTGACCATCATAGATAGAGACATGGCAAACTATTCTAGGTAGCATTGTAAAGGTTACATTCCAGAAGATTAATTGTGAACAGAGAGGTGAATAAAGGAAGAGAGCAAGCCATGCAAGTATCTGGAACACAACTATTCCAAGCAGAGTGTCAAAGCCCTGAGATAGAAACGGCTTTGGGGTATAAAGGAATATCAAGGTAAGTGTTACTGGAGTACAATGAGTGAGCTGAAGTATAGAAGGAAATTAAGTCAGAGTGGTTGTCAGAGGCTGGATCTCATGTGCCATGAGAGGGAATTTGAATTTCATTCTAAGTATAACGGGAAGGCATTGGAAGATTGAGGATAGGAACATGATATAATCAGATTTATCTTTTAAAAAGATCACAGAAAACTGTGAGGAGGCCAAACTGTAAGGAGTAAAAATAGAAGGACATAGCATGAGCAGTAGTACAGACAAATGATGATAATAGATTGGCTTATGGTGATGGTCCTGGAGCTAACGATAAGTTGTTGGGTTTTAAGTATGTTTTGATTATGAGCTGACAGTTTTGCTAATGATTTGGATTTGGGGTGTGAAAAAAGGAGAGTGGTCAACAATGACTCAAGTTTTTATTCAGAGCAACTAAGGACGTAATAGTCCATTTACTCAGATAGGAGCCACTATGGGAAGAAATAAAATGGTGCCATAAGTAAACATTGAACTATTGCCAGTGGTTGATGTATGGCACGATGGGGTTTCTAAATCTCTTTTTACCCAGTATGGCTGTGCTTTTGGTTCTCAGTCCTTCACCATTGAGATGGGGTCAAAACAAGTATGAACCAAGAATGCGACCTGACAGAAGGCCAAATGAGAAAGAATGAGAACCGGGGAGCATCAGATTGTAGGACAGAGAAGAAGCAATGCTCATTGCAGAGCGTTTTTTAAATTTCTCGAATAGTTACAACAAAGCCAAAGAGATGTTCTGCCCTTCTATAAGGAATATAAAAAACATAACATGTGTCCTTTTAAATTTTTATTATGCCCTCCACTTTTATTGATACTTTGTTCTAAAAGAAAGCAGGAAGGAATTATGCAAATGATCTTTCTGATTGCAATTTGCATTTCTATTCCCTGAAGTATAGTACTTCACCCACAGCTCTGTGATATTCATTGGCAAAATAGACAAATATCGGTCAAGTCTTCTGAGAACCCTGTTTTCCTTCAGCATTTTGTTGCTGCCTTTGGTGGAGGACTGCTTTCACTATGGCTTCATGTATGTTTGTGAAAAGGAATGTTTGTTGCAGGTATTTGAAAGATTGTATTTACATTTGAATTTCCTTTTAAATTTCAGTCATAATGCTTAAATTCAGTTCATTTCAAGAAATGCTCAAAAGGTCACAGCTATGGCCCCAGCTAAGATCCCCTGAGAATTTGAAGGTGCTCTGGGCCTCGATGCCAAACAGAGTATATTTGAATAGTTGATGTTGACTAATTCTATCACCTACCGTACCGTCTTTCATCCAACCAGCAACAAATGCCTAAAAAGTAAATTGTTTGTCAGTTCTGCCAAGACCAAGGTGCATTTGCCTTAGGAAGGCTTTGCCAAAAGCAGGACATGTTGGTGAGGCGCCCGTATCAAAGTCATCATCCCATCACCATTATCGTTGTCATCATCGTTATTATCTTGGGGTGAGAGAAAAGAAAAACTCATGATGAAGTGATACATTTCTTAGAAAAGAGGAGTATTTCTAATTCCTTTTCCATACACCTCATAAACTCTTGTGCCTTGAGATCTTTTAATATGTATATTCAGAGACTAGTGGTAATAAGAAAGCTAAACTTAATTGATGTGCTGCAGTAGTATGTAGCTCCAACTAACTCTTATATAGTGACAACCAACCTGTAGAGGAAAATTCCAATCCTTAATTATTATGAATATAGCTATCTATGTGATTTATCTCTGAAGCCATTTCAATGGGCATTGAAATTTCAATGTAGGTCAATTAATGTCATATTGCTGTTACTATGTTGCCCCAATTGACCTATCTCATATTTGCAAGGCTGCAAAGAAGAGGAGGAAAAGACAACAGAATAAACCTTTGCTTTTAAGCTTCCGTAATGTCCCATCTTTCTGGAATTGCCTTCAGAGTAGGGATTTTGCATGAAAGGGCTTCAGGAAGTTACAAAACTCCTTTACATGGCCTGTTGGATCTGTGTACAATTTCCAGCACTACCCAGAATAAATACCAGGAGACTGGTGTGGTTTATACAAGAGTTTATAGAGAAAAAAAATCCACCCACCAGCTCCCATGCTGAGGATTACAACCAGGTCCCTGCTGCCAAGTTCTGCGTTTAGGTAAAGCATGAGAAAATCTGCCATTTTTTTAAAGTCACACAAGGGTTTCTATAGTAAGGAGCAGTAAGAAGCTGACAGCTTTTTATGCATAAAAGGCAGCTGTTCCTTCTCAGGTAATATTATTAATAAACCCTAAGGTAATGTTTGCTCTGAAATATGTCTAATTGAAATAATTTACTCTGACCCTTGGAGAATTATGAAACTGTTTTCATCATGTTCACACACAGCAAAATAATTATGAGATGCCATATGGAAAAGCCATCATGTGGTAGATGTCTTTATGGATCTATATTTTCGAATGTTTCCCACAGATAAATCATATAGTTAATTTACAAAGTAGAGGTGTGCAGTCGCTTTCCACATACAGATTTGATGTGAAATGTTTGCAGTTCCAGAATATTAACAGGGGTGTTGACATCAGTAATGACTATAGTTATGAGACATTTTTCACAAAGTATTATGAAAGCAATACTTAGTTGTACAGGGAGAAGAAAAGGCATGGGACTTTATACATAGCATGTGAAATATGTATGTACCATCAGTCTCAGAAAACAGTGTGGGCACATTGGTGACTGAGGTACTTTTTGCCTTTAGCATAAAATCTGTCTGGAAAGTTCCAGCAGTTTCCACTGAGATAGTACATTTGGCAAAATGAGGCTGAACGTGGTATGTAAGGACTTTCGGGAAAACTTGTCAGCTTTCACAGGGAAAGGTCCAAGTGTTTATGGGAACTATGAAGTGGTGTTGGGTGGCTCTCAAAGGGATCTGTGGGGTCACTGGGGACGAGAATCTGAAAGCTTTTTGATTGAAGCTCTTCTGAACTTATCAAAATGGTTAAAAGTCTGGGCTGTGAGTCTCATGAGAGCCGAATTTCTTGTGAAATTTCTGGTATGGTGCTTTCCTGCTGGGGTGAGAAAATCTTAGTAGGACAGACTTTCTCATCGTATTTAAATTCTTGATATCCATGTTCCTGCTAAGCCCAGGAAATGGAGAATCACAGGAAACAGAGCTTTACTTTTCAACCTCTGGGAAGTTAAGCTCAGATTTCTCTAGAGTTTCAACTGTTTAACTAAATCAACTTGTCTAATTTCCTGACCATTTTCCTCTCCCTACCACCACCAAAAAAAGTGGGGTGCAAGAAAAAAAAGGAAAGGCAAAAAAGAGAAAAAACAAAATTTTTTAAAAAGTGTGATTCATTTTTCCCTAAGTTTGCCTTTTCTCTAGACTTCCATTGAGCAAAAAACCCCCAACAAAGTGGTAAATAAATTACAGCTTGTTAACCCTGTTGTACTTAAAATACCTAGTCTGCTTTTTTCTACCTATCCCTCAGGGATATCAGTAGACTTTTTGACCCCTAGCATTGCCACCGTTACTTGAGAGATCTTCATTTCCAACTGCCCATTATTGGATTTCAGAGAACTTGGTCACAGAGGCAACAAATGAGCATTTTCTTCTTCTAACAGCTCATTTGAGGCAGACGCTGGGATGTGGATCAGGAGTCTTGATCGGTTAGTGTCATCTCACAATTAGCTAATAGTTGGCACATTGAAATCCTAGTTGCAGTTCCCCTGGGTCCTTGTGGGAGACTCCCATTTGTTTACGGCCTCATCTTACTTTGATTCCCAGTGTTCAATTATCCTTAGATTTTCAAAGAAAAACAAAATTACCTAAAAGCCTGTGTATGTATACATGACCCACAGATATTTACAAGGTTATTTTAGAAATGCATAACAGAAATTTTTTCAGTTTTCCAAAGTTGCAGTTCCACCTTCCAAAACAGAACATGGGATTTAAAAAAGAAATAGCAAAATGCAAAACTGGAAACCTGACAAAACGATGAAACTGCTGCTATTTTCTAATATATTTCAGGTCAGATCCTTGTACTTCCCATTTTTAAACAACTGCCAAGCATTCATTTTTATATCTACTAGACATCTGTGCTATTGGTGAACACTCTTTCTAGCTATTGACTGTCCTAAAATAAAGGTAACATTTTTTCTGTGACTTATAGTCTATCATTATTATAGTGCAGCCTCTGAATGCATGAACTAGAGATTTATTGCACACTAGTGTCTTATACCAGACTCATGTAATAGAGGAAAGGTAAAATGTCTTGGCTGGTCGAGGGGTCCCTTCTTTAAGCAGTTGTCTTTTTGGTGTGGTGCTTGCAGCTTGATTAAACTATGTCCAGAAGGTCATTGACCAAACTTTGTCTTTAATAGTTTCCCATAACGTGTATTCCTCATAGGGAGCTTTTCTCAGCTCAGGTTATTTCCATCAATGTTCTCAAACCAAAAAAAGTGGTCTTTGCAATAAACCAGCAAATTCCCACATTTTATCCTTTATCTCACACACAAACTATGACAGCATTTATATTTCTTCTGCTGTCTGGGCCAAGAACAACTGGATTAATGAGCCTGTCTCTTTTTCATAAGTGTATTATATTCTTTCTTTGACCTTTTAAGCATGGGAATCTTTGGTTTCATAAGACTAATTAAGGATGGGAATTCCCCACCCCCACACTGCCCTACTTTTCATGACATTTTCCCCCTAAATGGCCAGCTTTCAATGAGAATGATGCATTCAGCATACACACACACACATACACTCTCTCACACCAATCTTGCACACATTAACTGGAAATTCAGTGTCTTTAGCAAAAGTATGAAGCAAAGATGTGCTGTAGGATGGGATTCTCATGTTATGTCATACTCCACAAACTTTTTGGAAGACACTATCATGAAAAGATTAGATAAACTGCATAAATGTTTCAAGAAACCATAATAGCTAATGCTAAATGTGTGAAATTTAGGAAAGGTAATTTGACACCTGATTTCCTTTTCCGAAATATATCAGTGATATTTTCATGTTTTCTCACCCATCCTTGTTTATTAATACTATAGCTCTTGATTCCTGATTATGTTTTTTATATGTGAATGGCTGATAACTCTTTGGGAATAGAAACATAAGAATACGGCTAAATTCACAAAGCCGGAAACTAGTGCTTCTTTTACATTCCGCAGTCAGGCACCAAAGTGCTTGTAAATTTTTATTTTTGATTCTAGACTCTCTTTCTGAGGTCAGTAGTCATTTTCTTCCTATTTTTAATCTGATGAAATTTAGTTGAGAATAAGGCGACTTGATTATTTCCTAAAAGAGAACGTTGAGAGGCCGTTTCTCAGCACATGGCTAAGCGCACCTGGCTGTTGCATAATTAGGCTTCCCATTGTCCTCAGAGCATGAGAGCAAGGGAGTGAGTTCTGCCCCAAGGTTTCCTGTTCAGATCCTCACTTATTTTTGCCATCTCAGAATCGCAAAATCTTTTTTGGTAAACTTAAAACAGTCAGCCAAATTATTTTATTCTATTGGAGTATATTTTCAGTAGAAACATCCTTAGAAATTCCATTTTCCCCCTGTAGGACAGGAACAGCAAAAGGATCTGGTATCTACCCAATCATAAGTTAATTGTAAATGAAAAGGAGGGCTTGAAACTGAAGTATGAAGAAAGAGGCTGGGTCTTTCCCCAAATCTCTAGGTTCTACTAAGCATCTGTCAACCAGAGAAATCAATTTTGCTATCCTACAAGGATCTCATAATGAACATATCTAAAGTGGAATTTTTAAATTCTTATCTCCCAACTGTTCCTTCTTCTATCTAGTGCATCTCAATAAATGGTGTTATAATCTATGCAGTTGCATAAATTGAAAATTAAGCATCCTTCTTGATACTCCCTTTCTTCAACGCCTACAATGTATACATCAGCAAGTCCTTTGTTCAAATCCTTTTGTCCCTACTGTAGCACTCTAGCACCTTAGTTTAAACCATCATCATATTTCTCCTGAACTGTGAGATAACTACTGGGTTGAAGGAGGAAAACAGAGTTAATGCCTGGGAGTTGTATTTAAGAAGCATAAAATGTATTACAAAGGAATTAGAAGGGCTTAAAAGCCAAACAAGAATGGTGTGCCAACACAGACATTAGCTATATCTGTAAACTGCTAGCATGCCCACACCTAGAGGGCAGAGGGAGAAAGTAGTATTACCAGAGCTGGGGCCACTCAGCAGGAGGTGGAACCACAGTGGGAGGAGCTGTTTAGATCCTTGGTTAGAATTAGAACCAGGGAGAGATGAGGCCACTGCCAGAGGCTCTACCAGAAGCAGTGGGAAGGTTGGGATGGTGAGGTTGGGGGCTTGATTTATCTTTTCCTTCAGCCCCAGACTCATATCAGGGCTTCCCATTTATCTGACCTAACTAGAAAGCAGTCCACAAAAATAGCCCTGGAAATATCTGTAAAGGCCAATTTCTGGAGGGCAGAATAAGAGCGGGACATCAATCTGTGAGCAAAAGCACAAGTAAGTGTCGCAGCCCATCCTTTTTCTACCTAGCATGTATTTTCCCCAACCATATATAAGTTACTCCCATACAACCACTTCATTCTTCCATCTAATAAAATGCAACCCCAGACACATAAGAAGACGTTCTCACACCTTCCCACAAAAGGGGCAGACAAAGTCTCATGCTTCACTGTTCAACTCTCAAAGTTGAAGGTGTCAAGTGATAGAGCACTGTTTTCATCAGTCTCGATGTGATTCCTCAGAATATGATGACCTGTGAATTAAAATGGAAATTTAACCATCACCAACACTCCTCATATAAATAGTAAAGAAAGAGGAAAGGGTGAAATATAAACAATTTGTGAATATATACATAATAAAAGTAGGCAGAGATGATATAGCCCTCACCCTCTGTCTCTAATCATGAGGGAGCTTCTTTCGCTCCCCCTCAGCCAGAACCTCAGTTGGTCAGGGTCATTTATCTGGCTGGTGACCCAAGTTGTCTTTCATAAAGGGTTTGTACCCTTCATGGTTTTGTCTTTATTGGGTAGCTGCTTATGGTTTTTATTTGCGGACATGAAAGTATTAAGGGAGGAGCCCAGTGAATCCCATCATGTCTCAGCAAACAAATTATCTGTTCGTAACCGGGATCAATTCCCACATCCCCTTTCTTTGTCTGATGGTTCGATGGCAGGAGAAGCCCAAACTATCTGGGTGGTGGTTTCAACTTGTAATTCAATGGAACAATTCTTGTATCACTAATGAAAGTATTTCTCTTTTGGAAACTGAGACTTCTAAATCTGCACAGTATGAAGTTCCAGGGACAGAAAGCAAAAATGAAGCAAATATTGTATTTGGTGTATTAGTGAAAACAATAACTCCTTCTGCCTCTTTGTTCTGAACCTTTCTACACTGGCCACAGGAGAAGTAGCACCTCATGTTGGTCTCTTGTTCAAAGCACTGACATTCCCAGGATGTGGTCTCCCAGCTGACTCTATGACAGAATCATCAGCAATTCATTCATTATTATTAGGTCAGTTACCTTCAGGCAATAGGGTACATTGCAAGACAAGTGAATTTCACGGGTATAAATTCCTTGCTGCACTTTTTGCTGTGAAACAGCTTGTTTTCAATGTCTTGTGGGATTCTATGAAGATTAACAGGATATTTCCACAAGTTCATGGATGATAGTGCTGGCAGAAGCATAGCAGATCTATTTATAGAATAGGTATCTACCTAGTGAAGACAAATTGCTGCCCTTTCCAAAATGGTGGAGGCCCACTGTCATCAACCTGCTACCAGCAAGCTGCTGATTCCCTATCAGGTGTTAAGTACCGGCCACTGAGGTGGTACACTAGAAACTGCTGTGGTGATAGAGTGGTGGTAAAGGCTGTGCTGTCGAGGTCTTGCATTGCCTCTGTCTGACATGATGGCACGTTTGTACATGGGCCCATTGAAAAGCACTGGAGTGTCTGGGGAAGGATGTTGCCTGATAGCCATTGTATGAATTATTTTGTCAATCTGATTGTTGAGAACTTCCTAAAGAGTAGATGTCTTTCACTGAGCATTTCTCGTGGAATACAAACATCTTCACGCATTTTGCCATTGTTGATACATTCATAGAACTTTTCCCCAGACAATGCTCAGCAGTCTTCTAAGGCTCTTCTTCTAATTCCTGGCCAGCTAGCCAACCAGCAGCAACTGCCTCTAAACAAGTCTGAACCTTAGGTCATTTCTCTTCCCTGGCATTCTGGATAACAACATTTACTGCTCCAAGTTTTGCTCAGGAGAGAGGATACCCCTTCGTCATATTCCTTTAGGGCCGCCTTTAAGAGGGGCTGCGGTAGACCAGCAATCCATGGCTGGCCGGTACCAGCATATCATGTGACCCGTCTGTAACAGGTCTGAGTTTTCCCTCCTCAGCCAAATGGTCACAAGAACTTGCTCACAAGTCACATGTGTGGATTGAGAGAGGCAGTGAGAGTGATCACGTGTGCTACTTGATCTGAAAATGAAATCGATCTTATTTGACTCTTTTAAAAGGCTGCCTCGCTGTTCCCCTGTTTGGAATTATCTACTTGTCTACTTTGCTGACTTATCACATCTTAGGGGGTGTTAGGACATTATGGGCTTAGAATAGCTTTAGTGCTTCGCATGGGTGCTGTTTTCAGGGCCTGGGAATTGACTTAGTAAAGTATCCTCTCTGGAACTCTTAGTAGGTCTGCATTTATTGAATGCATAGAACTCTGACGAGTTCTCTTCAAGGGGGCAATTGTTGCCTTTGTTAGTCAAAGTGTACATAGCCAAGACCCTTGAGGTGGAATCTGGCGAATCCAGCTTCTAGCAGTTTCCTTCTTTCTTTCTTAGTTCCAATTTTATTTCAGTAAATTTCCAGTGTCTCTACCATTGCTCAAAAATTTATCTTAGGGCAGAGAATTTGTATTTTGTAATTACAGAAATCATGAGAATAACTGACTCTAGTTATTTTTCAACTGATGACCTGAACCTCTTCTCTGTGTTCTCCCAGAGGGCTAGCTTGGAGCAAAGCTTTGTGTTTCACACAGGACTTTACTGAATGCTCTAAGGAGGATCTGCATCTGTCAGGATCCTTAGTGCAAGCCACAGAAACAAGTTCTGGATATTTCAAGCAGAAAATGGAGTTATTAAAGATGATTGGGGAGTTTACTTGGGCCAGAGAACCGGGCTTGGGGATTGCACCACTTAGAGCAGCATCCAGACTCACCCCATAGTTCCAGCTATGAAATTGTCACTTAGCTGCTACCCACCCCTCCGTCACCACTGAAGATGTGGGTGCTGGATTCTGGACACTGCTGGGAGAAGTTTTGCACATTAACATCATGATGTTTTTTCTTCCAGGACCTTTTCAAAGTGGACATATACACTTTTATCTCTATCCAAAGTGGGATAAATTTTTTTAGGGTTGGCAATATTGTGAGCATTTTCTTCCCATGCCCAGAAACATTTTTCTATAATATAATTTATAGTGGTACATAGTAAATTATCACATAGATCTACCATAGTTTACTTAACAAATCCCAAATTTTTGTGCCATTTCTAAATTTTATTATCTTACACAATGCTTTAATGAACATCTTTGCATTTGCATAAAATATATACAACATCTTTTCATTTGTAGTTCAGAGGTTGAATTACTAATTCAAAAAACATGGTGGTTTTTAAGTCTTCTGATGGATATTGCCAAATTGTAATTCTGAGAGTTATTTTGAAGGATAGAGTGTATGACCAAGGTGCTGTTTTGAAAAATAATTTGTTACAGAAAACAGAATAAGCTAAAATGTTCTTTGTTCTCTTATTCCCACTCTGTCATTCTACAGAGTTTCACTTATCTGGGTTCAAATTTGAATTCCAACCCTCCTTTCTTTTATATGATTGTTATGAGGATTAAATTACATAATGCATAAAATTTGTACTTAACCACATCTTGCACAAACTAAAAACTTTTCAAAGGTTAAGTATTATTACTTTTATTATTAATCTGTTTTTCTCACCCATCTCATAGTTATTAGTTAACTTTCATTGTTATAATGTTATATCATTGTTGTTTTTCAAGAACTTCTGATATTCATAATATGTGTATAAGAAATTTTACCCCTGGGGAACACTGAGTTACCAGTTGAAAAGGATGTTCTGAAGGTGAAATAATTATAGATGTAAAAATAAAATTTTTTCTCTAACTACTAGATTTCATATTATCCTTAAAGTCTTTCTAGAAAGTAACCAAATGATGTCTCACAAATTGGAAAACATTATTTTCACTGATATTCTTAGAAATATTTAGGATAAAAAGGTATTTTAAATTCATCTTGACAGAAATAATTTGTCACGATTACATCACCAACTCATATATATATATATAACATATATATCACCTTGACTTAGAGTAACCTGAAGAGGAAATTTGTAGGTTTAGCAAATCCCTTCTAGTAACACCCACAGAAGTGAAATCTTATCCCATTTCTTGGTGGTCTTCTACCCATCCAAAGCTCCTGAGGACCATAAAAACTATTGGTTCCTCTCCTAAACTGCTGTGAAATATATTCTGTGAGGCCCAGGGGAAAATCTTTCTGAGACTGAGCATTCCATGGAGACTCAATATTCCATATTTTGAAATGCAGCTAGAAGTGGAAATGGATTTATTTCTCAGGATCTTTTTGTTCATAATTAGGGATATAAAAAGTGGAGTTCAGAAAGTGAGGGAAATATAATTGAAAAGAAAAGCCTTGATTTCACATATAAAATTTCTTTACCAGATGGGTGAACTGGGGTAACTTAAGACAGTACTTAAAATTAAATAGCAATGATGAAACTATGAAATACAAAACTTCTGACACCCACAAGCTAGTGTCTAGAAAGAAGGTTATCATGTATTGCTAATGTGTTCACACATTTAACAAATATTAATGTGTTCATTACATATAAATCATGAGAACTTACACATCATCCAATGGTGATAGTAATAATATTCAGTAATCACTAATGACAGTAATGATGTTAGTGACCACAAGGCAGGGTTTTTTTTTCTTGTTTTCTCCCAGTTCTCTTGACTTTCCTTAATTTCTGAAAAATTCAATCTTTACCTGTTGTGCTAAGAAAGATGGGCTTTAATATTTATTTAATATTAGTCACTCATTTAAATATAATTGATTATTCCAAAAAGTCTTTATGGCCAATATGTTTCTATTTGTTACCTAGAATTCTTTAATAATTTGGGGATTATTTTAGCAATATTGTCTTCCATTTTTCCCTCTATTAATTGGGAAAAATTGTCGTGGTTTCTTTCTTTCCTTTCTTCGAAGCTATCATATATAGAACACACTCCCTTGTGTGCTCAATTTAATATCTCTATGGAATTCACAGTCTTTAATAACATTTAGTTAGGGTTTGGGTCACAGTGACATAGACTTAGTCATCATGTTGACACTGGCTTAATTAGACCTTTCTGTATGATTGGAAAACCTGGTCCCAATGTCTTCAGTTCTGATGTCTGCATCAGCAGAGAAAGCCCATTCCTTTGTTATGGACTCAAGACTGGTGTGCTTTAACTGTATTCTGGAGGAAAGGGAAAGCAGTAGCAGTTTTTGAGCATTTACCATATGATTTTTTTTCTCTTTTCTCAGTAATCCTCACAGCAGAGTTTTGTTTTATTACTTTCTCTATTTTAATTTTATTTATTTATTTATTTATTTGAGACAGGGTCTTTCTATGTTGCCTGGACTAACGTGCAGTGGCATCATCATAGCTCACTGCAACCTCCAACTCCTGGGATTGAGTGATCCTCCTGCCTTAGCCTCCTAGTAGCTGGGATGACACGTGTGCATCATCACACCCAGCTAACTTTTTTTCTATTTTTATAGAGACGAAATCTCACTGTGTTGCTCAGGCTGGTCTATAACTCCTGACCTTAAGTGATCCTCCTGCCTCAGCCTCCCAGAGTGCTGGGATTATAGGTGTGAGCCAGTGTGAGCCAGGCCCACTTTCTCTATTTTAAAGATCAGTAAAAAAGTTGTAACTCTAATTGGTCAAGCTGGGATTTAAATCTAGCTTTGCCTTCATTTATTCAAACAACAAACATGTATTATATGCCTTACAGTGTTTTAGGTATGGTGCAAAAAAAAGATGTTGGAAGTTATGGAAGTGGTATGGTGGTAGTGGTTGTAAAGTTACTTCATATTCTGCTGTACTGTTGCTGAAACTATTTTAGGTACTTCCTTGGTGTTTTTCGAAGATTAGCATCCTGATGTAGTAAAATCAAATTTAATTTACAATTAAATCATGCGTAAACTAAATAGCAGCAGTGGAAAACATGCTGATTGTGTCTACACTGGCATTGTCATCAACAGTGACAAGGCCTTGATGTCGTCTAGTTTAGTCTGAGAATCTGGAGGGTCTGGAATATTCAGTGTGGACTCAAGGCAAATACTCAGCTAGTACACTCCAGCACGTCCGTAGCCAGAGGTGGACTTTCATGAAACTGATAATGTCTAATCGTCTAAGATCCTGGGAGAGTCCCTGGTAACGATCTTTTTTTTTTTTTCCTATTTCTTTATTTGTAAAAGCATACAATTTATATTTATTTTCTTCATGAATGTGTACAAAGTTATATAAATTTTAGTCTGAACAAATCATTTATCCACCTCTGGTTGTAATAATTTTTAAAATATTGACCTACTCATGTAGCTGGTTAGTTATTAGCCACAACCCATGTTCCTAGGGGCCAACTGTACACTCTAGCTCTGGTGGCTTCTCCTTGGAAATGACCTGGACTTCCTTATGATCCAGCAACAGAAAGGTCATGCCAGCACAACACGGAGAATGCAGGACCCTGCTCCAGGTCCAAGGGTAGCATCTGTTTGGATTGGTCATTTCCTGTGCTATATAGGTGGCTAAATGTTTTGAATATCATCACATGTAAATCTGAACATCCACCTGAATTTCAAAACTCCCATAGCTATTGATGAACAGTTTTATAGCAATTCCAAATATTTTGTCAGGATCCAATTACTTTGGCTTAATAAATGAGTAGGACTTGAATCCATCTAAAAGCTCAGAATTTCCTAGGTAATTAGGCCAACCTCAGTTAGGTTTGTAAATCAAAGAACCATTTAATTCATGACATTTGTTACATGGTGGTTCTTGTCTTTCAGGATCTTGGGGGAGAGGGAGAAGTAGGACTGGCTAACAGCTAAATCCCCTCCCTTTAATCTTCTTCCCTGAGTTAGACTATGTTTTAGGAAATAGTCACTCTCTTCCTTTCTTCTCATTCATGACCCCAAGGGTTAATTTTAAGCTCTATACCACTAGATAATTAATATTTTTAACTTGACAAAACATTGTTTGGAGCTCAGATGAATCCCAAATTGCATCAATCATAAATCATTGGTTCATGCCACATGAAAATCATTAGTCATTAATGGCTCTCTTTTATTTTTATTTATTAACTAATTAACTAATTGCAATAGAAGGAATGCCCATGAACCCACCAGTCAACCTGAGAACTGGAGACTTACCAATAACTATGGTGATTCCATGTCCTGGTTTGCCTGGGATATTCCCAGTTTACTAGTATTATCCTTGTTTAATTATTAATAATAATTAATAAAGTACCCCCTTTCACTCCCAAAGAATGAGAGTGGTCTCAATGATATATTACATCATAACTTGCCCCTGGCCTTCTTCCTGTCCCATCCCTCTGCCTCACCTGAGAGGAAAACACCATCTTTTATGTTGTGTTTACTGTTGTTTGGCATTTATTTGCTTATTTGTTTTTGTCACACATATGTATATGCCTAACATTATATTGTTTATTTTTAACTTTATTAAAAGGGTATCATACAATTCTACACTTCTGAAATTTTCTCTTCCCCAGTCAACATTATGTTTCTAAGACTTACCCATGTTCTTGTGCTTAGAGGTAATTCATTTATTTTCATTTTCCCTACTGTATTATATTCCATTGTGTGAATATACTACAATTTATTATTTTCAGGTGATTGTTAATAAATTGTTTGCAATTTTAATGTATTATAACTGGTTCTGTTCTGAGTATTCTGGTACAATTCTGAAGGCCACATGTAAGAATTTCTGTTGGAGATATATGTGTGTAGATATGTATATAATGTATTATACATATGTAGAATAGCTGAATGCATGTGTATGCATATGTTATGTTTGTGTGTGTGTGTGTGTGTGTGTGAGAGAGAGAGAGAGTAGAATTGCTATAGGGTAAGGGAATGTTCAATTTTAAAAATGTAATGCTAAGGGACCTTCTGAGCTACTGGTACTATTCTCTTTCTTGATCTGAGTGCTGAGGTACGTTGTTTATGAATATTTATAGAAGTCTGTTGTTTGTGAATATTCAGAGAACTATACAATCATGTGCAATTTTGGCATTACAGTATTATTAAATAAAAAGTTTAAAAAGATGATATCAAATTGTTTTCTAAAGTGATTATACCAATTTATATGCCCACCAGAAATGTATTTAACGTAGGCCTTTGAAGGAAATTTTAAAAGAGAATATAAACTTATTAGTAATTTTACCAACAAAATACAACTGTTTTTAATTTTTATATATCCCTTACCATTTTGGGCAATTTTTAAAAATATTATATTTTTGAGATAAGAAGGTGGAATGAGGGCTACTAAGAAAAAAATTACAGCTCATTGAACACGTCTGCAAAGAATATTTGCTAATAGAATAATAAATTAAATTTTGCCTGTTTGTTAACCATATCATATGAAAATGACTGGGTCCATTTTCACCAAATTTGGAATCTATGTTTAAGATGGCCTGACCCCAAAACATAGTTTACTTGGAATACAAAGAATTCTTTTTGTAAGTCATGCAGTTCTGCAAACAGATATGCATTTTGCAGAACAGCTCATGTAATGCCAATTGGGAGAAAAATGGCATAGAAATGCAGGCCATAGTGACAGAGAGAACAAACTCCAAATGCAATGACCCAAGGCACTGGTGGGTGACTCGGCAGCTTCTCCTAAGGGCACTCCTTCTTGATTCTAATCTCCTTGAGTTTCTTCACGCTCCCCTCCTTTCCTCCTACTCTGACTTTTTTGGTTGGTTTTTGTGTCTCCTTGTCCTGTTTGGAATTCTTCCCAGCTCTGTCCTGGGCCCTCCTCTCTTCTTACCTCCTCTTTCCCTAATTAAACTCTTCTAGTCTTGTTTTCCTCTCTGGAGGTGGATGACTCCCAAACTGCCCTTTCCACACAAAACTCTCTTCTGAGCTCCAAACCGTCTATCCAGCTGCTGATGAGACACCTCCACTTTGACACCTTAAAGGGGCAGTTGAAACTTAGTATCTGAAGCTATCTACTGATCCCTGCTCCTCCTCAATCTGGTCCTGCTCTCCATTTTATTTTTCCATTTCGGTAAATGGTACCAACATCTACCTATCTGTTCAAGCCAGAAGCCTCATATTACGTTTAATTCCTTTCAATCTCAAGCTCCATGTCAAATCCATCATCAATTCCTAAAGATTTAACGTTGCGAATACGCCTGCCTGCCTCGTTCCACGTCCGCTGCTGTCACGCCCTCACAACCATGAAGTTGTGTCATTTCTCGCCGGGATTAATGAGATATTTTTCTCCTTAGTCTCTCTACTTCTACATTTGTTCTTTCTAATCAAATATTCACTCTGCAGCCAGAATGATCTTCTTCAAAGGTAAATGTGGTCATGCCACTCCCTAGTTTAAAACCCTGAACGGCCTCACAGTGGATGCAGCATAAATGTTTAAAACCCGTAAGGATCTACCTGATCAGGCCCCTGCTAAATTTTCCAACATCTTCTTCCATTTCCCTGGTATTTGTTACTCTCCTATCATACTGGTCATATTTCAGTTCTTCCAACTAGCCTGCACTGTCATCTTCCCAAGATGCTTTTATTCCTTCTTCCTTAGATATTTCCAACTTACTCTTTGGGCCTAAAACGAAGTGTCAATTCCTCCCAAAACCTTGCCTCACCTCATTCCCCATCTGCATGACATCCCCTGACAGACCCTCTTACAGCATCTTTTTCTCTGCCTTCCCAGAGCTCATCACTTGTAATTATACTCATATTTCTGGGATTATTGGCTTAGTGTCTCTCTATGTGCTGGAAATATATATGCTACTTGAGTGCCAGGGACTGTGACATTTTTTTCTTTAACCTGGCCCATACTAGGTAGTTACTAAAATTTACTGAGTGATGAGTCAAATAAATATGTATTGAGCATCTTCTCTTGGCACAATAGTGATCTTGCAGGAGGAAGAATACAGATACCTTCAAAATAAGTCAAAACTCCTAAATCACCAAACCTCTAAACAATAAGAGAATAAAGGATGACAGTGTACAATTAAGTGTTAAAATGTGTGGTTCAGAGTGAAACTGTTAGAGGAATGTCAGGAAGGAGGAGATAATCTGGAGCTCCAGCAACTGAGTGAGTCTTCACTGAGTAGGTAGGGCTTCCATGTGTGTAGAATTCGGTCACTTCTAACAACAGATATATTTTTTACTTTCCCATAGCCAAGTCTTAATTATAACAATTATTTTTTTATAGCAGTTCTTTTGTTGTTGTAAAGGGCCTCATAAATATGTTATTATTTAAAATTCTTTTTTCATCTTGACATAGTCATATGTTTCTCTGCTTTTTGTACCACTAGTTTGAGTGACATCAAGAAATGCAGCTTTTGCCCTAGAGAGGCTGTCCCAAATCAGAGCCTTCAGAAGGAATGGTGTACATGGCACCAAAGTGACACTCCCCCCACCCCCAGCAGCAGATGAAATATTTCAAAGGGGACATCTGCCACCACCACTGAGATTTTATGGAGTACCCACACATGTAGACTCACTAAAGTGGGCATGACAGCTGAAAAATATTAAAAGTGTGTGTGTTTTAAAAAACAACTTATGGTTAGGAATTAAGAAATGACTTTTAAATAAGAACAGAATTTTTTTTTGCAAGTGTGTACTTTTTTTTCCTTTTTTTTTTTTTGGTTTTTGCTTTTTTTTGAAGACCCCACACTTGCAAAATCTTTTAGGTCATGTGTTTGCTTTACGAAACATTTGGCAAGTAATAGGTGCCATGGGAATATATCCACTCCATCTGGAATCAGCAGATCCTCCTGGTTTCGCTGTACCTGAATTACCACCGGTCCCCATGGCTTACAAATGTTTTTGTTTTCTTTCTTTAATAAATTTTGGACGCAATAATTAAATGAAAGAGCCTTATTGAAGTGAATTTTTCCTTAAATTTTGTAAGACAAGTCTTAGGAAAGAAAATAAATGCATATTTGCCAATTTGATGTTTATAAAAATGAAACCTGCATTGATTGTAATTACTTCTTTTTTTGGTAGAGCATTTCCTTTCACGAAATGAGGCCCAGTGAACACACATTATTTCTGACCTAGTCCCCGCCTCCAGTGGAAAACTTTTTAAAGGCATTTAATTTTATTTAGATAATCACAAGTTATGGGTCATGTTGTCCTAACTTTTGTGTTCCTTTTAAAAATTGAACAAATATTGAAACTGGAAAAATGATTTGGTTATCTGATCCATTCCTTGTCACAGCAAGATTGTTTCTTCTTATATTCTTTCTGATTTTCAATTTTTGTCACCGACTGAGGGTGGTTATATCACTTCAAAAAGGGCTTTCTGAATTTCTACTCCTCTAATTATTTTGTTTCACTTTGTTTTACTTTATTTTATTTTGTTTTATTTTATCTTATTTTATTTTATTTTATTTTATGGAGGAGGTCATGTAGAAAATCAGGCTTATAATCTCACAAATACAGCATCCCTTGTCTGATATTTTGATCTTTCTTCTTTCATTTTGGCAAGAAATACTGTGGGAATAAGTGTTTCTGCCAAGTATCAGTTATTTAAATATTTCATTACCTCACAAAATAAAATAGAAGACAGGAAAAAAATAGCTCCTCTAAGACAATTGGACAAAGAAAAATTCCTGATCTATCTGAAGCCTGAGATCTTTCCCCTTCTTTAGAATAACACTAAAATATTTAAAAATCCCTTTTTAAAAGTTCTGGAGGTATTCATACTATTAAATTAATTTAGATGATGGCAATTGAAAATTGTTTTCTAAGAAAAAGTTTTATTATCGAAAAATGACATTTTCCTACAAAAGCAAAAACAAAAAATGAAATAACAACAATAGAAAAATATAACAATAAAGTACTACTCAAAATGTATTATTATCATGAGGAAGAAAACACATACACATAATGCACACACACACACTCAACAAATGTTTTTCACTGATGCTTAATATCTCCTACCATATGCCTTTTGCACATATATTTCTAATTAAAAAGACTTGAGGAATGAGTAGTCACAAGAAGAGCTTGGAATATGTGTGCATGTGTGTGTGTGAAAGCAAAGACTGTGAGGAAAACCAAAGATCCTACATAGAAGTTAACTATTTTTCATGTGCTAAAATTTTTTGTTTAATTGCTATAAAATACAACTTTGTTTTTTGTTGAGAGCTTATAAACCTGAAGATTTGACCTTTAAACTTAATAGAAACCTAAGTGTATCTAAGTAGGTCCAATTTTACTATTAATAATATGTATCATCTGATTTATCTGGTGAGAAAGGTTTTAGTAAATCATCTTTAATAAAACACATTTCTAGTTTTGTATTTATTTTGCACACCATTTTACAACTGTGGCCTCTATATCTTTATCTACAAACTTGCTAAAACATGACAAAACAAAGAAAAAGAGAGAACTAATATATTTTACAAAAAGCATCTTCTTAGAACATAGTATGTAATTGAGGAGCATTTGATTTAAGATTGCTTGTTGTATTGCCACAAAAATAGAGACATAGACCAATGGAACAGAACAGAGAACCCAGATATAAAACCATCCACATACAGTCAACTGACCTTTGACAAAGCAGACAATATACAGTGGGGAAAAGAATCCCTATTCAATAAATGGAAAATTGGATAGCCACATGAAGAAGAATGAAACAGGAGCCATATCTCCCACCACTCACAAAAATTAATTCAAGATGCACAAAAGACTTAAATGTAAGGCATGAAACCATAAGAATGCTAGAAGAAAATGTTGGAGAAACTCTTCTAGATATCAGCCTAGGCAAAGAAAGTATAAAGAATACCCTAATGGCAATCACAGCAATGACAAAAATAAATAAATGGGACTTGATTAAATTAAAAGCCTTCTGCACAGCTAAGGAAATAATCAGCAGAGCAAATAGGCAACCTACAGTATGGGAGAAAATATTCACAAGCTATACATCTGGATAAAGGACTAATAACCAGAATCTACAAAAAACTCAAGCAAATCAGCCAGAAAAAAAACAAACAACCCCATTAAAAAGTGGGCAAAAGATATGAACAGAAGCTTTTCAAAAGAAGATGATAAATGGCCAATAAACATATGAAAAAATGCTCAACGTCACTAATCATGAGGGAAATGCAAATTAAAACCACAATGAGATATCACCTTACCCCTATTAGAATGGCTTCTATTAAAAAGCCCAAAAACATAAGATGCTGGCATGGATGCAGAGAGAAAGGAACACTTACACAGTGTTGGTGGGACTGCAAATTGGTACAACCTCTATGGAAAACAGTATGGAGATTCTTCAAAGAACTAAAAGTAGACCTACCATTTGATCCAGCATTTCCACTACTGGGTATTTACCAAAAAGAAAAGAAGTCCTTTATTAAAAGACACCTGCACTCAAATGTTTACTGCAGCACAATTCACAATTGCAAAGATGTGGAATCAACCCTAGTGCCATCAATTCATGAGTGAATTAACACAATGTGGTATATGTATACCATAGAGTACTACTGAACCATGAGGAAGGATGATTTAATGCCATTTGCAACAATTTGGATGCAACTGGAGACCATTATCCTAAGTGAGGTATCTAAAGAATGGAAAAACAAACACCACATGTACTCGCTATTAAATTGGAACTAACCAATGAGCACACATGCACAGAAAGGAGTAAACCTCAGTGGAAATCAAGCAGAGGGGTGAGGGAAGGAGGGGATGGGTGAAAACCTACCTAACAGGTACAATGAACACTATCTGGGTGATGGACACACTTATAACCCTGACTCAACTGTAACAAAAGTGATCCATGTAACCAAAACCATTTTTACCCCCAAAATATTTTGAAATAAAAAAATTTAAGAAAACAATAAAAAAAAGAGATTGCTTCTTTTGGATCCAGTTCAGGGTTCTTAATTATTGATAGTTTCATAATGTCTGTGCTTTTAATCCATGTCAGCCATCTGACAAACCCTTAACATGGGTGTAAAGGAAACATATTGTCACGTTCCAGTATATTATTATTTAATTGTATCTTAATTTCCTAATGACAGATGGAATCCCCATGTATATGCCAGCCTGTTGCTGTATGCCTGATCTTAAATAACTGTGTTGAAATAAAGTGAATTCTTCCATTTCAGTCCAGAACAATAGGTTTCTGAATGAAAAGAACTGAGCCTCTGAGAAGCTGGAGATATTCAAAACACTTTAGGACACAATTCTCTGTGTGCCCTTTGATATAATGTGAACATCAGTAGCTTACACATTGAATATATGTCGAATATAAAACTCCGATTTCAATGGATGGAAAGATGATATTTTTAGACATTGTTATCTCGGGGAAAACCTTTCTATATCTTATCTCTTATACTTTTTGTATAATGATTTTTTTAATATTAATAAACAATCTTTTTGTTCATTCTCTTTGAAAACTAATTAAAGAATACGAGATTCCTTTGGCATAGATACACATTGTTAGACTTAGGAAGAAAATGTAGGGTTAAGTACAGTATCAGATTTTCAGGTCAAGTTGTTTTGTAAGCACTGCTGTTTATATCTGCAAAGTTTTTGTTTATCAGGCTTTCTGTTATGCATACAAGTCCACTCACTGGCAAAATGTTTTTGCTTTTATTATTTTTAATTGACACATAATAATTGTGCATGTTTATAGGGTACAGTGTGATATTTTGATACATGTCTAAAATGTGTAGTGATCAAATCAGGGTGATTAACATATCCATCACCTCAAACATTTATCATTTCTTTGTGTTGGGAATGTTTAAAATCTGCTCTTCTAGGTATTTGAAAATACACAATAAATTGTTAATTATAGTCATCCTATAGGGCTATAGAACATTAGAATTTATTTCTTCTATGTGGCTGTACTTTTGTGTCTATTAACCAACCTTTGGCTGTCTCCTCCTCCCCGCTCCCCTTCCCTTCTAGTAACCACTATTCTGTGCTCAACTTCTACGAGATCAACTTTTTCATCTTACACATATGAGCGACAACATGTGTTGATTCTAAAGGTAAAAAGAATAAGTGATTACACTAGAGATTATAGGACAGACCCAACACTTAAACCTGTGACTTTAGCTGATACTTACTGAATTTCTTTCTTAATGATTATTGATGGGGACAATTCTCTGAAACCTAGTTATGGTAAAACTCCACTTTAAACATTTCTATATAGTAGGAAGAATCAGGGGAAAACTTGAGTTAGATTATGCCTCTCCAGTCTCAGACAACATAAGATATTAAGTCACAGAAATAATATATGTATTTAAATGCTTCTTATTTTATTCATAAAAACAGGTTTTAATGAAATTTTAATTTATTGGTAAATCTTTGAAAATAGCTTATTCTCTAGTATGATGACTCAGAAAGTGTTCCATGAAATAAGCAATTTCTGAAACATTCTCCAACTGTAAATTATGGTTTTAGTAACTACTGCATTATCTCTTTGGGATATTTTATCTCAGTCTTTGGGATATTTTATCTCTAGACACACACACACACATACACACACGCAAACATGGCATCTTTAAAAAATTTTTTTTATTTTTGTCAAGCCATTTAAAATGTGGGATATGGGCAGAGAGATAGATTTAAGTTTTTTTTTTTCCTGAGACAGGGTCTCACTCTGTCGTTCAGGCTGGGGTATAGCGGTGCGATCACAGCTCACTGTAGCCTCTAACTCCTGGGCTCAAGCGATCCTCACACCTCAGCCTTGCAAGTAGCTAGGACTACAGGCATGTGCCACCAGGCCTGGCTAATTTTAAAATTTTTTTGTAGAGATGGGGTCTTACCATGTTACCCAGGCTGGTCTCAAATTCTTGGGCTCAAGGATCCTTCCGCCTCAGCCTTCTGAAGTGCTGGGATTACAGGTATGAGCCACTTCACCCCACCAGATGTAAGTTTTTGAGGCCTGAAAAGTGTAAAGTTTTGGGAATCCTCCTTGAGAAAAAGAATGCAAAATTATAAATATAAAAATGGGTACAGGATCTTGGAAGCTACCTTTGCTAATGAGGTGCCTGGAAGCTTAAGCTTTGTTAGAGTCTCAGAAATATTCCAGTAAATATGGGAATATAGATTGAGGCCTTTGTGTAAAGCTTCAGACTCTTTTCTGATCTCCTTGTCCCCTCTGCCCTTGATCCCCAAGGGGAAGTATTAATGATGCCCGTCAAAGCCACTAATGTCCTAGGCTCTCCCTCCTTTGCTGTCCATTTCCCAACTCATTCTCTTCCTCTCCCCCACACTCAGGGGTGATCTTTTTGCAGATTTTTTTTTTAATCATCCCTTCCTCTTCCTGTGTTTTTAGGTTGGGATATGTCTTGAGAAGACCTGGGATGGAAAAATCATTGTGTTTATTGAGTAAGAAACTTTTACTTTCACAGTCTCCTCGCCACACTTTTCTCTGAACTTATTATTCCTCGCCATTGACGCTTTCAGATCTAGAAGGCTAAGACTCAGGTGTAGAGTTTAGATCAAATGTCTCAAATCCAAAGCCAGGAAGGTGATGAAAATGCAGGAAGTAGACCTGGTGTAAGAGAAACAAGTGGCAGAGACTAAAATTTTTCTGCCCTGTGGACAGAGCAGCCAAGATTTGCTCTAGACAAATGTTCCCAGATAGGCATATGATTCCAGGGGTGCAGATCTTTTTTTTTTTCCTCTCAGAAAAAAAGCAACCAGGCTTTTAAAATAAGAAATCTTCTGATTTTTTAATGTTTGCCAACAATTCAATATTTCAAAAAGACACTGAGAGCCAAAACATGTATACACCTGTTGCAGCTAATGGTCATCAATTTGTTATCTCAAGTCTATAAGAAAAGGGGAACACGGGGTTGCCAGTCAAGTTAGGCTGCATAAGTCTGTCAACAGCTTAGGGAATAGGAGTCTTCTGGTCCAACCTAGGTTTTCAGGGCTTTTGCCTATTGCTTCAGAAAATGAAGAACATATGTTTGCTTAGCTATACCCACTGCCCAAATAATCTCAGGAGAGCCCAGGTGAAGTGAAGATGGAGACAGGAGGTGACAGGACATGGCCGGTGGCAGGACTATATTCAGGTATTCACGATCATCCCATGTTTCTAATAAAATACCAGCTTAATTCCACTTTACATGCTACTACATGCCCTTTCTTTTTAGGAGATTCCTATGACTTCTTCTTGGTCTTTAATGTGTAGAAATGGTTCCTTAACTCCGTAGTGGCGGAATTTTGTGGTTTCCAATTCATCCAGGAATGTGATGCTATTGAGGATTTTCATATTCCCACATTAAACATGGAGAGGAGCCCGATTATACAGAATGTATTTCCTGTCATTTGGCCTCTTGACATTTCCAGTATGCTCTATAGCTGAGCCTGGCAGGGTTCTTGTACATAGTTTAAATCACTTGCAAAAAAAAAAAAAAAAAATAAGCAGGTCTGGAATCTCGTTTCTTTTGTCTCTAGGGAACATCCATGTTCTAAATTGACATCAACACATGATAGAAATTGGTCACTCCCTGATATAGTCATTCAGGAATCTTTGCTATTTTAAGGCCTATTATTATTTCCAGCAGTTGCTACTTCATCATTCAGCAAAATACAGTCATCCAGAACTGCCTGACATATCAGTAGTTCTGTTCCTGGCCTTCACTCTGCAGTAGCTAGCCCTGTCACTTAACACAGACATGATAGGGGGCAAGAGCTTACAGGCTCTGGGTCTAAGAAGAAATGTAGTCCAATCTGTTTCCATCCCTCCCTCTTTACTTTTCCTAGAAATCTAAGTTTGTTTGGTCACCCTGAGCAGCCTTATCTGAATGAAATCAAGCAGCCTTTGAGACTGCACCCTGCCTTTGCCAGTCCAACCGCATCTGCAACAATTTTTTGTGCAGAATGAGGGTTGAAGACAGTGAAGATAGTGAAGAAGGGAACAGACAAAGAAGAAACACAGAGTTTGTTGCAAAATACATGGGAACAATGAACAGAAAATACGGCCAAGAGAAAAGGATGAACCTATAGAAGGAGCAAATAGGGAGGAATTAGGGAAAAAAAAGTACACTAATTATAAGCTTCTCTTTCTTTTCTGACTTCTAAAGAGTATTTGAGTGTTTTACGGAATTCCTTTAATTTTACATGAGGGTACTTAATGGGATGAGTGTTTTTTTATTACTCATTTTATTTCTGTCCATTATACTGGTTCACTATAGATTCACATCCATCTAGTTGGTAAATTAATGCTTCATAGGACATAATCCTCACTGAGCTTACCTTGTTCCTATAAATGCTTTTGTTTTATTTTCTAGGTTTTTGAATCTCTGAGGTTTCAAAACAGGTATAACTGAAGATTCATTAACTTAAGCATTAGTGAGTTTCAAAATAAAGGTTTATATGAATATAGCCTTACATATATAAGAATTTAGCCAACTTCAGAGAATAAATCAACCAAGCATGGCAGGAAAGAGCATGTGAGGACCATGCAGCTGCGAGGATTTTTCTAAAAAAGTAATTGAAAGGAGGTCATTTTAAACCATAGTTTATTGCATTATCAGTTTAGAGTAGGTAGTAGGGACTGATTATGAGCTGTTGTTTGCTTAGATGACTAGGTTGTCATTTTTAATTAGCTGTATGCTTTTCTTAAAGGCTAATTGCTTTTTTCTTAAAATCAAGATTACTTGATTGCTAATGACAAGGGTGCCATGGTTACATATTTTTAAAGAAAACTCCTCAACATGCCTAATTGTACAGAACTATATTTCCTTTGGATTTTTTTTTACAATGAAGCACATATTTTTAAAACCGGAAAAACACATATTTACTAATAATATTAGTAAAATAAAATGTCTTGTTTTTGGCAAGAGGATTGCTGCTAACATATTTAACAAAATGTAAACAAACATTTGTGGTCCTATTTGGCTTTAAAATATACTTTATATATCCATTTTCTTATAAATATCATAACTTTCTGGACAGATGCACTATAGCAGCCAAATAAATACACTATATATAAAAGTGTTTTTACTGATACCCCCTATTGGAAGCTATATGCTGTCAGGGTTTTTCCTTCTCCAGCTCATATTCTGAATCACATTGTATCATCCACATTTTCTTATTGTGACTTACTGTGTATAAAGTTTAGGCAGAAGGATGGCATTAGGGTGTTCTCTTTGACTGTGGAACAGAGATTTTCTTTCTTCAGAGCTCATTTGTTCATTGATTCGCAGGTAATTTGGCTTGTTACCTCTCTAGGAAGCAGCCAGGTAAATTAAATGCTTCAGATCAAGAATGTTCTTCATCAAATTCTCATAGACTCCTCATAGGGTGCAAATTTTCTGATCACCTACTATGTGCCAGGCACTGTTCACAATTGTGAACAAAGCAGACAAAAAACCCTGTCCATGGGGGGGTTTATAGTCTAGTGAGAGAAAACAGATTGTAAATAAGATGAATAAGTAAATGAAGTGGAACATTAGAAGGCAGTATGTGCTGTGAGGAAAAGGTGGAACAGGGAAGGTAGGGGTAGAGGTGAGAGTAGAAGAATTGCAATTTTAAATAGGGAGGTTAGAGATGGCTTCATTAAAAAGGTGATATTTGAACAAAGATCTGAAGGAAGTGAGCCATAGGAGTATGAGGGGGAAAACAGTGCAAATAAAGACAACTGCAAAGGCAGTAGAAGCCCAGGGGTAGGAGTGCACCTGGTATGTTCCTCCAGTTACCACAGTTGAGAACTTTAGTTCACTACCCTCACAAAGAAAATTATGGTCAAGCATTGAGAGGTCACCAGAAGCTCTGAACATGACTCTGTTTTTCATACTTTCTTCTATCATAGAAATGGTCATGGGGAAAGCTTCCCATCCAGCCCTGTGATATTTTGGTAAATATGTAATTATACATGCAGCATCTTCCTATGTTCTCTTCGGCAACCAATTAATATAAACCAGATGTGTGGTGAGCCAGAATATCCCCTGGAGGTTGTCCTGAGAAAGTAGACACACGTTGATTTAGAGTCCACACCTGCAGCTCTTGCTGCTGTTTTGCTGCTTCTGCTGCATCTTTGACGTCAGCTGCTTAGGGAAAGCCTCTGCTTCCAAAATCCTCTCTTGTTGATTAAGTAGAGGAACTCTGGGTCAAGAAGATTCTTTAATCACCTCATTGCAAAGCACAGAGCTTCCAGGAATGGCCTTTTCCTATAGGAGGTCACTAAACCCCACCTGGTGTTTAACATGATCTCTTGCTTTATAGTGAGCGTGAAGCATTCACTTCTAGTTATTTGTGAAAGTAAAGGCTCAGAGAATGTAAGAACAGGTAGGAGTATTCGCAAAGTTGTGAGTAAATAAGTAACCTTGCTCTGTTTCCCTGATAAGCCAAGAAATACAAGCTTTCACTTTAAGCAAGATTGTGTGCATAAGGCCATTTTAAAAAGAGGTGGAAAAGAATGGCTTTGTTAAGTAGGCAAATAGTCAAGGAAAAGGATGAAAATGTTGGGATTTAAATTATTTATTAGAATAATCCGAAACCATAGCCAAACAAAGCTCTAACCACGGCTCAGATCTAAAATTTTTTTTCTTTTATTTCTCTTTTTGAATGCTTAAGTGCTGACTGGAACTTTAAAATTGGTGAAATACTCACTGTTATAATACTCTTCTCAAAGGTTAAAAGCCCAGTAATTATTGAGGATATTGACAGTAGCCATCCCACTTTGGGCATTGATTTTTTTCATATTTTAGTTATGTCCACCCAAATCATTATATCTAGATTATAATATGAAATCTTTACTTGTAATAATATTTTTAATAAAGATTTTGTTAACCCATCAGTTTTTTTTTATCATCATTGGCTCTTTTCTTGTACAAGGAAATCCTGATTTCTTACAAACCATACAACGTTCAAGGTGGAGTACTTGATGCATCTACTAAGACAAGCAACTTGGATTGTATTTCTCTTGATCCAGAAGAACTTGCAGTGCCTCCTTTTAATCAACAGCTCAGAGTATTTTGTTGATGGAAATGAAAGGTCCATGAAAGAGCTTGGTATTTTAGGTCAGGGCAGGAAACATACCCATATGGGGAAAAGCTATAAATGGCTATTATAAAATTAACACTCTCTTAGTGCTATAATCTGAACGTTGGTGTCCCCCCTGGCCAACACACACAAATTCATATGTTGAGATCCTACCACTCAAGGCGATGATGGTATTAGGAGGTGGGGCTTTTATGAAGTGATTAGACCATAAGGGTTTAGCCTTCATGATTGGGATTAGTGCCCTTATATAAGAGACCCCAGAGAGATAGCTAGCCCTTGTCACCATCCTGAGAAGACAGTAAGAAGGTGCCATCTATGAGTCAGAGAGCAGGCCCTCTCCAGATACTGAATTTGCCACTGGCTTGATCTTAAACATCCCAGACTCCAGAACTGTGAGAAACAAATTTCTGTTGTTCATAAGCCACCCAGTTTATGGTATTTTGTTATAGAAGCCCAAACAAAGACAGAAGATTGGTACCAAGGAGAGGAGGTGCTGCTGTAACAAATAACTAAAATGTGGAAGCAGCTTCAGAGTTGGGCGATGGGTTGAGGCTGGGAGAATTTGGAGGAGCAAGCTAGAGAAAGCCTTTGTTGTCGTGAACAGACCATTCTGGCTGATTCTGGTGGGGGCTGAGAAGGAGAGGACAACTGCAGAGAAAGCCTCAGTTTCTTAGAGAACAGCCAAGTGATTGTGGGCAGAATGTGGATAGAGGTATGGAGAGTAAAGGCCGCTTTTGATGAGGTCCCAGATGGAAATGAGGCACATGTTGTTGGAAACTGGAGGAATGGCTATCCTTGTTATAAAGTGGCAAAGAACTTGGCTGAATTGTGTCTGTGTCTCAGTGTTTTGTGGAAGGTAAAACTTGTGAGCAAGGAAGTTTGATATTTAGCTGAAGCTATTTTCAGGCAAAGTGTTGAAGGTGAGGCTTTTTTTTTTTTTTTTTTTGACTGCCTATAGGCTAACTATAGTAAAATGTGAGAAGAGAGAAATGACTTAAAGTCAGAATTCCTAATCAAAAGGGGAACAGAACTTTGAAATTTGGAAATTCTCAGCCTATCTATATTGGAAAAAATGAGAAACCCTGTTCAGGAGAGAAAGGGTGCTTTCAAACAATAGTTTGACCAAGAGATTAGTATTGATCGGACATCTCAACAGAAGTCAGGACCTAGTGTTTTAATGATTGGCAAGTTAGAATTTTCTTCAATGTTGTTCACTGCTTCTTGTGGTGTAGCTATGGGTCCTGAGAATACTCAGCACTGCCAAATTTCTCTACTTCCCTTGGAAATCACTTGAACTCTATGTTCTTCCAGTTTCTCTTTTAATAAAATATAATAATAGCTTCTTATTCCATAAATATGAAGGGTGATATAAATGATAATGTTTTCTTTTTTTAATCTCTGCACAAGATAAATGACTCGAGGGCAAGGAAATGCCGATTTGTCCTTTTTTTTTTAAGAAAAAAAGAATAAATTAGTTTCATTTGAAGAAACCCAGATGTCCTCAAAATAGGTCCTGTCTGCCAAAAGAGTTCTTTAGAAATTCTCTGATGAGTCAAAATTCCAAGGTTCTTTCCCATGTTGGCTTGTATGATTCCTTAATATTGCTTTGGGTTAGGTCAGAGCGATAAGGCATCTCTCACTAAAATGTTCCTACAATCCTCTTAGTTGTCAGTTACTTCTCTGACTTTAGGATTTCTCTAAAATCTTACCCCGCCAGGTCATTTTTCCTTGCTCACTGATACCTGAGCAGAGCCGCATATTAGACAAGGAAGGGAAAAATATCTGTATGAATACTGATTGATCAAATACTAATTGGTAATATATGTGTGCAGTAGTTCCCTTCAATGTATGTTATATTATACTTAACTAGTCTCCTGTCTAGGATATCAGACATTATGCATTTGGACAATATTTGTTATACTTTGTTTAATTACCTTTTATAGATTATCAATAGGTGTTTGAGAAAATGAATGAGAAGTGTGTGCAGAGCTGCTCCATAACTGTGTATAATTTTCTCCCTGGTAAAATTTCCCAGAGACCCTTCTCTGAAGTAGTCATTTAAATGATAGTGATCTCTGGATGATGCTGTTAGGATTAGATAATAAGGGTATGACTCATAAACATGTCATTTAAATCTGGGAACAAGTAACTAGAACCCACTCTCTCTAGCCAAAAACCTTTCATTTTTGTGGGTTTTCCACCCCCACATGAATGGCATACACCTCCAGTCTTTACACTGGCAGGTTTTCTTAGAAAAATGACCCATTCTATGATGAAGAATACCTAAATCCCACAAGTATAAGGAGCAGCCTGTTATTACTCTTCCTGTCCAGTACATGAAAAGCAGAAGAATGTGAGAACCAGACACAACCTGTAATTTAGTAGCCAAGCATCAGATCTGTGCTGTAACAGGAAAAATAAAAATATAGCTCTACTTTGGCATTCTTGGATGGTCTGCCCTGGAGGAGTGAAACTTTGCTTGATTTTCTCACTTCCAGAGCAATGTTCTTGTCTACCACTAGATTCCAGTGAAAGAAGATTGTGCACGTGGGGAGTTCTGTGTTTGCTTCCATTCTAAGGACTGAGATTCGGGAATATATGGTTTGTGTTTCCTCTGTCACTTGTAAAGCCTTCCTCTACTGACACATATACTTTTTCCTAAATGCATTTTAGGGTTGAACTGTTTTAGGCTGTATTCTCTTCTCTTCAAGCAGGGAACACAGTTGACTCACTGTTGAAGTAATCAGAGTTCCTTATGTCCATGATTGACTCCAACTTGCTCAGTGTCAAAAAGAACAGTCCTTCCTGCTTCAGTCTATAATGCAATAAAAAGGAGATTGATGATGGCCCTTGTTTTATCAATACCACTGACACATGTTGACCCCTTTGAGCTCTAAATAAGATATTTTTTATGCATAATTTTATGTGTATACACACATATGCATACATACCTATACCTATATAAGTATACACACACATAAACATACACACTTTTATTTATACACATGCATATGAATATATACATATGTGTATATAATTTAACTGGGAATATTCACATTTGCTTTGGTCCCTACAATGATAGCAACAAAAGTGATGAAGACATTGTTATTATTCTATAACTGTCACTGAAGACAAGATGTTTTTCACAGATAAGGGGAATTTGACACAGTTGCAAGAGAAATAGCTTTTAATCCACACAGAGTCCCCAAAGCACAAATCATTCCATGAAAATTCTGGGAATCTGAAGCTCAGAGGAGAGGCTTGATGCCTTGCCAATAGTCCTTTATCTAGTAAGTGATCTGGAGTCTAACCAGGGATTTGACTCTTAGGCCAGTGAGTTCCTTTATTCCATGTTGATTTGTAACCTGAGGTGTTTAGATCCCAAGTGTTACTGGTTCATTACCTCCTTAGCGTTCAATTCCACTGAACTTTTTATTGAGTAGTGTGTATATAATAACAGAAGCTTGGTGCTCTAAAAATGTGCAAAATTGTTTCCATCATTAAATAGAATCTTATCAATGTCATGTTAAAATTTTATATGGGGTATGCGTTCATAAGGTATCAGAAGAATCACAGTATCACAAGACAGATATTAAATTTTTTTCCTGGTAGCTGAAGAATCTAAAGAATCTTTTGGTAAGTTTGGTAGGTGTTATGGAAAGAAATAAAATGTAACTAATTCCAGCAAACCTTTGTATTTAAAGTACATGTAATAAGGGGAGACAAAAACTAGCTTTCCCCATCCTTTCCCTGGCCTCACCCTAAATTGGTGGAATTGATCTCTGTGTTTCTGAAGAGCTAAGTTGCCATGACTTCCCCTCTCACCTCTGGGCCTAGGAAAGGGAAAGCAGTACAGACAAGTAAAAGACTTTTGTGTCTCAGGGGCAGGAGGAGAATGAGTGGACGTGCAAGAGCTGAGCTGGTGCTCTGAGCTGATGAGGCTGCGTTGCAAGGGCATTTGGAGAAGAAAGGTGTTCCTAGGGTCTGGTAGGGCTTCCTGATGCTAGGAGGTGGACTGTATCCCCTCAGCCTCTGCAGTGGTAGATATTCTTGCCCCTGAGAGATGCTAATATCACTCAAGAGGTGCTTCAGGGATTCTGGCGGTGGGGACTGCACATTAGCAACTCTGACTGTGAGGGTCCCAGTGAACAATACTTGTGTCAGCAGAGAAGGCTCCTGATGGTCTCATCCGAGGAATATTAACAACAATGTGCAGTGCACACTGATGACCAGAGTGCCCTGCTCCAAATGTTCTGGAATGACCCAAGAAGAAATCATGACTAAATCACAACTTCCTTCCAGAAACATAGGAGGAAATTCCGAGCAGATGGATGATTAAAAGAAATTAAAAAAAAAAAAGTTGGGGACTATATTTCATTCATCTGACCAAAATCCTAGCCTCCTCAGATAGGTTCTTTTTCCCTTTTTGCCTGTGTGCATATCCTGTATCCAAACTTTATTTGAAGTGAGAAAGATGAGTTGAGGAAAAAACTATGAAAGTTATTTCCTGGCATCTCACCCAGGAATGAGTGATGAACAGGGCCTGGAAACAACTTTAAAAGCCATTTTCTTTGCTCATGTGAGGTCAGGAGGTTGCTCCATGCAACTCTCCGGGCACCAGAATGAATGAAAGTGGCACAAAACACACCCAAGGTCTATCATTGATTTAAAATGATTGATGGCTAGTCTTATCTGATTGTGCTACATTGTCAAACCATCCATCATCCCAAACCAACTCTGTACTCCGTAGTCCAATATATAGTTACATGTGGCCAAAGGGCTTAGGGTTTTTCTTTTTCTTTCCTTTTTTTTTCCCCCCTCAGAGAGCAGTTGGTGGTGGGGTGGGAGGAGAAAGAGAACATGTTGCTTCCTTTTACAAAACTGCAAAATAGTTATCTGTTAGGAAGAAAGTACTCTGATGACACATGCTAAATTCTTGTTAAGTTTATGTAGGAGTGTGTTCATTTCCATTGAGCAAACCACATTTTCCACATTTCCCACACTTTCCTCAGGCTGTGTCTTCCCCAAGCTTTTTAATAAGGTCTAATATTTGTCCTACTTAGAGAATCAGTCATTCTTAACTCCTAGAAAAATCTTGGTTTGAGACAGGAAGTTGAGTTTTGTAAGGATACTTAAAAAAGCATTATTAATGTACTCATTACTCAAAACATAGAAGATGACAAAAAGTATAAGGGAAGAAATACAAATCACACATGATCCCTTCTTATATTTAAGATCCCCACATCTTAAAGAGTAACTCCACTCTTTCCCTCCACTATTTTCCAAGGAGTTGATATTTATAACTAGTTAGCTATGATTACATCTTTTGCCCCTTTAATATTAACATAAGATCACGCTGGATATGCAGTTGTGTGCCCTTTTTTTTTTTTACCACATAAGATTCTACCTTGAATGTTTTAATTAGGTCATTGCAAAAATCTTCATATGCATGATTCTTATGGCCGACCAGGAATGTGTTAGTATGCTTTGACTCACTCTACTGGGTTAACTGGATTGCTTAGTGATGTGCCACCACAGCACCAAGGGTGAGCCCACCAGTGCTGCTTGTCTCACCCATGACGTGACATCTCCTGCTTACCTCTGAGCTCCAGGGTGGAGCTCAGAATGTAGCTTGCTCCTCACACCCTGCAGTGCCTCCAGTCACAAAATTTCAGTTTCGATTTTGCTCTAGGTGCTATAGTTCCCAGAAATTGGCTTTTTCCTCAGTCATCATGTAGACCCCTGTTTTTTTTTTTTTTTTAGAGGTGGGGTCTCGCTCTTGCTCAGGTTGGTCTCGAACTCCTGAGCTCAAGTGATCCTCCCACCTCAGCCTCCCAGAGTGCTAGGATTACAGGCGTGAGCCACCGCGCCCGGCTCCAGACCCCTGTTTTTATACAGTAATGAGGATCAGGCTTTGCTCTTGCCATGTATGGTAACTCCCTACATCTCTTTCCTATACACCCATCTTTCTAGAACCCAGAGAGGAATGCTGTTCTAGCTTCACATCTGAGTATCACTTGCTTAGATCCCACCGCCTTCCTCCTTGCCTTGCTGGTGCTACATTCCGTCTATCTCTTAGCAAGTTCTACTGTGCCCTGGACCCTGGTATTATACCTGTGTCCTGAATGTGTGTTGCTGTATTCCACCCACATGCTCCTTTTTCCTAGATGTTAGCCTCAGTCACGCCTTCTGCCATCATCAGCCCCTGAGTCCTATTAAAACAAACTTGCTGTAGTTTCTGTAGCTGTAAGCCAGTTGGTTGAAGGAATTGCACTAGGCTTCATATCCTGTGATTCTTTGATTCCCAGATTCCCCCTCTTCAGGTAGCTCCTGCAAAGTGACATTTCATCTGGGTGCTTTGCATAATTACTGGGGTCCAAATCTCCCAGAAGGTTTCCTCTTGGCTCACTGCCTTAAGCCACTGGTTCTCAACCAGGAGCAATGTTGCCTCCTTGGGGACATTTGGCAATGTCTAGAAACATTTTTGGTTGTCACTAGAGAAATCTACTAGTATTTAGTGAGTAGAGACCAATGATGCTGCTAAACATTATACAAGGCATAGGACTGGGCCACACAATAAGGAATTAACTGGCCCAAAATATCAATAGTGCCAAGGTTGAGAAATCCTGCCTTAAGGTATGTATACCATGGCCCATGAGCATATGATGCCACACCCAACTCTGGCTCACGGCATGCTGTACCTCACCTTTATGATTCTTAGAGAGACATTCAACACTCCTCCCTCCACCTGCCTAACTCAACAGTAGTGGATAGATGCAATACCAGGCCTTGAATCCTTTATATTGAAAATAAAGGCCCAGGCCTCACCAAAGAATTCTAGCCATGCATCATTATATGAATGGCACTAAGCAAGGTACTGCGAATAAGATACAATCTTCATGCTCTGGTACTTTTGGGCTAACATGGAAAATAAAATGTGTTCACATATGACTACTTAGTATCCAGATCAGTGTACTCTGACATGAATCTGTGCAAGTAATTAATTTCATGGAATATGGCTACTCCTGGCCTGTTCCCACCCTCCTAATTCCCAGGAATATCCTCAATTCTGGATAGGCACTCTGACAAAAAAATATCTGAAGAAAACTAAATTAACATCCAGAAATAATGTATAAAATACACCAAGCCAGTAATTTCATACGGAAGCCAAATTCCTTGTGCTGCCAAAATTCTTATCTGGTGATATCCTTCATTTCACCTAATAACTTATATGTTCTAATGAATGGGAAAATGAAACAATTCAGTTCCTTTCTCAGTGAAATGTATTTTTACTCTCTATTACCATGCTCTTCCTCTCTGCTCTTGGTGTTTCCTGTACTTGTCTTTCCAGTCAGTTCTCAGCTTTTCCCTCAAACTACTTTCCCTAACATCTTTCCCTACTTTTCCCTAACCTCACCTCTCTCTGGTACCTTTTCCATATTAAGTAGAATGATGAAAGTTACAAGATGGTGATATACAAACTACTGCAGGAAACAGAGGAGGGGATGTTACATCCATCTGGGACTTAAAGCACCTACGGTGGAGGTGGCATGGGTAGGACTCTCTAGTAGAAGGGACAAGCATGGCAAAGGCAGTATTGCAGGGAAGTACATGACATATTTGGAAACAGAAAGTGATATATTTTGATTGAAGTGTAGTGGGTGTGAGAAGGATCAGTGAGTAGAGAGGCTAGAAATGTAGACTTGAGCCAGATTATTGCAGGCTTTGAATTTGAAGGCTGAGAGCTTAGGCTTTACTTTATAGGCAATAAGGACTCATTGAACTGACCGTGTTATGATCAAAGCTGCACTATAGCAAGATTACTTTGGCAGCAGCTTGAAAGATAATGGGCAGCATGGATGTCAGACTCAGATGACCAAATCTGTGTGCTAGACCTGCCATGCTTTGGCTAAGTGAACCAGGATAGGTCACCAAATCTTTCTTCACCAGTTTCCTCATCTATTAAATGGGGTTGGCAATACATTTCCTACAGGTCTTTGACATGAATTGGAGAGAATAGGTTTAAAAGAGCAGTACTAAGCCTGGAAGACAGTAGGGACTCAATACATATTCACTGGGAAAAGGCAACATTGGAGGCAGAAAGATTCAAGAGTATTTCTCAATAGTATGAGTAAAAGCTGTGAGGGCTTGGGGAAAAAGGAAGGAACATGAAAGATAATGTAAAAGAAGAGTCTCTAGATCTTGAGAAAAGTGAAAAAGGGAAAATAGAAGATGACTGATTTGTTGACAATTGCTGACAGGAAGGATGAAGGTGCAATTATCAGAGACAGAAATAGTATATAAGGAAGATATTTGGTAATTGCCGTAAGAATCGTACATCCCATAGAATCTGGCTTCTCAGCTAGTTCTTTCTGGAAAGAATATCAATTACAATAGTAGCTAAGGAGTAAATAACACTTAATTCTCCCATAAATTTTCATGGTAGGTACTTCCTTAGGTATTATATATTACCCTCATTTAAAAAAATTAAGAAACTGAGGCACAGAGTGGCTAAATAAATTGCCCAAATTTGAATAACTACTAAGTATCTGAATCAGGCATTAATCTTAGGCACTCTGATTCCAGAATTGGGATGCTTAATCTCTATGTTATACTGAAAGGATTAAAATACTAGAAGAATTTCTAGATAACTCAGGTTTTCTGAAGGACAGGTCTGGCATGGCTGGTCTACTGTGAGGAACTATAAAAGATGTAGCATGCCAATGACTTTCCAAGGAAACAGATATAAATTTTAGTTAACAAACTAAGAAATACTATGTCTCTTTATTTTTTTAATCAATTGAAATTAAACTAAGATTCCATTCTACCAGGATGGAAAGAAATTTTCAGATATTAAGGCTACCCTTGAGAGGGTTATGGTATATCATGGGTCTTAGGAAAGCAAAAATGTTGGAGGACTTCTCTAGTCATTAGTCATAAATCCACATTACATATTGCTGAGGCTCCATTTGTACCAGCCTACACAGGCATCTTCAGGCCTGGTGTCTCTGCAACTCCCAGGGTCCTTAGTGGCAGAGGAAAGTTGGAGATCATAGGAATCCAGATTTCATGTCCATTGACCTTACTTGCATCACATCCCTTCTGCAACATCTTGTCCCCTCCACAGAGCTATGCTGCAAACAGTGACTGAAACACCCAATTTCTTCCCAGCACAGAGCAGTCTCTCCCTGTCCTTGAATTTGGAGGAATTCTGCTCCTTTTCCTCCCTCATCAAGACACCAAAGATAATATTTCAATGAGTTTTGGCTTTTTCAAACAAGAGGAAAATGCATCCACCTTTACAACTACAAAAATACAGTTTGGGACAACATATAACAAGTAAAGAGATTGAGTTAGTAATTTAAAGACTTCCAATGAATATAATCCCTACCCCAAATGGCTTCACTGATGAATGATGAATTCTACATAACATATAAAGAAGAATCAGTACAAGATCTTTATGTACTCTTCCAAAGTTCAGAATAAGAGAGAATACTTCTCGACTTATTCTATGAGGCCAGTAGTATTCTGATCCAAAAACCAGACAAAGATATCACAAGTAAAGACAAATATATAGAACCATAGCTCCTATAAATATAGATGTAAAACCCCTCAACATAATACTAGCAAACCATATCCACCAATTTACAAAAAAAGATTATACACCATGACCAAGTGAGATTTATTCCAGGAATACAATGTTGGTTTAGCATCTGAAAATCAATTAGTGGAATACACCATGTCAGTAAAGGACAAAAACTATATGATCATTTCAATAGATGCAGAAAAAGCATTTGACAAAATTCAACACATTTTCATGGTGAAAGCACTCAATAAAGTAGGAATTGAAGGAAAGTTCATCAACCTGATAAAGGGCATCTGCAAAAATACCCACAGCAAACACCATACGTAATGGTGAAAGACTGAAAGGTTTTGCCCTAAGATCAAGAACAAGACAAGGACATTGCTCTTGCCACTTACATTATACTGGCAGTTCCAGCAAGGGTAATTAGGCAAGAAAAAGAAATGAAAGACATACTGATTGGAAAAAAACCCCACAACTATCTGTATTTATAGAAGCCATGATCTTGCATATAGAATCCACTAAAGAATCTTATGAATCCTAAAGAATCCATTAAAAAACTTCGAGAAAACAAATGAGTTCAGCAAGGGTTCAAGGTATAAAATAATATAAAAAATCAATTATATTTCTATACCCTAGCAATGAACAAACTGAAAATAAAACAAAATAACAATGCCATAAAAAGAATAAAATTCTTAGGAATAAATTTAGCAAAATAATTATAAAATGTATACTCTTAAAACAACAAAATATTATTGAAAGAGGCTAAAGACAATTTAAATAAATGGAAAGACATGTGATATTGATGGATCAGAAGATTTAATACTGTTCAGATGGCAATGCTTTCCAAATTGATCTGCAGACTCAACACAATACTTGTCAAAATTCCAGTTGGTTTTTCTGCAGAATTTCACAAACTGGTCCTAAAGTTCATGTGGAAATTCAAGGGACTCATAGCAGTCAAAATAATTTTGAAAAAGGAGAACAAGTCGAAGGATTCACATTTCTTGATTTAAAAACTTACTACAGAGCTATAAAAATCAAGACAATTTGGTACTGGCATAAGAACAGACATCTAGATAAATGGAATACAATGGAAATTCCAGAAATAAACTCTCATATTTATAATCAGTTGACTTTCAATAAGGGCCCCAATACAATTCAATGGGGAAAGAATAATCTTTCAACAAATGGTTCTGTGACAACTGAAATCCCACATGTGAAAGAATGAAGTTGGACTCTGCCTCATATCACATATAAAAATTAACTCAAAATGGGTCAGAGACATAAATATAAGAGCCAAAACTATAAAACTCTTGAAGAAAATATAGGAGTAAATCTTCACTGCCTTGAGTTAGGCAAAGCCTTCTTAGAAATGACACTAACAAAACAAGTGATGAAAAAAATAGGTGAATTGGGCTATTTCGTCAAAATTAAAAACTTGTGAACTTTAAAGGATGCTATCAGGAAAGTGAAAGGCAACCCAGAGAATGGAAGAAGATATTTGCAAATCATATATGTGGTAAGGGACTTGTATCTAGACCATATAAAGGATTCTTACCACTTAATAATAAAAGAGTAAATAACCCAGTTAAAATTTGGCAAAGAATATGAATAGATGCTCCTCCAAAAATGATATACAAAGGAACAAGAATCACATGAAAAGGTGCTCTGCATCATTAGCTATCAGGGAAATGAATATCAAAACATGATATACCACTTCACATCCACTAGGATGATGATAATAAGAAAAACAAATCATGACAAGTGTAGGCAAGGAAGTGGAAAAATTGAAACCCTTATACGCTACTGGTGGGAATGTAAAATGGAGCAGTCACTGTGGAAAATAGTTGGCAGTTCCTCAGAGGGTTAAACATAGAGTTTCCATATGACCCAGCAATCCCACTGCTAGGTGTATGTACCCAAGAGAAATAAAAACGTATGCCCATAAAAAACTCACACATCATGTTCACAGCAGCATTAGTAATAATAGCCAAAAAGGTGGAAAGAACTCAAATATATATTAACTAATGAATGGATAAATAAAATGTGATATAGTCATATAATGGAATATTATTCAACCATAAAAAGGAATAAAGTATTTGATACATGCTAAAACATGTATAAGCCTTGAAAACATTATGCTAAGTAAAAAAAGCTAGTCACAAAAGGCCACATATCATATGACTCCAGAATAGATATGTCCATAAAGACAGAAAGTAAATTAATGATTGCTTAAGGCAGGAGTGTTTGGGGGTGATGAAAATGTTCTAAAATTAATTACTGGGTTAGATGCACAACTCTGTGAATATGCTAAAAATCATTGAATTGTATACTTAAAATGGGCTTATGATAATGTAGCTTTATGAATTACATAAATTGTAGCTCGACAAAGCTGTTATATAAAAATAGTACTTGAGGCAAGAAAAATGCTAACAGCTTTGGGAAAGAGGAGGGAAAGATACACAGAATAAAATTCAAATTTCTATCTTAAGAGAAATAACACAATGTATTATCTGTCTATCTTGCCATAATATTTTGTTTATGATTCCCTATGGAATCATTTTGGAATGAATGGAATCAAGTGGAATGAATATTTTCCAATTGAAGTTTGGCAACTGAATATTTTTGTCACTGCAGAGAAAACAATCAGTATTTCTCTTCTCCATTCCCCGTCCATCTCCCCCTCGTCCAGGCCCATAGTCAACCACCTGGTCAACTCTCTGGAAAGGACAAACATTAGCCGATTTAAATACATACTGAGATATAAAATATTCATATCCCAAACTTTTCCTGAAACTGAAAGGTCCATGGAAGGTTAGTGAGCCAGAGTATCCCAAGGGAATATCTGCAATCTCTGAAGACAGATCCAGCCAAGTTACCATGTTATCCAGGATTAGAATTTAGGGCAAGGGGGACAATTTGGGAAGAGAAACTGCTGAAACTCCAGTAATAAAGCCATAGTTTGGTTATTAATGTTACTATAAAGTAGCAACAATTTTAAAAATTGTCTCTTGAAATAGAACCAGAGACTAGTATTTTAGGATAGTGGGGGAGGATTTAGTTAAGATTTAGGAAGATGTGAAGAACATTCAGATGAAGCAAATCTGAGAGAATATTAGAAAGGAAAAAATGTTCTTTTTAAGAAATTAGAAGTAGGAAAATGAGATGGATTACTGCTGTTTCAGAATGGGCAAGGAGGGGATAAAACAAAACCAATAATTAATCTTATAGTATATGAGACCAAAGGAAATTAAAGTAAAATGAATATGAATGACTTGAGTTTGTTTTGGAATAGAAAACCTATTTAATAGTAACGCAACTGCCCAGACTGAAAAGAAATGTTTGGGAAGAGATGAAGAAAAGCTTATGAAGGCCAAATTTATTGAGCTTTTAAAATATGATCATATTGGAGTGAATTTCAGAAGTTGTGATTATTGAAACTACTTACTACTTCTCTTCATTTTCATCTTGCCAAATCCTGCCAGTTAAAGAGCACACAACTTAAACTGTTGCAATGAAATTTAGAGAATCCACAAAACTTCATTAAATGTCCCCAAAATCACACTGAATCTAACAAAAATCAGTTTTGCCTGTATTTCAAATGTTGCTCTCCTCTCAGAGTCCATAAACCACATATAGAGTTGTAATGAAAGAAATGCTGATAAGTTGCAAATGTTCTAGACATATTGTGATATTTATCTGCAATAAGGATGTATTTCCTGCCATGCCCCTCCCTCCCTTTGGTATTCTAGCAAATACAGATGATATGTGCTATGGGACTAGGAAATCCCAATAAAACCATGATCTAAATATCTAGTTATAATTCTTTAAAAAAAAAAAAAGCAAAATCCAAAACAGGTATGTTTCCTTTTTAAAGAAAAAAATACAAGCAAATGAATTTCAGATTTTGAATATTAACATTAAAAAGAATATCCACATCAAATGTCAGAGATGGGGTGCGAAAGAAGGAAAGGTAGGAGGACGAGGCAGTGTCACTGGAAACACATTGATAGATTAGCAATGAAAAGCTTAACCAGAAGGAAACTGCTTACAAATTTTTATGAGAGAAGGTTAATCTAAAATGACACCAGTCCCGAAAAGGTTAGCTGTCACATTTAATAGCAGGGGCATACAGTGGTCACTGGCTACCTAAGGGAAGAAGTTGGTAAATGACTTTCTCTAGTTCACATACTTTCTGGAAAGAGCAGCTCTTCGTTGTCTTTGGCTGGCCTGCATTAGGAAGGCTTGCCATTCCCTGCAAGGTTTTGTTAACCTAGCTCAGCAGCAGGTCCTGATTGGTCATGGGAGAATCTGGGCTAAATGGTATACATTTCCGATGATGTAAAAGTAAATTAGAGAACAGGGCAAGTTATTACACCAGAGAACGTGGGGCAATGGGGAATAATAAAAATCAGGCTACTCTAATTTCCTTTGAGCAACTAAATATATACAGGTCATTATTTCCTGTAATCCGCAGGCCTCCCAGTGCAAGTCCCAGCCTCGTGTTAAAGCCTCCGAGACAAAAACAACAAAATGCAATGTGGGGAGAAATGAAAAGGGCTGCAATGCTATTTAAAGAATGGATTAAGCACAGTTTACAGATGCTGGATTTCTTCCTATTTTGGAATGTTAAATTAGACAACCAAAGAGGAAAACTCACCTGGTTTGAAAAATTCAGACGTTTTCCTAACAGTAATTTCATTCCTGTTCCCTGCAGTATTTGTTCCTCTACATCGCCAAGGTGGCTGAGCCGCATTTTAACTTCCTTGCCAAGGCTGGATCATAAAGGGACTCAATTTCTTCTTGAATAGGGTTTAGGCTATACTTAACATTATTTCTCTGGAGAATGTTAGTCCCTAATTTTAAGTCTATACCAGAATTGGTCTATTTCCTGGGACATACACCATGCTGCTTTTCTAGGAATGAGGAAGTCTCTTTTCCAGTAGGTGGGTCGGTCTATACATCCCTTTCGATATACGAGGACTTCTAGGCAATCAGAAAAGGCTGTGTACAACTCATGGCATCTTCTGTGTTGGCAAGAGAATGACTCAGAAAGATGAAGCTTTTACCTCTGTTTGTGGCTGCATGAACCCCCTACATTCAACTCACCAGATGGACTTAAACATGCTGATTCTTGGGCATCTAATTAAGCTTGCTGAGGGGTGGAACCAAAGATCCGTTTTAAATAAGGGCCCTAGGAGATTCTTATACATACTAAAGTCTGAAGACCATTGCTAGCCATTCTTCACATTCTTCACAAAACTTATCTAAAGGGATTGCTAGGGATCTTCTTTATATTTGTGTCTGGGGACATGTAAAACAATATTCATCATGACTGTACCAGGATTTATTCTATGCACTATAATATTGCAGAGGATAGAATTTTCTTCCCATGATACTAAATTCTTGCACTACTAAGTTAGCTTATAATAAAGTCCCATTGCATTTTCACATGTCCTTATTGTTTCACCTATGGAATGATGCATAATTAATGAAGCTTTCCTCACATGGGGATTCTTGTCTTTCTGGTAGCTTGAGCAGAACAGAGGGGGCTGAGGAATGGTAGAGAGTCCTTATTCTTGGAGGCTGGAATGAAGACACCAAATTCTTACCTGTTCCCAGTAAATCTATCTGGAAAGTCTAGAAAATATCTGATGATGGCAAAGGTTACAATAAGACTCTAAGAAACTGTGAGTGTGGATCCAGGAGGTCAGACTGATGAGATGGGGGCAGTAAGTGAAAGACAATGGGAGTAGTCTGGCTAGAAAAATGACAGGATATGGTCATCTAATGTATATCTAAATAGGAATTTCTTTACTAACAACTATTTATATAATTACATAAGCCGTCCCATTTTACTTGGGATAGCTCTGACCTAGGTTTCTTGCCTCATTGCAATCATTAATTGCTCCTCTTTCACTCTCAAAGGTATTTCAGTTTAGATTTAAGATGATATCCATACACAGTAAAATCTAGTCCTCCCATCCCCTTTGCTGGTGCCACATACCCACATTCCATTATTAGAAGATTACCAAGTCCCTTTAAGCCCCTATGATTTCTTTGCCTCAGAGTAAGTTTTAACAAGGTGATTTGAGACGGTGAAGGCAGTGACATTGAGCTAGAGAAGCACCAGGTCCCGCTGGTACTAGGTGCAGAGTGCAGGAAGGGTGACATCAAATAGAATGGTATAGAACGGGAGATTGGGGACAAGAAAGGCAAATTGTGTCAACTTCACAAGTTTGCTTCAGGTCATTTCTGGTATTACCAAAAAACTTATTACTTCTGATAACATTTTTTCATAAAAAAATTATGTTTGTAATTCAGAGCACTCAAAATGTTCAGAAATTATCTTTTTATCAGACCATTGAATGTACTTATTTTTATAACTTTTTTTTATTAACTTGATAAACATGTTTGAAAATCACACACTTTTCTTCTGATTTATTTATATTAACATTTATAGCAACCTTTTCCAGGTTTTTTTTTTCCCCATCATCTTTGGTAATAGTCTAAATATTATTAATTCCATATTAGAATTTAAAAACTCTCCCTTTTCAGGCAATGTTGGTATTCTAGAATCATAGAAAACTGGACATCTCTATTTAAAGAAAGTAATTACCATAGGTTTTATGAGGTTTGGGAGGCAGAGGAGAAAGTTAAATAAAACCGGGGGCTAATATTTAGTATTTAATAATTTGGGGGAAAAAAAAGACACTCATAGAACTAAGTTCCATTGCGGCTGCCAGAATGTGTCCCTGAGAAAATAAACATATGCACCCCCTCCAAAAAAAAAGTGAGAACAGGATTTTTTTTTTCACTTAATTTGCTGTTTGTTTCTAAAAAAAATCCACCCCCACATAGGTCACTTGGAATTCATTTTGTCTACATCCTGGACTGCACGTAGGGAGGAAAAAAAGACAAGAAAAAAATGCCTGGGATCTGAAAGGAGGAATGCGGGAGGGCATGGGAATTGCAGTGTCGTGGTGGTCACCAGAGCATATTTTGGCTTGTCTTAAAACAAGCAAGCACCGTCGGACCTCTGCAGCACTAGCGAATGAGGCCGGCTGTTAGGCTACCTATCCGAGGCTGGCCGCCGGAGCAAACGCCTGGGTCTGCAGCCCTTTCCGCAGCCCCTGCCCGCGCTCTGCCTGCCAGTCGGGCTCCGACCTCTGCCCCGACCCGGGGTACTGTTTCAGTTCATTCCAATGATTCAACAGTTCGAAGATGGCAAGACTCTTGTGTTGTCAGGAGAAAATCAGGGCAGTGGCTTTTTCTTCATACTGAAATCAGGAGTGTTTGGGTTTAATTATATTAGCTAGTGCCTGTTCATTAATTTTCCCAATCAGGGAGACACGTGTGCCGGGAAGATTGGCAACGGGTTAGAGTGGTTATTAAGGCAGGGCATCGCAAAGGAAAGGTATCCGAACTCTGACAAAATCAGACGTCTGAAATTTCAATCAAGAGCCCCTGGGTTCCAGTGGCAGCTTTACTCCCTGAAAAAAGACAGCTTCTCTCCCATCTGGAACCCCATGTCGCTCAGGGAAACCGGCTAAGTCATTGGACACCCGCTCCAAATATGCTGATTTTCCAGTGCCGGAAAAATAAACGGCTCCCTCTGAACTCCATGTAATTGGTTGATGGACCACTTTTGAAAAGTCTCTTACATCTTCACTCACTGCTGCTCAGTGAAGCTTCACCACCTCCCCACTTCAAGAAAAGAAAAAAAAAAAAAGGCAATAGAATGTACTTAGTGAAACCAGCAAATTTGCCATTTTTGCTACTTTAGCAAAAATGTTAATACTTCAACTTTCTGTTAGGGATGTCTTGGAAATTCTGCTTATTTTTTCCCCTTTGGAGAGTTTAATGTGTACCTTAACGCCCCCTTTCATTATCGGCCTGGCCTTCTTCCCAGCGTTTCCCTGCTGACTCCGGACCTATCCTGGTTATTTTGTGGTCGTGGCTGGCTCTTGGTCATTCAGACATGTTTGTGGCTTATAATGTATCAAATTAGATGCTACAGTCTCCTAGGTCTCTTCCCTATGCCCTGACAAAATTTGTCTTGCTCACAAATCTTTACTGGCCTCCCTATACTCTTTAATCGCCTATCTGCTTTGTGAGTCTGAGAAATGCTCAATGCCTGTCTCTACTCACAATGAAAATGGCCAAATTGTAATAATTCAAAGGTGTCCTACTAAGCTTTTTTAATCCTTGAGGATATAGTTCACCAGTGAATCTCCTTGATGTTTAGGCTGTCAGCCAGTCATGTTGCTTATGCTGGGGCTCTAGAGAATGAAGCAATGGCTATCATAACCCTAAACTTTTACCAATTTCAGCTGAAGAGCTATATTTCTTTCCTGACTAGCCAAACGTTCAAATAGAGTGACTGTTAGAATTTGTGTGATATTTTTCATAGGTTAGCTATAACTCCTGTATGTTTTGAGTTGAGAACATGGGTTTTGGGGCTAGATATATTAGGCTCACATTCTAATCCTGCATATATCTACCTGTAGGACTTTAGGCAAGTCACCTATGGTCTGTCAGCATTTACTCAGCTATAATATGGACCTGATAATAGTGCCTACCTCAGATGTTGTTGGAAGGATTAAATGAATAAATATGCCTATAGAACAATGTCTCGTCACAAGGCAATAAGTGTCAGTTCTTACTATTATAATACCATAAGCCAATTTCTATTATGGCATCTAAGACTCTGGTTCATAAACTTTATTTACCTGATTTTATTCCTTTGTAAACTCTTGGAGAATAAAGACTTGAGCTCTCTGTATCTCTGTGTCCTTAGTGTATCACTGCAGTGCCTTGTATAAAGTTACTCAATAAACACTTGTTTGATGGATGATGGATGGATGGATAGATGGATGGGTGGGAGCACAGATGGATATATGGATATATAGCATTGGGGTTGGTCTTAAGCAATCATTTTAAGATCATGAAGGTGTCCCTTGTGACATCTCTCTTTTTCTTCAGCTGTTCAGATTATGGTGCTTTTCCAAGCTTGGACATTCTCCATGGGTGGTTTTCCTTCATCCTATCAAATTTTTTTCCTTTTTAGTCCTTTAAATAAATGGTTATCTATTTTGATCAGTAAGTGAAAGGGGCTTTATGTGCTACAACTTTTAGATAGCTTGTATATTTTATCAGAGGTTTTTTTTCTCACTGCTTCATTCCAAGGAAGTGACTAACATGGGAATTTAAGTAAAGCTATTAGGAAAAGTATTTTCTGTAGGAGGCTTTTGGAACTTCTTTAAATCATACCCCATAAACATCTGCCTTCTCTACCTGGGGCTAAAGCTGACCCTGAATAGTCCTTTGTTCAAACAGATGAATAAACTCATTTTGGGTGAAAAGATAGGGAGTAAATACTGAAAGAGTAAATGCCACCAGCAAGCCCCCCTAGCATATGCTGAGTTATAGTTTACCAATAGGTTGAACACTTGCAGTTTAGCCTCCCTCCCCTCCCCTTGGGGAAGTGAAGCCAGAGTGTCAACATGAAATATTCAACTCTCACATTTTCCAGGTGTACACAAGCCAAATCTTGCAATGATGTTGGCAACATCTCACTGTTGCAAAATAATGGAGAAATTTTTCAAGCAAATGATTCTCTGGCTATCTTAAGAATATCCTTTATTCCTATTTGTTCTTTCAAACTTAATATTTCAACAGTGGTGGAAGGTCAAAGTGGCACTCAGACAAGTGTCACCTATTTTGCTGAGGTAACAGGTAAATAATAATGACATTCTAAAGCTAGAAAATACAATGGATGAAGCAGAATTGAATAAAAACTCTAAAGTTTAATATTCGCACTGTTGGGACATTTATTAATCAGGTTGGGGATATGTCATTACTAGTCCAAATGCCTGGCTAATGGCTGTTGGTTACTAAAAGCATATGTAGAGCACAGTTGAAGGTTCTCAAACCACAGAGGAAGGTAATGTAGGAGGAAGAAGGATACCACTGGGTTCACCTTTTCATTGTAAGCAGCTCCTACTCCTGGTGGATGCTCTGAAAGAAGTTTGTAAAAGAAGATGTAGAGGAGGAAGAGAGGGGATCTCAAGGTCACACGTGGTGAAAGAGTAAGGACAGAAAAGGAGGGGGAAAATCAGCATAGGATGTAAAAAAGAAACAGTCACAGAAGAGAGAGAAAAATCCAATAATTTAATTCTACAGCTGCAGGGGAAAGGAAAAATGATCAGTGGAAGGTATAACTTGCACAAAGATGGAACAGGGTGAGAAGCAAGGAACAGAGAGAGGATATATTTATTACCTACCTACTATATTCTGGGCAGAGTTGGCCATATTTAACATACCAACAATCCTCTGATATAGGTATTTTTGGTCACCATTTCATAAGAGAAGAAATTGGGACTTATAGAGGTAAAAGCACATGCCTCAGGTCAGTGTTAAGTAAAAACAGATCCAAGATTCCAATGCACATTGTCTAGACCCACCTGCATTTTCTTCTGTGCCTTCTGCACTTTTTCCTGTACCTTCTGACTTAGCCAGGGCTTTTGATTGGGCTAACATGCTCTTTAGTTTCCTAAAAAGTGGTGGAGCCTCCAGAGAGAGTACGATGGAATGGTGAAAAGGAAGTTGTCACAGGAGTGATGGATCCCTTAGTTTCAGTACAAGCTTTGTCACTAACTAGTTATGTGCTTTTGACCACCAATCGAGGTCCCTTTCTTCCTCATCTGTTTAATGAGGGGGTAGGGACTCAGTGTTGCCTGAAGGTAGCTTTTGGCTCCAATATTCTGTGGTTCAACTGAAATAAAGGAAAGTGAACATAACTAGTGAGGGCTGGGTTCTAGAAATAGTACATAAATATACTCCCACCAAGTAAGGGTTGTTAAGGTCATTAGAGGAAATGCTTTAAATTTACATTACATTACGTAGATGCAAAAAAGTTACAAGAGAATATTGAACAAATATGAAATTCAAAAGACATATTTCAAAACTTTTTGGAAAGCATTTGAAGGGAATAAAGAAGGGAAGTCAGTAGGAGAAAGGTTGAATCAAAGTTTTCCCTTCTTTGGGGAAACAGCTGCACTACTGATGTTCCTTTCCCTGTAACAGATTTGTGAACTGATTTCAGAATATGGAGCCACATGTAGTATTCTTTCCCCTCACTTTAATAATTTCAGTCTACTAATTCCAGATTGCATCCCTAGCTAAGTAATTTCATATTTTGTTTACTTTGTAACTTGCTGTGAGTAGCTTAAACATTAACAATTAATCTTACATATCTTTGTACTCAATTCAGAGGCTGCTAAACTAAACAACACACGTTATAATAATCATACTCTGCCTAATCATCAACCCTTATATATCTAACACACTTTATAAAGTTCTAAGCTATTTTCTATATATCAAAACCTCTCTGGATTTTTTTATGCAGCAAGGTTGGTATGAATAAATTAGATTAATTATAAATATGAAATTTGATTTTCACACAACTGCATAAAGAACATAAAAAGCAGATTTCATTATTCTCATGTATATATGACAAATCCAAGGCACAGAGAGGTTAATGTTGTTGCCTTGGTTCACAAAGTAACTTAGTGAAAAAGTGAGTCTACAACCGAGGTGCTCTGATTTCAGATCAAGCTCTCCCTTGACTATGGCCTGCTAATGTTCTTCTTCGTGCTTAGGTAGTCTTAGGGACATAACAAAACTGAAGCATCAGAGAAAGTTTGGGATAGAAGACAGAGAATAGAATTTAAACATTTAGCTCTGGGTCCTAATGTGAACTTTGCTACTCACTTAACCGCTCAAAAACTTTTTCTTCACTTGCAAAATGCAGATGATTACTCATAACCTGAAAGGTTTTTGTCCAAAAGAAATAAGGTTATTGGTTTAAAAATAATTTTATGATTATATAGTAGATACATGTTACTCACATTATGAATATAGCGCCAAATCGTCAATTATCTATATTTTTGTCATCTAGTAATAGCATAACAATTTTATACAGCTTCACATTCGCTCATTATTTCTTTTAATTTTAATATAGTTTAGTTTCAGTAATATAACATAGCCATGATATCATAAGAAAAAAAGAAACATTTTAAAATTACCCTTGTCTCCCTATTCCTAGACTGTGTCTTCTCTTGTCTGTTTGCAGAGATATGGCACACTTCTTTGATACGTGGTTCTTCAAGTGCAATTCCCCAACCAGCTGCAGCAGGATCATTTATGAACTTGACAGAAAGAGAGATTCCAGGGTCCCTCCTCAGACCTACAGAATCAGAAACTCTGAAGTTCAGGTCCAGCAATCTATGTTTTAACAAGCTCTCCAGGTGATTCTGACCCACACGAAAGTTGGAGATCCTATGCCTTAGATCAGTGTAAAGCACCATCCTGAAGTAAATCCTGTCCAATTCACAAATATTCATTGAACAGCTACTAAGTGTAAGATACTGTGCACACTGATTAGAAAAATAAATGAATAAAGCAGATCTCATGATTCTTGCTTCAGTGTTTAAAAGAGAAACACGGAAAGAGAAAGGACTGGGTCAAGTCATACAAAGTTTAAATTTAAAATCCAGCTCATCTGGGTTAGAAATGGCAAGTAATTCGATTCAGCCGAGAAGGACTTTCGTGTTATGTAACACTGGAGACATATTCCACGCCCCCAAGAGCAGGGTCTTCACAGGATGCGTTTGTCTTTCCTATTAACATCATAGATTAGGAGCCTACCAAAAAACACTTTAATTTCTGAGAGGGAGAGGGGGAGAGAGAGAGAAACATAATATTTAATCACAATAAGATCTCTCTCCAAAAGGAAACTAAGACATTTTTGTTCTGCTCAGCACCTTGAGCAAATTTGAGTGGGAAGAGGGTAGAGGAAGAAAGCGAGAGATTGCAAAAAGGAGACAGAAATTTTTGGTCTTACCTGCAAAGTAGAGCAAGTGGAAAAAACAAAACAAAACCTTAGTCACCGCTGAGGCCAATGGCATTACTGTGCAGGGGAGGGTTCAGTCAGGTGCGGGGAGAAGCTGTTACTCTCCGGAACACATTTCCCAAATGTGTGTTATCAGAAAGCTATTTGGTTATAGACACTTCCAACTATTTTGAAGCCATAAAATAACTGCAGTCACACCTTCACAACATATAATTATTTATGTGTTTTTTAATAACTTTCATAAATTTACAATTAATAAAACCTAGACAATAATATTTAGAAGATAAAAACAAGCAAATAGAATTCCTAACAGTTTCTTCACCCAACCCATCGGTTTGCCTTGCTCACCCACTTTGGGAATCACTAGTTGGCATTAGGTGAGGTTGCAGTGGGAGAGGAGAAATGGATCTGCTCATTATGCCCTCAAGCATCAGTGATTCAGCTAGACATGTATAGACTGTAATTTTTGATGGTTAATATATATTTTAATCTGCTAGATCCTCTGTCCACTAATGGAACCATTCTTCCCCTCCCCCACAGTCTGTCCTGATACTTTTTCACTAGTTTCTTTAGAACCCACCATAGCTTCTTCCAGTGGTAGGGTGGTCACCATGACATATATGGAGAGGAATATCCAGAAAGCAGTTTAAACTTATTTGGCTGCACACAATACCCCACCACTCATAAACCTACAGCTCTGTAAACAAAACCAAACCCAAGAGTAGCAATGTGTTTGTGGGTGCTTTGGGCAGGTGGAAAGGGGAAATGATTTTGAGGCACCCAAGGCAGGTTTAAAGGCATAGCTTTAAACAACAATTCAGTGAGCAAGAATTTGGACAATGCCAGAAATTGGAGGCAGAAATGACTCAATCATTTGAAGAAACTTTGAGTAGGTTTTTGGATTAATTTTTTTTTCTGTTAAATGATGTTTTCATTTGTGTGTGTGTGTGTGTGTGCACGTGCACACGCACAGCATGGAGCAGAAACATTGAGGAGGAGGTTTTGTTAGGGAGAAAACAATAAGAGAAATATTAACTCATTTTGATCTAGAAAAAAAGAGCCAGGCAGCCAAGACTGAGCTCTTAGGTTCTTTAGGCTGTGGACCTAACTATCAGGGAGAGAGGATCACTGACCAACACTGTATTTATAGTCATGAAACACAAGGCAGCAAATCAAGAGCCTTTCCTAGGTATTTGTTTTCAGACTGAATCACCTCTTTGAATAATGAATTGCCTCAGTTTAATGCCGGTTTCATAGCTTAGTTTATGCCCAGGATTGAGCCATTCAAATCCTTCTACCCCATGCCCTTCCAACATACCTTGTGTATACTCACCTTAATTTGGCGAGATGATGGGGTGGCCGAGATCAGGATCACCACATCCTTGAATTCAGCTACTATCTCTGCTGCATGATTTTAAGGAGTGCATGTAGAAGAGAAAAAACACTAGATAAATATACACTTACTAGTTATTTCAGAGGGAAACCAATGACCTGTGTAGCCTGTTTATGGTGAACCAAACTTGTCCATGTGTGGGCCTGTCGGATTCCTTTTGACAGTATTAAATTAGAGGAGAGAAAACCCCAAATCCCACCAGGATTATAGGAGGGCAGGGTGAAATAAGGTGTGATTCAATAGAAAGGCCACCCGTAAGATAACTTTCTAGATAGAAGTAGCGGCTTTTAATGACATCTCACCTCTCAGAAAGAATCCAAACCCTCCAGCTACCACCAGTGTAGGTATTGAGGACAGAATGAGAATTTGGGGAAGAAGGGGCAAGCGCAGTGACTATACTCCATTCTATAGTTTATCACAGAGTATAGTGTATTTTTAAAATTTGTCTGAAAATTACCACTTTGAAAAGTCAGTGGGAATCTTCAAGTACTAAATCTATATGTATCTGGGAAGTAAAAGATGAGCCTAACTGAAGATAAAATACTGCCTTCTACAATGATACTGAATTGAGAATCAATTCTACTATCACTATTGTACCAAGTATAGAGATGTGTTCTTCCCAGTATTCCTATCAGATAAGTTATTTCGGGGAGGCTTCTTGATTGCTAATTTTCACATTCCTAATGCAGGGTGCAAAAACATATTTCATCTCACTTTTCAACTCTGCCCTTCTGATGGTGAATTCTTGGAACATGTATTGAAAATGAATCATATACCATGAGATTTCCATGATTAATTTGCAATGTCTCCTATTGGTATGGTATGTACTCATGTATTTGACATTCAAAAAGAATAGGAGTAGAAGGTGACAAGGAAAGAGGAGAATATTTGAATATCTGTGGTGTGTGCAGAAAGTATGGTGAGACAGGAATACCATATGAAGAAATGGAACATTCCCAAGGAGGGGGCAAGGCTTATGCCTGAAGATAACATGACAAGAAAGTATCAGATACTTGACCTAAAATAATTTTAATATTTTGATATCAAAAAACCCCAAATCTATACACACTTGAAAGGCACTAAGCACAAGTTCAAACAAGAACAAGCTAGTGGCTCTTTGATAGAAGACAAATCCAGGAAGTAGTCGTTGGAGCCCTAGGAGTGCATTTTCCCAAAGGATTATAAAAGGACTCAGTGCAGGGCCAGGGCACATTCCTTCTCACTTTCTCCTTTACCTTTTCCCAGCTTCCTTTCTCATGTCTCTTGTTGTTTATGCTGAATATTTAAGGCTTCTTCCTTTTAACAAATTCTTTAGCCCTTGACTTGCCTGTCACCACGGAGTTTATGCTTTTGTTATAAGGCAGTGAGCTTGCTCCACACACAGTCCAAATTGAGCAAAAAACCCTTCAAAAGCCCCCCAAATGATGGCATTGTCTGTTTTAATGTATGCTTAGAGAATGAAACAATCTGTTTCATTCCTTGTGTCAGAACAGCTGGAATGAAATGAATAGAGGGGGCTGAGCAGTTCTGCAAAATCTTTGATAATAGAGAAGTACAAGTGTTCCCCGTCAGCAGTAGGATGATAATTTCTCTGGTATGAATGATGTAACCAAGTGGCTGTATATTACTGCCCCATTCTTTCTTGTCCCAAGGCACCCTTGGAAACGCAATGCTACATCTCAATGGGATTTTCCAGTACAAAGATTCTTTTCAAATAACATAATTGTGGATACACACCACTCCTACAGAGGTAAGTATACTGAAGATGTGCCAAAACATTAGGGCAGAAATTCAGTTCCCATGGCACATTAGCAGGAATCCAACCATTTGCAGCAATAAATAAAATTTTTGTAGACTCCAAGAATATAAAGTATGCACTCTCTATAAGACTCAAATTGCTTGTTTGTTTGTTTTGGAGTAAAACAGCCTAATAAATGACACAAGAGAGAAAAGTCTACAGAGATGCAGAATATTTTTATTCCATAGCTGAATCTGGTATATTTCTGCTGCTCTCAAATATATGAAGCCAATCGATGACGAGTAATGAAATAATGAGATAATGATTCTTTACTTAATATTGGTTGAACTTTTACTTCCTTGATGTTCTGGGGCTATGTAATCAAAACAAACAAACAAGCAAAATAAAAACAGCAATAATAAAAAATTGTCCAATCTAAGCTTCAACTGAAATGAAGTCTAGGAGAAAAGAGTAGCCTAACAGATGGAGGAAAAATGGGTGAAAATAAATTGCTGGGTGTCACATTTCTGGAAGTCATTCTTATGCACAGTAGTTGAATAAACTTGCCTTGAAAAATGTGAAGATCTACTATGTAGAACACATAATAGGCACAGTTTGGATGGCTCCAGAAGAAGAATTAGAACCAGTGGGTAAAATATAGAGGGACAGATAACCAGCTCAAGATAAAAGAAAAATTAACTACCTTTACCCAACAGTAGTAATGACCACCATGACTGGGAGTTCTCAAGCAGAGGTGCTAGTAAAGAAGATCAAAGGACTCCCTGAATTTCCCAGGCTGTGGTGGAAGTGAAGCTATGACAGATACAGTTTGTACATGCAGAAGTTTATTCCTATAGGAGCACCATGAAGAATAAAATATAAGATTCTTCTGTTAGGAAGTGGGAGGTAAGAAAGGGGTCTGGAGTGTGGGTCACTGTTCAGAACTATAGGCTTTAGTACACACTGGTTTTGATCTAGTATTCATTCTCCTGCTTTTTCCTGCTAAAGTCATTCTGATTTTCCTAGGAAAACCAACTCTCCCGAACATTTAATTCATTCAGTTGAGGTCCACATCCCCCAGTTCCAGAGGAAATCTTGTGACGTTCCACTCAGTAAAATCATTGCCTCCCATGGCTGCAGGGATTGGTTGAGCAATGAGTGTGTGACTCACAACCAGCCAGTTGGAGCCAAAGAGACCGACTGAGTCTGTATGGTACCACTGTTAAGAGGTTACAACAAAAGCCTAGAGCATCTGGAGATCATCTTGTCATCACAACAGAAGCGCCTACGTGAAAATAAAGTTAACCCAGAATAAAGCAGAGCTGAGAAAGGGGTAGAATAAAAAGGACAAATTTATGTAAGCTCTTGAATCCAGTCATACTTAAAACTAAGCTAAACTTTTCATTCTTTGAGCATCTCTCCCCACAAATCACTGTTTTACTATGTCCAAGTTGGTTTCCAGTCACATGCAACCAAAATGTTCTGATTAATACATGGATGTCGAGTGAGAACCATGATGTGAAGTCCCTGGACAGTCAGCGGTCCCTAAGGGCCAGGAGAAGAGTGACGGCAAATTTGGCTGCCTCGTGACTTTATCTAGGAGCTGTCCCTGAATACCACACGCTATGGCCCTTAACCAGATTCTCTCTTCCTGTCATTGATTGAATCTTATTTTTTTTCTCTCAACCTCTGCTAAATAATTTTGTTTCCTGCATAGTCTTTCTAAACCAATCACATCTGATTTCAGGCATTCCGGACTTCAAGATGTCTTGTTTTGTACATGCCCAAATACACAGGTATAATTTGGTGCAATGGAAAAAAATTGACAATTAAATTGATTTAAAATGCTCCCTGTTACTGTCTTACTAGATTCTACATGTCTCCATTTTTAAAATTCTTGTAGTGAGTTATGTATTGTTATTTATTGAGTTATGTACTGTCTTTGTGTTTCATTTGAGTACTCTATAGAGGAAATTAAGTTATGAATGCTTAGAATGATGAAGTATTTATATAACCATTTTATTTCTATTTTGAAATTGTATTGGTAATTTTTAAAATTCTCCTTAAAATACTTTGGTCAGGTTTCTGGTACTTTCTTTTTTAATTTGCAAAAGAATTTAATACAATTTGATTAGACAAAATTTCAAGTGCATAAGGAATATTTAAGCAATTATATTTCTATTTTGTTTCTAATAGATTGTGCCTTGCAATAGCAGAAGACAGCATGATAATAAAGTTAGGGGAAGTAAGAAAAGTAGAATTTAGGGTGCCAATATCTTAAGGTAGGAAAATGGTTTTTCACTATCCCACTTTTAGTTGTTGAAACAATAAAGCTGAACAACTCTACCCTTATTGAAGAAAGAAAACCAGTAACCTCTTTTCCCCCCAATTGCAGTGATTTTTAATTTTTTAAATAGTAAGCTATGTGTAGAGAACAATAGTACATGTTCTGTATTGGGGAGCTAAAAGAACAAATTGCTGGCAAGCAGAGGTGACTGGTGCAGGGTCTCAGCTCCTCTAGTCCCATCTGACTACTCTTTGAGCAGGAGGCGGCAATATCCTGGGCTTGCCTAGAGCTTACAGCCATCACTGAAGCTAATTAGTCTGGCTTGGTCACTTTTAGAAGGAATTTTAACCAAGAAATGGCTCCAAAGAGAACAGAACTTATTTTCCCACTCAATTCCATTCTGACACTTTTGAATGAAAAAAGGGAGAACATCATTTTAGCTATCCTGACCTGCTTTCTGAGATAAGCATCGGTTTGTTCATATGGAATTATCTCATTTAAGCATTTTTTTCTTTTAAGGATAGCTACACCACATAATTCAATGGTTTAAATTCTTGTTTCCAAAAGGCTTTAGACATGAATCTCTTCTTGCCTTAATTTAATCTGTCAAATACAAACTACAAGGACCTATAACTTTGTATAAGAACACACTAAACCTAGGACATTATAGTTGAGAGTTATGACTGCAAAAATATAAAAGTGTTTCTTTTATTTCAGGAATTACACAGATTACATACATGAAAGATTTAAATAAACTAGCAAAAATCTTTCCTTTGTGACCTTATCCATGATCTTCACCTGCTCCCCAACAACAGTACTCTACAAATCCAAAGAGCCAAAATAAAAGTCAACTTGTGGTTTAGATAATAAAATTACTTAAATGTGTGTAGTTTAAAGAGTCTGATTTAGAATTCAGGGGCTATGGGATTTAGTCCTGGCTCTGCTTCTAGCCTCTAGTCTCTGACAACAGGCAGTCAAGATCAAGGCTTCTCAGACTTAAGTGAGTATTGGAATAATGGGTGGAGCTGTTAAAAATACAGATTCCTAGATGGACCCTACCAGCAGAGATGCTGGTTCAGCAGGTCTAGGGTGGAGCTCATGCATCTGCATTCCGAGTGAGGCTGATGTGTTGATCTTTGAAAAATCACTGGTCTAGTCCTCAGTTATTCTTATGTTTACAATACAGAGATACAATAGACCAATCAATTATAGCCCTACAAAGTAAAAGGTGACAAGTATTTCCACTATGTAAAGGGGAAAAGATGTCAGTTAAGAAGTTCCATACTTTAACATATTAGTGAAAGATCCCTGAGTCTCATGAGCACACTGAGAGAAATGTAGAATGCATATTGGCGACTTGGTCCATATGTGGAAATAGAAGCATTGGCTATTTGTGTGTCTAAAGTTATCTGGCTGCGTAATAAGAGAGTTAGGACTAATCTAGTCTCTTACCTCAGTCCAATTTTCTTCTGTTTATCCTTCACAGCCTTTACATAAGTGAACAATAACCCCTCTGCAACCTGTAATTATTCATGGTATTTAGGAGACACAGTCTGTCTTCCTTAGATCACACATATCCCTTGAACATAATTTTGTAGCAGAGGCAGGTAATAGTCAAAAAAAGAAGAAGAAACAAAACACAAAAGAAATCATATGATCTGGAACAAGTCACTTTTCATCTTTGAAATTATAAACAGTTCTAACAAGACAGCCACAGTCTGTACTCTTCTGCAAGAACACTCAACCCCTATACACTCTTGTGGTGTAATTTTTTTTTTCCTTAATTGAGATGCGACACCAGCTACAAACAAATTTAGCTAACACTGCAGTTCTCTACCTTCTGTCTGAACCTAATTACTGTCCCACACCACCAACTGTTTGCTCTTACCTCACCTTCAGTATCTCAGCTGCTAGAAAGTAAATCCCCAAACATTCCCTGATTAAGTCCTTGTTTCATGCTTGTAAGTGAATATTGAGATGCTAAGCCAGAAGGTGGAGGCATTGTTAGGGACAACGAAAATTAAAAACAAAGTGAGAATTAATTTGTTTCTATAGCTGTCAATGGGGACTCCTCTGAGGAAATGCCGGTATATAACTCCAGTTGCTGTACTGTGCTAACAGGGATTGTATCCGGTTGCTCATCTTCCAAAAAATACTAGTGATTTGGCATATAATGGGATTTCAGGCCATCCAACAGGTTGGACCTCATGATGCCTTTGTTTTATTTTTTGTTTCAGATATATTTTTTAAAACACTTTCACACAGCAGTTTTGCTACTCTTAAATAGTAAAACAACCTACAAATGATATTATTTGACTTTCACTTTTTCACTTGTTTCTTTTTGCTTATTCTTTTAAATCTTTAATTTGGCAAATTAATTTTGAAATATGTTTCCAAAGGTTATACAAGGCCAAATAAATGACAATAAACATTTTTCAAAGTGGTTGCCTGATTTGTACATTACAAACCAGTAAAATTAGATAAAAAGAGACTGAGATAGAGTTAACAATTTTCTGTTTAATAAAGAAAGTATTGAATGTACAATACGTCCTATTGTAATTCTCTCATTTATTCAGCAGTATGGGCTTATGATAAATAAAGTAGAAAAATATAATGTCAAAATTTTAAAAATACTAGCTTTATAAAAATTACAATACAGTGTCTTTGTGTTTTTTGTTCAAGATGCATCCCTAAAAAATTATTGATAGCCTAGAAATACTAAGAACCACAGTGGGAAGGAGAGAGAGTCAGTTATCTGCTCAGTCAAGGAGGGAGGCGCATGATGGGCATGGTGAAGGGGTGATTTCGTGCAAAATTTCAGAGTTCTTGGAAAGGTGATTTGCTCAGGGACTCAGAAATCTCAGTGTTACCCTTGACATTAGCTAGCTAGTGTGTGTGGGTCTGGCCAACAGCTCTATCTTCTTTTTGTTAAAACCTGAAAGGCTTGTAAGTGTTTTATCACCATGAGCATTTTGAGGGTTTCATGCCCCATTTATTATCCTAATATCCATAGGCAAATAAGATTTGTTTTAAAGACATTTCCTTTGCTGTAAATGTTTGCTAGTGTTCTGTCATATGAGATGTATCAAGAGAAAAAATGCCATGTCTTCTGATTGGGTATGGATTAGATTTGGGCATAAGAAATTACATAATCCAGTCAAAGCCTAAATACTCAGTGTAACACAACTTATGAGCCTCAGTCTGGGCAGGGTCTGAGTAGACAAACCTCCTGGCCAGTTGTCCTTAGGCAATACTATTGGCCTTAAGCTGCCGTGTCAAACTGGATCTGATAGTGAGCCTCTCAGATGTGAGCAGGATACGTAATGCCCAGTACTCACTACTTGACTATGACGCTCCAGGTTCTGTCATGAAGATCCTGGGCAACTGCTTCAGTGGCCAGCTGCAGAGCTCATTGTGCCTATTTTGAACAAAGATCTTTTGGAGCTTCTGGAGGAGTTCTTTTTCAGGTTCTCAAGGAGGAATCTGTGTAATCTGAATTGTGATTTTGCCTGGGGCAGGAACTGGGTGCGTTCAATGGCAGCAAGGCAGACACTTTTGGTAGACAGAGCTAGGAGGGTGGCCCTACATCATTACTTTACAAATATCAAATTCATCTACCTTATTGTGGACAATTGTGCTTTTTAAATTATGTCCATATTAGCTACAGGGTAGCTGCTCTGATAATATGTGTGTTCATAAATTGAATTTAATGGGAAAAAATTCTGGATTCAAAATTATTCTAAAAATTCATCATTACATTAATCAATAAATGGAAGAGATTTTGGATTCACTAACTATGATTTTAACTGTTTCAATTTTTGAATTGTAAAAGTTGGTTTTAAAGTTATATCATCTGTTGATATTTTTTATTAATGGTAACTATTAAGGATTTGAATATATCATTATCAAAGGTCTACACTGGGAATTGCTTGTAGCATTTTAGGTATGCATGTTATGTAAAAAGTTATAGAAGTGCTTCCCAGTACTTCTGGGCAGGAGTGGGAGTTCTGGCTACCCATCTTTACTGATATCACCTGGGTACCGTGTCCTTTCTCCCCACTTAAGTATAAACAGAGGCTAAGCGAAAAATCTGGACAGCTACCCCAAATGGGCAGTAATGTGGTGGTGTCCCATATTCCCTTGTTGGAGTGGCATGAGAGAAAGCCAGTTAGAATAGAAGAATTTAAAAAGATCCAGAGTTTTACAACATGATGCCCAGAAGTTCAGGTCCAGTAAAAAATGATGAGCCACACAGAGAACCAGGAAAGTCTCAATGTGAATGGGAAAAATAAAATCAACAGATGCCACCACCAAGGAGACAGACATGTTAGAATTATTTGACAAAAATTTTAGAGCAGTCATCATCAAATACTTTGTGAACAATTATGAACATGCTTGAAACAAATAAAAAAATCTCAGTGAAGAAATAGAAAATTTCAGTATTTAAGTAGAAAACAAAAGAAAAAAACAAATGAAATTTTAGAACTGAAAAATAAAATACCTAAAATTAAAACTCAGTGGATAGGCTCTGCAGCAGAATAGAGAGGGTAGAGGAAAGTAAAGACAATAAAAATTACTCAATCTGAACAATGGAGAGAAAATAGACTGAAAAAAAATTAATAGAAATGTAAGGACATCTAGGACTATAATAAAAGATCCACCATTCATGGTATTGGAGTCCTGGAAGGACAGGGGAAATCGGTAAGGAATGAAACGTATACCATACCCTGGACAATATAATAAACCTCAACACAGTTAAAGGAATTGAAATCATAAAAAATGTGTTCTCTGATCAAAATGAAATTGAGCTAGAAAGCAAGACAGAAAAATAACACAAAAATCTTCAAATACCTTGAAACTAAACAGTAGAGTTCTAAACAATATATAGGTCAAGGAGAAAGTCTTAAGGAAAAGAAAAAATATTGAACTGAATGAAAATGAAAGTATAACATACCACAATTTGTATGACACAGTTAAAACAGTACTGAGAGGGAGATTCATAGCACTAAATACTTGTACATTAGCAAAGAGGAAAAGGCTCAAATCAATAATTTCAACTCCTACCTTAAGAATCCAGAAAAAGAAGAGCAAAAGAAATTTAAAGCAAGCAGGCACAAGGAAATAATAAAGATAAGAACAGAAATCAATGAAATGGAAAGGAGAAAAACAATGAAACAAAAAACTTGGTTCTTTGAAAAGATCAGTAAAATTCACCAACTGACAAAGAAAAAAAAAAGAGAAGGGACAGATTTCCAATATCAGGAACAAACAAGGGTTATCACGACAGAGCATGCAGACATCAAAAGGAAAATAAGAGAATACTATGAACAACTTAAGCCAGATAAATTTGCCAATTTAGATGAAATAAACCAATTTCTTGAAAGCACAAACTACCACAAATTACCAAATATATAATAAATTATAAGAATAATCCTTAACTATTAAACAATTGAATTCATAATTTAAAAACTCCTGAAAGAGAAATTGCCAAAGACAAATCATTTCACTAGGGAATTCTACTTAGTTTAAAAAAAAAAAAAGAATTAAATCAAATTATACCCAATCTCTACCCCCCAAAAAAAAGAAAAAAAAAAAGGGAACACATCCCAGTTCATTTTACAAAGCTAGTATTATACTAATACCAAAGCTAGATAAAGACAATACAGAAAAAACTATAATCCAATATCCCTCATCAATATAAACACAAAAATCTTTAATGTAATATTAATAAATAAAATTCAGCAATATATCAAAATAATTAAATGTCCTGACCAAGTGGTGTTTATTACATGATGCAAGATTGGTTCAATAATCAAAAAACTATTAACATAAGCCACCATATTAATAGGCTAAAGAAGAAAAACCATAAAATCATATCAATCAATACAGAAAAAAATTTGACAAAATTTAACGCGCGCTCATAGAAATAAAAATCCTCCCAGAAAAATAGAAATAAAAGGGAAATTCTTTAGTTTGATAAAGAGCAGACAAATAAACCTTATAGGTAATCTTATACTTAATGGTGAAGGATTGAATACTTTCCCGCTAAGGTCAGGAATAAGGCAAGGGTACTTGCTTTCACCACTCTTATTCAATATAGTGCTGGAACTCTTAGCCAGTGCAAGAAGAAAAGAGGAAATAAACATCTTACAGATTAGAAAGGAAGAAAAAAACCTTTCTCTTGCAGGTGATATAATTGTCTACACAGAAAATCCCAAAGATTTAACTACGAAACTATTAAAACTCAGTGACTTCAGCAAGTTTATAGGATACAAGATAAACACCCTCAAATTAATTGTATTTCTATAGGGTAGCAATGAACATGCGGACATCAACATGAAAGATACAATACCATTTACAATTTCTCAAAAAAAAAGAGAAGAAATACCTAGACATAAAACAATATGTACAAGACTTAAATGCTGAAAACCAACATGCTGATGAAATAAATAAAAAAAAAGATCTAAATAAATAGATACAGCATGTTCATGTATTGGAAGACTCAACATAGTAAAGATATCACTTCTCTCTAAATTGATACAGGTTTAGTGCAATTTCTATTAAAATTCTAAGAAAATTGTTTTGTAGATATAAAGAAGATTATTGTAACATTTATATAAAAAATCAAAGGAACTAGCACAGCTAACACAATTTTGAAAAAGAAGAATGAACGGTGAGGAATAAGTCTACCTGATTATAAGACATTATATAGCTACAGTATTCAAGACTGTGTCACATTGGTGGTGAGTCAGAGACGAGTAGACCAATGGAACATAATAGAGAGCCCAGAATTAGATCCACACAAATATGCTTAACTGATTTTTAACAAAGATGCAAAAGCAATTTGGTGAAGGGTAGCCTTTACAAGAAAAAGTAGTAGAGCAATTAGACATCCATAGGCAGAAGTATGAACCTTGACCTAAACCTCATATCTTATACAAAAAAGTAAAGCATTGTGGACTTAAATGTAAAACATAAAACCATAAATCATAAAAAATAGAAGAAAATCATTGGAATCTAAAAGCATCATTCATGGAAGGAAAAATGGATTAATTAGATTTCATCAAAGTTAAAAACTTTTGCTCTGCAAAAGATGCTATTAAGAAAATGAAGAGAAGCTACAGACTTGGAGAAAAAAAGTTTTGAACCATATATGTCACAAAAGAAGAATATCTAGAACATTTCCATCACAAGATGAAACATCACTATAAAATGAATTTTAAGAACTCTCAAAGTTCAACAGTAAAAAAATCAAACAATCCAATTACAAAACAGGAAAAAAGTCACGAACAGACATTTCACTGAAGAGGTTCTATAGACAGCAAATAAACACCTTTGGTGATGTTCAACCTAATTAGCCATTAGAAAAATGAAAATCAAAACCACAAGATATCACTACACACCTATCAGAATGGCTAAAATAAAAAATAGTGATAACACCAAATACTTACAAGGAGAAGAAACTGGATCACTCCCACAGTGCTGGTGGAATGTAAAACAGTCCAGGCAGCTGAAAATAGTTTGGCAGTTTCTTAAAGAAAGTAAGCATGCAAACGCCATACATCCCAGAAATTGCATTTCTGTGCATTTATCCCAAAGAAATAAAAACTTATATTCACACAAAACCTGTATATAAATGTTCATAGAATCTGTGTTCATAATAGCCAAATAATGGAAATAAACCAGATGTCCTTCAGTGTATGAATGGTTAAATGATCTGTGGTACATGGAATACTACTCAGCAATAAAAAGAATGAACTATTGACACACACAACAACTTGGATGAATCTCCAGAGAATTACACTGAGTGAAAAAAAGTCAATCTCCAAAAGTTTCACACCGTATGGTTCTATTTATGTAAAATTCTTGAAATGACAAAATTATGCAAATGGAGATTAGTGATTGCCATGTTTAAGAATGGGTGGTAGGGATTATAAGAGGAAACATGAGTGATTCTTGTAGTGATAAAAATGTTATCTTGACTGTATCTATGTCAATATTCTGGTTATGATGTGGTTCTACAGTTTTGCAAGATGATACCATTGGGAACAACTGTGCTAAAGGGAACATGGGGTCTCTATGTAATTATTTCTTACAACTTTGTATGTATCTACAAGTTTCTTAAAACAAAAAAAAAGTTCAATTAAAAAAATTATAGAAACAAATCCAACTTTCTCATAATTGTTGTATAAGATTTTATTTGGAAGTTTTAAAAAAATCAAAACATTACGTCTCCTGATATCTTGAATTTGTTCTTATCATAGGTAAATAACATAAAGAAAAATAAGATTAAATATTTTCATTAGGCCCATTATAGATGTACCTCCAGGTCTATTTCAATTTACCCCAGTGTATGTTTCAAAGAAATCACAATTTTCATCCAAAGAGCGAAAAATTTCATAATGTAATATAGAGTTTTTAAAATCACTGTTTTGCAACCTCTAAGAAAATAATTATCTGTGTAACACCTATACCAAAACTTGCATGAATATTTTGTTAGGGAATTTTGTAATGGTTGCCTTAGGCTGACAACACTGGAACCCATTGATAACTTCACTAAACATTAATTTATCAAAAAGACTGTTCAAATGGACAATCAGGTATTAAGTGGATTCTGATAGGTAACATATAACACCAGCCATGAAATGTCTTTGCCTCACAAACACCTCCTAAAAATATTACTCCAAGTCTATTAAAAACTCTATCTACCAGTTTGTAGGAAACCTAGGGGATGGAGAAAGAGATTAAGTGACAAATAAGGAAATAATCAGTCAAATCAAGAATAAGAAAAATTCAACATGAATAATGACCTAGTTTATTCAACAAAAAAGGTGCAATTGTTAAAGATTAAATGAAACTTAATAGACATATAAACCAAATGAAAAGTGTGGATCTTGTTTGTATTCTGATTTGAATACATAATCTAAGAAAAAGTTAAGGGAAATTTAAGTGTGGGCTGGGTCATGATGATATTTAGAAGTATTTGTTTAATGATTTAGATGTTTGATGTTGTTGTGGTTCTGTTTAAAATGGTCCTTAATTTTTGGAAATACATATTGAACTGCTTATGGGCAAAATGATATAATGTCTGGAATTTGCTTTAAAACACTTCAGCTTAATAATATTATTAACAACAAAAGTGGGAGAATGGAGATATATAGAATAATATTGGCTAATAGTTGGGAATTGTTGAATATGGAGAATGGGTATATAAATGAATATATCATCCTTTATATTTTTGCATATGTTCGAAAATTTTCCACTAAAATATACAAACAAACAAATAATTTGTGCCATGCAAAAACAATTAGAGATGTCAGAAATGATTGTCAGCTTTTGATAGAGTATCTTAGTACACCTGAAATAATCTGTCGCTGGATTGTTGCATTATTCAGACTCCGGCTCAGATTACACAATATCAGTCCCATGAATTGAATGCCCTTCTATTTGTTCTAATCATCTTTTATAATACTGTTGCTTATCCAGTGGCTGACACTTTAAAGTCCCCTTAGTTTTCTCACTGTATCAGACGATTGAGCACAGGGGTGTGCCTATCCTATGAAGGATGCTGATTTCAATGTAATTTCTGAGGTTTAGTGGTAACAGAGTTAAAGGTATTGCTGCAAAGTTCTTAAGGTCAAAGAATGATACAAAAATGCAAGGGGAAGAGACATCGTTTCTTCTGGCTTCTCCTTTCTCCCCGCCACCCTCCACCCTGCTTTTTCTTTTCCTTTCTTTCATTCATTATTCATTTCCTTCCTTCCTTCCCTCCTTTTATTTTTACCTTTGTCTTAGGGATTCCCTTGCTATTAGTTGGCTAATATACTTTTAAAAAATGATAGTTACCTAGGGCGAATATCTTTTGCACTTGCTGAGAAAAAATAAAGTCATTTTTTGTGTACAGTACATTATCCTGCTGAGTTGTCGTATGAGACCCCAAAACTATTCTTGTTCAAACTCATCAAGTAAAAAAAAAACATGCAAATTAAGTGTGAAACATAAATTGTTCTGAAAACAAACAAGAACAACAACATTAAAAGAAGAGGGTCATCAAGGGAGATTCAAATCCAGGACACAGCTGTGCAAAACCTTAGAAAGTAAAGAGTAGCAATATTCACGTAAAGCAGGGAAGGATTACATTAAAAGAGAATGCTCTGGAAAAAAAGAAATCTACTAAATCTACTTTTATGTAGAGGAGATCATTATAAGATATTTTAATTACTGTTTAAAAATACCTTTAAGTAACAACATTTTCTTATATTAATAACGAAATGAAAATTTTGCTTCAATTTTGTTGTGTTGCCTTTATAGCTATGGGATGTATAAAATGATTATGCTGTCATCTAATATGGTCAAAGAGGAGATTATTCATCATTTGTTTATGAATTCAACAATCTTTTATTGTTTCCCTACTATGTGACGTGCATTAACGGTTCACAAGGTGTAGTCCTCAACTTTTAGGTACTTAAAATTCATCGAATTTGGTAAATTTCAAAATAAAAAGTACAAAACATAATTACAGCTCAGGTAGGGACTGAAAGCTACCAGATAATCAGAAAAAAGAAATAGGTTTCCTACACTGCCTTGTTGGAATTCACTCAAATCATAATCTAGTCTATTCTGGGGGCTACAGTTGAAAACATCTCAGAGTTGTGTACCCATCACATCGCTGATCGTTATAGTATTCCTAGTCTCCTGGTATTTCTCTCTGTACGTCTGCTGTGACCCCAATTTCTGTGTTCCCAGTTTTGGCTCTTAAATGGTAGAAAAGGAGCTTACAGTGTAGCTGTTTGGACCGGGGCACACAGGTATCGGGTGCTAAGAGAGGTAGCCAGGGGACTTTACGTTTATGTGGATCGAGGGCAGCATGAGAATTTGGGATTGCGAGCTACTCATTAATTTCTAGGCTCAGAAAACAAAACACTTAGAAAGCATATTGCCAACATACATGAACTGGAAAACCACAGATTTCCCACGTGGATGTGGAAAAGGAGGAATTTTATGGAGGTAGAATTGGGAGAGGGATGTGCATTATGGGGAAATTCCTTGTTAAATTCTAATATTTTTAAGAAATATGTCTTCTGTTGAGTAGTCATATACATAATTGTTATTTTAATTTTGATTGTGGATTATGCTCAATTATGTAAGTCAGAAAAATACCATGGCAGTCAGATATAGCAGAGGAAGAGGAACTGGACAGAGTGCCCGTTTCTGCTACATAGATGAAAAGATAATCAACTATTTAACTGAAACAATAACACCAACAACAATGAAAACAATACCTAGAACAACATAACCCTCCTTCTTTTTAATATTAGGAGACTCTCAGTGCCTGGCACATCCGATAAATATTAGTGCTTAATAAATATTGACTTAATGAATGAATGGTTAAAAAAATGACAAAGTACATTTCTTTCACAGCCCTTGGATGAAAGCGTAATTACTGAGATTTGCTGGGGGAAAAAAAAAGCATTCTTTTATTTATCCTCAAATCCAAGTAGTTTCCAACATGTACACTCAAACCAAAATTATTAGTATTATTTTTAAAAAATATTTTTTCTTGAGTTTAAACAATGAGTCAGATTTTAGACACCTCTTTTCAAAAAAATATTTGCCCTTGAAATACTGAAGACCTGAAGTGTGAACTACCAGAACATAATCATATTTTGAAATCTTCATTTCCTTCCCAAGGTGTGAAATTAAGCCTGCTTTTATTCTCATGATGACATATTGGATTTATAGTATGGAAAAGTAAACTTCAATTTTCCTACTAATAAAAAAATACAAAGTATCATTGGTAAAACCATTATACTCTTCCAAAAAATGAAGCACAATAGATAGAATATTCCAATGGGCAGATGTTAGCTTAAAGTGTGCATTGTTTGGAAAAGGAGTTAATTAACAACTTATTAATTGGATAGAAAATCTGAAACTGTTGTACTTCTAGCAAATACATAATTTTCTTCGAGTATTATTAAAGCGTTTTTGTTGTACCTATTAAAGATTCTTGTCTCTAAGTTAATTTCATTATGCTAATAAGCTATCATCGTTACAGAACCTAAGCTTTGATCCATGTTAATTGTCGTGATCTTCAAAGACAAAGTCACCACTTACTTTAAATGAATTTTACATCTTTTTAAAGAATCACACGGAAATTAGGGGAAGTAATTAATTTTTTATTATGTGTCTCAATATTTTTAAGGGAGGAAGTCAATGGTATTGGCTAGAATTCATTTTAACATTTAACTAGGGAAAACAGCATGAGGCAAAAAAACTGTTCAGATGCAAAAGATTAAAGAAAATTTGAAACTGGGACCTAATTTGTCTTGATAAACTTTGGTGTTTAATATGCTTCTTTTGTTCTCAGTGTGAAACTGCAGGGTTTTGATTTGTAAAAACTTTTTGAAGAATTAATTCTTTCTAATTTTTATTCATTTCTTTGCCTTTCTTTTACACTAAGACAGACAAGTTGACCTTCAAACCATAACACTTTTATATAATGAACTTACAAGGTTAAATCTATTAGTGGTCTGATATTAGCTATTGTACACTAACAGTGTATGTTTCTTCTGAAGCAGATAAGACCTAGTTGTTCCTATATAACAACAAGTTATTTGAACCTTAAGAGGTATAAGCAAATAACTTTATTAAATTATTTACATTTCTCTTTGTAAACCAGAAAAGGTTAAGTGTGGTAATATTAACTCCTTCATTTTATGAAAGACTTTTTTCATGAAGACAAAGTACACTTGAAGGACATATCTGAAGTGGATAATTATGGTATATATCTTTTTTATAACCACAGTGATGTGTGGGTTAGAGGCATTCTTTAAAGCACCCATCAAATTAGACAAAAAACTGGATCATAAGCAAGATGGCAAAAGCATCGTATAATATATTTTTTTCTTAAATATTTAAGGGCAAGGATTAACTGCCAAATTTATAATTTTATAATCATTTATATTGTATCAAGCTTTCTGACACTCTTTTTGGAAAGAAATGGGGTATAATAGAAATATTATAGCTAAACATGCATTTTTAAAAAAATAGTAATTCACTAACTGATGTAAATAAATGGTTCACAGGAAATGGAATGTATGAAGTAGATTTTTAGAGAAAATTTGGTGTCTCTAATATAATTGTCAGCAAATATGAAAATCTTGATATTACAAACAAGCTAATGATAAAATTCCACTTCATAATGAAGAATTTCATTATGAAGATCCATTGGTGAGGTGATGAACCCATCGTAATGATTTCTTGATATGTAAACTGGTAGTTTACAATTCTTTGTGTTCAAGAAAATAACCTGGTGATGGTAAAAATGTGAATTCCATTATGGTGCCCAAGGTTTTATATTTTCAACAAGTATTGCTAGGTGATTCTAATGCAGATGGTTAATGGACCACAAACATTGATAACAACAATAAAAAACTCAAATTTTGTCTGTCTTTAAACATTTCAATTCATATGATTCTTTAGCAGCCAAATAAGCTAATGGTGAAATCCACTAATCTATCAAGAAAACAGCCATAGAAATGAATATGTTGGTTTTCCTGTGTCCACAGTTATGATTAAAACTGGGTTTTAGTCATTCTAATACAATACACTAAAAAAATACAATCAGTTAATTACTTTACTTAAGGTGTGCTGAGACATAATGCACCTTCAAATTAGTATTGTCGTCTTCAAAACTGTGAACTTACACACCTTTTATGGATCAATTGCCACTTTGTATTGTTTTCTTTGCATATGATAGGCACTTAATGAATGTTTATTAAATAAAAAAATTGGATTTTAATCCTTTGTATTAAAATCCAGTGTATGGACCAATTTAAGTTATCTAATTTAATCACCATCCATGGATTTTTTTTTTCTTAATCATGACTATGGACACAGGAAAGGCATTTTCTACTACAAGATTATTCTAAAAGCTCTGCTGGGGTTTCTGAAGCTATTTACACAAGTTTTTGCAACATTTTAATTTCTGTAATAATATATGAGCATGTGCGGTGTGTGCCATTTACAAATTTCAGTAGACAAAACCACACATTTGATATATACGAAGGTACACTTTCTCCCAGAACTGCCTGGTGGCAGCGGGGTAGTCGGGGGGAAAAGAGGTCCACATTATATTTTGAGATTGAATTCCTGATAAATGTAATTTAGGGTGAAAAGATTTACAAGAGAAAATTATTTACATTAAAAATATCTAATTCCTAAATCCCCACTAATCAACTTTTTTATCATCAACATCTCCCTCAAATATATTAAATCACATTTCAAATGCATTACAGAAGTAATAAATCTAAGAAATCATTCTTTTATTGAAGACTTTGACTTTGGGCTGCATGGACAGATCTGGTGATGTGGTAAAAGTGGCAAAGAACTCAAAGCTTACCCCTTACAGGATTGTGTGGGCTGAGGTTGAGGAGGGAAGAGGAGTATGACTCACATCCAGCTCTACAAGTTTCTTTCTAACTGGATAGAGGGCCCTGATGTAGGCAGGAAGGAGAGATAAAACTTGTAGAAAGTGAATGGACAGGAGCTTTTTCTTGTTCCACTTTTGTGATTGTAAGAAAAAAAATTACATGAGAACTACTTTTCTTGACAGATCTTAGCATAGGCATTCACAGGTTCACATACCTCCCTCTGTCCCAACCAAACCTATCTGGTCACTCTTCCAAGAGGTCACTGCTAAACATGATGGTGGTTTGGAACAAAATGTACCTTGTACAAATGGAAAATCCTATGGAGGCTCAAACCCTCTGTGTATAGTTTTAATAAATCAAAAAATTTAGGTCAAGCTTCTGTATCATAAAAATTATGAATAAACAAATTTAAGGTTGGGAGATACAGGGTTTAGAAGCTAAAACAATTAAATGGTTTAATCAAAGATGGAATTTATTGCATAAAAAACATTGTTTTAAGATATTTTTTAAAACTATCAAAAGAATACTGCAATGGATTTAAAGAAATTCATGAGCCAAGCTGTAGCAAATTCTACAATTAGGGACCATAACCCAGGCTTTGTGAAATGCTATAAGCATTGAAGAGCAGTAGCCCCAAAAACATCTGATTTGTTTTTAAACAAGCAAGGTTACTGATCCAAAGAAATACAATGTTTGCTAAAAGAAATACTCATTTTCCCAGCTTTTGCTTGAATTATGCAATTATTAATATTCTTTATTTATTGTACTTTAGACACAGGCTGCCAACTGGTACCCTAGCCAAATTTTGTTAGTCTTACACAATGTTTTAAACATTTTAAGGTAGTTTCTAACATTTAAAAATTGTGTGCTTTGATACAAGTATCTGGATTTCTAGCTTTAATTTTTTTTTTTTAAATCGAGTATCTGAAAATCCTGGGCATTTCCATCTACATAGAAAAGCTGAGATGAAGCCAGTAGAAATTTCCTCCTTTAAAGATTTGCTCTGTGCCCTGCTATTCACCTTAGCACCTGTCTAGCTGCCTTCACTCATATAAATAACTTGCCCAACCCCTAAAGATACTTGGGTTTGATAAAAACATGATCTATTAGAAATAAATGTGAATCCTATATCAATAACTGGGAAGGCATTATGTGAAAATCACTGGGATATGTTGAAATTCAAAAAGATATTAAGGATAACATTGTAAGGAATGAAAGAGAGTGAAAAAAATGAGGGGAGAATGAACTATTGTCTTATGAGACACAAGACAGATAGGTTCACGTTCCAAACTACCTTTCTCCGTACTTCAGAGAATCTTGGGTGTATCTGTGAGTATTTGGCAAGTCTAAGATTAAAACATGAAATGCTCAGGTTTGCTACAAATAATCTTAGTTTTCATGTACAGTAAGTAATATTTCAACTTAAAATGTTAATATACCTCTGACTGAAGATTGTTATAAGGGTTAACTGTGTTAGATGCTTTCCTCTTCTAAAGACCTTTGCTTTTAACTAAATGCTTGCTTATCTTTCTAATTTAACATAGTCCCACATTCTTCTTTGTAGTAATTTTGGGCTATCTGATAACATATAATGGAAAACATGTTTATGTCTTCCACCAGTTCTTGTTGCATATTTCAAATGCTTAGAACAACAACTTTCAGAAGCTTTCATTAAGGTTAATTTAAAAACTACATTAAATACAAACAGATTTTCTCACAAACAAAATGCAATGTGTACTTAACAGACTTCTGTATGTTATATTTGATAAACTACTTCATATAAATGCAAATTTTGACTTTCTGCCAGAACCAGGTGGTATGGAAAATATTTCTATTAAACAAATAATGCTGGGAGAGCAAACTTCAAGCACCGGTATGTTGCATAGGGAAAGAGGATGTTTCATTCAGGTTTGATGTATATTTTCAGGTTGACCTTTTCATATACAAAATGAAAGAAATACACGGAAGGATAATACTTGGTGAGCAGTTGTCTTTGGTGTGAAAGAAGATTCAGAAAAATATACGTGGGAAGAGATTTTACATATTTAGAGAAATAGGCTAAAATATTTTCTTCTTCCGTTTTGCATGGTTATTTGCTTTCATCATCTCAGCCTCTCTGGTAGTTATCAGGATAGCTTTTATCCTCAATCACTAAGTAAAATTGAACAAGAAGAGCTAAATAAAGCAGGATGATTTCAAATACTGCCTCACACGGAAAAGCTTTTTTGAACTCTCAGCTAGACAAAATACAATCATAACATAAAGGTAAACAGAAGACCAATAACCTCAGTTTAACTAGGAGAAAAGCATTAGACAAACTCAAATTAGGGACTTTCTACAAAATGCCTGATCAGTACTCCTTAAAATTGTCAAGGTCATCAAAAACAAGGAACGTCTGGGACACTCACACACCGGAAGAGACTAAGGAGACGTGATGACTAAATGTAACATAGTATTCTGGATAGGATCTTGAAATAGAAAAAAGGACATGGAAAAAATAGTGAAATCCAAATAAAGCATGAAGTTTAGTTAACAGTGATATACCAATGTTGGCTCATTAATTCTGACAAATGCACCATGGTAATGTAAGATGTTAACAATAGGGGAAACTGATACAGGGTACATGGGAACTCTCTGTATGATCTTTGCAACTTTTTTGTAAATCTAAAACCATTTCTCCCAAATTTTTATTTAAATTAAAAGAAAAAATAAAAGATAAGTGGAGGAAATATCATTTGGCCTGACGGGACATGTTGATGCCTATGAGGATGCCTTGTATTCATTCTTAATAGGATAAGCCCTGGGAATTGAAATATCAAAGATAGTGAGAATTGTATATAAACCATATATGCTTTCTTGCTTAGTCACTGTCGTGAAACATGCGTGGTGTCCACCTGAGGGTTAGGTGTGCCATCTGAAAGAGAGTTGTTGCCTACATGAAGTAAAATTGTTCTGGGTTCTAAATATTAGGCCTAACAAATTTGCTCTTTACTGTGGTCATGGGCTATATTTGTGAAGTTTTATTATAAAAGTGTTCTGAAGACCCTAGAAAAATGTTTGATTTAGGACAAGGTGGTCATATTTAAGAATGTTGCAAATCATTTAAAAATACTATTATACATTGTCTATAATATGCAATATGGGAATAATGTCCAATATGTAAATACACAAAATTGAGAAAACTCATAAGGTTTGATGTAATAGGTGAACTATGTAAAAAAGTAAAATCCTAACTCTAAAGAAAAAAAATTTATATATATGAAGATATTGATGATGACAGCTTCTTTATTGGGGACCTATGTTCTAAGCACTGAACTTAGAACTTTATATACTCTCTCTGTGAGTCTGGTATTATTGTTTCTATTTTATAGATAAGTGAATAAGACTCAGAAAGAATGAGCAACTTGCCCAAGTACTCACATCTTGTAGGTAATACAGTAACTTTCCTCCCATCAATTACTGGTGACAACCCCTATTACCACCCTTGTCAAACTTTCTCTACTATCAAGTGTCTCAGGTCTTTATCTTCTTGGTATTTTTTCCTCACTGTACCTTTAGATTTATGACTCATGTTCATGTCTCAGAGACATAAATGATAAAGCCAGATTTCTAACCCAGGTCCACTTAACTCCAAAATCTATGTACTTAAACCAGTACATTAACATGCCTATAGTGGAGCTTTATCTACATCATACCCTTGGAATCAAATAATTCTAGAATGGCTTGTAGGCTCAATTGATCAACCACTTGAGTTATTGTATTTGCCTCTAAGGTATTAATAAATTAACACTTTTTATACCCATTTGAAAATGTTAAAGGACTTTCTGACCAAAATATCCACTACCAAAATGTATTTTTTTAAAAAAAGAATATAGGAATAAATTGTCTCTTTGGCAAATATATATTAACTTCAAAATGTAAAGGTTAATGTCTATTAACTTCATAATGTAAAATTTCATAGGAATTATAAAAGTGAATTGAGAACAGAGGAGAAAGCATGGGGATGGAACATTGAGACACTTTGCAGGGTCTTAATGACAACTTCCAGAGAGGGAATACTAGATTTTGTTGTTGTTGTTGTCATTGTTTGTTTATTTGTTTAATATAAGACTTTAGGCTTCATCCCTCTAAAAATAGTTCATGTTTTGGTGAGAAAGGTAGGGTATTCCTTCTGCTAGAGAAGATAGATGGGATTAGCTGAGATTCCTGGAGATCTCTTTAGACCTCTGATCTAATTTGTTATTTCTGCTAACCTGAGACTAACATTACTGACTCATAGAAAACAACTTAATAATTGCCTCTAATGATGACATCTGACTGAGCATACAACTCTTAAGAGCCAATCAGTTTTAATAAAATAATTCTCACTAATATCAAAACATACTTAAATTTCTTTCCTTTTATAATCAAAGTGGATCCAATGTTTTTAGAATTCATGAACTTTCAGAAAGAGATCTTTCCTCTTCCACTGGAACAGCAGTCATTGTGTGCTTCCCAAGGAATCCTTGTCTTTAGAAAGCTGAAAAGTTACAGTATACCTATAGATAGTTAGCATAACCAATATTCTATTCCAAAGGATAGCTAAATTTCAAAATTATAGTTGTTTTTATTAATTTTTGTAATAAACATTTTTATGAATCCTTGAGGGAATTCAAAAGTCAGAGAAAGATTTGATTATATAAAGTATGATTTTAGTGGTGGGTTAATAAAATCATGTGTACTCTAACATATTTAATGTGAGGAAGGCTGACAAATGGCATTGACTTCATAACAAAATCAATATTTGCTTTGTTAACTTGGGTAAATTCATTTCTCAAATTTTATTTAGTATCAAAAGAACAAAATTCAAAGAATATGCAAAGCCAGAGACTTTTAAAATTGAATATGAAGTGAAACATTATCAAAAACTGTATTGAGCTGGTCCAGATTAGTTATTATTTAAAGCAGATAGTCAAAAGTATTCAGCTCCTAAGGTAAAGTTCTCATATATTTAAATATAAGTGACTTCAAATTTAATACTATTAGTATTTCTTTATAATTTTTTCCTAGGGAAAATTTCAGATTTTGAGCCAAGTATGGAATTGTATGGTTGGAGGTTACATAAGGCAGACCTACAGAATGTTTTATATTATGTCTAGGAGACAGAGGATTAGATTTCACAGAAAAAAGCCATAGAGATGCCACATTGTTGAAATTTCTGATCTAGTTGTAATCCTTAAGTTTGAATGACAAACCCAAGGGCCAAATTCACAAAACAATTACATTTGCTTTTTGCACCCTTGATGCCCAAAACACTGGGATTTGCACTTTTAAACAGACAAAATAAATTCTCTCTTTCCTCCTTACAAAACTTTAAATTTATAAATGTTTCTTACCTAACTTTAAGTATTCTCCTTAGGGGGCTTTGTAGCCCTGAAAAAAGTGCAGGGTGGCCAAGAAAGGTGTTCCCAGCTCAGCCATCCTGTTTATCTATCTGCTCAGCTCTAGTTTTTTCCAAACCACAGGCACATAAAGAATCCTACCAGGGATATTTATAAAATAGGTACCATCACCTCAAAAAGCAGCTTATGTCATGACTTTTTAACACATTATATTTATTTCCAAAAGAAAGGATTAAATAATGTCACCAATCAGACTCTATTTCTCTTTACTGTTGAATAGCAGATTATCTCTCTTTCAAACTCACTTCTAGTTATCATTATCAGAAAGAAGTGTATATGCACATATTATATATAACTGATACATATGAAATATATTTCCAAATTTCTAAATATTGTAAAAATTTTCTTTGATATTATAGCTTTTTGAATGTCAGAAATTTATTTGTAATCCAAATAAAAGCTATTAACTAGCAATATGAAAAACACAGATTTTCTTGCTAATCAAAAATAAATGGAAAAGACACTTAGAATTGAAATAATAGTAATATTTCTCTACACAGATGGACATCCTGACTCTCTTTCTGGTTCTACCCAAAGACACTCATACCTTGTAAGTACTACCATAACCTTGTTTTCGTCAATTGCTCTTCACAATACCTATCACCATCTCTGTCAAACTGTTTCTCTTGCCCCATCTCCCAAGTCTTCATTCTCTTGGAATTGTTTTATGACTCTCCACTTAGATTAAGGACTCATGTTCATGGGCTCACAGACATTTACTTGTCCATAACCCAAGAAATTTCTTCAGGTTTAATCCAGTGCTGCAATACGAGGTGTCTTCAAAAAGTTCATGGAAAATGCATATCATGAAAAAACTATGCATGGATTTCAAAAATTTTCTCACCAAAATAAACTCATACTAACTTGTTATAACATATCTCAACAGTATCTAGTTTGAGGCACTACAGAGAATAAGACATCATTTTGAAAAGAGCCCTTATCAGAATAACACGATTCTGCTAAAATTGAAGGAAGAACAAACATCAGATTTATGCTGAAGCTTGGGTAGAAGGATGATGAAATCACTGACCTTCATGAAAAGATTTTGGGGACAATGCCCCAAAGAAATCAGCAGTTTACAAATGGATAACTTGTTTTAAGAAGGGATGAAGTGATGTTAAATATGAAGCCTGCAGCAGCAGACCATTCACATAAATTTGTGAGAGAAAAATTAATCTTATTCATGCTCTAATTGAAGATGACCAACAATTAATAGCAGAAACAATAGCCAACACCATAGACACTTTAAATGCTTCAGCTCACACAATTCTGACTGAAGAATTAAAGTTGAGCAAACTTTCAACTCGATGGGTGTCAAAGCCATTATGCCCAGAGAAACTGCAAATAAGAACAGAACTTTTAATGTAAATTTTAAGCAAGTGGAATCAAGATCCTGAATCATTTTTTCAAAGAATCGTAATAGGAAATGAACATGGCTTTACCAGTATGATCCCAAAGACCAAGCACAATCAAAGCAATGGCTACCAAGAGGTGGAAATGGTTCAATCAAAGCAAAAGTAGACCAGTCAAGAACACAGGTCTTTGCAACAGTTCTTGGGGATTCTCAAGGCATTTTGCCCATTGACTTTCTGGAGGGCCAAAGAACAATAACATGTGCCTATTATGAAAGTGTTTTAAGAAAGATAACAGAAACCTTTAGCAGAAAAATGCTCATGAAAGCTTCACCAGAGAGTTCTTCTACACCATGACAATGCTCCTGCTCATTCCTCTCATTAAACAAGGTCAATTTTGTGAGAGTTTTGATGGGAAGTCATTAGGCATCCATCCTACAGTCCTGATTTGGCTCCTTATGACTTCTTTTTGTTTCCTAGTCTTAAAAAGTCTTTAAAGGGCACCGATTTTTCTTCAGTTAATAATGTAAAAAAGACTGTATTGGCATGGTTAAATTTCTAGGACCTTCAGTTCTTTAGGGATAAATGACTGGTGTCATTGCTTGCAAACCTGTCTTGAACTTGATGGAGATTATGTTGACCAAAAAAGTTCATTTTAAAAAATTTTTTATATTTTAATTCCATTTTTACATGCACTTTTTGAAGTCCCCTCATGTACTTCTGCCTGGATAAAGAAAACTTTTATAATTGGAATAACTTTGTATCAATTATGACCCTTAAGTATTCCAGTGGTGAAATTACCAATACCTAACCTAGGGTAACCACACATCCTGATTTGCCCAGGCAGTTCTGTTTTGTGCTTGTTATCCTTAGGTAATTATTAACAGTACTCACTCATATTCTCAAAAGTGTCCCTATTTGTTCACTATGTCAACAGCCAATCTTTAAAGACAAGTTAAATGGGAATAAACTTATGAGACTCAAGGGACAGACTGTTATTTTAGGTAAAAAACACTATTTGAATTATGTGTGAATATTCCTGTACTCCTAGTAAGAGTAAATGTATAAAAACCAAGTTGTAGTGCAAAGGGTCTTTTATTCAAATTTTGATCAAGGCCACAGAGAAGGAGATAATGGAGACTTTTCTTTTCTATCCAAAAGCTTAGTGACCATGTGCTAGAAATTATCATTTAAAGTTTAAACATGCCAACTTGGTCTTAATAATAATATTCCAATAAACAATGAATAATAAAATACATAATATACATGTACCTACTGATAGGATGCAATGATTTGCCTCTCTGCATGTTTAGCCATGCCTGTGTCTTAGGTGATAGGTATTGCAAAGCTCACATTGTCTTTGAAAGTAGGAAGGGAAAAGTCTGCAAGCAGGGATCAGGGATCAGCACTGGCAGAGAAGAGAGGCAACCATCTCCAACAGACCTGAAAAGGAATTTCTGTCCACTCTTAAGAAGTAATACGCCCTGGGAAATCTGAAGACTGAACCCAGCCATAAGGGAACCATGCAGCTTAGCTCATATACAGTTGAGAAGAGAAAGAAAGAGGGTGGGCTTGAAAAAAGTTTTGCCAAAAATTTTCAGGGTAAAATCACAGTGTATTTATTTAATACTACTGTGCGTTTTCTACTTTACGTTTTCTTTTCTGTATAACTTTGTGGCAAGCGTTAATATGTGATGTGGCAGTATACTATAAACTTATTACTTGAGGTAGTCCATGAATAACTGCATGAATGAAAGGATAAATGTACTTCACAAATGTTATTTCATTTTATCCTCATAACAACTTTGGGAGGTAGGTATTATTATCCCCACAAAACAGATGGGAACACTGAGTATAGACAGAATAATACTCAAAGTTATACAAACAATTAGTGGCAACAGCTCTACAAAGTCCATTTATTTTCCAGTATATTATTAAGATTGTAAAGCACTGCTTTTCATAATTATATGTTTGCAGTGATCACCTGATTTTTTTAATGCATACTGTGAAGCAGGTAGTCTTGGATGAGCCTGAGATTTCATATTTCTAATGAATTCCCAGGTAGGTGATGATAATGTTGTTGGTCTACAGACCACACTTTGAGTAGCATGGGTGTAAGTGCTTTTATTCTTGAGTTTTCAGGATTATTGATGCGCCTTTGTTAAAAGTTATTTACAGACTAACTTATCTGCAGAAATGTCTTGTGTTTGAAGAATTCTACATCCTAATGTGTGAAATTGATGCCCATTGACATCTGTTCTTTCTAATCGAGTGAAATATTTCGTAGGACGGACAATTGCAGGTGCAACTTTTTGTTCATTAATGATGTATTTTCAAAATTAAACAGGATCATAATGCTAGGTTGTTGTGATGTGATATTTCTCTGCAGCCTATAGTGTGTTTCCACAGTTACTGTCAAGTCACCTGTCAGCAATATTTTTTGTTGCTCTACAGGTAATATACAAAAATATCTCCTGCCTGTTTAAATTTAAAATTCAGTGCAACTGTTTCATGTTTCTTATAAATCAGAACCAAAAATGCCAAATAAATCAATAAATGCAAAGCAATAAAACAAAAACCAACACCGCCAAATTAAAATTATATAATTCAAGCTGCTACCACCAGTATGGTTTTGAGACTATTTTCATAAGACAGAGACTTCATTGAAAGGATTTCTTCCTCCATGTACTTCGCGTCTTTTCATGTAATTTCACTTATATTATTTTTTTCTCATTTGAGACCCTTAGAACAACTCTACTTAGGAGACAGGGCAAGTCTTTAACATCAAATATGATAGACATGGGCAACTAGGCTGAAAGAGTAGAGTGTCTTATCCAACTACATTAAAGAATAACTATCTTAGAACCTGATTATATAAAATAATAGTAATTTTAAATACTTTGATGTTTGTGTTAATATCCCTTCCTTAGACTATAATATTTTGTAGAACAGAGTCCAAGTATTTTGCCAATATTCATGTTATATATTATAAATCATAATCATAATCACTTGTATTAATAATTAATATACATTAACAGAAAATATTTTATAATGGCTAAACTTAAGAATGACCCTTGTCAATAGATCAAGTTGTAGTCATTCTATCTTTTAAGTAGTTATTACCTTCTTTATAAAGGTTTTATATAAAGGAGAGTTCTAGAATTGTTATATTAAATTATTTTTTAAACAACATAAAAATAGAACTGACTAAAAAAAGCCTTCTAAAAAGAAAATGATCTGACAAAATGATTCTAAAGTTCATATAGAGAGGCAAAAGACCCAGAATAGCCAATACAATATTAAAGGAGAAACACAAAATTGAAGAATTTATACTATCTGACTTTAAGACATACTGTAAATCTACAGTAATCAAGATAGTGTGGATTTGTGGATTTGTTATGGCAAAATAATAAACAAATTAGATCAGTGGAACAGGATAGAGATCCCAATAATACACCCACACAAATATACTCAACTGATATTTGACAAAGTAGCAGAGGCAATTCAATGGAGAATAGTCTTTTCAACAAATGGTGCTGGAAGTACTGCATACCCATAAGCAAAAAATTAATAATAATAATAATCTAGATATTGACCTTATATTCTTTACTAAGATTAACTCAAAATGGATCATAGACATAAATGTAAAATGCAAAACTATAAAACTTTTAGAAGATAACAGGAGAAAAGCTAGATGAAATCTTGGGTTTGGTGCTGACATTTTAGATTAAGCACCAAAGGCACACTATGTGAAAAAAGGAATGGATAAACTGGGCTTCATTAAAATTAAAAAACTTCTGCTCTGTAAAAAACACTTTCAAGAGAATGAGAACACAAGCCACAGAATGCAAGAAAATATTTGCAAAAGACATATCTGATAAAGAACTGCCATTCAAAATGACATAGAACTCTTAAACTCAACAATACAAAAATGAACAACCCATTACAAAATGACCAAGAGATCTGAACAGATGCCTCACCAAAGACGATATACAGATGGTAAATAAGCATATGAAAAGATTCCTGACATCTTAGTCATTAGGGAATTGCTAATTAAAATAACAAAGAGATATCACTACACAGATTTTAAATGGCTAAAATCCAAAACACTGACAACATCAAATGCTGATGAGGATGAGGAGCAATAGGAACTCTCATTCATTCTTGGTGGAAATGCAAAATGGTGCAGTCACTTTGAGAGGCAATTTGGCAGTTTCTTGCAAAACTAAACATACTCTTACCATTACATCCATCAATTCTGCTCCTTGGTATTTACCCAAAAGGATTAAAAACACATCCACACAGCAACAAACATAAATATTTATACCAACTTTATAATTGCCAAAACTTGGAAGCAATCAAGATATCCTTCAATAGGTGAATGGATAAATAAACCATGGTACATCTAGACAATGGAATATTACTCAATGCTAAAAAGAAATGAGCTATCAAACCATGCAAAGACATGGAGAAACTTTAAATAAATATTATTAAGTGAAAGAAGCCAACATGAAAAGGCTCCACATTGTATGATTGCCACCATATGACATTCTAGAAAAAGCAAAACTATGGAGAAAGTAAAAAGATCAGTGCTTGTCAGTGATTTGTGGGCTGAAATGAATAAACAGGTGAAGCAGAGGCAATTTTTAGGGCAGTAAAACTATTCTGTGGGATACTACAATGGTTATATGCACCCATATACATTTGTCAATACTCACAGAATGTACAGCATAGAGTAAATACTAATGTAAACTAAGGGTTTTGGTTTATAATGATATGTCCATGAGGGTTCATAAATTATACCTCACTGATTAGGGATGTTTATGGTGGGGAGTCAGTGTGTATGAGAGGGGAAGGGGACATACAGGAATTCCTTGCAGCTTGTGCTTAATTTTGGTGTGAATCTGAAACTGCTCTAAAAAGTAAAGCCTATTAATTAACAACAACAAAAAAAAACAAACAAAAAGAAAGTTATCAATTTAATATTACACTATACAGTCACTCGAGGAATGTATAATATTTTGTTTTTTGTTTTGTTTTATTGTTTTCATACAAAAGAATTCTTCTAACCCTCATTCCCAACACACACACATACACACACACACCAATTTCCTAATTTCCTATGCATGTTTAATGCTTATCTCACAAAAATTCATTTTCCTTTACTTGGGAAATTATATTAAAGAATGATGTCTTATGCCAAGTTGTTATAAATCTCAGGTCAAAGGCATTGACTTTTTATGCCTCAGACCATTGAATGATATAGGGTAGAATAGGGCTGTCTTAATGACTAAATCAATTAGAGGATCAAATATATTTTAGGATCCATCATGGACTCATAACCTAGAAGGACTTTCATAGTAAAATTTCTTAAGTATCAAAAACTAAACTGATGTGACAGTTACTTAAGATCAAATAAACATGGGCATTGACAATATTTGGCAAAATATTTTCTAACTAAAATAAAAAGGTGATGGGTGCTATGGTGGAGGGGGCACCTTGACCTATTGAGTTCACTGGGAGGACACTTGTGAGGATGAATTCCTGGACACCAAATCTTCATATTTATTTTAGAAGCTCATTAATAAATCAATGTTTTGTCATTTTAATATAAAGAAATAGAAATCTGCAGCAATATGTATGCATTAACCTTTTACAAAGAAAATGTAACAGCAATGATTTTATTTCTTGTATTATTTTCTGCAAACTTTAAAATTTGACATTTGTGGTGGGTCACAGATATAAGATTATAAGCACGTTTTTCATGCATAATTTAAAAAACACAGGGATATATGCAATATGTACGAAGTCATCTCTGGTGCTTTGCACTTTAACCAATTCATTCACCATTTAAAAACAATTAAAAATTTCATTAAGCTGGATTCTGCCCTTGGATACACACAACAAAACCCCCATTGAAGTCAATGGGAATTGTGCATGCATATCCAGGGGCAGAATTTGGCCCGCTGTGTTTAATTCACTCTGATCATTCCTATTAATTCAATATTAATATTTCCGTTCATTTATTCAATTAGTTCTGTGGTATTCAAAATTCATTGTATGTATTACATTGCGATCAGTCAATCATTACATTTCCAGTCCACTTTTCTGACAATCAATATTTGAAGTTAGTCAAGGCAAAATGCACTTAAAAACCAAACAAAAAGAAATAGTCCCTCAGCAGAGATATCTCCTACTTTGTTGCCTGGTTTTTTGGGCCCAACCTCTCCCCATGGATTTAGTCAGTGTGAGAGACATTAATAAATTGTGGGGCAGAGTTGGCCTCTTAGATCAAATGCTACTTTGTAGGGTAGCCAAGTCGGGCTATCTAATAACAGCCAGATGTGAAAGACTAGGCTCATGAAATACCCACCACTTAATTAGGTCATCTAATACCATTTGGATTCTGACCAATTTTGGGTTATCTCTTTTCTGAGTGAAGGGATCTCTTCTGTCTTCAAGGAACAGATCAAAATGAACACAGTGTGTTAACATTACAGTATAAACATCACATGCATGGATAAGTGGGGCTAAAACTCAAGAAGTGTAATGATCTCTATGCTCCAAATCTATTTAAATATAATTTCTTTAGGCAGGAGAACTTAACCTTCTTGTATAATTTTTACATCTATTATAGTTATCCACAATATGCAAGATTATTTGTAAATCCATAGAAGAAAAGACTATGGAAATTGATAGTTCATATTTAAATATTCATTGATTATTCTAAAAAGAATTATGTTCGCCATTTTTGTTTCTTAACAGCTTTACTGAAGTGTAATTGAAATACAATAAACCACATATTTAAAATGTACAATTTGATAAGTTTTGATATAAGTATGCACCCGTGAAACTGTCATTACACTCAAGATATTGAGTATATCTGTCGCTCTAAAAAGTTTCCTTATGTCTCTTTCTAATTCCTTTGTTTGGTCCCCTGATCCATATTTCCCTTTTGGCAGCCACTGATCTGCTTTCTGTTAGTATAGATTAGTTTGAATTTTCTAGAATTTTAAATAATCAAAAAATATGTACTCTTTTGTGTCTGGGATTTTCACTCAGAAAAATATTTTGAGATTCAACCACATTGCTGTGTGCATCAAAAGTTCATTCCTCTTTATTCCTGATAATTATTCCATTGTATGGATATATAATAATTTGTTTATACAGTCCTCTGGAGGTGGGCATTTAAGTTGTTTTCAGGTTGAGAAGCTATTACAAGCAAAGCTGCTATGAACCTTGGTGTACCAATCTTTGTATGCACATATCTTTTCTTTTCCCTTGAGTAAATAATTAGAAGTGGTGTGGCTGGATAATACGGTATGTGCATGTTTAACTTTTTAAGAAACTGCCACATTGTTTCCAAAGTAGTGTGGCATTTTACATTTACATTAATATTAGTAACGTATAAGAGTTCTAGTTCCTCCAAATCCCTATCAACACTTGGTTTGGTCAATCTTTTTAGTTTTAGCCATTCCTATAAGTGCATTGTATTATTTATTGTTGCTTTATTTTGCATTTCTCTGGTGATTATGTTGACTGCCTTCTCGTTATCTTAACACGGTCTGTTAAAGAGCCAGAGGTGTTTTTTTTTATTTGTTTTGTTTTGATGATAGCTAATTAATTAGTTTGTTAAAAATTTTATTTTCAGAAAAACATTTTATTTCAGAATGCTATTAGCATTATACTTAAAAAGTATTTGCCTAATCAAATGTCAAAATTTTTTTTTTAGAGATTTTATAGTTTTATATTTTAAATGTAAGTGTATGATCCAGTTAAGTTAATTTTCATATATGGTTCCAGGTAAGGATTAAAGTTTGTTTTTCTTTACATGTTAATGTTCAATTGTTCCAGCACCATTTTAGAACAGAGTAACCTTTCTCCACCGAATTATCTTTGTACCTTTGTCAAAAATAAGTTATCCATATGCATGTGGGTTTATTTCTGGCCTCACTATTCTATCCCATTGATCTATTTGTCTATCTTTATGCCAATACTATTCTGCCTTGATTGCTGCCACATTATACCAGTCATGAAATTAGATAGCGTTGGCTCTCAAATTTGTTCTTTTATAATGTTGTTTTGGCGATTAGAGATCCTTTACATTTCCATACGAAATGATTTTTGGAATCAATGTGCCAATTTCTCCAGAAACCGTGTTGGAATTTTGCTTGACATTACCTTAAATCCATAGACACATTTGGAGAAAATCGATATCTTAACAATATTGACTTTTTAAACCAATGTACATGGTATATTTCTCCATTTATTTTGGTCTTCTTTAAATTATTTCAGCAATATTTTATAGTTTGTAGTGCACAGGCATTGAGCATCTTTCATCAGATTTACTTCTAAGAATTCTATATTTTTATGCTATTGTAAATAGTATTTTTAAAATTCCAATTTCAGATTGTTTGTTGGTAGTATATGATTATTTTATATCTGAATTGTTTCCTACAGTCTTGCTCTACTAATGCATTACAGTTAGGAGCTTCTCTTTTGTAGATTCCATGGGATTTTCTGCATACAGGATTATGTCATCTGGGAGACAGCTTTAATTTCTAATTTGAATGATTTTTTTCCTCTTCCCTTATTGAGGTGCCTAAAACCTCTAGTACATTTTCGAACAGAAGTGGTGAGAGCAAAAATTCTTGTCTTGTTCTTGATCTAAGGGAGAAAGTCTTCAGTCTTTCACCCTAAGTATGATATTAACTGTACTTTTTCCTTTGATAAGCTTTTTCAGGCTTTAAAAATTCCCAACTATTCCTAGTTTGCTAAGATTTTATCAAGAATGAATGTTGAATTTTGCCTGATGAATGTGTCTATTAAGATGATCATATGATTTTCCTTTTATAGTCTATTAATATGGTAATTACATGGTTTGATTTTTGAAAGTTGAATCAGCCATGCATCACTCAGTCAAACCCCAGTTGGTCATGATGTAGCATTACCCTGTTTATATATTGTTGAATTTGACTGACTGACATTTCATTGAGAATTTCTACATGCATGCCATGAGAGATGGGTCTATAGTTTTCTTGCAATGACATTGTTTAGTTTCCATATCAAGCTAATATTGGCCTCATAGAATGGGTAGGGAAATATTCCCTCTTCTTTGAATTTCTGAATGAACTTGAATAGAATTGGAACTATTTTTTTTCTTAAATATATGGTAGATTTCACTAGTGAAGCCATCTGGGATGGAGGAATTTTTTGGAAGGTTTTTAAATAAAAAATTCAATTAATTTAAAAGATATAGGCTTATTCATCTGATCTCTTAGATGATCATTCAGTTGTTTTTCTGCTATTTCATTAATTTCTGCTATGACTTTTATTATTTTATTTTTCTGATTACCTTAGATTTAATTTATGCTCCTTTTACTAATATTTTACAGCAGAACCTAAAGTCATTCAGACTTTTAAAAAATTTTTTAAAATGTTCATTTAATGCCATAATTTCCCTGGCTTATGATGTTTTGTACTGCTTTAGAAGCATGCCACATATTTTGATATGTTGTGTTTTTATTTTCATTCGGTTCAAATGGCTTTCTAATTTCCCTTCTGATTTCTTTTTCTGACCAATGGATTACTTAGGAATGTGTTATATAATTTCTAAATATTTGTAGATTTTCCAGAGATCTTTCTGTTATTTATTTCTAATTTAATTTTGTTGTAATCACAGACCATGTTTATTCTGACTTTTAAATATACTGAGACTTGTTTTATGGACCCAAAATAGGATATCTTGGTAAATGTTCCATGTACATTTCAAAAGAATGTATATTATACTATTGTTGAGTGGAGTGTTCAATGAATGCTAATTACATCAAATTGGTTGATGGGATTTTTTAGTTCTATATCCTTATTGATTTTCTATTTGTCCTACCAATTATTGAGAGAGGAATATTGAAGTCTCTGACTATAATGATGAATTTATTTTTCCTTGTGTTTCTGTCAATTTTTGCGTCATATATTTTGAAGCTTTGTTATTAAATAACATCAAAGTTTAGGATTGCCATATCTTCTTTTTGAATTGATGCAATTATCACTATGAAATGACCAGCTTTTCCTTGGTTATAGTCTTTGCTCTGATATCAACTTACTGTGAAATTTGTATAGTTACTCCATCTTCCCTTTTGTTAGTGCTAGTATGGTAAATCTTTTATTTTTTAAATGTTAATCTGTTTGTTTCTTTATATTTAACATGCATTTCTTGTAGGCAGTTTATACTTAAATCTTGCTTTTTTGTCCAACCCGATAACCTGTCTTTTAATTGGGATTTTTAGCTTATTACTGTTTAATGTTATTATTGATAATATTGGGTTTAATCCTATCATCTGCTATTTGTTCAATATTTGTTCTGATATTTGTTCCCCTTCTCCTGTATTTTCTGCCTTTTTTTGAGTGAGTATATTTTATGTTCTTTTTTCACTAATTAACTATGACTCTTTGTTTTATTACTTTAATGATTACCTAATGGTTTACAGTATATATCTTTAACTTACCACAGTCGTGTATAAGAACTTTACCATAGTAATCTTTTTTCAGTCTTTTCCTAGAATTGAAATATTGTTTTAAATTTTATTTGAATATATTCTATAAACCCCACAAAATATTTTTATTATTTTTGTTTAAACCTTCCATTATATTTAAAGAGGTTTGATACTAAGAAAACAATTTGTTTACCCATTAGCTACCTTTTCCAGTGCTCTTTATTTCTATAGATACATATTTTCATATATTATTACTAAGTCTGAGGGAATTCCTTTAATATTTCTAACATTACAGGGCTGTGGATAACACATTCTGTCAGCCTGTGTGTGTATTCAAAATTTTTAGTTTACTTTTGTTTTTGAAAGATGTTTTTACTGGGTATAGAATTCTAATTTGGCAGATTTATTCATTCAATACTTTAAAAATGATTCTCTATTGTTTTTCAGCTTTCATTGGTTTGACAAGAAATCCACCATATCCTTATCTTTGCTCCTTTATGTTTAATATCATTCCTTTTTGAAAAATTTTTTTGGATGCTTTTAAGAGTTTCTCTCTATCCCCATTTTTGAGCAATGTGCTTATAATGTGAGTTGGTGTGGTTTTCTTTATATTTTTTGTGCTTAAGTTTTGTTGAATTTCTTGGGTCTGTAGGTTTACAGTTTTTATTAAATTTGGAAAAATTTCAGTCATGATTTTTTCAAATTGTTTTTCTGTCCATCCTCTCTCAATTTTTTCAGAGACCCCAATTACACACATATTAGGCCACTTGAAATGGTTCCACAGGTCTTTAATTCTCTGCTCATTGTTTTAAAGAAAATATTTTTCTCTATTTATTTTATTTTTGGTTTTCTGTTGCTATGTCTTCAAGTTCACTCATCTTTTTCTTCTGCAACCTCTTATCTGACATTTATCTCTCCTAGTGTATTTCATCTTAGACATTGTAGATTTCATCTTTACAAGTTTTATTTTGATAATTAAAAAAAATTTATCTCTTTCCTTAACTTTTACAATGCCAATATAAAAACAATCTTAATGTTTTTATCTACTAATTTTAACATCTGTGGAAGTTCTGGGCTGATTTGCTTGATTTTTCTTCTCATCATGGGTTATATTTTCCTGCTTCTTGGCATGCTTGGTAATATTTGATTAGATGCCAGGCATTATAAAATTTTTATTGGATGTTCAATATTTATGTTTGTATAAACATTCTAGAGCTTTATTCTGGAACACAGTTAAATCATATGAACATAGGTTGATTCTTTGGCATCTTCCTTTTAAGATTTGTTAGTTGGGTCTGGAGCAATGCTTAGTATAGGACTAATTATTCCCCACCACTCAGGCAAGATCCTGTTGAGTACTTTACCCAGTGCCCCACTAATCATGAGGTTTTCCGGTCTGGCTGGTAGGGATAGGCTCTGTTCTCAGCTCTGAGTGATCACTGGAAACTGTAACCATAGTCTAATCCTTTTGGGTCCATCTTTCCCTGGCTTAGGGTAGTTTCTTCAATGATTAGTACTCAGCTGAATATTAGAGAAGAACCCACTGCATGTCTCTGGGGTTCTCTCTCTGCAGAGTTCACTTCTTTTTGATACACTATTCTTCAGATTCTAGTCACCTTGGTTTCTCCAGACTCTCATCTTCATATCTTCAACTCAAAGAGTGTGCTGGTTTGGCCTGGGTTTCCCCTCTCTGGACAATGCCCTGAAAATACTCTCAGAGCAGTAATCTAGGACAATAATAGGGCTCCCCTCATTTTTTTTTCTGTCTTTCAGGGATCACTGCTTTTTATTGCCTGATGTTCAGTGTCTTGAAAACTATTTTGTGATATATTTTTTCCATTTTTCATTTGTTTCAGTCACAAGGATAAAGCTGGTCCCGGTTACTTCTCAGTCAGAAGTGGAAGTCTTTAAATTCACCACTTAATCATTGTTTTTTGTGCCTTGGCCTCATCGTTGTATCTCAAGCAGGGCATAGAAAAGAGCAGGTCATAGTCCTCTCCCACAATGAGCCATCTGGATTTTCACAACATGAAGAACTGGGAGAACTGGCAATTATCTGCTTGACTAACTGTAGATCAAAGGCATTATTTGTTGTAAAAATGATTTAGGGGTTGGAATAATTTTGTTTGATTAAAGAAATTCTAGTTTAAATCCAACAAAAGATTTTCATGTGACTCTGCTCTCTGTGTCACTGGGTAGGTTTATGTAATTCCAATCATCCCATACTAGCTTAGCAGAATGGAGCCCAGTAACCAACTCAATCATTGTAGCCTTCCATTTGGTGGTTCTTCAGTGCACCATCTGTAGAATGAATGAATGATTCTGATGATTATAAAGGCCATTGAAGATTTGTACTAGTCATTTTTCCATTTGCCTTTTTTTTTAAAAAAAAAATTACATAGTTACAGCTTTACTCTCCTAGCTCCAGGAACACCCAGTTTTTTTACTTTACTTTATTATTTTATATTTAAAGATATAACTAAATAAAATGATTGTCCTGCTCATTTAAAATATCCTTTTCCTCTTCCCACACCCCAAAATTACATAAATTTTCCATTCTTAATCCAATGACTTAAACAACTGTTGTGATTTCATAAATAGAAGCATTTGACTAAGGTGGGGATTAATTTGCAAGGGCAGAAAAGCTGCTGAAAACAAAGAGCTAGTGTCCAAGTAAATATCTCTTGAGAAATTAGGAAGTACAGGCTACATTGCATGAGAAGAATAGTTACTCAGTATAATGGTTTAAAGAATTCCAGGTGGTCTGCGTGGGTCATAATGCTAGCATTTCATCTTGGAATAATCTTTATTCTTTCCATTTTTTTTTAAGAACTAGAGCTGCTCTTGCAAAGTGCCAGTAAGTTTGTTCATATAGGCTCATAAAGTGTAACTACATAATACAAAATAAAAAGTGAGGGAGTAATCTGCTGGAAAAGTGTTCCTTTTGTACAAATTATAAAAATAAATAAGGCAAGAGGATTTTTGAGGTGATGATGGGTAAAGGAGGCTTGAATGATCTGGATCAATGCCTAATTCACCAGTTCACTTTCCTCATGTGAATATGGCTCTTGTGTCCAAAGGTTGAAACTTCAAGGCTTTTCTAATTTTTTTGTTAGGGGAGAGAGAGAGGGATTAAAGTCTTTTTTTGTTTTGGTAGAGAAGGAAATCTATGCCGGTAAATCAGGAACAGTAGAGAAGGTGGGCGTAGAGGGTTAGGAATAATGAACAGCAGAAAATAGGCTCTGCTCCCATGAGCTGCCATCCTTTCTGCATCTGCCAGGATGGACCTTATAACTCACTCTACAATAGAATGCAACAAATCCCACCAAAAACTCAGACAGCCTGTTCTTTTCAAGACTAATGAGCAAGTTTTACTTACCTTTTTATAGCCAAATATGTCACACCCTATATAACTCCTCCATTCCTCCCCTTGCCTTAAGTGTACACTCCTTGGCATGGCTTCTTCTACAATCCAGTCCCGACTTATGTCTCCATTTGCATCTCATGTCACATCCCTCCAGTCACACCAAACAGCGACTTTTCCCCCAAACATCATGCAGTTTCATGCCTCTTCCATCTTCTGGTCTTTTCTCTACCAGAAAGGTTTTTTCCTTCTTCCTCACCAAGTGCAGTTCTTATTTCTCCTTCAAGAGCCACCTCAAATGTCTTTTCCTCATCGAATCCAATCTCGACTTCCTTTCACAGATTCCACATTCACATAATGCATATCATTGACTATCACCCCCAGAAACAATATATTGTGTCTCCACCTTAATATCTAACAAGATTGGCACCAAGTAGGGCTTAAGTAAATGAGTACAAGAAAGGATTAATTTGAATTAATGGGCAAATGGATAGTTTTGTTCCCACATAGAGATACCATTGAGAGCTGAACAGCAGTTCAGCATTCTCTCCTCTTTTCACATGAATTCCTCATCAGTAGGAATTGTTCTAGTTCATTTCCAGAGGGATTTTGCTGCTTTGGGTAGTCATTGCCAGCAAAGAAGCCATGATGTGCTTGTGCCGTTACAGGTTGCATAGGGAAAGCGAAACGAAAGAACAACTACAGAAGCAGAGACTGCTGATGGTTGGATGATGGCCACTGACTCGATACAACAAACAGAAAAAAAAATGGAAAAGTAATGGAAACTTCATGTCAGGGAACAAGGCAGTCTGAGCCTATTTATTGGCTTGACCCTTAGTCAAAAACTTTATGAAATAGTTTTAGCAATCTCCCAATTATGAATACAGTGACTGCAACTGAAACAACTTCACTTAATAGCAGTTAGATATTATAATTACAACCACCTGGAACTGTAATTCCCTCTCTACCCTCCTTCAATATTTCCACTGTCACTTACAGTTCCTCAAGAAGAGAAACATCCTTTTATGGTAGAATTACTGAAATTTATCTGTCAAGTGATATCCATAAATAAGCAACAGATACATTTTTAAAAAAACTATTTCTGTTCTCCACTTAATGGTTGGTTTCAATAACTGTCACCTACTTTCGTTGTCATAGGTATTAGTACATCAAAATTGTGTTTGTTCAGTAAATAAATGATGTAATTTGGTCTCATATTTTGTTTGCTTCCAAGGCTAAAATAAATAAATAAATATAGGATGTGTGAAACATCCTAGACCCCCAGTCTATGGAGTGGAAGAATAAATAAAGATCTGCTTTCTTTTTCTTATCTCTGCACTCCAGCTGAAACAAAAGATGAATTTAAGGTAAATCACATGATTTAGTAAAGCACTTTAAGGACAGATCTTCGAAAGCAATCCTTCTAACTTCTGGCTTGGCCCTTTCAGACTATTGCCACCTCTCACATGCCCCCTATAAGCGGAAGAAAGAGGAAAAAAAAATGCCTGAGACAACTGGGAAATATTTTGCAAGATTTTAATATTACTAAAGCGAACACTCATTCCGTTTGTTTAGTGGCCAGCTGTAGCCGACACAAATATATAGTTGCTAGCTGTGAGCCCGCCCTGAGCATGAGATTTTATATAAGGGTTTATTTATGGCTAATTTCTTTATCTTTATATTGAATATAATAGTTGCTAGTATCTTTCAGCTTGTAATTATTTTGCTTCACATCAAAGAACAACATTAGAAATTAAAGTCCATTCACTGTCGTGTATGATTCATGGCCCATGTTACAGATCTTATAAAAGATGCTCATTTTTCTTTCTTTGCTAGTCATCCTCCCTTCTTCCTTCTGTTCCCTGCACTCTTATACCCCTCCCTCACATTGTTAAGTTCTTTCAGTATTAGGAACATATACTAATATGTATCTGCAATATGTAATTGTCAAGGAAAGAAACCTTTTCCTGCCCACGAGGCTGATCCGTTATCCAAGGGAACCTCATTTTCTTTGACTCCCAGCATAAACTTTTACTGTTCGATTGTTTATGGTGACTTCCTCAAGTCCTCCCTGAATAAAAATGACAATGCTTGGTACCAAGATGCTTCACTTTCTTCTCCTTAGTGTGGAATCTTATAGCACTGTGGAACTTATAAATAATTGAGTTATTTTTAAACCACTGGATATCTTCCAGTCACTCTATTTCACACTGGATTAATTATGTAAGAAAACCGAATTGTTCCTCACCAATGTTACAACTTTTAAAAACAACATGCTGTTTAAATTCAGGTTTGGCAACTCTGGCCTGAGCCCCCTCAAATTTATGGCACCACACCCATAGCATAATAAAACCTTTAGTGGTCCTTTGTCTTTTAGCTTGCCTCCTATTTTTTCTCAAGGGTGTTTTATGCTGGAAGATGCAAACAAAAGTTGTCCAGATGTTATTTGTATCAGAGCAGGATTTCAGTCCAGCTATCTGTGGTTGCAAATGTTTATTTTAATGGGTTATTGTGCAATCCTTGCTGTGTAGACCTTCATGGCCTTATATGCATGTTCTCAGCAATGCCAGGACATTGTTTTTTAAAATATATCATTTTAGTCCGATTGAATGATTAGTAGTCACTAGGGGAACAAAAAACGTAACACCTGCAGAAACACAGAGGATACTTTTGCCAATGCCCGCACGTTGACACTGCAAACTGCCCGATTATGAAACTAGGACCAATGGGCTTTAGGTAAGCAGGAGGAAGGTGTGGTCCTTGCCTTAGCAACAGTCCCAGCCCTCTAAGACAAAGCTACAGGGCTGCAGTAAACATACTAAGGGTGTCGAAAAAAAGGCCAGCTGCTGCCCCATGCAGTTTGGTGGAATGAAAGAAGAGCTTAGCTAAGTCACCACAGTGTGAGCAGCAAGTTTATTTTAGCTATTACAACAAGCACGGGGCTGGGCTTATTATTCATTTTTAGAATTCTAATAAAATCTCAACTGATGTTTCCTTGATACAGAAGTAAACTGTTTACCCTGTATCTAAAAACACATATTATATCCAATGCACCAATTAGCAGTAGGGAATTTCTATCCTTTAAAATTAATTTTGAAACTAAATTACATCATGTGGAAATGGACTTGATTTTTAAGAAAGTGCTGAATTTTAGAGCTATTAGTTTTTTCTGAGAACCTACTTAAAAATCAAAAGATGCTTACAGTAACCATGTGAAAAACTCATTCATTAGCATAAAAAACACAAACAAAACAATAAACAAATGAATAAAAAACCCTTAACATTTAAATTAGGTGTTAGAAAGGACCCCTAAGAGGAAACTTATTTTAGATATTTAACATCAAGGAATAATATAGCCTCACATTAAGGGTTTTATTAAGTGTTTTTGTTTGACTTTATAAGTGGAAGCTAAAGTATTTAGCTACAAATAAAAGCTGGAGACCAGTCTTCCATTTAAGTCAGTTTTGAGCTGAATGAAATGTCGGTGTAGGTTTTGTAAGTACAAACAGTCCTGATAAGATTTGGTGACTCAGAAATTAGAGTTTATTATGAGGAAAACTTTTTTCATACTTTGGAAAGAAATAGATTTTAGGTTATTTCATATGATAGTATCTGTTGTCAGTCAACATTGTAATAATAACATTATCCTATATTTGTCTCACAATTTATAACGTAGAAAGTACTTTGGAAGTTAACTGATGTCTTGATAGTTTTGGATATCTTACAGTGTCACTTTCATCACTCCCCAGAGTCTGAAATGTCCTCGTGCACCAGACCTGCTCTTCACAGGTATGGATATACTGCTATTTCTGTGAAATTCTCCTCCATGTACTCAAATGGTTTATTGCTTCTATGGATCAAGGGCTAGAACAGAGTCAGCCCATAAACTAGTCATAGTTTGCATTAATATCCCCAAATATAGGATTTATGTAAAACATCAGATAATCTCCTTAATTTCTCTACTAAGATCACATGTAATAGCCCTTAAATATGGCACAAGTGGGGCTAAAGAGAAGAACACTAGAAGAGAAGAAACGCCTGCTCTTGCTTTCTTCTTTCTCTCCAAGAGGATCTATCACTGCAGTCAAGGCTCTGATAGATAACAAGAATTCTTGTTGCCTTTGAGTGGGTTTCCCCAGAAGCTGAATCTCAGATAAGGATGTGATGGCAAGCAGCGGACTGGGGAGGTGCAGGAAATACTAGTTGAGGGTGGCAGGGGAGAGGTCCAGGCAAGTGAAGTCGTCTGTTAAAGAGTGCTTTATTAAGCCAGCTACCACAGTGTGTGTCTGGAGCTTAAGCCTGCAGGGGACCTCTGGGATATAGTACAAAACACACACCTCAGAATGACCCCATCCAAGAGGTGAGGGAGCTGGGATATTTACATACCACCTCCTGAGAGTCATTGGATGGAGAGTTATTGCATGGGGGTGGGAGAGGGAAGGAATGGAGGCAGTGGTAGTGGTGTGTCAGACACGTCTGGTATGTCTGGGCTGTCATGTGTGCATAGAGTAGCCTTGCTTAGTCCAGGAACAAAGCTCTCAGGCATATAGACATCAGTCAGATCACACAGCAAAGTCTGCAGAACGAGTGTAGGGTACTGAACAGCATCTGGTACTCTTGAGAAATAAGATATTCTAGGATTTGGGGTTTCTAAAGATTTAACAAAAATGTGTGCTTTGATTGATGTTGCTAAAATTATTTTAAAATATTACTTTAAAAAACATTCCCAAGTAAATTATCTGGTGAATATAATATATATTCTTCTCTGAAAGTTCAAGATCAGATGATCCTCTGGTTCTCATTGTGATCATAATTTCTCAAAGAAGAATATCACCAATACGGATATCCAATGTGTAGGCAACAAAGGTGATTATGCACTGACCTCAAAGTAATATTTCAGTAGTTTGTTCAAATTAAACTGAAACTCTAAAGCCAAATTTGTTTTTTGGGATTTGCCACATTCCACTACAAAGTAAACTATAGCAAGAAATGAAAAAAAAAATCCCAATTAATTGAATGAAGTCTGTGCAAAATTAATTTCTGTGAGTCCAGGTTTTATTGTGGCTGCCAAAAGAAAGCAGAGGCATTAATTCAAGCAATCATTCATATCTTTAACCAACAGATTTTATATACTATTTACCATGTACCAGGGACCCATAAAATAAGTGACATGAAGGTAGACCAGGCCATTGGTCAAGGTCGTTGGAGTAGTTGAGATCTGATACTGAAATTCATCTCTGCCATTTTCTAGCTAGGAGACCTCAAGCAAGTTACCTTAGTTCCCAAGTCTCAATTTCCTCATCTGGAAATAAGAGTAGGGAAATTAAGGGATGTAATGAGATTACGCATGACAAGCACTTAAGAGTATGCCTGGCATGTAGTAAGCACTAATTACATGTCATGTTTATAATGGTGGTGATGGGAATCCTAGGATTGCTGCCATCAAAGTCTTTGCAGTCTGCTAAAGGGGGCAAAAAGATACACGTGTGTAATGCAGAGCAGAACATGCCTAGCATTCTGTGATTACAGAGGATGAGCACAATTAGGGAAGTATTCTTTGAGGAGATGGAATGAATAGGTGGTTCTTGGAAGAGAGAAAATTTTCTGGTAGGTGATATAAATCAAAGCACGGAGTTCTCAATGGACTTGGTGTGCCTGGAACACTTGCGTACCAAGCGCCTGAGACAGAACACATGCAGCCGATCTACTACTGGAGGGCCCCATGTCTCAACACGTGGGCTCTTCCCTTCTTATCTCCTCTTACTCCTTTAGGTGAACTTGTCTACTCTCCATGTTTTAATACCATCAGTTCACCATTAAACCCAAAAGTTACATTGAATAACTCAAATTTGTGTTTCCAGGCAAGCTCTCTTTCATAACTTCATTTTGCAATTATACATATCCACTTGGATATCTAATGGATATCTCACAGTTAACATGCACAAAATTCAGTTCTTTATATTTCCTTCTGAAATTTACTTATTTCCCCATAGTCTTTCCTAGCTCAGTTACTGGTAAGTCCATCATTCCGATCTCTCAGTACTCAAATTGTGATGTCCTCCCTCATTATTCTCTCTCCCTCAATCCCCACAACCATTTCCTCATTAGATCTGTTGTCTCGGATTTCAAAATACATCAAGCATATGGTCTTTTCTCACCTTCTCCATTATTGCTATACTGATGTCCTTCCTGGATTGTTGCAATAGCCTCCAAATGTGTCTCACGGCTTCCTCTCGAGAACCTGCAAAGTCTCTTCCCAGACAGCAGCCCGCTGAACCCTGTGTGAATAAATTAGAGTATATTACTCCTACTCAAAACACTGCAGACCTCCCCTGCCCTGCCTTGTCATCCAGAGTAAAAGCTCAAGTCCCCACAATGTCATGGAAGGCCCAATGTGATCTCTTCTATTATCTCTGACCTTACTTCTTTGTTTATTTTACTCTTGATTATGTCATTCCAGTGGCACTGGGTTCCTTGTTATTCCACAGATATGGCTTCATGCTCCCAACTTAGTGCCTTTGTTCTGCCTATTTCTTCTGCCAGGAACATCACACCCCCAGGCATTTCATAGTGAATGTCCTTACCTTCTTCAAGCCTTTGCTTAAAATTCATCTTTCTCTGTCACAACGACTCTGCTCTATTTTTCCATATCCCTTACTTCCCTATAACACAATATATTATATAGTAATTTTATTTAATGTTTATCTCTTCCCATCCACTAGGATATAGCTACATGATGGCAGGTGTCATTGTGCGTTCTGCTCAGATGTTCACTGAAGGAGTCATCATGTAGGATTGAGCATGTAGATGCTCAGTGCAGAAAGAACAAGAGAATTAATGCCCTTTTTTCTTCCTTTGAAATGTGCTCTTACCACATTAACAGAAAAAGTCCTTTCAATCCATACTGCCCAGTATTCCTTATTATTTAAAGGATCTTGAATACAATTTCCATGTTCTTTATAGTTTCTCCTCATTGGAAAATGGAGCATGAGATTAAATAAAGAATTGTTATTTAGTCTGTACTTTGAAAGATTCCTTTTCTTTCTGGAAAATTATTGCAGCTAGATCCCTATTCAAGAAAACTAACCTAATAAATGACATATTGAGTAACTCCAGTGTGGCAAACATTGTATATATTATTTCACTCAAATTCTCAATAACACTATGAGAGGGTATCATCTCTGCTTTAATGATTTGAAAATGGGAGGTCAGAGAAGTTTAGTAATTTGCCAAAATTTACAGTAAATGGGGTGATCTGGAGTTGGAAAGTAGGTTTACCTGACTCCATAGTATTATTATTGATTGGACACCTTGATTTGGTAAATCAGTTTTTATTATTAAGAATGAGAAAAATTGAAAATGCACAAAATTTTCTTAACCCAACAAGTGAACGATAAATGCTTTTTAATAAGCATATACCTTTATCCAGGGAACCTTATCATATTCTTAATACTTAGCTTGCTTTTAGGCCACTCCATATGGAACATCGTCGTAGATGTAGGCAAGCCTTCATTACAGATAAACAGGATGATGAGAATCGAGCATTTCTATAGAAAAAGGCAATTACTAAGTTATACTTACTAATTATTTTAAGTATGTATGAACTATAACCTCTTTTTTTCAAGGTGCTATTTAAAGTAGCATCTCATGATGTTTACTGACTGAAAATGATCTTTGATATACTTTATTGCTGGTTTAGACACTTATTTGAAATTTGTTCTAAACTTTGGTTTGCATTTTCACAAGAAAATTCTATTCTTGTGCCCTTTTTAAGGCAAAATACTGGCTTTTGTGATTCCTTTCTCATTCGATTGAAGCTAACATTCATGTCCTTAAAAGTTTCTTTCACTCCTTTCTTTTTGCATGTCAACTGCATTATGAGGCAGAAGCAGCTGCTTAAACATCTCTCAACTAATTTTATTTTATTTATTCAAGCCCAGATTACCAATTTGTGTCATTTTCCTCTCTGTCTTCTGGAGACATCTTATTATCCTCTGTCAATGCAATAAGTAATTCTTGGGAAGAGAAACATCTCAAGTTCACGTAAGAAAAATGTATTTTATGTTTCCTCCCTTCTTTTTTTCCTCCAGTCTCTTTTCAGCCTAACAAGAAGATATATCCCCACAACCACTTTATGCACAAACTTAGGTGCATAAAATCTCACGGATCAAGAACTTTTGCCATAGTGATCATCTTGTCATTTCTCTCATTTTATAGGGAGAAAAGTGAGGTCCAAAGAGTTTAAATGGCTCCCCGAAGAGCATGCCACTAGAAAGTGACTGAACCAGGATGACCAATTCTCAATTCTCACATATTCTATTTTATGAATTAGGTTGTTTTATTTTTGGAAAGTATGGAATTGATACTATAAAGATCACTTCTCACTACTATTCCCATAGAAGTGTAAGGGCATCAAGATTATTATTAAGGGCTTATTTTAATTTATGGTGTTGCCTTAATGAGCATATTAGCACATCTCAGTTTAGGGCAGTAAAATTATTTGCTTCTGAAACTTCAAACATGTTTGAGAAACCCACAATTAACTTCCTATGCTTTCCTTTTTAAACTATACTGTAGAAAATAGGTGAAAAAAATCAAATTACATAGCAAAATTTTCAGTGAGATAAGTTTGCACATCCTTAGTTTATCTTCTGCAAATAAGCATGAGTGAAACAATCCACCTACAGCTCTGGTTGCCACGGTTGAAGGCAGTTCCACTGAATGATCCTGTTAACGTAACCTTCAATTTGCTGGGGTTTGAACTCTGAATTACAGCCTATGAACATAGCTTAACAGCGGTACAAGGGCTTCTTTTGAATTTTTAATCATATGAATTAAATATTGCTAGAGATGCCTTTTTAGACTTCTCCTAGGAGTGACCTAATATATAGAAAGTCAAGTATAGATAAGCCCGGAAGGAACTGAAACACAAAGGAAGTAGGGCTGGATACACCACAGGCTGCATACTTTGTTCACCAAATTGAGATAGTAACTACCAAGGATGCATTAAAAATTGTGTCTTAAGCAATCTTGGCATTATCTAATACTACATGGTCTTTAAACGTATAATATATTCTGCAGTTGTCTTCAGATAGGCATTAGCCAAGTAGAGATAAGCAGAGCTTCAAAAGATCCATTGTATCAAAAGTTGAAACTGGTACAGAGACAAATCAGAAGGCAATCAACACACTAAAGGACTATTAGAGCATGACTACAGAACTTCTTAAAAACAGCAAGTTCCCTTAATGCAAAGTTTTCCAAATGATGAGATTTTTGTCAAATTTAGTGAATGCTGAAATTAATTTAGTGGGGCTTGACTAAAACTTTTTAAAGAATAAAACAGAATGGGATAGAAAATGTCAGAATATATCTCATATAGTACAGTTAAATTATTGTGTGGAATTTTGTTTTTGCTGTGTTTGTGTGTGTGTGTGTGTATGTGTGTGTTTAATGTACATGATAATGTTGCAAAATGTTTTTTCCTTTAATAATTCTGTTTAAGAATGGCTTGAAAAACATTGGCTCAGGATATTTGAATTAGATTTGTATTACAAAAATTCTTACTATTCTCTTTTATCTTCTTAGGAATATATCTAGTATGTATACTCAGGTATATACAGAATAAGAACATTCACACATAGCAAAGTTTAGTTTTTTAATAACTTCCAGAAAAATGCCAAGAATATGGCAACTATCTATAAGGTAAAGTGCTTTGTAGGGAGACAAATATTTAACATTAGCATTTGTTGCTTTTTAAACCATAAACGTGTGTGTGTGTGCGCTGTGCATGCATTTTACTAAAACCTTTTCTTTATTATTTATTCTAGCATAAGCTTTCTTGCATACTAAAAGTTGCAGGGAATAAATTCAGTACACATATAAGTTGGATATATCCTTGCTTTACCATGTCAGTAGATTGCTATTTTTGGGTGTAGGACAATGCTTTAGTATTTATTATTTCAGGTTTTTAAACTTTGTAAAGTATAAGGACAACTATAAACCAGTTAGAATCATTTGACCAAAATACAGAGAAAAGAGAAGTTAAACTAGAAACAAGCCCACAGAATCAGGGCATTAGATTCAATGAATCATGGGTCTTTCTAATTTATACTTCTGTGAATTCTCTAAGGGGTTAATCCCTAGTATACATGATGCCATGTACCACTGGCTGTATGGATTCGCACAGCCAAGCTTTCTTCTCACAAACAGAAAGATTTAAGTGTTTCTTTTGCCTTTAGTACCCCTCTTCTTTTTAAGAATGAATATCTGTGAGCAGCATGGGTCATGTATTCATGATTTCAAATGTTGAGGAGAAAAGTGATGTATTTAATTCTTCAGGAACAGCACAACTCTTCTTCCCATACTTGTTGAGAATCTGTACACAGCCCACTTACTCCCCTTTCTGACGTTGACTCTTCAACAAGGCTATTGAAAGGAAAACTTTACCTTTCTTTGTAGCTAAGTATAGGCTTTGTTGTTTATAATTTGGTAATAACTGGGCAAAGCCAGATAAATACAAAAGAATAAATGAAGACAGCTCAGCTCACTGAAAGGGCTCAGGACTGGCCATAGAACAAGGAAATGCACTGAGACAATGAATTCAATAACTGATATGGCTCTTTGTGGTGAGGCAATAAGGCAAGAAGTAACAGAGGAGAACAGATTTTGGATAGCTTTTGAATACTTTTCTTGCCGTGTGATGAAATGGTTGCTTAAAGCAGCTGGCTGCATTTAATTATTTTTATTTCAATTTTATTTTTTTAAAATGTGGTTACTTCATAGACACATTTATTTTCCAACATCAGTTCCTTAGTAGTATAATATAGAATGCCTCATTAGCAATGGAAAATGTGCTTAAGTTTGTAACAGGAATGTTCTGAATAATGTTTTTAGATGTGGAAGAAGTTAGCAAGGGAGATTATAGAACCTCTCGCTTCCCCCTGGAGAACTTTAAAACAAGTAAAAACTTTTTATTTAATCCACAAATTTCACATAAGATCTATCCTCATTTACTGGTGCTGCTTTTGCCTTAGTAAGTTCTCCCCCTGTGTCCTTCCTTATGCTGCCTTTGCTTGGAGAAGCCTCATGAGAGAGCAGAAATATGCCTTAGCTGGAAGGAGACTATGGGTACTGCTCTAGCAAATAGAGTGCCTACATTGTGCCCTATTTCTCTCTAGTTTTCAGTCTAGTTTTCTCATTTATCATTTAAAGGGTTTGGATTAATGCATTGGTTGTCAAAATGTGGTCTCTGGACTAGCAGTATTAGCAGTACCTGGGAACTTGTTAAAAATGCAAACTTTCAGGTCCCAAAGAAAATCAACTAAATGAGCAACTCTGGCAATTCAAAGAAATGTTGAATTTCTATATGCTCAGATATGGCATGTCCTATCATGATCAAAAGAACTGAGCAATTCAATCAAATATCTGAAAAACATGGTAGAAACAATACCACAATTATAATAGCAGACAAAATTCCTTACCCGGCAATGTCCACTGCCTGATAAGACACAAATGTTTGCTCGTTGAGGGTCTGTTCACATTTATTTAAATCAAAAGGACCAACTCATCCTAGATGACTAGACACTAGTTCATCCACAAATAGTCAACAAATTCAGGCAACAAATATTTGTTGAATGCCTCATATATGACATGCACTGTGCTAGGCACAGAGGACCCACTATGACAATGGCAGACACAGGATGACTACACCGAGTCCTTTGCAGAGATGCAAAAAATATATATTTCAAGAACTGAATCAGGCACTTTTTTTTGGTTGCTGATGCTTCCAAAGAAACTTTTTATATTTCCAATAGTTTACACCCTGCAGGTGGAAAAGCCTTTCCTACAAGAGAAGATGGTTACATCCCCCCTGACGAAATTTCCTCAGCCTGACAGTATGTTTACTAAGTATGCTATCTTTAGGGCATTCTAAAGAAAGGCAAACTACAGTACGAGAAAGCACAGCAGCTGAGATGTTCGCATGTGCCTCTAACTCAAATTTGAAGGGTGAAGCTGAAGCATCGGCCACAGCTGGAAGAATGGGGAGCAGAACGCTGGCAATGGGCAAAATGGTTATTCATTTCCTCTCTTGTGATCTTTCATCTTTCATTTTTGTGAATCTCAATACATAGTTGAGACTTTTCCCAGATTCACAATCAACTCTGATTATCTGCCTCCTCTCTCTACTTTTCCCTTTTTAGTTTCTTGGATGCTGTTAGAGGAAAAAGATAAAAACTATCTGGCATGGAACATTCTTGTCTTTCTTTCTTTCTTTCTTCTTTCTTTTTTTAGGTCACTTAGTACTTATCTAAGGTTTGAGAAAAAGGAGAGAATAAGATGACGGGATGAGGAGAGGCAGAAAGTTTTGTTTCTCTTCAAATACGTTTTTCATCTCTGACCTCATATGAAAACTTCTCAGTGCATCCAGACATAATATTTACATAATTTTGAGCAGGTAGTGATTCTTTTGGTGACAAAATTATTATACAGTGTTTATTCCTGCTTATGCTCCCATGGTTTCATAGCTTTTTATTTTCCTTCAGATGTAATATGTGTGGACAATTTAGTTTGAGTGAACAGCGTAGCAACAGTTTGATTGCTTTAAGCTACTCATAACTTTTTGCTTACCTGAGCATCAACTCTTAAATTTTCTGTAATTATTCTAATCCTCTGTAGGAACACAACAAGATCCACATAGTTGTTGAGGATTTGCTAAGTGCAGGATACTGAGAGACACAGCTTGGGCTACAGCCTAGAAGCTCCATAATCCTTGAGGCCAGTTTCTTCTTCACTCTGCACAGAGGTTTCTGGTGGTCTGCTGCAAGTCTTACTCAGTGAAGAGATTTATCAATAAGTTAAACAGAGAGTGAAAGTTACATGGCTGGATTTGGAAAAAAACAAAAGCTTCAAGTTATGAGGGAGAGTGAATATATCAAATGATAGAATCACAGTCCCCTACCCCTTAACCTCCTATCCCCAGATGCTGAAAGATATTGAAAAATCCTAAAAGACTGGAATGATAGGCTGACTCTAATATAAATATATGTGACAGGAATTACTGTACAACCCTACACCTGGATTCAGAAACAAAATGCACAAAGACAAGACTGGGGGTTATATGACTTAGCAACAGCATGTGTGAAAGAGTCTCAGGCACTTAGTTAACAATAGCTCAGTAGGAGTCAACAGTAATGTGGCTGCCAAAAAGGCTGATGTGCCCTAAGGCTGCATTAATAGAAGAAGTGTTGTGCTAGAATAAGGGAGATAATGGTGCCACCCCACTTGGTGTTGCACACACAACACTTGAAGGGTGCAGTCAGCCCTGTTAGCCCACCTGGACCCATTTGCAAAGAAAGTGACAATTAAAGTCAGTATGAACTATGGCATGTAAGGAATAGTTGTGGGAAATGAGAAGGCTTAGAATTGGAAAAATCTTAAGAAGGACATGGTGCCTTGAATAATAGACTTGTCAAAATAGGATTAGAGTTACTCTGCATGATCCAGAAGAAGAAAGAGAACCAGGTTGTAAAGGACTTAGAGGTATAAATTAAAAAAATAACATAGGCATTGAAGTCAGGCAGATCTAGCATGGAATTCTGACTTATAAAGCTACTCTATAAGCTTGAACAAGTTTCTTTTTCTCTTCTTCACGTCTATTTCCATATTCATAATATGAGGAAGATCACTATCTTATAGAAATGATGTGAAGATTAGAAATAATGCACTCAAAATACATAGCCCACTGCTTGTCAAGATGTGTACTCAGAATCTACAACAGCCACGACAAGAGTCAGAAATATCTAGAGTATAATGGGTAATGTTGGGAAGAAATGAATGAAATTATACTCATTAGAAATGTCGGTGAAACATGTGGACCAAAGGAAATAAAGAAAGTTGTAAGCGGATAGGTGATTAATCAAATGACCTACAGGGTATCTTTGTGTCCTGGGAGCTATGTTAAATGTCTTATAAGATAGTTGTATACCGTACATAGAATAAGAACACGTTGCAATAAAACTAAAACAAAGAGCAGTTGATCTATGAAGAAACCTATACATTTTTTTCTTATATGTTTTGTAAATATTTAGAAAGAAGAAGAAATTTTCCTTTAAAAAGCAGAAACTTCTTGAAAGGACCACTTTAGAAGATATTAAAAGTATCATTGAATAGGGAACAGCATTGAGAGACACAGGTTAAAATTATTCTGAATATTACAAAATATTTTTTTTCTAAATTCTTTGAACAGGTAATTTATTCCATAGTTCAAAATCAACTTGTCATCCAGTTGAAACCCTACTTTCTTTAACACTGAGGATAGAATTCTTCAAGTTCTGCTGAGAACATTGTGTAGATTATTTTCTGTCACATAGCCTTAAATCAGTTCACCTGTAATAGGACTTCCACCGTCAGTATCTACTGTATGTGGGATAAAGTATATTTCAAGTATAGTTTCTTAAATTATGTCCAAAGGCTACTCGTGGTATTAAAAATTTCTTAGTCAACTTCTTGCAATTCTGATGTTACTTCAAAATAAACTTTCCCACCAAATTCCACAGCTGCTCAGGAACATAATTCAGAGTCCACAAATGATCCTCCTCAAAGCTAAAGGCAAGTATTCAGTAGGAACTGAAAATTCAAACTAACCCGTAATAAAGGGATCTCCCTTTTTATGGTTACTTTAAACATTAAAGAAATGTAAATTCATGAGGATACATTCTATATCTCTTTCATTCACAAGTATATCTTAACACATTTGTAGTAGGGCATAATAAATATTTATTTAACAATGAACAAATGAATGACCCTTTCTATATTGTTGACTCTCAATCATAGTTACACATTAGAATCACTTGGGAAGCCTTAAAACTGCTGATGCCTGTGCCAGCCCAGAACAAAGAAAAACAGAAGCTCTAGGGCTAGGCATTGGTATTTTTCAAAAGCTCCTCAGGAAACTATTATGTGAAGATAGGATCAAAATTAGCTGTACTAAATGATCATCGTTGTATTCCCCAAATCTCTTATCTTCCTCAAAGTCTTATAGACCACTTCTGCATATATTTCATACGGAATGCTAAGGTTTGGTAGTCCCGAAATCATAGCCTTCACATTTATACCTTTCAATTTTCAGACAAGTAATTTTTTTCCTAGAATTAGATGAACTAAATAATATAAATATTCTATTTATAGACTATGAAACTTAGAAAAAATTTTTTGGTTTGATATTCTGTGATTGCATTCTTGAGAGTTTTAACTAATAAGTAAGGCAGACCTTAAGATTATTTGGATTTTAACTTTAAACTAAATAGGTAAAAGTGGGCATGTAATGTAGTATATAGTATGTAATGTAGTATAATTATAGTTACTATGTTCACTTTTCCACTAAAAAATTGCTTATTAACTTAATTACTAGTGAAGTAACAAGTACTTAGTTTGGCAATGGATTTTTTTCTATTATCCAGTGCCAAGCTACCTTTCCACTCATGGCTCTAAAGATGACCCAACCGTGTGAATCTTCTGTGCCCCATGGAATAACTCAAAGTAAGCTCTGTCACCTCCTACTCTTTCTATGTTGACCAAATCAAACCTCATCTCTTCTGTAGAGTTCACACACCGTTCCAAGAAGGCTGTGAAGCATTCATAATCATTCAGGGTATTTACTCCTGAAGGAGCCCAAGTGGTGTTTGTATTAAGAATAGAAAGCAGAGAATGACTACACCCAAATATTATCATAAAGACATTCATAAAGAGATCACCAATGTATATTTTCCCCAAAGAATTGACAAAAATAAAACTATTACTCGCCTTAAAAATAATGCACAATTAATCAAATGCAAAGAAATCAAGCCTCCACACCATAATTTTTATATTCAAATAAAATTGATCTTCTCCCAAAATAAACATATTTGAAAAGAGCACAAAGACAGGTGATGGAATCACTGTATAAACTTGCTACAAAAAGGAAATACGTCCTCTCCTCTTCTTCCACCTTTCACCTCTTAAAGAAATTCCTGTGGTGCGATGAGTGTGACAAACAAAACACAAATGAAAGCAAAAGAGCAGAGACCTAATTCAAACAAGATAACTCAAATATTTGCTTCACTTAAATAACATAACACATCGTTTTATTAGGTCATGGTTTCACTTATGTAGAATGATGAATATGGTGACAAGATATATATAATTATTTAATATATGTATATGTATGTGTACTTACATAATAAGTTATAGGGTTAAGGAAATTTAAAAAACATTGTTAGAATAAAATAACATACACTATATTTTAATTCTTTTTGATTTGTAAATAAAATTGTGGATCTTTAGACATAATTTTTTTTTAATGTGAAAAATGTTAATAGAGTTGTTCAAAAGGCCACATCTTCAAGTTTCACTACTGGAAATTAGGTTCTTGACTGAAAAAATGGGAATTTTATTTCCCTTTCTGAACATATCTCGTGCTGAAATTTGATCATTATATTTTATTATTTCATAATCAAATAAAATGCTGAGTGTTAATAATTCTTAAGATATTTTAAACTGATGTATCCTGATTTCATTCAAAGTAATGCACAAATTCATTGCTGCCATTTTATTCCCTGAATCCCACTCTTTGAACATAATTTATATACTGTTTAAAAGCATTTGTTAACAGACAAAGAGTAGAAAGAAGATGTCATACGTTGACAGAAGCTTTTTCTAAGCTTGATTTTGAGGAAGGAGAAAGAAGAGAGAAGCAAAAAGAAGGAAGACAAACAGAAGAAGATGAAGGCACCATTCAGCATCATACTGCCTCCCATACACTTCTTAACATTTTATTGCTGTTTCACGTGCTTTTCCTCTTTGCTAATTGTAGCACACTTACAATTACAGTGTAGCACACTGCGTGAATTGCTAATTCACGCAGACTTTCAGAATTTCTGCAAATATGATCTCAAGTTAAATGAAATGTAAGAAGTGCTGAATGGCTATAGGAGTCAGGTGAGATATGGTATGGATGTCACAGTGCGTCTGGTATTTTGCCATTCCATAGAGAAATCTGATCCAGGTTGTCGCCTTTTAAATCAACATATCTTCATATACCAGGAGTGTTAACAACTAAGTACCAATGTAACTGCAGCACATACGGATAGATGTTAAGCCTGGTAGAATTTAAGACTCATGGAATGGTGTTTTTAACAGGATTTATAATATTATTTGGAACATAAAGATCGTTCTATATTCCACATTTCAAATAATTTGGGATAAAGGGTATCAAAATTCTAACCCCTTCTTCTTATAAATAAATGCCTTGAAAACAAATCAGAAGAGAAGAAACTCTTGAAGTGTGTACAAGCGTACACTTAAGTGTATACAAGCATCTATCAACCATGTGAGGAACAGAGCTGGAGATCTAGACAAACCAATATACAATTCCTCTCCACAAAAAGTTTACAATTTACTAGGAAAAAAATAATATGAAATTAAAAGCAGTCATATACGTATAGGTATATATACAATATATACATGTAAAATTAGAGATATATTATATGCCCAATAAGTTTTATTAGAATTCAACAGACGGAATTATGCACATTGAAATACAGATGGTCCCTAACTGAATGGTGGTTTGATTATGATTTTCCAACTTTATGATGGTGTGAAAACGATATGCATTTGATTCAGAAGGGTGTTCAATAAATCACATGAGATATTCAAAACTTTTATAAAATAGGCTATTATAAAATATAGCCTATTATAAAATAGGCTTTGTGTCAGATGATTTTGTTCAATGGCTAATCTATGTGTTCTGAGCATGTTTAAAACAGGCTAGGCTAGGCTATAATGTTCTGTAGGTCACGTGTATTAAGTGCATTTTCAACTTAAGCTATTTTTAATTTACGATGGGTTATCAATACACAACCCCATCATAAGTCGAGGAGCATCTGTAGTTCCATTGAGGAGGTAGGATTGTAACAAGATCTTTGGAGAGGAGTAGAAGTTGAGTAGGAGAAAGAGGCATAGGAAGAAGATAATAACCATTACTGTCATGAGACCACAAACACAGTGTCAAATAGAGCCACATGCCTTTTTGGAAAAGGATGAAGAATAGACCTGGCCAAGATTGCCTACGAAACTGTGTTGGGCAGGAGGCTGAAAAAGAGGATTTATGCTGGTGGGATTAGGAGCGGTGAAGGCGAGATGCTGAAAATACAGCCATGCTCACACTCTGTCTAGCCGTTGAGCCTGTACTGATGGAGATAAATCCTACTCTATTTTCCCATCTTTTTACTACAGAAGGGCAAAGTAATATTTTCCTAACCAAGAACTGCATGTACATTTGAAAATGCTTCTTGTTAAGTATCATCTTACCTTTATGAGATTTCACATCATTATGATAGATTTTGGATAATGAAGTTATGATAAAGGATTCCATTTTAAAGTAGAAATGTTTATGTAAGTCAGCAGAGCACATCCTGTATGCGTGTTACACAGTTCTCAGTAGCAATGGTAACAATTCAGGTCGCTATTCCTACAGACATTTACTTCATTTCACCAGGTCTTAACTTTCTCCAAATGTTTATAAGGGAGTGGGGAGGGGAATACAAGAGTAATGTGGCTGTAATTATGGTGCTTTCTGCAACATAATAGATCACAACAGCAATGCAGAAATGATTTGTGAAAAAATAAAAATCCCTGAGAGTAAAACTATCCACCAGAAGAAGAAAACAGGACCTGGTGATCGGAGCACAGAAATATAGGCCACAGGCATATCCACTAAAGGAAAGAACTCAAGGGGACATTTGTTTGCTGGTTACCAACATAGCTTTACAGCCAAACAGCCTGGATGTAGATCCTGGGGCCATCATTTGTTACCAGTACAACCTTGGGAAAGTTGCTCCACTTTTCTAGGCCCCAATTTTCCCATTATAACCTGCCTCATAAAGTTGTGCTGAGAGAGAAATGAGTTATCACTTGTGTAAATCTCAGAACAGTGCTCAACAGGAGGTGTCACATAAATAGTGTAAGCATGCACAGATGGCTCCTCGACTTACCGTGGGGTTATGTACCGATACACTCATCATAGTTGAAAATATCGTAAGTCGAAAATGCACTTAATACACCTGACCTACAGAATATTATAGCTTAGCCTAGCCTACCTTAAACATGCTCAGAGCCCTTACATTAGCCTGCAGTTGGGCAAAATCATCTAACACAAAACATATTTTATATTAATAATAAAGTGTTGAATATCTCATGTAATTTCTCAAATAACATAACATATGAAAAACAGAATGGTTGTATGGTACTCGGAGTGTGCGTATTGAAAAAAAAAGAACGTGTAAAATTGTAAAAAATTGTAAAGTCAAAAAATCATAAGTCAAACCATAGTAAGTCTGGGACCATCTGTAATGTATCATCCAAAACAGCGTAAAAGCGGGTGCTAAAAGCATTAAAATTTGTATAATATTTTGAAATGTTTATTTATCACAAAAAAACTCTTTCTAAATAAATATTAGCTTATTCAAAATGTATTTTCAAGAAAAACCTCTTTCTGAAAGATAACATATATTCATATACATTAAAATAAAATTATTTTTATTGTTTATTAAATATTATGAAGTAATATAAATAGAAGGATTATTTTTGGTAAATTTTTATGAACCTTAATTCATTTTCTTAGTTTGTCTCTTATTGTGTTACTGGTTTTGGTCCCTAGAACATATTTTGTTTTTCAGTGTGTTCTTATGTTTAATTTTTAACAGCTTTATTGAGGTATAATTTGCATGCCAATATATTCACCTATTTTAAGTGCACATTTTGATGTTTTTAAATAGATTTTCAGAGTTCTGTGAACATCATAATAAAGGCTTTCTTCTTTTAACTTCTTCATAAAGTTATCTGCAAGTTTCTTCCAAGTTTCTTTTTATGATTAATTAATTTGAAATTATTGATGTTTTCAATTGACTCTTTTCTATGGACCATAATGTTTTTAAATGAGAAAACGATCAGTTAATGGAATCTGATGTACCTAGTACGCTCACAGCAAATTCTACCAAAGAGAAGATATTCTTAATTCTATTATTCTTTATTATAAAAATGTGCACATAAAAGCAGGACAAGAGTGCGTTGGAAATTGTGGGAGTGGGCAGGAGGTAGTATTAAAAGTATTATCAATTGAAAAAATTGGGTGACACGTAACCACCAATGCTCTACACCAGCACCAATGTACAAAAATGTAATGCCACACAACTAATTTCGAATTTTCTGGTAGCCATGTTAAAAATATAAAAAATAATAAAATAAAAATATGGATATAATTCCATCTAAATATTTTCACAGGTGCTGTCTTTTTGTTTCATTTCCATTACCTTTCACCAATACTGAACTATTTTTATAAGATACCACTTTTCAGGTCAGTTAATTATTCATGATTATTTTAGATGCTTTGTCATATGTAAATCCTATAAAACTGCAGGTTTTCTATTAATATTTTCTTCCATTGCAGTATACTATGTACATTTTTCAGTCAAAACTGGGAACTACAAAAATTTTCCCCCACAAATCAAGATATTTACAGGACAATTTTATAATTTAAAGATTAAATATTGTATACCCTTTGAGCATTCATCATTTTAACTTTTCAATTTTCCCTTATTTATTGCAACGATAAATTTTCATTTCTGTTTGCAAGGTTTGTTTTCATTATCTTATTTTATAAAAAGCTTCATAAGCTGATAATTTCTGGTGCTCCATTTAAAAAATATTTTATAAACGCTTTCCAAATGATTTCTTATGGTGATATAAAAATTTTTAGAAAGGTTTAATACCATTTTAGAATACTGAAGTTTACTTATAAAGCAATTTTCAAAGGCTCAAACATTTCTAAAATCTGTTGATGAGCAATGAAAAGTAAAAGTACATGCTGCCATGTTGGGTTTTTATAAAATTATTATCCATCATCATCTTCATCACTAAAATTCTATATTTTATTCAGTCCTACTGTGTAGAAATAGAAAAAATATAGTGAATTCTGACAACAAAACTTCTATTTAAGTTGGGATTTTTCACAGTTTGGACACAAAAGTATAAATTATGTGTGTACCATAGCCAATTCCAAGTGTATTTCTGATCCGTAGGTTTCTTAATTTAGTAAGAATATTTTTTTAAATGTCCATTTTCTTCACCTATATTTTTGTTTATATTATCATTATAAAAAAGTAATTTTATCTTTAATTATAACTTTTAATTTTTATTTTGAAGTTTGATTAATCTCAGCAAAGTGAATCCCCTTAAACTTTATTTTGATTTTATAAATGGGATGAAATAACTGAAATATTATTGGAATTAACTTGTCTATTTAAAGCATCTGATAACAAGGATATAAAATTAACATTTAACCATTTACAAAGTTCTTTTGTTAATAGAGCCAATACATTAACAGCTATCATTTTCATTTTTGTATGTACTTTGTATGTGCACAAGAAAATTTGGGCTGAACATGAGTAAAATTAATGAAAAATATTAATTTGATCTAAATGAAAATCCTTGCTTTCAAAGTAATATGCAAACCTACCTTCTTTTTTTTACCTTTGTTAAATTATTGTTGTTGACACAGTCATCTATAAACAACTACTAACTTTAGAAGTGGATGCTAATACTTATTCAGAAGAGTTGTGTCTTGGTTTTTCATGTGCTTAGTGACATCATTATAGTCCCTATAGTGGGTGATAAATGTCAACTAATATTTAAACTAGTATTAAACTAGTAAACTAATATTTAACTAGTATTAAAATATAATGCACTAATATTTTGTGCAAAAGTTCATCCTCTTTCCCTTTCTTGGCAAGCAAAAATTCAATAATTTTCCATTAAACTATTTTCAAAATAATTTTTATTTATTGAAAAAGGAAAAAACTAAAAAGCAATAAATATATTTTACTTTAAATATTTGTAGATTTACAAAATGCAATAAATAACAATACCTTTGTTGGAAGAGCACTACACTACTCTGTAATCTCAGTGGCTGAATGCCTAAAAGGTGGAGTCTTACTAAACCATCCTGACTATTAATAATAATATATTGCTTGAAAATGAAAAACCTAGGACAACACTAACAGGAAAGAGGGACAAAATATGTGAGGTTAGCCTCTCCAAACAAACCTGGGAGTATGGTCCCACCTATGTAAAAATCACTGCTGTTACTGCCTGTGCATAGATCAACTGAACCATGCATGGCTCAATCAGAGTAAAGAATGATCAAAAATTTCATTAGTCATGCATGCATTTTCATATAAGATAGCTTAATAGTGGTTTCTCTGTGTATAGGAAAACACCAAATTTCAGATTAATTTAAGGCTGGCATGACTCCACGTAGTCTAACTTGTCTCCCTCCCTAGCCACTCGCTGTTCTTCATTCTATTAATTAAGAATGCAATTAAGGATTAAGTCTGAGTATTTTGTGGTTTGGAGTGGTGTGGGGTTAGGTCTATTGAGAGGAGACCTAAAACTTTTACCTTTTTGCTCTCTGATGCTACGTATAAGATAGAGCAAGCAGATGTTGCTGACAGTGTCGATTAAGGAGTTAATAAACAAGGAGAGTCTGTCTGTGATTAATCTGGGTTGAACATCATAGGATCATATTAAGTAATATTTGTTGAGTGAGCATTGCTATAAACAAGGCATGATCAGTTGTTCTGATACCCGTAGCAGCCCTGGGTAGTCTTGTCATCTCTTCAACTGAATTTCCTCTTCTCTTAAGTAGACATACATGGTCCTTGTAATTGTCTAAAAAGTCTGTGCAGAATTGGGAAGGTGTATAGACATCCAAGTATATTAGGAATATCAGTGACTTAAGAGAAAAGAGTTTGTTGCAAAAAACATGGTTTGATCCTAATAAATTATTAGCGTACTTGACCGTTAATACATTCAACATTTTTTTTCTTTCTTTTTATTCCCAGGTGAACTGATGAGGAAACTGAAATACAGAAAATCCAGAATAAATTTCACCAGGCCACACAGCGAGGTCTGATAGAGCCAGGAGACACTTTATGAAATCCAGACTCTCAGAATAATGTTCTATCAGCTAGACCTCCATGTGAGACTCACAAACGTAGGTAGGAATAGCTTTCCCTAAAATGCTCATAAAGCAAATCACAGCAATGCTTCATTCCATGTGATTTCTAATTTGAAATGCAAACAATTGCCAATTTGTTTGACTTGTATTTATAATTATTTCCTTGTGAATTACTCATCACTAAATGCTTTATAAATATTTTCTCTTTTTTCCCAATGTCTATGGAATGATCACAGCATAGAAAATGTTGGCTTTCAAAGATTTATTAATATCTCCTTTTGAAATAACATGTATTTGTATGATAGAATAAAAGCACATTAAAGAAAAAATCTTGAATTTGAATTTCCTCCCAGACAATGACTTATCTGATGTGCTTGACAAAATGAACTACATAGTGACTTTTATTTAAAGGATCCATTATATAAGAAGTAGAAAAGTAAATATGCACACTGGAACTTAGCTGAGCACAGCCTCACCATCAGCTCCTTCTGACAGATTTTTAGACTTTTCTAAGCTTGTGTAAGCCAAAGGCATTGCGCCGTATGCATTACTGAATCTGGTTTCACTTTTGCCAATAATCAAAAAAACAAGCTAGTGGCATAATATGGCAGCATGCATCATATGCTTACCATAATCTCAAAATTTAACTCTACTTGAAGAACTGAGCCTATTATTTCTCAGTCTTTTTGAACATGAAACCTAATTCAAAGCATTTTCTAGGCAGTAAAATAAATACCCCTTTGCTCAGAAACTTAACAAACCCAGGGTAGAATACACAATTCAGTAACTTGATTCAGAATATTGTCTTTAGTCTGTGCTTAGAATCATGTCAATATCAAATAATTTTAAAAGAAAAAAATAAAAACAGTAGTTCTCCCCCTTTTTGGTCCTGGTTGCTATCAACTGGTAATAGTGTACGTGTTTTTTAGTCTGTGCTGTGAAACACTTGCTATGAATTCAAACCAGACAAAATATTTAAAAGTGCAATGTCCACTTTTAAAAACAGAATTTAGAAATCGTTGAATATTAACAATATTCCCTTTAAGCGAGGGAAGGAGAGCAACCATTAGAAGAAGTTCAGAGAAAAGTATTAAAGGGCCACAAGGATTGACTCATATATACATATATATACATATAAAAATAAAAGAATGCTATATCTGTTGCTGGACAAAACCATGGTAAACCAAAGCTGTAACAGTCGTATAAACAGTCTGGGTAGAGCAACTTCATATTTGGTGTAATTGAGGGAGAAAAATGACCCAGTTCTATTTGCTAATAATAAGTATTATCAGCTGAAGGATATAGTAATCCAAAGGCACATCCTCAGCTTTAAGTATTATTTAAAATATCCCCAGGGAAGACTGTTTAAAGTGGCTAAGTGTAGCAATAATTCAAAATATTTATTCAACTCAATCCCTACTTCCCTCAAAAAATCGTAAAATAGTAAATATAAATAAATAAATAAATGAGAGAGTGAGCTACTTAGATACAAAAGTCCCAGCTTCATACCCCAACAGCACATTCATTTTGTATGACTGCCACAGACATGAGTATGGAGAGGTATGAGGGACCAGCTGGGGGAGAAGTATGAGGGACCAGCTGGGGGAGAAGAAAATGGTCATTTTAAAAGAAAAGAAAAGGTTGGATGAAACATGAAAAGCCACTCCATATCTAAGAGAGATTAGAAAGAGAAGTCAAGAACATCGTGCTGTTTCCCATTTCCCATTACCTGATTCTTCCTGCTACTTCATTGGTTAAGTTTTATAGGTTGCAATAACTGGCATGGAAGAGGTATGCCTGTCAGCTGCTCACAATGCAGAATCTTGAAAAGGTCAGCGTAGTAGCAGTATGACAGGCCATGTAAGTCATTATGTGCCTTATAACTCATTTGTAAGTAGAATGGGAACCAGAGCAAATTAATGTAAACTCTGCCATAAGACCTCTGAAAACATGTTAGGCACTTTGAAAGCTAGGTTTTGTTCTTTATCTAGAAAGACAGATATATCCTCGCAAATGCATTACCTTCCTAAGGAGCAGCAGAAATGGGAAATTATTTCATTTGCTGTGAAGATATTTAAAGAAAAGATATTGGCAACAGAAGGAAGGTGGTTTGGGGAGAAGATATATAATAAAATGTATATACAGGTACTATGTGCATTTGGATTCTGGTTGGTGCCATTTAGCTATCATTTCTTGATCAATAAAAATCATAAGACTTTCAAAGTCATGTACTTTTAAAAAACAGTAAAATACAGTTACCAGGTAGAATAATATATTTATGACTCACCACAGTTTTATTGTACTGGATCTGTTAATTGTGGAGCCTTACCTTGCATTGAAATAGATATAATTTTATATAGTTAATCAAATATTATCTTTTGAATGAAAACTCGCACACGTATAGCAACATTATTTAGTACTAAAGTGCTAAAATTGCTGAACATGCTACAGGTGATTGTTAGGGAGTAGTGAAAGAGTTAATTATCCATAACGCCTCCCCCCACCCCAGATGTCCAACTGTGCCTCTGTTATACACTTAGGCACAGTTCCTAATGGCAAAATCTATTAGAATGCACAATATTCTCCCAAGGGAGCTGGTGGAAGTCCTGTCACTTGAGACATTTAATACTACACAGGATAAAGCACTAGAGAGCTGTGAGTGCATGTGCTCCAACCCTCAGGACAGAACACATGGTCTAATGGGTGCTTTTCTATCCCTTAATGTCTCTGATTTGCTGGGTGTTTTAATAGCTACCTCATATTTAAGTAGATGAGCAACGGTCTATTTTTTTTTAATGGAAATTTAGTTTGGCCTGTAAAGTGTCAAGACAGAGGTGACAAGAGAAGCCACAAGGGAATGTAGGAAGTCTCGTGGAAATTTAATTGATTTGCAGGAGGGTTGAGCAAACACAACAGTATATTAGGGTTTAGCAAATGCCTCGACTTTTTTCAAATGTTTTCAGTTCAAGGAAACCCAAAACACATTTGGCTAAACACTTTTTCCTTAATTTTCAAACCCATGTGTATTTCAAGGGAAATTTAATCCATGTGTTTCTGATTCATTTACACTTAGCTCATCAAAATGTGGTTTCATAAGACCCATTTGATGTCTAAGAAGCCTTGTGAGCTTTTTTTATAAGCTTTTTTTTCTTTGAACCAGGAAGTTGCGTTTTGCCAAGAGTCAATGGCACTTCAACCCGAAAAGAGTCAGTTTTCTTTGGGATCTTGGAATCCTTAAAGTTGGTGGGAGCTAATGAGCAGGGAGGGGAGGTGACCCTGATTCAGAAAGCATGTATGATCCCACTTCTAATATGTTATCTGTTCAAATTACTTGAAAATCTTTTTTTCTCTCAGTTTAATAGTAGAAAATCCATCTTAAATTCTTGAAAATTTTGTAGAAAACACAAGGATGAATTTATTACAGGATACAATATTGTCATGTGATCTGATAATTGTCCACCAATGTGTCTCTGGATGATGAGTAACCAGGGCAGTAATAACATATATATCTAGGAGGCAGTTATAAAAAGTGACTCAAAAAGGTGTTTAAATTGGCTATTTCTTTATATTCAAAAAAAAAAAAAAAAAAGGCCCTCTGCCTAGTTATTGTGCACAACACTACTGGTTCTTTAAATAAGGAACAAGACAAATAAGACTCAGTGAACGTGCTGATTCAGGTGCACACAATCCCCTATCTCATTGCCGGTGTTGCTAAAGAGCATCTGGGGTAAGGAAACATGCATCCGGTCCATCCGTCAAGAGTCCATGAGAAAGCCAGCAATGTTTGCACCTGCAGGATGAATTACATCTTTGGTGAGTGTGGGAAGCTACATAATGAGACAGCTGAGTGGCGGACACATTTCTTTTCTCCTGCTCCTTCTGCACCTTGTTTTGGTACTATCCTCGTATTTCCCACTTCTTCCTCTCCCTTTTCCCCACCTTTGTACAATCACCACTAGATAATGGATCAAATGTGGCACATTCATCCATGGATGGGTTGACATGGTTTACACGTTGCTTTCATTTGGTTGTTCTTTGGATGAATTCTTCCTTGAGAACAAGATAATGAAAACCACACGGTCATTGAACACAAAATCTGCCGTCACTTTGGCTGTTCCTTTGCAGCCCATTTCATTTCATAAAGTCTGGTCCCTGAGTTGACTCCAGTGGAAGATCCCAAGCAGGTGGAATCCTGCCCCCTATGGGTTTGCATAATTCAGCAAATACTGCCAATTTAGTCCTTGCTTGTCACCCATACATCAAAGAACTCATCTGAATGTAACATCTCTTGCTAGTCTGCTATAGCTTTAGAAAGTTGACCTTTTAAGTATTCATATAAGTTCTGTTCTGAGACCTTCATTGTGGGAGCTGAAGACAGAAGAACTAGGATAGGTAACAACAGAGAATTAAAAGAATAAATTGGAAGTTTTTTAACTCATGCTGACCTCAAATTTTGAACCACTGCCTAAAGGAAATGAATACTTTGTTATGGTGGGAGAAGGTAAATGTGTACTTTATTTCTGGGCTGAATTTTGACAGTCTAAAACAAAATTATAAATTTTTAACTATGGCAGCAAGTTCAGACTATAGGTGTGAGGATAAAGAATTATTCATTGATTCCCGTACCAGTGAGTGAAAAGATTCAAAGAAATAAAAATACAGATGAGGTTCCTGGAATTTGAACAAAAGAAGTTTATTTTCATTTTCTAATCTGTCACTTGCTTTATACAGACACCAAAGAGACACCACGGAAATATTAAATTCATCTCTGAAAACACAAAGGTAAAAACCATTGTGGTTTAAGATAAAAAAAGTTTCTCTTAAAATTGGCTGTGACTCTTCTGTACTGACAAAACTTATAAAATATCCAATCAATTATGTCTAATTTCATTTCCTTTCTTACGTAATTGAGAACAAAAACTGCAGTCAGTGCTCAAAATGTAAATCTCATACATCTTTCTAATGTCAGAGAAATAGTGCCCAATTCTTTTTTAGTACAAATATATGTTTTGCTTTTGATTATCAGAAATCTTCGGCATTATTAATCAAGCAAACAAAACTTCGTAGAATATAGAATTATCTTATTACCTCTCCCCTATAAATGTAGAAATGGAAGCAAGGTGATTATCAAAAAACTATGCAAACTGCTATAGTTTACTTTACTGAGAGATGGAAAAAGAATTTAGAATAATTTTTGTCCAAACTCCTAACAATTGAAGAAACAAGTCCAGAGATCTTGGGAGACTTGTTCAAAGTCCCCAAGCTAGCTTACATCAAATTGAGTATCAGAGCTTAGCTCTACATACTAGTCCGGTGCTATTTTAACAAATGGTACAATTTCTAAGAGCAATATATTCCTGGGATAGGACACATCAGATAAGACTATAGAGATTCTTTGAATTTGAAAAGTCCTCACTAGGTAGAAATTCCAATATATACTGATTAAAGTGGAACTCATTCATTGCAGTAGAGTTGGGAGCCCTAGGACCTCATGTTTGCCCCTCCACCCACATGACCTAGAGGCCCTCTAAGGTACCTCAGAAAAACACCAAGGGTTCCTTAGGACACTGTCTTAAAACTACCAATGTCATTGCCAGCTGTGGTAAATAGACTCCAAAGTGACCCCCAATGACTCTAGAAAGTACTACAGACTCAGTGGCTTAAACAACAGAAATTTATTTTCTCACAATTCTGGAGGTTGGAAGTTAGAGATCAAGGTGTTGGCAGACTTGGTTTCTTTGGAAGCCTCTCTCCTTGGCTTGTGGATAACTGTCTTCTCCATGTATTTTCACATGGTCTTCTATCTGTATTTGTCTGTCTCACAATCTCTTCTTATAGGGCAGCAGTCCTACTGTATTAAGGCCTTCCCTAATGACCTCATTTTAGCTTAAGTACCTCTTTAAAGACCTTATGTCTTAGTTTGATTAAGTTGCTATAACAAAATACCTTAGACTGAGTAATTTATAAACAACAGAAATTTATTGCTTACAGTTCTAGACACTGGAAAGTCCAAAATCAAGGCACCAGCAGATTCAGTGTATGGTGAGGGCTTGCTCCCTGCTTCAAAGATGACACATTCTTGCTGTGTCCTCACGTGGTGAGAGGGCAAGGCATCTCTCTGGGGCCTCTTTTATAAAGACACTAATCCCCACTCACAAGGGCAGAGCCCTCATGACCTAATCATCCCCAAAGTCCCCACCTTCTAATACTTTCACCTTGGTGATTAGGTTTCAACATACCAATTTGGGAGGGACACAAACATTCAGATCATTGCACCTTATCTCCAAATACAGTCACATTCTGAGGTACAGGGGGTTAGGGCTTCAATGTATAAATTAGGGGGAGGAGGGGTATAATTCAGCTCATAACATTCATCTTTTTATATTCACACCTTTGTGTAGTCCTCTACCCTTGGGAGTGGGTGGGAAATTCTACTTGATTCTAATCTATAGTATATGGCAAAGGTGATAGGAGTCACTCCCATGATTGGTATGATAATCTGTCTGTCCTGCTAGCAAACTCTAGAGACTTTCTCTCTTACTGGCTTTGAAATGGTTAAGTGGCCACGTTAGGTGACCTACATGGCAAGGAGCTAAAGGAGGCCTCCAGCCAATAACCAGCAAGAAGCCAACTCCCTCAGTCTTACAGCCACAAAGAAATGAATTCTGCCAACAACCTGAGTGAACCTGAAACCCGATTCTTCCTCAGTCAAGCCCCCAGATAAGAACCCCAGTCCCAGCCAACACCTTGATTGTAGCCTTGCAGAGGACTCTGCTAAGCTGTGCCAGGAATCCTGACCTGCAGAAACCGGGAGGTAATAAATATGTATTGTTTTAAGCCACTAAGTTTGCAGTAATTTGTTACATAGTATAGAAAACCAATACCTAAATATCTGAGAGTGGCTCTGGAACCCGGCTGTGCATGAAGGCAAGAGGAATTTTGGTGAACATGACAGAAAATGCCTAGACCTTGAACAGATCATTGGCAGAAATCTGGACATTAAGGACACAGTCAATGAGGGCTGAAAAGGAAGTGAGAAGCATGTTACTGGAAATTGGAGGAAGGGGGATCTTTGTTCTTGAATGGCAGAAAAATTAGCAAAATTATCTCCTACAGTTATCTGGAAGTCAGAACTTGTTAGTGATGCATATGGTCATATATCTGATTTCCAAGCAGAGTGTTGAAGGTGCTGCCTTGTTTATTCTTGCTGATTATAGTAAAACATGAGCTGAGAGAGATAAATTGAGGACAGAACTACTAAAAAAAGGAACCAGGACTTGATGATTTTGAAAATTCTCAGTCTCTCCAGATGGCCAAAAAAAAAAAAATTAAAATTAAGGGATTCACTGTCAAGAAATCATGCTCTGGATAAAAAGTCCAGGATGTGTCTACAATCTTTTACTAAAGCCTCAGAAAGATTAAAAGGTTAGGGTATTCGGTAACATAAAGGGCCCTTTCAAGAGATTAAAGTCATGCCTCACAGATTCCCCCAGTCAAACCATGAGGATTCTACAAAGTAAATGGTGGTGTGTTTAGTCATTTTAGCAGTATGCCAAGGAAGAGAAGGGATTTACTCAAAAAGATCTGAGGGCCTGGCATTTGTCTAATGGAGTGAACCCCTTTAAAATCTACAGGAGACCTACAAAGTACTTGAGATAATTGTTTCAATGAAGGTGCTACCAGCTTGGACTAAAATGGACAGAGAGGATATGAAAGGAGGCTGTCAAACTCCCAAAATTCTACTGGCAGGAAATACTGATAAAACTACTCAGCTGCTACCTTTTATGAAAAAGGAAGGGTGACTCAGAATGCAGATCCAAGAACCAAGAAGGTGGAGCCTAAAGCTGCATAGAATTATTCTCAGGCCCTAAAACCTAATCAAGAAATCAAACATTTTCCTGGCTGGACTTCAGAACTACCAAGAACCAGTGACTCCTTTTATCATTCATTTCCCTTCTTTTTGAACTAGACTGTCTAAAGATGTTATTTTTGGTCTGTCCCACTAATTTATATTGAGTTTGTTGAAGGCAGATAACTTGTGTCTTTAGTTTCACAGGATCACAGATGGAGAGGAATCGTGCCTCAGGAGCTGGCTATACTTAACAGATTATCGCCAGAAACCTCATTTTTACCTAGACCTGATTTAAAAGATGAGGGTTTGAATTTTGAGCTGGTTCTATAATGGGATGAGCCTCAGGAAATTTGGGAGGGGGTGAATTTATTTTGCATGTGGGAGAGACATTAATCATTGGTGGCCAGAGGGTAGGCAGAAGTTAAGGTGACCCTGGAGATCCCTATCTTCATGCCCTTATGATCCCCTTCCCTGGATTGTGGGTGGGACCTGTAATCTGCTTCCCACTAATGGAATATGCACCAGGTGATGGGATGTCACTCCCAAGATTGTTACGTTATATAAGAGTCCTCTTGCTAGAAATCTATGTTGCTGGTTTTACAGAAGCAAACTGCAAAGAGTCTTATAGCCGCATGAAAATGAATTCTTTCAACAGCCTGAATCAACTTCTAAGTGGACCTGTCCCCAAGCAAGCCTCCAAATAAGGAGCACTTGTTTGTTTGTTGATCTCTTCTTGTGTCCTCTCATCTATAGATGGACATGTTGTCATCAAGACTAGGGGTTTGTGAACTTTTGAAGCTAGAGGTTATGGCAGTCATCTCTACTGGCCCCTGGCACTTAGTGGGTTGGTGGTGGAACTCAGTTGAGTGAGTAAATGAAAGTCAGGGTTAACTTGTTCAGTGACCCCCATCTTTCTTCTCTACTAAGCAAGTTAGTTTATTCATCACTGGCTCTTTTCATGCTTATAAGGTGGGTGCCCTAGTTCCAGGTATAAAATGGAGATAAAATGATGTTGAGCAGAAAATGAGGAACTATTTCTTTCTTATGATTCTTTATATCGGCAAGGAAATATTTCCCAGAATCCTTTAAGATAGTCCCTTCATATATCTCATTAGCCAGTCCTGGGACACGTGCTCACCACAAAATCATTCCCTGGCAAGCACACTGATAGAACAATCCAACCTGCTAAGACCTAAGACCAATTGTGATTCTCCTGAGTCCCTGGGGAAGAGGTAGACATGCATGAACAAAACGGATCTGACAACATGGGAAAAAAGTGAATTGGCTGTTGTTAGGACAAACAGTATGTTTAAGAATATAGCACAATTTTACAAATAACTGGATTATAAAATGGCTGAAAAATCCATAAATATTCATTGAGCACCTCCTACGGTCAGTATTCTGGGTTCTAGGGATACAACAGTGAAACAAAAGATAGAATTTCTTTTTCCTACTTCAAATAAATAATGTCACATGCTGATGGTGCAAAAGATAAAAGCGAAGAGTGACTTTGTGAGGATGTGGAAGATCTGCTTTATGTACCCTACCACAGGGACATCATGGGAGAACTGCAAGTGATACAAAATGACCTGAATTCCTACTTGTTTAAACAAAAAGAAGTATGTCATATTGTCCCTGTGGCCAATCCCTCATTACACTTGCTCTGAATAGCTCCCGTTCTCCCCAGGATCTCTAACCTGTTCCTCAATATTGTCCACTTTCCACGAACACTTAAACGGACCAAAGCCTCTCCCATTTTGAAAACAAATGAATAAACGGACAACAACAGTGCCACTTTATAGGGCTGCATTGGTCTTTGCACTGCACAACTCCAGGGGAAGCCAGACACAGAATGATATAAATACTTGTAGTGTGGTGGCCCTGAAAACTTGCAGCTACCTCAGATCCTGCTCTAGCTACAGCTTTATCTGTTTTCCCCCTCACTGAAAAACTCTTTAAAATAATTTTCTGCACTAGTTGTTTTTTTCATTTTCTTCTCCTATTTATTTCTAAAGCCACTGCAATCTGGCTTCCACTCCACCACGCCTGTGACATCAACAATGACATCTTCTCACTAAACCAAAAGACCCTTTTCAGTCCTTATGTTGTTTGACATTTTGACAGGATTGGATTCTCTTTCTTGAAATATTCTCTTCCCTTTTCACATCCTTCCAAGTCTGTTCACTCTCTCTCACTCTTTCTTCTCATTTTTTATGGGGATTTCTTACAATTCTGTGTTGCTCTATGTTCTGCTGTGAGCTATTTCTCTTCTCACCCATGTGATGTAGATAGATCAAAACAGACTTGGACATCCAAAATCCTGTTGGCCATTTTTTTATTATTACATAAAAAGTTATGGACTTCTTTCGGTTATTTTAATGCATCTAAACCATATATAGTTTTAATATAATTTTGGACTTTGAAATTGATATTTTTGAAATGAGATAGATCTATACACCAATTCAGGAATATCTCACCTAAAACAATGTGATCTGGCACCTACCTGATACATATTAGGTGTTCAGTAGGTAATTGCTTAACAGATTAATGAGTATAAATTTTAAGGGAAGAGTAGAGAAAATATAAAATCATGGTAATAAACTCTAAAACATAGATATACACTTGTAAAATGTCTATGAAATGTGATTCGATGATTTATATTCTACCCAAAAATATTTACTTAAATGTGCATTATGTACAAGTAGCCTGGCACTTTGGAAGACTAAAACTTTACATCCAATAAAAGATAAGGTATTTATTCTGTTCAGACTTGAAGTCAAAGGCCAAACACTTCTTGTGTTTTGTGGCATGTCCTTTGTCACAGTATGAGAAGAAAAATGTAAAACTAAGTAGAGTAGGGGGATTTGATTATCTGGGCATATGAATAAGATACCAAATTATTTAAGGATAAACATGGATTATTTAATTTATCACTTATACATGAGAATAACTCAAATTTTCTAAAATATCAAAAGAAAAGGGAAACTAAAAAAATTCTTATATTTCTTGAGTACAAAGAAAAGGAAAATGATTCAGACTTCTAAACCTCCAGCCAAGCTTCCCAAGGGTCAGTTAGACATTTTTATTAAAAGGAAAAAAAATACAGTATAATAAATCCATTATTCTTTCATTTTGCAAAATGTCAAACTCCATGTGATCCTTTTAATTTCTATGGGTGTTCTAAACAGATCATATCTAGAGATGGAGCTAATACACAGCATGGCAAGTATAGATCAGAATATGCATAAAAGGCATCACAACTTACACACACACACACACACACACACACACACAACACAGTCCCAAAACACTTTAATCTGACAGATATAATAAAGTGAAAGTTTTCTGTTGAATTACCCCTAACATCTGGTTTTTTTACCCAATTTTGTGTAATGAAAATGATTTTTGTGCCTAAAGGACATGGACATCATGATGCATCTGTGCTGCTCTCTCACCTCCTGGAGCTGAGTAAAGGTCATGACCAGTGCACTGTTTATTTCCTGAGTAGCCAAATTGGTATTATTTTCTGAAGTTGTTCATAGGAGTAAGACAACAGGATGGCAATATTGGATAATTTCATCTGAAATGCGCAGCTTTCTTTCTCATCCCCTCTGTCTGCCCAAAGCTGAAAGTCACTTATTTATGCTTATCTTAATATTTGAGATTTTGTGTAATAATTAAATGTAGGGAATAGACCGATCAAATATATGTGTTTAAAAGTGAATAAACTTTTTCCCCCTCCATAAAAGAGAAAGCTAATGATTTAAATGTGCAAAAGCAATTTTTTCTTCCTTGCTTATCAAAAACGATGTGGACTTCCTGTTTTATCATCCTTTAAGTTTACCTAGTGCAGTCTTAAGGTGAAATGCCTAAATATTAAGGCATAATCAATCATTGTACACACACTAATTACTTTGTATCCTTCCTTTCCCTTGTCGTCGTGGTCCCAAGTAGGTTTTGGAGACAGAGTACATTCATCTGAGCTGTTATCTGCTTCACACCTCCGTGTTCTTGTATGATCTACCTGGTCCCAGACCCTTGGAGAAAATTTGTGTGTGCATACTGTATGTGAACTTTAGATAAATAAATAAACACGTGAAACAGCTTCCAGATAATTGAAAGTGAATGAAGGAGGGAGCAAAATGAAAACAATTTCTCTGGGGATAAGTGGCTAAGGTGGCAGGTACGATTAAAATCCATATGATTTATGGGTAGGTGGATTACTAACATGACAACCCTGTTAGTGTTTGTTTGTTTGGGTGCATTTGACAATAAAGTTTTGTTGTTGTCGTTGTGCTTGCTGTGGGTTTTGCTCAGGACTTAGCCACTCAGGAATTCCTAGTGCCTGACTGAGCAGTAATTTAGCAAGCTCTCTTGTGCTCTTTTCCTGTCAGCATTAACATGTCAATTCATTTTAATAGTCTGGGCATGCTCACTGGGCATGCATTTTCTCAGTAGGTATCCCACGAGCCCACCCTGTGGTGCAGAAATGTGTTATAGCTTGTCTCAGAGCTCGGAGACTTCAGCAGGTTTATTTTCATTATGGCCGAGACTATCTGTTAAAACAAAGTCAAAATAATATATAAACTCAAGACCCTGACAAATGAAATAGGTTATGTATATTTGATTGGTAATTTAAGCTCTTTCAAAGATTAGGTTGTACAGTCTTTACTTACACAAAATTATTACATAGCAGATCTTAAAAATATGTGTGCTGTCACTGCCTGTAGTTTTTGGAAGTTAAATGATATTCTGTCACAATGGGAGTTTTCTGTAATCATGATTAATAGTTGGAGTGGCTTTTATATTAAACGAGAACTTGCCTACCATCTTTCTCATTAAAGTGTTTTCACATGGATCTTTATCTAACATTCTGTCCACAAGTAGACAGAAGAAGGAAATAAGGAAATAAGCACATAAATAAATAAATAAATATACACTCAAATCAAACTACCAATGGGGAGTCTCGGTGGTTCATAAATCTGTCCCTCAATTGTCAAACTAGGTCTTGATTTACACCTAAATTTCAGATGCGTTAGGAAATACTTTGTCAGACAGAAAGGAAGTGAAAGAAGAAAAGAAAGAGGAAAAGAACCCTAAATTCCACAACCAAAAGAAAATTTGGTTCAAGATTGCTGAAGGATTGACAATTTATATCGTTTATACAAATTACTGCTTAAAAATGCAAAACTTTGAAAGTGCATTTTAAAGCAGCTCAAAAATTTGTGTTGAACCATTGACATATTTTGGATCTTAGAATTTCTAGAATGGCTGAACAATTTTGTAATATCAAGAGTAAAGGTAAACGTTGAGAAAGGTATCAGAGTTAAGAATTACATCAGCTTTTCCGTCTTTATTTTATTTTTTTTATTTTGAGACAGAGTCTTCCCCTGTCATCCTGGGTAGAGTGCAGTGGTGGCATCATCATAGCTCACTGCAACCTCCAACTCCTGGGCTCCAGCGATCCTCCTGCCTCAGCCTCCCGAGTAGCTGGTACTGTAGGCATGCACGCCACGACGCCCGGCTAATTTTTCTGTTTTTACTAGAGACGGGATCTCACTCTAGCTCAGACTGGTCTTGAACTCCTAAGCTCAAGCGATCCTCCCACCTTGGCCTCCCAGAGTGCTAGGATTATAGGCGTGAGCCACCACACCCGGCCTACATCAGCTTTTTCTTTGAATGTTCCATTTTAATTTTTTCCCTTTTCTTAACCTTGAGTGGCAAGCATTATCTATTCAATTATGGAAGGGCAGTGAGTTGACTGTGTATAGGCTCATAAAATTTTTCTAAAGTACAATTGGTGGAAACGATCAGGCATTTGTGCATCATTACATGATAAAGCAGAATTCTGGTTAGAATTTAACATTTGACAGATATCTTACACCTCAGATATACCCTTGTATCCCACTAAACATTCTTTATCATAATTTACAAGGATTTTTTAAAACATTATTTCCCACAGAGAACTTTTTAGAATATTCTGCAGTGTCATAGTTTTCATTTTTACCTCCTTTTAGATTTGACCATGGATATTTTCTAGTTACCCATTGGCAAGAGTTCTGTTAGTGCTGCATATTATCGATGATTGGAAATACAGACCCGGGATATTTGAGCAGTGGTAACTTAATCCTAAATAGCTGTGATAATATTTTAACTGATATCATCATTCAAAGTCAGAAAGTTACAACAACGGTGCTTTTTAAGGTCTAAAAATATTCACTGAACTCAGGAAGTAGCTGCTCATGAATGCTTATTCAGGTCAGGGAAAATGTTTTCCATACTCTGTATCGAAAGGTCAAAGTGGGAAGATAGAGGATAATAGGAAGGAATACAGCAGAGATTAGATGGGCGTGAAGGCAGAGGTCAGAAAAGATGGAGTGTCTCCCCTTCCTGACACGAAATCCTGTGGGTTTTCTGTCCCTCTGCCCGGTTCAGCCACTTCCCCAGCCTCCTCCTCTGACTCTGCACGGGAGCATATCTCCGGGTGTATATCTGTCTGTACCTGTGCACATTCACCTTTTGGGGATTAGAGAAAAGAGAAACGAAGAAGCAAAAAATATTTCTTGACTTGCGAATCTTAAATTTCACCTACTCTTATGATTTCTCTGAAGTTTGCATATTGGGAAAAATTGAGTAGCATTTAGTCTTTTTGCCAAAATGAAAAATGATACTTTTGTCCTAAAGTAACGAATATAACTCAACTCATGAAAACTTTGCTCATGTAAAATATAGCACCAAAAAAAGCCCTTCATTTGTAAAGTGCTTTCAGCTTGTCAGTGAGAGGTACTCTATTTTTATGATCCAGTCTCATATTGTTATGAGAAAAATAATTATCATTTTAATAAAACAAATTAGAGAATATTCCATCTGTCATTTTCTCTCTGTGTTCAGTATACAATGGATTACCTGGTAGCAATAAATTCCCTGGCTTGAGTTTCTACTCAAATGTAGTGCTTCCAATGTTTTTTAAATGAAATTTTTGCAGACAGTCTATGATTTACATAATCTATGATTAATAATATTTATTAATAAAACCCAAAATCTCTCTCTTTTGCTCTGTCTTAAATACACATAAACTCCCACACACACCATGCACACAAACACACACACACACACACACACTCTCTCTCTCTCTCTTCAGGGCTCATTTCAATGTATTAATAATAAGGATGATTTTCAGGGCATTCCAACATAATGTTCCAAATTATTATTCTATAATCCTTGTTCTTCTTCTGCAAATAAAGGAGGTTTCCAAGAACCACTGCTTGGAAGTCTTTTTTACTTAAATGTTAAAACGATCAAAAAAAGAATTAGCTGCGATATACAAGACAATTCTATGGGATTCTGAATGAATCCTTCTAACCATCACAGTGTTTACATAAGTAGTGTGTGACTAGAATAATGGAAGCTGTAGAGAATACCATATTTTAATCAATTTTGAAATTATTTTGATTAGAACTTTAAATTTAGAACTAATAAAATGCAGTCCATAAATGTTCCATAGCCAAAATATACTACCCAATCATTTGCTTTTTATGAAGGTAGGGGTGGGAATAGTAAAATTATTATTTCCTTTACATATTTTTATCAATTTCCTTTAATCATTGGATTTATGGCTTCCTTTTTTACAATGAGTCTACTTTTCACAGAATTGCTTATTCTTAGAAAACTTTTCAAAAGCATCCTACAGGATTCATTTTCACAGTATTCACACCAAATGTGTAAATCATATACTAATAACAGTAGTATCTTTGTACTTCTTTTTAAATATGGATGAAATATGAGTTTTCTTCCAAGGTACAAAACGTCATTAAGGGCTCAGGTGGTTAAAATCAACATGAAAAATACATGCTGCATTTTTTCCCCTTAAATGCAATAATGTAATCAGATTTCAAGTCATCTTACCTACCTCACTTACAGCTTTATGGAGATTAATTAGTTTTTAGACCCCAGTCACATGATCTTTTCTGACTGTCATTTAGCTGGCTGACTAGACCTGTAAGCTGTCTCCAGCCCCAAAGGACAGATTAAATTTTAGTATTGTCTTCTTTGATTTAAAGGTGGATTTTTAAAGTTATACTTTAATTGTATTTTGTTGTTAATTAGAAATTTATTGTAATCTTGTTTTGGAGAAAAGTAAATATTGAAATAAATAAGTCAAATTAGGTATATCCCCTGGTTTGCCAGAACTGTTGTTATCCTGACACCCAAAAACTAATTTGATTATTTGTGGTATAGATGCTACAATCATTAAAATGAGTTTTCCACAATAAACCTCTACCTCACAGAGAAGATTACTCAGGTGTCCCAAGTTAAAGACACTGGTAATTTGTGTCCCAAGACAGGTTTTAAAGGTCAAAATGACTGTGGAATTTTTAGAAATCACTTAGAAATTTACTACACAGCAAACAAAAAAAGGTGTGATTTGTTTTATTGGCACAATTTCTGTTAAAAAAAACATACACACAAACACAGAAAACAAATGACAACAACAGAGAAAACTTAATTATGAATGTGCTAATTCTTAAAAATATATTTTCTATAATAACTGTTATCATTTATTTCTCTGACTGCGAGTTGCTGACTGAGCTGAAGATTAATACTGAAAGAACACAGCCTTAGTTTTTATGATAGTCTATTTGGCCATGGATTCTTAGTCAGGAGAAAAACAAAAAAAGAAAACATTGATAAACTACTTCAATCTGCTTTACAATATGTGATTAAAGAAGGAAAAGAAACCTTGTCTTCAGCAGTTGTTAAAACATTGATATATCTAGCTGGGGTCCTAATTAAGGTGTAATGAGAGATTTGAAGTGCAGTGAATTCCCTTCATTCACGTCACTAAATCAGTGAAGCACAACTACACGTAGAGTTTCAGGGAGACATAGGACCCTGTGAATTAGTTATCATATAACTCCTGAGCAGTTGGTTCGGAGCTGGAGCCACTGGGGCGTAGATACATTGCAAATGCGTGACTACCCGGTTGCTGTTTGACTACAGATTTCCTTTCATGGATACTTAACATAAACAGTCACTCCACTTAGAAGAGAACTTGATTCCACAAACATGTGGAATTTCCTGGCCCTTGCATGAAGACACCGCAGGATGTTCACTGCTCAGGTGTTACTGGATGCAATGCTGATTCAGGAACCGAAATAGATTATCTATTTCCCTTGCCTGTGGAGTTGGATCATTGCCCTTGGCAGTAACCCCAGACTTCTGCAAATGATGAAGACATCCCTCCGTGCCCACGTAGAAAATAGGGCCAACATGGATGCCATTACAAAGATTCAACTGAGCTTATGCTGGGAAAATTGTGGCATCTATACCTTGCATAAAGAGGGAATGTGGAGAACACCAGCATAGATTGAAGCCCATTCCCTTGAGAATCACTGGGTTGTTCAAAATCTCACTGATATAATATTATCTGTCTCTTTTTCCTTCCAACACACTGTTCATCCACTGGTGCTTCCTGCCTGACTTTGGCAATGAGAAAGTAATCACTTGACTCTATGACTGCCTTTCAAAGTTTCTTTAAATAATTAGTGCAAAGATAAATTACGTGACAGAAGTCAATACTCATCCTTGAGCATGTGTATAAATAATAGATTGATAAGCTTTATATTCATTTTCTTCATAATGACCTTTGGAGAATAAACCCCATTTCAAATTCCCAGTTTGTAAATAACAAAAACCCAAAGGCAAGAGATAGTAACGGATCATCAAAATCTTCTACATGAGCTCATGTTGTTCTTAGGAAATGTGTCATTTATGTTGGGGATTCTTTGCCAGGAAGCATCAGTTCCATACCTTATGACATTCTTTTAGTTCCATGCATAGATTTTGTGCATACTGTTATCATATCTTTCGTTAAAGATAATAGAAAAAAGTTTCTCCCATTGCAAGGTAAACATTATACATGTAATTGGTTTTACAACTTTAGTTATAACTGAACAATTAAGTTCTTTATTGGCACCTGGGAGCTGCCCTTCTCTACTTCCACAAAACAGACCAATTCCACTGAGGATAGACGGTAAGCACCCTCCCCCATACGCAGAAATTATCATAAATAAACAAATGCCTGAATATATCCATTTCTATCACCAGTGGGCAATATTCCAAGCCAGGCATGTTGATCCTGGGTTTCTGTTCCATTGATAAAAGGGAATACGCCATTTTTGTTCCAGCCCAGAGCTGTCCAATGTGCTCTTGTAAGGCAAGTTTCCATGTTGAGTGAATAAGGATCATTGTTTCCTTTATAATGAGCCTCCCTCTCCTTTGGCTGTCAGTGAAAGGCTGCCACCACACTGGCTAAGAAATAGTCGTGTTTAACCGCCAAGTGTCTGCCGAACACAGTGTGGTAATGGGAATGATTTTCTTATCCATCATTGCATGACTGGCACGTGAATAATTTTGCCCACCAGGTCATCATGTCACATCAGCCGTGGTAACTTGGCTCAAGCAAATGTAAAAACTATATTACTCCCACAAAATGATCATTTTTATAAGGAAATTGAAGAAAATTCTTCATTTCTACCCCCTTCCACCTCTGTATATTCAAGATACTGGTTTCAAAGATATCTAGTTAAGAAAAGCCAACAAGGTACACTGACTAAATTCGTATTATAATTTATAATATATATTTTTTCAAGTGGCGCATCTGTTTTATACCTATTTCTGGCTGGCATAGCCAAACTCTAAGGATCTGGACATTAATACTAGATCCAGTTCACTAATATTTATTGCTCCAAACCCAATCCATATTAGCATGTCAGCCTTGTATCAAAGCAGAAGACAGCAGTATTTATGATTATTAGTACAATATTGAATCATCCTGAACCAATTACTGATCCAATTACTGTGTCATTATTATCTTCTGAATAGGGCTTGATTTGTCTGTGATAAATATGATGCAATTAAACCACCTTTTTACATAATAAAACACTGCAGGTGTTTATTCTTAAGAGTTCACAGATACCAACAACCAATAGATTTAATTAAAAAAATCCTTGATATAAATGTGAATTTCATTAAATTCTTCTAACTTTAATGTACATTTAAAGTGTGTCTTATTGAAAGATAAATTTGTATAATCTTGTGTCCAGCTATTGTTTAGAAACTATACTAACTGTCAGACCAAACAAAAATTAACATGGTTGCTTAATATTCTGATTAAAAATATCATTTTTTCAAAGCATATAAACACAAACTGAATTACTAAAAAAAGTTTTTGGAAGAATATATATTACATAAAGATTGATAACTACAGAGATTTTATGTATGCAACAAGTTTTTGTCACTATATATTTAAATATACTATTATTCAAATAACCCATGCTTCAAACAGTCTGAGAATTAATAACTATAACAACCATCATAAAAACAAAAAAAAATATAGAGCAATGTTTAAAGTTAGCATTATTATTTCTTTAATTTCAAAATATTAAAAGGATACAAATTTTTTTTTTACATAGATACCTTATATAATGCTTAAATCAGGGCTTTTGTTGTGTCCATCACCAGAATAGTGTTCATTGTACCCAATAGGTAAGTTTTTATCCCACATCTCCTCTCTCACCCTCCCCTCTTTTTGGTTTCCATTGTCCTTTACATCTCTTTGTGCCTGTGTGCACCCATCATTTAGCTCCCAATTATTAGTGAGAACATACAGTGTTTGGTTTTCCATTCCTGAGATACTTCATTTAGGATAATGGTCTCCAGTTCCATCCAAGTTGCTGCAAACAACATTATTTCATTCCTTTTTATGGCTAAGTAGTACCCCATGGGAATATATATATATCACATTTACTTTATCTACTCATTAATTGATGGGCACTTAGGCTGGTTCCACATCTTTGCTAGTGTGAATTGTGCTGCTATATACATTCTGGTACAAGTGTCTTTTTGATAAAATGACTTCTTTTCCTTTGGGTAGATACCCAGCAGTGGAATTGCTAGATTAAATGGTAGGTCTACACTTATTTCTTTGAGGAATCTGCATACAGTTTTCCATAGAGGTTACAATCTGGAGGCATCACATTACCTGACTTCAAATTATACCACAAGGCTGTAGTAACCAGAACAACATGGTACTGCTATAAAAGTAGAGACATCGACCAATGGAACAGAATGGAGATCCCAGAAATAAAACCACATAGCTACGACCAACTGATCTTCGACAAATGACATAACAACATGCACTGGGGAAAGGAAGTCCTATTCAATAAATGGTGCTGGGAAAATTGGATAGCCACATCCGGAAGAATGAAACAGGACCCCTATCTCTCACCATATACAAAAATTAATTCAAGATGGATAAAAGACTTAAATGTAAGGCATGAGACCATAAAAATTCTGGAAGAAAACATAGGAAAAATTCTTCTAGACATTGGCCTAGGCAAAGAATTTATGACTAAGATCCTGAAGGCAAATACAGCAGCAACAAAAACAAATAAATGAGACTCACTTAAATTAAAAAGTTCTGCACAGCAAAGGAAATTGTCAACAGAGTGAATAGACAACCTACAGAATGGGAGAAAATATTCACAAACTGTACATCTGACAAAGGACTAATATCCAGAATCTACAAAGAACTCAAGAAAATCAAGAAAAAACAAACAACCCTATCAAAAAGTGGGAAAAAGAAATGAACAGAAGTTTTTCAAAGGAAGGTAGAGAAATGGCCTGCAAACATATGAAAAAATGCTCAACATCACTAATGACAGGGAAATGCAAATCAAAACTATAATGAGATACCACCTTAACCCCATCAGAACGACCATGATGAAAAAGTCAAAAAACAATAGATGCTGGCGTGGATACAGAGAGATAGGAATGCTTATACATTGTTGGTGGGACTGCAAATTAGTACAACCTCTATGGAAAAAAGTATGGAGATTCCTCATAGTATTATTTTTAACATTAAAGATAACCCAATAATTGCTTTAGTTCTTGATGTATGACTTCTCTTCACCCTCTTCACCCCTACATTTAACACCAACATTATAATTAGAGGAGTGGAAAGGAATGATCAGTACTAGGGTTACAATATTTTATTATACAAAAAGTATCTTGAATAGTGTAATAATCAACCTATTTGATTATTATATTTTAAAGCACTAAAATTCCAATTAAATTGGAGATTTTTTTTGTAGAGATGAACAACATTGACTAGTCAATTTTCTAAAACTTTAACATAAATCAAACAAGGAATTTTATGACCTTACAAAAAAAATTTTATTAAAAATAGTAGACACCTAAACAAAACTACCTTGGCAGGTTCAATTTATTATCAAATAGGGCAATTATACTATTCTATTCAATATTTTTATTGATACCTTTGTGGAAAGTAAACTTGTTATAAATCTTAATCTACCACTCAGGCTAGTAGTTGTTTAACTAATTTTACTCAGCAAAGAAACAGTGGTTGGCCACCAACACCTTTCATAATGTTCTTCCAGGTGTGGTTATGTAACATGCATCAGCATTTACTGACTGCATTCTTACAATTAACCAAGGATTTCAAAGTGATTGGTAACATATAGCTTTTTATCACACACCTTATTGTTGGCCCGTCTAGGTAATTAAAGAAAGTTTGTTTTGGGTTTAAGGCTGTAATTGTATAAATTGCAGGTTTCATCTGTTTTAATCCTCTCTCTCCCTCTCTCCCTCCCTCTTCTAGTCCCTTTCTGTCTCCCTCTTCTTCTCCCTATCTCCCCCTTTTCAGGAATGGTTCCAAATAGGAGGGAGTTCCCATTTTTATTGCCAGCATTTCAGTAATTGTAGATGTGCTTTTGTAGAAATCAATTGATAATTCTGAACACCTACCATCAATATGCAATTTTCTCCATATTTTTAAAATGCAAGAATAAACTCAAATCCATTCCAAGTAGATTAACAGAAATACACTCTTTTTTCATCCACATTGTATACAGCAGGGGTGGGGGGATGAGTCCATTGTGCTTCACATAAAGGAATATTAAAGATTAAAATGAACATTTTCATTGGTACAGTCTAAAATTTACTCTGGTAACCACAGAAATTCAATATAAATTCAGAGTTTGTAAAAAATTGAAAATAGGTACTAGATTCCAGACAATATTTAATTTAAACTAAGTGTTAAAATAAAAGCAATAACACTGAGAATAAATTAATGAACTACAATTAATTGTATTTACAATAAGTGGTTTGGGTTTGAAACACCTACTCTCTACACTGATAAAATAAAACCTGCATCCTGCAGAAGCTAAAGTAAGTTAAATGAAGATGCTTTTAACAAGGTTATTACTTAAGCAATGACAGGTTTACAGATTTTAGCACCACTGGGTTTTCACAGGAGCTACAGCAAGTGCTAAAATAACACACACCTTCAGGTTCATTAAATTCACCAGTGTGATGGAATAACTGATATTTTGCTATATTACTATAGTCCCTCAAAGAACCGTCTATAAATAAGATACGCTAATAACAACTGTTTGTGCTGGTAAAACAATGAAATAATTCTTCCAAGCTTTATCTGCAAGGGAAAAATTGTGTTCAAGCAATATTGTTAGCATAGTTATATCTTGTAATTTGGATTTCTTCAGAGTCACATATTTATTTATTTACCTAAAATAGATATGTTCTGTAAAGGGTTTTGCCATGAGGCTTCACTCAGAAGGAAACTTGTAAAAAAGTGGTGTATATTAAGAGTAAACAAACTGAATCCCACCCCCAAATATTTACTTTATTGTCTGATGTTTACTAGGATATTTATGGAGGTTGTTTTATTTAAAGAACTTATAAAATTCTAATAACTGACAGAAACAGCAGCATCTCTGATAAATCCTTTACTGTAGTCTGCTGTGAGATGAACCAAAAGCATAAATAGTGGATTTCTAATAAATCAATGAAGTCTGGCCTTTGGAGACCTGGAAGACATATGGACAGTAATAGAGTATCTCAGGTTGTCTCATGAGTGATTCCATCTGGATGAAGTCTTGGTGTTATTCACAGCCTACTTCTTCCCTAAAACACCTTCAATCTTATCCACAGCCTCCATCTCAAATGTCAGACCACCTGGGATATGCAGCTGTCAGGCTGAAAGGGGAGCTGCCTGGGACTGGCCCTGGCCTGCTCATCAAGGAGATACTGTCACTAACCAGCAGGCAATGCTAGGTGCACAGGGGTGACAGCACCACCGAAAGCTGGGAGATGAGCCCAGCTCTGGATTTGAGATTTTAAGCAAAAAATAAAGAACTTAGATGGAATTATGAATATCTCCACAATAGAGTTGCCTCTGATGTATTCTCTCCTTCCAGATATTTACTTCTTTCTTGTCAACATTTTTGCAGAGATCAATATATTTTGATTATGAATAAATTAAAAATGTATGAAATTCCTTACACAAGTATATTTCTATATACTTCAGATCATTCTCATGTTTTTGGACATATGTTCTATTATATTGGTATTTATATTTTCTGTTATTAAACAAATCTAGCTTGGTCAGTACATGCCCTTTGAGAGAGACATTTCTTCATCATAACTGGGCTTGTTGGTTTCTTTTCTCTGCCTCCAGATCTCTTTCAGTGTATGCTGAGGTTTCTGGCTCTAACAGTCTGGAACATAGCAGTGCCCTACTATAGATAGTCATTTTAGTCTGAGAAGTGAATAATAAGAATCTAATACATTTAATATTTAGTGTTCCCTTCTTCCTTTTTGTAAACCTTTCTTAAAAATAAAGAAAAAAACCCACAAAAATCCTATTACAACTTAAATAAATTGCACTCTTTCTCCTTGGGATTGAATTCTGTTTCTGTGATTCTGAATTTTTTCCTAGAAGCACTGAGGGTCTCTTAACCTCACTGAAAATAGTCCTGGTTAATCACAATCACAAACAATGGGTTCTATAAGAGGGCAGATGTCTTATCTACCTTATTCACTTGTATTTCTAGTTTTAACAGTAGTTCTTGGTACTCCAAAATATGAAATAAATGAATGAATTCATATTTTTCTATTTTCCTAGAAAATAGCAGGAGTCATCTTCATGTTTAATGAAAATTCAATGTGAAGTTTGTCTTCCTTTCCTAATTTTTTACCCATGCACACTGGTTAACAATCTTCTTATTTCATGTTCAGTTTCTTTCCCAATACAATGCTGTGCTTACTATTTCTTTTTTTTTTGCTTCCCTTTTCTGAGATTTAAATTCCTAGGCCCCAAATCTACTATATCTGGCTTTAAGATAGTTTCTAATAGTTAAATAAGTTATTTGTTGATTGGTTGTCCACTTTTATGGAAAATGAACTCTAAGTATTTTTAGGGAGGCAATATAGCACAATGGTTAAAAGTATGGATTCTGGAGCCTTATGGAAAGAGTTTTAAAAGCAGTCCTGCAAGGTATGGCCTGCATAATAGTGGGCACCACTGCAGTGTGTGCTCAGGTTCTTCACTATAAGGACATGAAAGGACCTGCCTTGGGGGGTAGAATTCAATGGGACAAGCGTATGAGCACATAGAGCCCCACAAGTCACACAGTTCAGTGCTACCACTGAATGCTTGCTGTTTGCTCTACAACTTTGACTTGCTCTGCAAGTTAAATATTATCATTCCCCACTTTACTCTGAGAAAACTAAGCCATGGAAGAATTAAGTAATTTGCCTGATGTCATAATAACGGTAAGATGGGGTTTGAATCAAGGTTAATCTGATTCCAATGTCTTTATTTATTTATTTTTTGCCAGTTGCTCAGGAGCCAACCTTGGTGCCTATTTTTTATTCCACACTTCTTACACAATTGCTCAGGAAAGACTGCTGCTGCCACCTTGAAAGAGGTCCAGAATCTGACCTCTTCACTCCACCTCTACTGCTACCAGGTGTCAGCCTTTATCATATCTTGCCTAGAATTCTCTATTGGCCTCTTGACTGGTCCCTCTTCTTTGATTCTTGCTCCCTACACTCTCTTCTCAAGGGTCCAAGTGATCTTTGGAAATGTATGACTTATCATGCTGTGTTCTGCTGAAACCCCATTTCACTTAGATGAAGAACGAACGTCCTTGCAACGGCCAAACACACCTTACATCAAAGGTCAGCAAACTACGGCCTGCATGCCAAATTGGCTCACTACCATCTCTTAATGGCCCATGGGCTAAGGATGGGCATCACACTTTAAAATGGTCAAGAAAGAATTTTTAAAATATGTAATATGTGCAAATTATGTGAAATTTAACTTTCAGTGTCCATAAATAAAGTTAATTGGAACAGAGCCACTTACATTCATTTATGTATTGTCTATGGCTACTTTCACACTATCTAGGCAAAATCGGGTAGTTATGACAAAGACCTTGTGAGCTGCAAAGCCTAAAATACTCATTATTGGACTTTACAGAAAAAGTGCTGAACTTTTACCTAAATTATCTGGCTTCTGTGACCTCACCTACTGCTCCCCACCCCTCACTCTACTGCAGCTGTGCTGGCTTTCTTGCTCCTGTGTTGGGGCCTTTGCACCAGCTGTTTCTTCTCCCTGGAACGCCCTTCTCCCAGATCTCCACCTTGCTAATTCTCTTTACCTCTTTCAGTTGTCACCTGCCAGGTGGGGTGACCTACACTGAGCCTCCTGTTGGAGACTGTAATGTACATCCCACACTTTGGAGTCTCACTCTCCCTGACTTGCTCCTCTCCTTCCCTCCTCTTTTTCATAGCACTTACAACCTTCCAACAGACCATGTGTTAATAATTGGCTTACTTATCATCTTTATTTTCTGTCTTTCCTTGCTGTGAAGTAGATGCTGTAGCACTGGTTACCACTTCAGCCCACTGCATCTTGGGCTGCAATTTATACTACTTGCATGAGTCCAGTGAGACAGAACACTCCTATAATGGGTTAAGCAAAGCAACTTTATTACTCATAGACAGTAAGGCACAGTAGAAGCCTAGGATTCATAGACAGCCGGTGCCCCGAGGCTCAGGAAAGCTGCCCAGGGTGCATGTGTCCCACATTATACCACATTTGGGGGACCCCAAAAGCAGTACACCCTGGATTTTAGACCCAAGGGGTCAAATGACAAACTGGGCTAAAGCATTGTAAGACATCCCATTCTAGGAGGGATGGGAATAGAGTCCCAGATGTTCTGGCCAGTTTCTCCTTCTCCTGCATATTCTATAGTTATGCTTGAGAACAAGAAGTAAGAAAAGGGGAATATCTGGATTGGTCCCAGGCCACTCAGACAACTGTCCTATACTTGCTAGAATATAAACTCCATGAGGGCAGAGATTTTTGTTTGTTTTGTGCTTCAAAAGCATTCACACTTAATAAATATTTGTTCACTGCTGAGTGTGATACATGTTGGATACCCCAAATACAAAAATCCAAAATCCAAAATGCTCTAAAATCTGAAACTTTTTGAGTGCCACCATGGCACTCAAAGGAAATGCTTACTGGAGCATCTCAGATTTTAGATTTTTGGATTTGAGATTCTTAACCAGTAAGTATGATGTAAGTATTCCAAAATCTGAAAGAAATCCAACATACAAACCACTTGTGGTCTCAAGCATTTCCTATAAAGGATACTCAACCTGTATTATATTGCCTCTAACTAAGCAAAGTATTTTAATATTTGACCTCTGGTACCTCACTAGAGCGGCTATCCGGATTTAATATTTTCTTCTCAGGTTCATTACACACAAAGGAAAATGTACTTAATTATGTAGTTATTAAGTAAATTGGTTATGGTATTATTAAACAACATTTTCACTTTACAAAGAAGAAATCTTCCATTGCTTTACTCCAGAAAAACAGTGGAACAAGTATGAATTATTAAATATATAAATATGCCTGATAATTAATGCCTATTATATTTTGAAGTTGAGGTACTGTTACTTGAATGTATTTTATGTAGGAAATTAGATTGTCTGAAATGTTTAAATACTAGAAGTATTTCCTTATAAGAAATATTAAAAAATTATTCATATATATTTTTGAATAGTATTGCAGAAACCAACATTAAAAACATAATAAATAATGGCTAAATAATGTATGATTGATATTAAGTGAAACTTTACAAAGCACTTTAGGCAAAAGAAAGGTTTTCCAAAATAACAGGTTTTCTTTATTGCCTCTACAGAGAAATATTTTAAATTCCATTTTGGCCTGATTTAAAAAAATAATGCAATGTAATGTGAAATAAATTTAAGAAAAAATTTTAGCTTTTCTCTGTAAATTTAATTCATTTGACTAATTTTTATTGAATGCTGCCATGTGTGATCCAAAACGAGTGGAAAATGTACATGTGCTTATAGTAAAAATGAGTGATAACTGTGCATAGAAACACATTTTATTTAAGAACTTGAAAAATTTATTTGAGCAAGGAATCTTAGGACAGAAAACACAAATTTTACTAATATAATTATTTTCTAAAATGTTAAAAGGAGAAAAATATAGCTGTGGCATTCTACCAAGTGAAAAATCGCTTTAACCTCATGTCTGCCCATATATAATAGAATGAGATTTGATATTCCAAATGATAACTGAGGAACTTCAAAATCCTAAAAGATCATTTGAATCATCTCGTTCAACTTCATTTTCATCGCCTTAGTAAATTTTACTTCACTCTCTTCATTTGAAAGTTAGTCATCTACTTTGGAATAAAAAATGCATTAGACAGAATCCCTGTTAATATGAGTACAATAAAGGATATGTTCATGTTACTTGATCCCATCAAACATTCACCACTTGTTTGTGGATTGATAATAATCTATTCTTGATTCCATTCCAATGGTCCATTATGAGTGACCAAATTACCTGCAAACAATTACCTGGCCCCTGATGTCCAGGTATGATATAAATGAGGGCAAAGGAAGGAGAGTGAGGAATGTAGTAAACCTGACAGGAATTGGAAGCTTGAAGAAATGAGCCAGATAACTAAACGCTGTAGTTAGTGTGGATTTAACTTCATACATTAGTCATAATTTCAGTTGACATGCCATCCTAGGTCATTGGCTCTCTAGTTAATGCTGAAAATCTGTGGTCTGGAGAGTTTATTTCATTTTATGGTAGGTTTTTGCCAGTACCTTAGCTCTGAAGAAAGTAAACATCCCCAAAATGTTGGAAAATTGATTCACTTAGAACTTAAAGATTCTAAAAATAGGTTTTAAGAGAATACGCATTGAAAAATAATTCTTTTTTAAAAATTTCATTTCAGAACATTACAGGGGTACAAATGTTTTATTTACATAAATTGCTTTTGTACCGTTTGAGTCAAAATTATAAGTGTGCCCATCCCCCAGATAGTGTGCATTATATACGTTAGGTGTAAATTTACCCATCCCCTCCTCCACCCTCCCACCTGCTTGATTTCTGATGAATGTTATTTCCATATGTGCACATAAGTGTTGCTTGATTAGTTGCAATTTAATGGTGAGTACATGTGGTGTTTGTTTTTCTATTCTTGTGATACGTCACTTAGAAGAATAGTCTCCAGTTCCATCCAGGTTAATACAAGAGGTATTAGTTCACCATTTTTTTTATGGCTGAGTAGTACTCCATGGTATACATATACCACATTTTATTAATCCACTCATGTATTGATGGGGACTTGGGTTATTTCCACATCTTTGCAATTGTGAATCGTGCTGCTATAAACATTCAAGTGTAGGTGTCTTTTTAATAGAATTCTTATGAAACTAAGTAAAAAAAAAATGGCATAAAAACGTTGATCTCTTTCAATTGTTCAAGTTATTTTATATGAACAATGTAGAAAAGCCCATGACTCTGTATCTGTGGAAGAGAGTTAAAAACCCTAATACTAGATACATACAATAAATAACTCCATTCCAGCAGTACAACTTCAGAGATACCCATTCTATGCCAAGAAAATTAAAGTACTTAAAACTTGGGGAAACTGAGTCATGGGGTAGGCAATAAGAAATGCAAGATGTGGAGGTGAAAGAATTAGTGAAACAGGGCACCCTGTGGAAGCCTATTCTCAAAGACTTATAGAAAAAAGAGGGTCTCAATTTTGGAAAGCTCAGGGAATCTACATTGACTTATAATGGGAAGACGTCAGAAACAAGCCCAGTGTTACAACTGCTGTGAGTTAAAGGTATACTCCATGCAGATAGAAGCCTGTGTTGCTTGGAGAAGGGTGGCCACGTAAGAAACAAGAAGAGCATTACCAGCTCACCTATGTATGTATCAACTCAGTGCCTACTACCAACTTCTACTTTCCCAAAATGTGCTTAACTATAAAATACTACCCTTAATATCATTTTATAAAGAACAGATATACTTAATAATTTTGTTGTTATATGCTCCATGACTTTTCTACTGGGTTTGTAAGAAAATTTTTCTCGGTAGCAGAGTTCTATTACAATTAAGATAGTTCATGCTGTGAACAAAGGTCTCCTCTGGGAACAGAAACCTTGGTAGATGGATTTTGGAAAAAGCTGTTTTTGTGTAATTTGTGGACATATTTTGGCATTGGAGTGGGTGATTGGGTTGAAGAGATTGGAATTGTGTTCTCTGAGCATGGCTGTGCCTATTTTTCTCATTCCCCCGATTCCCTGGGTATAGTATTTTACAGAAAAAGAAAGTTGACTGGTTTTCTAAGCGAAGACTTACTTTGAAGTTTCCTTTAATGTGAGTGTGGTTGTTGCTTATTACATCAATATCCACTTCTCAGTACCACTTGGCCGTGTCTTTCTCCTGTTACTCTTTACTTCCATGGAAGGAGGTGTCCCTGAGACTCCTTAAGGAAAGCTAGCAGGACAGGAAATATAACAAGCAGGGGATTATTCTGCAAGTTATTTTTTAATCTCTGGTAAAGAGTGATCAGTGGAGGATGGAAATTACCTTTTAATCCTCAAAGACTAGGTATTTTTGTGGGAGCTACTCACCACAATCCTTACTGTCTCAAAATAGCAATTCTGGGGTACTAATTTCTTTGGAAATGAAAGGAATTCATTAGTGTTTCTTTGTAATGTTTCACATCTTTGTTTATTTATCTGTTTCCAGATAATAATATGCAATGCCTAATATAAACGATTTCACCCCTGGACTCCTAATGTTTTGCTTTGCTCTCAGTGTGGCTTCATTTCTTTCTATTTGGTGGAATTCTGTAAGAACTCAAAGTCACCCACACCTGAGAGGCCTCAGTCCTGCTATGCTTGCACTGTTTGATTCTGAACATACATGTAGAAGAGGATAGAGGATAGAATGATGAAATTAGGATAAGGTGGAAAAATTCATGACAAATTCAGGGAACACACAAATTGATACTCCAAACGTTCCAAAAAAATACCAGTAATGAGCCATTGTTAAAATCACAATGTTGCTATTTGTTTGTGATGACCTTTTTGTCTTCCGTTGTCCTAAATGTCCATTTTACTGAAGCTCCATATTCCCATGAGCTTCCTTGACACGTTTTATCTATTCTACATTTATGTAATCTAATTTGCTTCTAAGTAAATGTTGATATTTTACAAGTTAAAAGTATCCTGGCCTCCTACATTATTGGTTAATATTGTAAAAAATATATTATAATTAATGCCTTTATTTAGTGTTTTCCATTTCTATTGCTACCTGAATATAAATAATATGGAATGCTATTTGTATTAAAAAGTATAAGCTGCTCCAAAGAAAGCATACCCTTGTATTCTTGCATTGAGCTAGTAAAACACTAAGTATGCACTTGCATTTTGAGGAATAAAAAAGGATTACTAGTGGTAAGGATGTGGTGTAGATAAATAAAGAAATATAGATATACATGCACATACATACATACACATATTTATTAAGAATAGAGTGGTTCTGTGTCTAGGATAACATTTGTTTTGAGAATCTATCAGAAATGTTTTGTAAAATGTCTTCTTTAGAACTAGCTTGTCTTTATTCTATCAGTGGCCACGTATAGATATTATGGGGTGCTATACCAAATTTATATCCCACGCCTCAGTGCCTGAAGAGCTAAAAACTCTGACAAGCTAAAGTGGGCTGTCCTGAGAAAGAACTTGAAACCAAGATTCAGCAATGGAGTTCATATTCTCAGCCTTTTTTAGGTGTGATTTAGCACATTCAAATAATAAAAATTATAAAGATAACAATACTGCATGTATTATATTTGTATGTATGTATAGGGAAGTGTTTAAATAATATGTGTAAAGTATTAATCCCATGTTTGGCCCATGATAGGTGCTCAATAAACAGTGGTGATGGTGTGGTGATAGTGATTGTGATTTATTATGATTATTACTAATACATGGAGTCAGATCTTAATTCATGGACAACTAATAGTTAAAATAATTTATAGCAATAAAATGTCAATAAATAATGTATAAGTAGAATAAATATAATATCTATGGAAAATGGAATTGATCTGCTTAATATGTACTGCAACAGATGTGTGATATCTCATTGTACTTGTGATAGAGATAAACCTCAAGAGAAAGTTATGACCATCGAAATATCAAATCATCATTTTATTTACATAAAGATACAAGACCTGTGGGTTAACTTTCTCACTTCAAAAATTCATTGCATCAGCTTAAATAATTTGAACACTTTAGCTCATGAAATAACTACAATATGACTTAATTTAGGATACTTTCATTGGAAAGTTACATGGCTAACTTAAGTAATAGCCATGTCTACCATAGAGCAAAACCATCTTTAGCAAAGAGTTAGGAAGGGCAGCCCGGGTCTTTATTCCACATGAATGATGCCACGTAACTGGATACTTAGAAACATCTGGATACCTGAATGAGATCAGCACAATATTTGAATAACTAAAAGCATTGTTCTCTTAGTGTAGAAATATCTGGACATTTTATACTTTACCCAAAATATCAATGATATAATGTAGCATGTCAAAGATGTACTTTGTTGTTGGTATGATCCAGAGTTTAGTTGCTTGACATGGCAGTGACCAGAGTTTTTGAGATATATGGGTGCCCAAATCTTCAACTATGTCAGTAGAATGGACTTCTAATTCCACTCAGGCATCCTAATTTACCATCTACCTAGGGTTAAAAGAGTAGCTGGATTTTTAGAGAAGGGTAGCACTGATGGGATGTCATAGAAATTCATGCTGCACCTGTTCTCAAAAATAAAGTTTTCTGTCTTTGCAGCTTTCAATATAGCACCTTCCACTGATACTAAATTTGTTGATTATTTTAAAAAAGGAAGAACTATACAAACAGGGAAATAAAGTGGCTGTAACACCCCCTGTTGAAAGCTGCATTATTTATTCCGCTTGAATGAATTTATATTGGATAAATCTAGTATGAAGTGAAAACCCTATTTCCAGCTGAGACTTAAAGATGTTTTACAAAAACATGCTTAAGCAAATGCATTTTGATGCCTCACAAGGAGGATACACACAGAGGTATCTTTGAGGAAGTTCAATAAAGTGTGTATCGGCAGCTGAAGAAAGATGTTTTCTGATTTGCACTCATAGATTTGCATCGACTTAATTTAAAATTCCTGGTATGTACGGGAGAAATGGTTAAGTATGACTTCTGGATGATACCTAACAAGGGGAAGTAACTTTTCCTTTTCTGTTCAGTAGTTAGTCATGCTGCTGAAGCCCCAAATCCTTGCCCAGAAATTGTATACTTTTAAAATAGAGGGTTCCTTTGCAATGAAAGTCTAAGACAGTGGAATTGCACCTTCAACTGGCATCGCTCCACCTTACAGGATCCTGAAAGCTTTCACATCCACCTCGAGCCCAGGCAGTGGCAAAGAAGGAGAGGAATTGAAGAAGCAAAAATAAATATTAAAGTACATAAGAATTAAATATTACCTATTTAAATAGCAATTATGCAGTTGAAAACAAGATCATCACACCTGTACAAGAAAAGGCATGCAAGCCCAAAACATCTGCTTGGATCCACCTGCCAGGCACCTGTTTTGCTGTTTCAATGCCATTTGATTACTGGAGATGTAGAGGCTCTTGTGAGGTAATGAGTGATTTTACATTATGCATGATTGAAAACAGGTGTTCTAATGCTGTACAATTCTATGCATGAATAATTCAGTTTGTTTAGAGCAAGATCTTTAAAAGAAGTACTGCATAGGCTTTATTATTCTATAAACATGAAGGTTATTTTTTAAAAAAATACACAACAATTGTTCCTTTTCAGTCAGCTTGGTTATGGCAATTTTTGTGTAATTTTATGGATGCAAAATAATATCTTGAAAGGTAAAATTGATCATACTTAAAACATGTAAGAAGTAAAATTGAAAGGTCTGTTAGCGAGAGGAGAAACGGTATTAAAATTCAATGTTCTAAGTGAAAATGCGTGATTATTTCCTTCCTGCTTTGCCTGCTTTCTGATGGTAACAAAACATTCGTCTGAGAGCTATAATTAGGGAGGGGTGAACTATTTGGGAAAATAGAGAAATTGTTTTGTATCTCAGCCCAAACACCAAGCACAGCCCAGACTTTCTTAAAGACAGAACTGATCTTAGTCAGCAGCATTTCTCTTCTTAGATATCATGAGTTCACAGCCTCTTGTAACCCACTGCAGGACATCACTGATAGAGACAATCCCTTTTGCTCCGATGCCCACTTAATGTTTTGTCTATCCTGACTTTCTGGAGCCAGAAGTGTTGTCAGAATGTTGTGTTTCAAATAGCAAGTAAAATCCCCAAATTCCCAATGTTAAGATTTAGAACCTCACTTAGACCAAAGACACTGTGATGTCTTCAACCATATATGAGTAAATATTTCAAATTTCTGAGCTTGGAGAGAGAGAAAGCTTATTTACTTCGATTAATCCTGTTTAACTAATAGAAAGACAAAGGAGAAAGAATTACAGTCATAATCATGTTGCTGCTACTAATTTACATTTTTTGAGTGTTTCATACCATTTAAACCATAGTATAAGAGAGTTATTGACACATAATAATCCCTTCCTAAAACATAGCAACTCAGCAAATAGTCAGTTCTGAGCTTTGAGGTTTGGCTACCTTCCCTCATCTTAAGAGTTGTGGGTTGCTTCACAGGGGATCTATTATTGAAAAGCTTTCCAGTTAGGAGTAAATTGTAAGACAAGTCCTTTATGTGGGGAGCAACACTGGGAAAATCACAAGGAAAAATAGAAGACTTGGTATGAAGGAGAACACTTTTATTTCTATTGACACAGTGAGTTGACCTTATTCCCTCCCAAAGGGACAAGGTTGGAGAGCAGGCCTTTACAAGACTTCACCAAATACAAGCATTGGCCTCATAAACTAAGAGAGTCAATGCCAGGAAAGGATTCACGGATCTGGACTAAGGAATATAAGTAACCAGAAGATAGAAAAATTGGTCTGGCAATCTTGACCTAGAATAAAATGCCCTATTTCTCTCAAAGTTAAGATAGCAAAGCCTTCTTTCTGAATATGCTATTAATATAAAATCTCTTTTTTTAATTACACCTCTCAATTCTGGTGGACACCTAAAATATTAAGTTGAATTATATGAAATTACAATTTTTGTTAGTCAAAGTTGGTTAAATATTAGACATTTCATAGGGTTCAATCTGTCTCTGCTAAGGGTTCCTCAATTTAAGGCATCACTTTTTCCTGAGTACTATAAACCATACCCTTTCATTGCATCAAATACATAAATAGTAAGAAAAGCAATGCTCTCTGATAGAATTAAATGCAGTGACAAAGTGGAACACACGTTCAGCAACCATGTATAAAAAGAATGTCTTACAACCATGATAGAAGTTAGGAAATACTCCACCTCATACCAAGAGGTAAAATCTATTTACTTTCATAAATCTATGCTGTTCTTAATGAATTGTGTGACCAATAGATTGAGGATTGAGGCAGAGCTTTGCAACTCCTGTCTGGGTCTTGTAATGATAGCCGTTAGGACGTTTTGTCTAAGAACCCGGCCATGATGCTGTGAGAATCTACATGGAGAGATTGTGTGTAGAGAGGCAGCCTGGTCAACAGCCTTATCCGAGCTCTAAGCTGATTGCCAACATTAACTTCCAGCCAACTAGAATGTCCATCCCAGAGAGTCTTCAAAGGGCTCCAATGCCACCCACCATCTGACTGCAAGTGTTTGGTTGATTAAATATGGCTGCAAATATTTTGAAACTCCTCTCATTGAAAAATGGGGTCTGTTTCCCCTCTTTGTGAATTTGGGCTGGCCTTTGACTTCCTTGACCATTCGAATATGGCAGATATGGTGCTATGCTAGTTCCTAGTCTACTTGCAAAGGACTGCCAGTTTCTGCTCCTCTGTCCAGGAATACTTGCTCTTAAGCACCAGCTTCCCTGTAAGAAGTGAGACTATCTTAAATTCACCGTGCTGTGGAAGCCCAAGCCATATTGAGAGGCTGTGGATGATGACACAATGTAGAGATGGTGTAGGGGCAGAAAGCACTGAGGCACCAGACACATGAGTGAAGAAGCTATCTTGGAAGTGGACTCTCCAGCCCCTGCAGCTCCAGCTGACGCCATGTGGACCAGAGATGACTCACCCCGTTACACCCTTTCTGACTTCCTGTCCCATCAATATACGAGTAATAAAATAAAATGGTTGTTTTAAGTCTTAAGTTCTACGGACATTTGTTATGAAGCAATAGATAGAAGAAATAGAACGAAACTTTAAGATATAATCGAGGTTCAGTCACTGAACAGGTTTGTGAATTTGAGTAAATTAGTTAAACTCTCAGTCTCAATTTTCTCATCCCACAAATGGAGCCTTGACATCATCTATCACTAAGGGTTGCTGTGAGAATGAAAACACATGAAGTTTCCTTAACAGTGCCTGACGTCCATAAGCCCTCAAAAATGTCACCATTATTAGTGTTATTCAAACGTCTACAGTGAAGTAGGATATATGGGAACGTTCTTAACCCAGCGTGGCCAACAGATGCAAATCTCCTCAAGGTTGTCCCAGTTTGTTACCTTCTGCTTTTTAGCATGCCAACTGTAGGTTTCAACTAGCAGATGTTCACCTTGGAAATCATGAAGCCTAGTTGGAAAGTGGTCAGATGCTGTGCAAATATAAGTTACTACCATAAGTGGCAAATTTCACTTGGAGCAGAATGAGCTTAACAAAACTCTTTGTGCTTGTTTGAATTGTCCAGGAGGGTGGACGCTGGGGAGGGGCATTGCAAGATGGAGAAGTCATCAGAGACAAACTCGTATTTTTTACTTTTGCCTAGGCCCAGGCCCCTTTGAGACCCCTGGGCTGATGTGACTTGTGATAACTTTCCTGTGGACTAGTCACAGAAATGGTTAGCAAGCCCATTAGAGTGTCTTTAATGTGTAGCTATAATTATCCCATGTGTAATCAGTCTCAATGTCTGCCAAATGTACTGTCAGTGCTTTGTAGACAGCATCAGTCATCATTCAGTTGAAACAGGTGAGGAGTAATGATCATTTGATTATAAGCATCTCTGCTAGATTGTCAGCACCTTCATTGTTAGAACTTAAAGTACTGACCTAAATCATCAGTACCTTACAAGTAGAAACCATGTCTAACTTGATGTATATGTAGATAGAGTCTAAGCATTTTTAAATGGAAATGTGGCATTCATCATGTAATGCACACAAACATGGGCTCTGGAGCCAGACTACATGGGCTCAAATCCTGGCCCACCATTTACTAGGTGTGTGACCTTTGACAAGTTACTTAACTTTCTTGGCCTTTATCTTTTCTTTATTTATAAAATAGGGAAATTTAAAAGATCTACTCACTGAGCTCTTGTGAAGAGGAACTGAATTAACATCTACAAATTGATTAGAACAGGACCTGCCACATAGCAAGTGCCATATAAGAATTTGTTAAATATATACTATTGTAACTATTAATTTAAACATTAACTTATATTTTTATATTTTGAAGATGAGAAATTTGAGTCTAGAGAAGTTAAATATCTTATAGACCCTTTATAGCAAATCACAATAGGACAAAATCTAGAACACATACCACAGACAAGGAAAATGCATACTTACTCAAAGGCTACTGTTATATCCAGTAAATGGAGTTTTATGTGAGGAGTTAAGGATCACATAAAAGTTTTCATGGTCATTAAAAAGTGCCATCATACTTTGGTATATGTTAACGTATAAAAAGATAAGATTAAGAAAGTGTAGAGCGGTACAAAGCTATGGTTACTTGAAATAATGATGTAAATTAGAGTGGACCTTCAATATTGGCAAACATGGCACTGTTTTTGCAATTTGGAACCAAATCAAACTACCTGGCTAGTATTTCCAAGTTCAGAAAACTTAAATTAAGTAAACCCAATGGAAAACTTCAGAGAAGTAGGTTATGAAATTGAATTATAGAAACAGGGGTTTACAGTACCGAGTGGGGCATTGCAAAGAGTTAAAACAAACTTAAAAAGCAAAATACTGGCTCCTGAATTGCCAGGGCTAAGTTAAGGAATAAAGATCTGAATACTCGAATCACCCCAAGAGTAGGAAAGGCAGGACCTTTTCCCTTTTCCAAGGCAAAGCTAGAATAACTGCCTGGAGTAAATTCATACCTAGGATGAGGAGTCCACAAATGGAAAAAAAGAGTATGCATCTGTTGTCATACACAGACAGTGTGACAAAGAAACAAGCACATTTGAAGATTAATTTAAAAATACATGTGATTATAAGATTACTATATTCTCCACTTATGGAAAATACCTGCTCATCAGGTAAAAGTTGGTCCTGTTAACTGCTTCCTCCCTATTAAGGCTTTAACTACTCTTTCCTGATTGATTTGCTTTCTGTAAAATACATCTCAGAGTGCACTCCTTCGATTTGCTTGTACATCGCAGATAAAAACAAAACAATAATACTTGTATGTGTACTAGGCATGAATGCCAAGTCAGAAATCTAGGTATTAAGGAATTTAATTTTATTTTTTAATAACTGAACTCATTTTCTCTTTTGAGCATCCTTTCACTTTGTACTGAAAATTAAATTCCTGTGGAATAGAGTCTCTCATTCCTAAACTCAATCTTTAAGAAAGGAGTACCTCATGTTAAAACTATATGGGCAATAGATGGGTGGAGGTCAGGTGGAGCAAGAAGGATCTCATCCAGGTTGATAGCATCCATCCTTACTGAAACCTATTGAGACTTAGATCATGCCATGTGACCTGCTCCTCAATATATGTGCATTACTGCTCTTTTCTCCTTATTGCAAACTCGTGGTGTCTTCAGGCCAGCTTTCTCATAGGAGATACCATGCTTTCCCTTGGTTCCTAGAAAACATTACCTGCTTCCATTCTGACATTCCTGGAAAGGTGCTATAGCTAAGGCCTATCTCGATGTTCCGTGAAGCCATTTCTATGCTGGGTAATGGAAAACTCCAGATCTTATTGGCTCTCTGGCCTTTATCTGGATTTGGGGCACATTCCCTTTTTCTCTCAGACATTCTACCCTATCCAAGATTTCTATCATCCTTGCCTTTCTCCCTGCCCTTACCCTCAACTATAGAATTATTTTGTATTATCTGGGGAGGCCCTCTCTTGCTTATGAGAAATTAATCCAAGTCTTTGAGGTCAAAATTTTATGCCACAAGTAATTTAGTGCTTAGAAACACAATAATCTGAGATTCTCTTGCAATTCTAAAGCCTTTTTAAAAATTTTATTTATTTATTTATTTTTATTTCAAAATATTATGGGGGTGCAAACATTTAGGTTGCATAAATTTCCTTTGCACTGCCTGAGTCAGAGCTACAAGCATGACCCTTCCCCACACAATGAGCATGGAATCCATTAGGTGTAAATATACCCATTACCTCCTCCCCCCTCCCACCTGCCCAACACCCAATGAATGTTACTTTCACATGTGCACATAAGTGTTGATCAATTAGTACCAATTTGGTGGTGAGTATATGTGGTGCTTGTTTTTCCATTCTTATGATACTTTGGAGGATGGGCTGTAGCTCCATCCAGGATAATACAAGAGGTTTTGGTTCACCATTGTTTTTTCTGGCTGAGTAGTACTCTATGGTATACATATACCACATTTTATTAATCCACTCATGGATTGATGGGCACTTGGGTTGTTTCCACATCTTTGCAATTGTGAATTGTGCTGCTATAAACATTCGAGTGCAGATGTCTTTATTAGGGAACGTCTTTTTTTCCTTTGGGTATATGCCCAGTAGTGGGATTGCTGGATCAAATGGTAGGTCTACTTTTAGTTCTTTGAGGTATCTCCATATTACTTTCCATAGAGGTTGTACTAGTTTGCAGTCGCACCAGTAGTGTATAAGTGTTTCTATCTCTCCACATCCACACCAATATTTGTTGTTTGGGGACTTTTTGATAAAAGCCATTCTCACTAGAGTTAAGTAATACCTCATTGTGGTTTTGATTTGCATTTCCCTGATGATTAGAGTGTTGAACATTTTTTCATATTTTTTTGGCCATTAGTCTATCTTCTTTTGTAAAGTTTCTGTTCATGTCCTTTACTCACTTTTTAATGGGGTTGATTTTTTCTTGCCGATTTTCCTGAGTTCTATATAGATTCTAGTTATCAGCCCTTTATCAGATGTATAGCATATGAATATTTTCTCCCATTCTGTAGGTTGTCTATTTGCTCTAGTGATAGTTTCTTTGGCTGTGCAGAAGCTTTTTAATTTGATCAGGTCCTATTTATTTATTTTTGTTGATGCTGTGATTGCTTTTGGCGTCTTCTTCATGAATTCTTTGCCTAGGCTGATGTCTGTATGAGTTTTTCCAATGTTTTCTTCTAGAATTTTTATGGTCTCATGCCTTAGGTGTAAGTTTGCTGTCCATGGTGAGTTGATTTTTGTGAGAGGTGAGAGGTGAGGATCCTGTTTCAGTCTTCTACATGTGGCTATCCAATTTTCCCAGCACCATTTATTGAATAGAGATTCTTTCCCCCAGTGTATGATTTTGTCTGCTTTGTCACAGATCGGATGGCTATATGAGGATGGTTTTATATCTGGGTTCTCAGTCCTGTTCCATTGTTCCAGGTCTCTTTTCTTGTGCTAATACCATGCTGTTTTGGTTACTTGTAGTATAGATTGAACTCTGGTAAATTGATGCCTCCCAATTTGTTGTTTTTGCTTAAGGTTGCTTTCACTTTATGGGGTCTTTTCTGGTTTCATATGAAATGTAGAATTATTTTTTCTGGATCTGTAAAAAATGATGTTGGTATTTTCATAGGGATTGCATTGAATCTGTAGATCACTTTGGGTAGTATAGACATTTTAACAATGTTGATTCTGCTGATCCATGAGCATGGTATGGTTTTCGCATCTGTTTACGTCCTCTGCTATTTCCTTCCTTAGTGTTTCATAGTTCTCCCTGTAGAGGTATTTAACCTCATTGGTTAAATATATTCCTAGGTATTTTATTTTCTTTGTTGCTATTGTGAAAGGTATTGAGTCTCTAAAGCCTTTTAAAACTCAAGATATTTTCTGCTTCTGATTTATCAATCCTTTCTTGAGACAACTGATGCATCCTGGCCCAGCAGATAAAAGAGAGGTCATTGGATAATAAGAGATACCAGGGAAAATTTATCATTTAATATTATAATAAAAGTTTATCCAGCTATTTGTAAATCAGCAAATCATATTTCTGGCTGATTGTAGCCAACTTTTAAATAATTTCTCCTATATATGTCCCAAAATGTTTAGGTCTTTGGAGACAAATCCTCTCCCATGCCTTTGTGCCTTCACTCATATAACTCCTTCTGTCCCAATCTCCTGCCTTCTTCCTCTTTTCCTGGGTAATTCCATACCTGCATGGTAGAGCATCCTGGGAGAGAGGGTGGGCTCTTGTCGGTTCAGCTTTACCATTTATTCCATGTGAGGTGTTGGAAAAATTACTAATATTATTAATATTAATACTAATTCAATCTCTCTCTGCTCCCTGTTTCATTATCTGCAAAATAGGAATAATCAGAGTACCTTCCTTAAAGGTTTATCATGAGGATTAAATAATATGGATAAAGTACTTAAAATGCTGGTTGGTGAATAGTAAGAATTCAATAAGTATTAGCTATTTTTACTCACCTTTTGAGACTCACTCAATGCCATTGTTTTCAGACACCCTTCCTGCACAGCTTTGGCTTTGGGCTCAGGACCTATATTCTGGGGTCCCACAGTTCTGCATGCTCACCCCAATGCTACCCCCATTCTGCTGTCCCTGGTGGTCATTAGAGTCAGAGGTTGTACGTTATCCCTTCAAGATGGAGAAAGGCAGGGGCAAAGGCACTGTTTGGAAGGGCTTAGGGTGCATTTTCTCAGAGGAGAGCAGGCTTTTATGCTTTGAGGAGTAACCTCTTGCTAATATATTTCCTGCAGGTTTTGTGTTTCTTTAGCTAACCCTATGCAATATTACAAACCTTGCTTCTGCTACATTAGTACATCAGGAGGTGTGGTAGGGGAGAGAATATGCAAGGAAGGAAAAAAAGATTCATATCAAAATATTGACAGGACTAGTATTTTTATCCCTACTTTTTCAAATAAAGAAAAAAAAGGTTAGTGGAAACAGAATGACATATCCAAGGTCACAGGTCACATAATACATAGTTAAATCATGACTCAGCTCAACTCTTAAGGCTTGTATCATTTTTGTGTTTAGTGACTATAATTCTACTTCTCAAGGGAGAGCGACTTTTCTGAGGAGTGCATTATAAGTGATATCTGGACACTGAAGACAGAGAGATTTTGGTTCTGGAAATTGGAACCTGGCTTCTCTCACTGCTCTACAGGACCTGCCTGGCTTGTTTGGGTTGTAATCTCAGTTTCTTAAAGGCTTACAATTAAACTTATTGACTTGAATCTTTTTCCAATATCTCAAGTTTCTTGCCATAGATACAGTTTTTTATCATTAAGCAAATTCTTCATTTTCTTTGTCTGCACAGAATTCCGGGCCTGGATATCATCTAGTCTTTGGGTAACATCTTCCAGATTTGCTTTAAGCTGATTACATGTTGCTGAACAATCAGATTTTATGTCCTAAGCAGCACAAAACCCAGTGATGACAGTGCTGGCTCCTGGCCACCAGCAATGTGATGACGCAGCATTGGTCTTTGATCGCCATGATTTGATCTTGGGTGTTCTCAAATGGCTACACACCCTGAAAGGGTGGGAAAGGGAGTCTCTCTCATGGTGTGACAAACAAGGACGTGAAAGCTCCTCTGTGTCCAGCTGTTTCTGCCATCTCCTCTCCCCTCTCTTTTATACACAGTCTCCCTTTTCACATTCTCCTTGCACAATCCCTTGCCCTCTTATCCACACTCATATTTCTAATTGAGACACATTAAGTGTTTTAAGATGGCTATTTTAAGAAGTGGAAGACCAGCACAGGGCATTATTTCTGTTTGAAAATGTAGGCAGAACTTGGCATATCTGTTTAAAAACTATCAAACCTAAAATGTGGAAAATCTTGAGCTGGAGTTCTCTTTTTCTGGTTTGAATATCTTGTTCAAGTTCTTCTTTTACTTGTTTTGCTAATCTGTCATCTCCTGAGCTGCAGTTACTGATGCCCTGGGCCCCATATGACAATGCATGATGGTGATTCTTATAATTTGATTTTACTTTTTAACATACCACTGCAGAGGCTATCTATGGAGGCAAAAATGTGTACCTAGAACACACAGCTTTATTTAGCTTCTCTACATCTGAATACTGAATGCGTAAGTCTGGGGAAGTCACAACAACTTGCCTTTAACCATTACGGAAGGGAGCACTGCAAACTTGAAGAGAACACAGAGAATGAGGAAATGACAGTCAAGCAGAGTTCACTTACCTTTTCTAGATGCTTTCCAGGAGTAGGGTCTGGGCTAGAAAATGCAATGGACACCAAATATAAAACAAAGCCCCTGACTCTTAGAATTTCAGTCAGCTCTAGGAAAGCTGGCACAATGAATGCTAACTGGCAATACTGCATGTGATATACGAAGTATCCACTTAATTCTAGAGGAAACCAGTTCCGTAAAAGACTAGAAAGTAAGATGGGGATCATTGTGGTTTAAAGTCACCAGAGGAAGCTTAAAAAACCTCGAACCTAAACTGGGCTAGGAAGCCCAGCAGGAACCGGATATTTCAGAAGCAGGAAGAAGGGCAGTCCAGGTGGGAGAGAGACGTGAGCAAGATTTCAAACTAGGGAAGTTTCAGGGGCCAGTGTGGGAAAGCTGAGAGATTAAGTTTGGCTAGGGGGCTCGCTCACATAGGTGTAAAGCAGGCTGGCTCTGCCTGACACCTAGTAGGAATTCAAGAAATATTTGTGAAACGCATGGGAAAAGATTAAAAGGAAAGGTTGATGCCACATTATGATACATGGCTATTTTCTCTGTACTTTTTTCCGGTTGGTTAAAGGTAATAGTTAAGGTGAAAAAGGTTAAATGTAAAATCTTAATTCAGGCCTTCTAATAATTCAAGCAAAACCTGAATCTTCATCAGTTATCTACAGAAAATGTGTTACAATCACAAAGGGTTCTGAGTGAGACCACGTGAATGAGTGAGATTAGAGGCACCTGCTTTGTTGGAAAAGAACCCACGATGTGTAACATCTAGAACATCTACCTGCAAATGGACCCCGAAAGCCAGCAATCTGGAAGTGACACCCTTTTCCAGGATTGCTAATGAGTGTGCCCGTGTTTTGATTGCAAGAGTCAGAGAGAGCACCCTGCACTCTTCTGGCCTGTTTATCTGGCTCTCTCCACTAGGTTATAAACCCCCCAGGGTAGGAACTGGCCTCTTCAACATTGTAAGCCTAGCACCTAGCAGAATGCTTGCCACATATTCCATGCTCACTACATATCTATTGTCTAGATTCATCTGTTAAAATACAGACGTGGTTTTTCAATTCAGAATTTTACCAACTTGATAAAAAGATGAACTGAGACAAATTAAATGTAGACAATGGATCTGCCCCATATGTAAAGTAAGTATAGGCATCAACGACTGCATCTGGATGATTGGCAGTTGGGTCACCAATTCCTTCTCGGTGTGATTAAGAGAACCGTGTTGAGTTTGGACCCACCTAAATTCCTTTACTGAGTGCGTTTTTCAGGGGTTGCTGAGTCTCGGTCTCTGGTTTAGGAAGTGGTCACTCCCCAACATTCACCAATTTTCCAGGGATTTGTAATTGCACAAAGTTTATTTTTACAACCATCCTGAAATTCCAGGGCATTTTATGTTCTCCACCGCTCTGCAATGTGATTTGTATTAATGCCCTATTGCCCTGCAAATGACAACTTTGTTCCTCTAGTCACTACAGCCTCCACCTGGAATCTGGGTGGTTATATCACCCCTGATTTGCTGCGGTACAGGGAAGCATCAGTTCTGTTTTGATCCTTTTTATGACAAAACAGTTTCCTGACTGGAATTTGAAGATGAAATTTAATGTACTGTGGCAATTGTCTAAATGTGATATGAAAAATATGTTAAAAAAAAGAATGAGTGAAACAAAAAAATTGCAAAAATATTTTATATTTTAAAAGTCTCTATTGTTTTGTAAAAATGATACATTTTATTTTAATACATTCAAGGAATAAAGAAAACAAATACGAGTCAGAAAATAAAAACATACCGAAAAACCCACACCCAGAAATGGCCATTATTAGATTAAAGGTGAACATTGTTCCAGAAAAATATAAGAATGGGTAGATTGAGTTAGAAAAAAGAAACAATTTTTAACAGAAGGAAGAATGTTACAAACATGAAATTGCATACATGTACATATGTATAAAACAAAATATCAAATATAATTTTACTGATTTTTAAAACAAGAAAAATCACTTAAAATAACATTGAAGAAATTGCTGAAGTCCAGATACATTTTAAACCACTCCTAGCCATACTAGTTACTAAAACAATTTCTCTCAATTCAAGGAAAAGATGATTGCAAAACTTAAAGGGCTAAGGTAAATATTTTTTAGTTACACTATTAAAGGAAGAAAAAAGTAAAGATATATTAATACTTTTGCCATCTATCTCTTCTGAGTCAATTTTCTAATTGTTAAATTGTATGTTGTTAAGACATAACAATTTCATTACATTTCATAATTAAATTCCCACACCCATTTAGAGCTAGGTTTACACTGAAACTTATTACATGCTTTCCCCTGTTTATTTTACCATGGTCTCTCTATTCTGGAGTTATTTATTTGGAGTTAACCTCTTGGTTGACTAGAACCAAAAAAAGTTGACAGATGCTGTATTTTCTGAGAATCTTCATGTTTAAAAGTGTCTGTTCCTTCATGTTATATTTAAACAGTATTGGGTCTGCATTTAATATTCTCAGATCTTTTACACATTGTTCCACTGTCTTCTGGCATTGAATTAATGAGAAGGCAAACTCCATGAGGGAAGTGTTTTGCCTGTTTTATTTTGTTGTGGCCTGAAACAAAGTCTTGCATATAATGGGTGCCCTCAAAACATTTGTGTAATGATTGACTGAATATTGTATAAACAATCCTGACACTAGCCTGGCTTTACTCCAGTTCAGGTGCCTCAAAAATTCTTTTATAATTCTTAAAGTTCGATAGCTTAACCAGGATATATACTGGCATTGACTTTTCTTATACAACTATTACTGCAACATAAATGGGCTTTTCTGCACGTATATTCTTTTCATTTCAAAAAATGTTCCCTTTTTTGTTAAAAATATCAGAGTTAGACAAGTTCCCCCTTAAAAATGGGGACAATAATGGTATCTACTGTGGGTTTTTATATAAGTTAAAACAAGTAAAGCCTTAAGGGGGCATAGGAAACACCATATAAGTATTGCTGTTACTGTCTTCATTGTTATTTGATCTGACTTCCCCCTCAGCATATTTTATCTCAGATTTCATATTTGTTATACTATGTAAATGTTATTTATGGAAGATCCACAGAGGAGACTCTAATTCCTTTTTCTGTCTTGAAATTTATGGTTTCCTCTGGGATTATTATCTTGCTTTTTGTTTACTTAGTTTTCCTTGTACTAACTACTAATTCCTCTCCAAAACCTTACCTAGTGGAAACCTCATTTCAATATTTCCAAACATATCAGTGGTCTATCAGTTGCATGCCCATCTCCCTGAGCTCCCTAACTCACCTGGTCTAACGTGGACTGTACGCTCTCCGCACTGGTTACGCAGCGGTCATTTCAGTGTCACCTTCACTGTCAGCGTTCATTTTCAGTGTGCCTCTCTCTTTCTTAGATTATATGTCTATGTTTTTCTTGGATTACCCTCATTTGCCTATCTTCCAGTAACTTCCTGCAAAGGGTATATGGTAGTTTAATAATTTGAGAGCTCATGTATCTGGGAAATATATACAATTTGTTTTCCTATTGTTCTAATGAATTTTACTTTCTGTTATAATGATTAATTTCCAAAAGCTGTAGGTTCTGTTTTGTTTGTTCTTTTAACATTTATTTTTAAAATAGCGTACTGCTCTTGTTTCATGGATGTCATACCTGCTTTGTTTGTTCAAAATGAACTTTTTCACTTTATGAATCCTTTTTTTTTTCCTATTTGTCCTTAATGTTTTATGCCTATAAATTGTTCAGTTGTAGTTGCTTATAGTTATATTTCATCTGTATGTGGGGTAACCTACCTATATTCATTGTAAGCATTTAATTTGCCTCAGTTCATCTTCTCATTGACTTGATGAAACCTGTGGTAAATCCCTGTGTATAATTAAACACAGTTAACTGGAAGCTTCTATTAATTGATTGAGCACTTTTTTTCACATGTTCAGGTCTTTAACTTAGTAACACCAAATATTGTTGTGTTGTCTATATGTTCCTGATTCTATCATCATCATTGATTTCTTCAAAATCTTTACATCTTTTCTCTGCAATCACTAGAATTTTATCAAGCCCATCTCACTGCCTGAATCTGTTGGTGCTGCTATAACAGAATACCAAAGACTGGGTAATTTATAATGAACAGAACTTACTGGCTCACAGTTCTGGAGTCTGCAAAGTCTAAGACTGAGGGGCTGGCATCTGGCGAGGGCCTTCTTGCTGCATCATCCCATGGTGAAAGGCATCACATGGCGAAAGGGCAAAGAGGGCGAGACAGAGAGAACAAACTCACGCCTGCAATAATGAGTCCACTCCCAGGATCACAGCAATAATCCGTTAATGAGGGTGGTGCCCTCGTGACCCAAACACTTCCCACTGGGCCTCACCTCCCAACACCATCGCAATGGCAATTAAATTTTAACGTGAGTTTTGGAGGGGACAAACATTCAAACCATAGCATTTGCTATTAGCAATATAGTTCTTTTACACATTATTTTTTTTCACATTTATTTGTAATGATGCTCTTTTAGCTAGGCAATCTCCATTTTCAACTAAATCCTTTTGTTTTTTAAGTCACTCATCTTTGAGCCCTAATGTCACTGCAGTTTAAATTCCTGCATAGTGTGAATCACTCCTAGCAAACACTATTTTGATCCTTGGGTTATATTTTCTTTCAGACTGTGTTCTTCATCTACATTTTGCAGGCTCTGTTTTTTTAGATTTTACTTTTCTTTTCTCTAAAGTATATTTTCATACTTTCCTATTTCTTTTTATTTTCTTTGCTTTAGCTTAATGTGGGGTTTTTATTCAAATTTTCATTTTGTTCTAATATAATATGGGTGAATTCTCCTGTACCCTCTTTCCATCTTGTTGAAGGATGGGTTGTCTTCACCTCAGAACTACAAAGTCAGTGCTGTGATCTGCTTTCCCTGTCCTCTGACGTACTGGGAGGAACGGTGTGCGTAGCAGGGTCAGCAGGGGAGTGAAGGGCAGGGGGAGAGCTCCCTTGGTGAACTTGCTGTCTTTGTTGGAGGCTATGAATTCTGCTCTCTCTTCCGAGATTTTGACATACCAGTGCTCGGGAGCATGGAAGCAGTGATCTAGGATTTTGTATCAATCCAACAATTTCCTCTCTCTCTGGTAAACCTAGAACTTATTTTTCTATTATGGAGTCAGATAGAATTAACAAGTCAGTCACTTGTTAATTTCTTCTATTTCCTTTCTTCTTGAATTATTTTGTGGACTAGCAGCACAGCATCACAAGGGTGCCTGTTAGAAATGCAGAATCTCAGGCCTCACCCCAGGATCCCTACATCAGAATCTGCATTAAAATAGGGGACATATTAGGGTTTCTGTGGCCCCAGTGTTGGTAGCTAGGGAGGGACTGTCATACACCAACTGGGGCTTTTTATGTGTCCTCCCACTTTTTCCCCTTCTAAAGATATTGACTTATTTTCTCTTTATATTCAGTTCTAATAAGTTCCATTTTATTACCTGAGATATTCAGCTACATTTGACTTTTATTATTGGTCCCTACCTGTCTGATTTTACCCCTTCTCCCCAAACTAAGAGTCTATATAATGGGCAGAGCCCAGGTTCTTCTATCTTGTCCCTGAGACCCTGCCACAGTGGGTAGGAACTTCTCCCAATAGCTTTTCTGTGATTCCCCAAAATCAGCCACCTCCCCCTCCCCAGGCAACTATTCACTTCCTCAGTCTGCTTCTGTCAGTCAGGACTTTTTCTTTAAATTCTGCTCATTTTGCAATCTCTCCAGCACCCTACCTAGGTGATGAGAGGGGAGGCACAGCAGCCAAGCAGAAATCAAACCACACCAGAATCTCCTGCCTCCATCCTTGGCTGCCGGATTGCTGCTTACCCGACTATATTACTGGTGAGGTAGTCATGGTGGCCGTGGTTTTTCCTTTCTTTCTTGGAGCAGGGAGGAGGTGGGAAAGAGATACTGTGTTTTAGTTTTACTCTGCTATCCTTACCCATAGGTTCCGTCTAAACTTGTTTGAGAATTAATGAAGTTATTATGAAGGCACAATCTTACTAAGACAAATGAATGTTTGTAAATGCTGTCCTCTTCCCAAGGAACCCCAAAATATAAACAAGAAAAATGTGTATTCTGAATTTTAAATCTAAGTGGTCTACTTTACAATGCTCTAGAAATTGGATAACGCTTGTATTTTTAAGGCCCATGTATTATGGCACTTCATCGGTATAGGTTTTGCAGGCAAGTACTTTTTACTTACATATTCTCATTCTACTCTTTTCAGCCTACTCCTCAAAAATGCCCATCAACTTGCCTGTGTGAAGTTGTGTTGTATTTATTCACAGTCTGGTAAGCTGTGAGGGGTTTATTAGTGTGACCTTCCATACACTTCTTTCAACCTTTACAAGGAAGGGCAAACCTCCCAGGTTGAGAGATAATTCTGTTTTGATGTTCACTCCTGCTGAATTGTGCTGTGTGTTATGTGTGATCTGACTGGAAAGGTGCAAGTCAGTAATGTGCCAATATACCTCTAATGCGGAGTAACAGAACACATAAGGACAAACAAAAATTAATGCTGATAGAAAAAAGGTCCTGGGGACTGTACACTATAGATCTAGCATATATGTAGAATTGTAGCAGTTCAGGATAACATCACATACTTAGTAGACTTTATGTTCTTAGTCAACCAGTTGAGAATACAAAGTTTTTCAACATATAAATGAAAAAGGGATGGCAAGGGGAATCAGGAATAAAAGGGAAGTGGGAAAGCAGGTGATTAGGAGAATCTGCATTTTTCAAAGCTGATTTGATTGAAATGATCATATTTTATTTGAGACTAGCAATAAACTGACATTCTGGAATCATAAAATGCTCTTGTGCTGTTACCTCTCCGGATTAAGCTCAGCTTACCAAACATCGAATTTTTAATTTTAAAATTAGAAGGGACATCTTGGTAACATTGTTCCCTCTCCAGAATATTTCAAATTAAAGGTGTTTCTTCACTTTTTTGGAACGGATCTTTAGGCATTAAATGGTTTGGACCTCTTTTCGTGTGTAAACTTCCTAAAATTGTATTCTTCAAGTAGTAGAAGAATCATTAATTTCCCCACATATCTAATAAAGCTGGCAAAAAGTGGGAGTACACAAATGAGTTTTTAGAAGATTTTATGTAAAGTCAGAAACTGTTTAGAGTTAACTTTGATTTTCCCTCTAAGGCTGTGCTCATCTTGCAAATTCTGCTCTTCTCTAAATCAAAGGGCAACTGTTTACAGACCATCTATTCAATTTCGTCAAGCTACTGTTATTAAGCAGATAGGTTGCTCAAGCAAAATTATCACATAAGAGCAGTTATTTCACTGACCAACTTGCCCCAATTACTAATATTTTGAAGCTGAGCTTACTGGCAAATAACTCTACTTGTTTGTGAATATGGCAGGGTTGAAGGCAGGGAACTTTTTTCACCTCCTAATAAAAATGTACTTCATCATCTAGAAAGAATCACAGAAGGTGGTTCCCAACAACAATGGGAAATATTTTATTTTTTCACATTACAAACATTTACTGAACACTTTTAGCTGCTGGGTACCATATCAGGAACCAATAAGCTCACCTTTATATCATCAATAAATCAAAATCTTAGGATAACAGGCAGAACTACCATAGCTGCCATATCATTAAATTTATCTATTTGGAAAATACACTGGGATCAAAATCCCAATATAAATCCCAATAATATATTTTATCAATTGTTTTATGCATCACTGAAATTATTCATGTTATCTATATTTTCTACTTGCCTTACATTATTTCTTTCCTCTCCTTTATGGATTTCTGTCAAAAAGAATTGGTAAACACATGAATCTTGCAATATCAGAGGTAGAAAGAACCCTGGTGATTATCTGATCTAGCCTGTTTGTTTTACAAATTGGAAACTAGACCCAAAGGGGTTAAGAGATGACACTACCTAGTGAGACAGGAGTGGGGAAGCCTTCATTGAGCCCTAGAGCACTCCAAGAATTGGTGAACCAGAGAAGGAAGTACTAGAACATAGAACTGATAAGGAGTAGCCAGTGAGAAGGTAGGAAGATTGTAGACTATGGAGATTTCATTTGTTAAATCTGTAAGCTATGTATGCTGTCTTTTCTCAGCCTTGTTGGCTTACTTAAAATACTTACATAATTATGCCTCTAACTTATGCTTTCTCAATCACAAAACTATTGGCATTTTGAGCTAATTCTTTATTATAAGGGGGGCTGTCCTATGCACTGTACTGTTGGATGTTTAGTAGCATCCCTTCTCTCTACCCACTAGATGCAAGCAACACCTCCCAGTTGTGATAACCAAAAATGTCTTCCAATATTGCCAAATATTGGGGACAAAATCACCCTGGGGACAAAATCATCCTGGTTGGGAATCACTGCTCTAAATAAATTTAAATAATCTGGATAAGTATCAATTCCTACTAGCTAAAGGGATAGGAGAACTTGGAAATAGATGCCCAGTCTCATAACAAAATTTACTGATTTGGGAAATATTTTATAGCTTGTTATTACTGGTTTTAATCAATAAATGTGATGCATAGTTTTCTATATCCTAAACATTTGCATTGGTGAACAGTTCTGTAAGCTCATGCAGGATTTTTGGAACATAACCAAAATAAAACTTTATTTTTGGCTGCCACTACCCTTTTAAAAGTCAGAGAAAGTCACTAGGTGAAGCTCTACCAGGTCCACTTCCTTTCTGGGCATTCACTGGTAATAAAAGTCCTCTGGTTTCTTCAAATTATAAACCCAGTCTCAATTCAGAGAATAGGACATTCATCCTGTGTAACAATCCTGATTCCTAACTTGATCTAGCAGTAAATCTTCTCCTTTTCCCTAGGCAAAGGTTTACTTGGGGCAGTGGGAGAGGCAGGGGACTATGTACTTCCTTGTGGCTTTCCGCTGCTGTCTGTTTCTTCTTCCCCTCCAGCGTGCTGTCCTTCTAATCTTCTGAAGGTTGGGCTCAGGTGGGTGAGGGATTATGGAGAAAGGATATAGCCTCATGTGGCAAGTAGCAATGTCTCCTGGCATTAAGACCCTCTGGCTGGCAGATATTTAAAGCCAACTTTCATTTCACAGGCACTTTTATGACTTCTTCCTGCCCTGCAGGGTCCTTCTGACAAAATTCCGTGGCATGAATGTTTCATCATTATTCCTCTGGCTGCTGCTACTCCTCAGTCTCTAGTTTTCCAGTGGTCGACTCCTCCTCAGACTCTCTTTGTTGGAGTCCATTGCCCTTCCAGGTAGTCTTCTTCAGTGGAAATCCAAAAAGCTTCAGGTGGGATCTTCTCCATGTGGCCCACATGTAGCCGATGGGAATGGTTACGTCCTTTGCTCTGGCAACTCTAGGAGTATGAGCCCAATCTTACCCAGCCACCATTTTCTACTGCTGGAGGTGAATGCAATTACGAAGCAGATATCATTCTCTCCAGGGGTCACAGGCCTCATTAGTTTCATCAGCAATGGGCCATGCATCAGTGTCTGGGTCTTCCAAGCGAACGTCCTCCATTTAAATAAGCTCTTCTTACTAGGCATGAGGCAGCATGTTCACTCCAACTCCCTGGATAAGTGTAACATCAGTTCGGTAGCTCTCTTTTAAGAAATCACTATAAAATACTCTCTTAATTTTGAACTCTTGACTCTTAAATCTCAAAGGGGATGTGAGTCTCCATGAATCAAGTAACTGGGTCCTGGATATCCACTTAAAGGCTTTTCCAGAGTGGCCAATCTCATGTTCAAATTGGTGTCTGATATTCTATATCTAGGTGCCTTCTACCAAACTGGTTTTTTTGACCTTACTATCTGGTCATGTAACTAAAGTTTTTGTTTTCATTCTAATTATTAAACTAAAATATAGACCATTAGCTCCATAAGAATAATGTACTAATACATACAAATTCCCCCATGACTTTCAAAAATCCACTAAGCTTTCTGGACCTTTATCATAAAATTATTGAGTTGTATCAGATGATATATAGGTTCAAGTAAGATTTAAAATCCTGAGTTTCTATATGTTATCATTTCCAGAAAAATCCTGTATTAAAAAATGACTTTATTTTCCTTAGTTTTTATTAACTTATTTTCCTTATTAATTAGGAGATGAATCATATTTTGTTAATATTAAGTCCATTTAGGCATTTTAAAGTATGGGTGGTGATAGTTCACTTAATCCATCAGTACTTGCTGGGTACCTAACATGAACAAAGACCTGTGCTGTCTTTGTCATTCATGGGAATGACATTGTAGGGTTTAATTACCTCTTTCAATCTTTTCTAAAAAATCTATTAATTCCTACAACATTCCACAATGTGTAGAAGAATAAATTATCCTTGCTCTTAAAGTACCTTGCATCAGTGGGAGACATCCCATATGAAAGTACAATGATTATATTGCCAAAATGCTCTGTAAATGTTTAGAACATACATACAGTGTGTTCTTTATTAACTAAAGGTGCCACTGGATGCTGGAGATTCTTTCTTTAGCTGTATCTTGGATTTACAATAGTTTCCTGTGAAGTTACAAGAGTTTTTCACCAAAGAATATCTATAGGAAATATTTTTCCTATTTACCCAAATTTATTTTAATACCTTTTATTTTTTATTGCTATGATACACAGTAAGGTGAACCAAATGATGAAACTAATGGTCTGAATGGACTTACTCAGAGTTTGTTGAAAATGAATTCTATCTCTAATTTTATCCCAGGAATATGACTAATTCAGACATCTTATCTTTTGAAACAGTCATGCACCAGTTAAATTCACCTCTATTCTCTCTACTTGCAAAGCAGGCTAAAGAGAATATGACCATTTTATGATATTTCAAAAATTCTCAATTTGCTATTCTAATGTACTTTTGGAAGACAGTTAAGAAAGATGAGCTGTCCATGGGGGAGGAACAAAAAAGAAAATGCATGTCTTAAAATTTAAACATACTGATCCACATGAAATTCCTCCTACTATGTATCTGTATCTGTATATTTCACAAATAATAAAAATTGTAGTGACAGCTAATATGTATTGAATGCCTACTATTTTTACATGTATTAGCTTAATTCATACAACAACATTTTAAGGTAAATATTATGCCAGATTTTAATTCCATACTGTCTTTAACCTTTAACTCATTCATGTTTTCTCATTTTGATGTCACATTTACACAACCCAACCAATATGTATGACAAAACAATCAGTGTAGCATTAGACTGTGAGATTGCAACCAATCTTATTTTCACCAAAGAATCACTTCTGTGGAATCTGTGGGGTTCTCTATTTTGAGGGGAATTGTGGCAGTCAGGGTCTGTTGATCAATAAATGTATAGAAACATATATAATGCAGCAGGGAATAGATCCACTGAAGCCTTGGTTGGCCCTGTGGGATCCTATAAATGTAGGGAACCTAAAATATATGCATAAATAAAAAAATAATCCCACATTTGCTAGATTTGACTTCTATTTTTTATATTAAAATCCTTTGTTGACCCCTGAGGGAATTATAGTTACAAAGGACAAGGTGACCTAACTAATAACAGTACCAAGGTATAACTTTGTTGATAGTTTAGACATTCACTGATTTCATAGGGACCTACTTGATACACCTCTAATCTAGTTTGTTTATCAGTATTATGGCATGGCCATTTTTTTTTCACTGCCCTTTGTTGTCTATTGGACAATGGCACTGACCTAATGATGATGTTGTCATGCCACATCCACAAAGCCTGCATCATGCGCTGGGAGACCGAATGAGAACCTTGTCAATAAAGGAGTGTCCATTTATTTTCATGAGAAAATGGGAGAAGGAGGTGGGATGTTGATTGGAAAGGCAGAGAAAGAAAAACAACCTGGTTTTGTGACAATTTAATTTTGGCATATTGATTATCAGAATTTTCCTGTCTTCTCACAGCCTGATCTTCCCCCTTCCTCTTTTGAGTTTTGTTTCATTATTAATCACTTTTTTGTATTTACCTTGATTTCTTTTTCCTTCCTTGCTCCCATTTATCTAATGCAGACAGTATGATTTGTTCTTTGAAAACTTTCTCTCCCACCCACCATTTTCTTTTTAAACTCTGTCTCTGCAGTAGATGGAATCCTTTCTAATTAAGAGCAGGTGAACCTTAAGCGGAACATGGAGAATAGTGGCTCTACTCTGGACAAGAGCTAGACCAGAATTTTTTCAAGAGCAAGTAAGCAGCTTAATGTGGTTGCTGAGTAACTGGTAGCTTAGGGTCTTCTTTTCTCTGAAGAGAGCCTTGGCTTTTCTCCTGGAATTTGGGATAAAGAGCTCTTCCACACCATTCTGTGGAAATAGTTATTCAGATAAGTTAATGATAAACAAATACATCCAGTAATTTATTGGTTCTAAAATAAGAAAACAAAGTCTTTCTCCAGTGGAGACTTTGATTCCTTTTTAGTATGGATTTCGATGCTTGTGGCAGAGGTATTCATTCTCTATCCTGGGTACGGTGATGAGATTAGTACTTAAATCTGCATTGTTGAACAAACAGACCACACATGTGAGAAACAAGTTAAGGAATGTGTTTGCAAAGCAACACACCAACAAGTCAAAATAAATTGGGCATAGTAACAATTAAATACACAACTGCCCCTTACCTGCATTATTTAGCACTAAATGGCTATTTTGAATCAGTATAGTAAGGATTACAACAGTTGCATTGGTTAGGGTTAATGTCTACCAAAGGGGAGATAAGTGAATTTGGCATTAAAAGAGTTGTGTTCAAATCCTGTTTAGCTATGACAACTTTGGTAAATTAAGTTTCAATTTCATAATCTGTGAAATGAAAGTAATGACAGGGCAGTACAGATAAATAATGCAAAACCTGTGATATTTGCTAGTACATGATATGGAATGCAGCAGATAATTTTAAAGTATTAGCTCAAGGAATGAGAAGTAAATGCAGATCAATTAAGTAATATCAAACTTTCATTCTTTTTTACTTATTTGATATATAAATTATATTTTAATTTTAATGGCCTTTGAAAATAATACAACTGTGTAATTTGATATATTATATATTTACCTATGTTATATAGAAAAGTTTACCCAAACTGTGAGCAAATATTTATTTGATTCTGTGAAGTAAATAAGTTATATCCACCAGGAATTAACCTTTTGTAATAAAAAATCCTATACTGACACTTTGTATAAAATAAAAGTGGCTATTGTTTATTTCTTCCTTATATTTTACTTTTTTATTTTTATGGATCAACTTTTCTCCAGGTCATTGCAGAGCTAATTTTGTAACACCTATAAACAGCTTTCACAACAATAAAAAAGTAACTACCAATTTGCCACAGCATAGGCTCTTGTTTTAAAGGAAATGGGTTAAGTAATTTTAAATAGCATAAAAAAATAGCCATGTATCATAACTCTTTCCAAAATCTCCATTCTGTTGGCTTCAAACCTTACCAGAGAATGTTCAGACATGAAGATAATGAATAAAACTGGCATTTTACATGGGGGAAAAAAATCATTGAATATTGGGAGAGGGGCCTGAATGCAAATCTTCAGATAACTATGTTTAAATGTAGCTAAAATGATCATTACACGTTCATGATCATTGCACACCGTGATGCACATGGTGAATGTGGCTCCTATTCTATCTGTAACAAGACAATACTACACTGTAGTGGCAAATAACTTGATTTACTTTCTTTCTTAAGTATCTCAACTTAAAAAAGTACCATATGTTGCATGCATAATTCCTAAAACCAACGTCTTTTCTTGATATAGTGCTTTGGGAAACCAAAAATATTTTTTTAAATAATTTTTCTAAGAGAACAGAATAAAGTTGTGGTTAAAAGGAAAGGAGGTATACCAAAGCCTTTATAATCACACGTAGTTTATGTTCTGCATTGTGTGGAAAGTATTTTGTAGCATTTCTTCTCACTGGTATGATTTCCTTAGAGATCTAGTTTGAGAGGGCTTGCAATTCTATTTATTTATTTATTATTTTTATTTTTAATTTTTTAGAGAATGTCTCACTTTGTAGCTCAGACTGGAATGCAGTGGCATGATCATAGTTCAGTACAACCTGCAACTCCTAGGCTCAGGGGATCCTCCTTCCTCAGCCTCCCAGGAAGCTAGGACTACAAGTGTGTGCCCCCACGCCTGGCTAATTTTTATTTTTTAAAAAATTGTTTTTAGAGATGGTGTCTTGCCATATTGCCCAGGTTGGTTTTGAACTTCTGGCCTCAAAAGATCCTCCCTTCATTCCCTCCCAAAGTGCTGGGATTACAGGTATGAGTGAGCTACCACACTCAGCTGAGGGCTTGTAATTAAGGAACTATGAGGATGTCATTTGTAACTCAGACATTCATGTTTATAACATGTGTACTTTTAAATGTTGCCAGGTGTTGAAGCTCTTATGCATTGTAGACTAAAATTTTTAGTTTGTAAGTTTTCAAAAAAAAAACCGACGATATAAATCTCTTTTTAAAAAGCTTGATGAAATGAATACCAATGGTCAGAGAAAAGGCAACCGGCATAGAGGCTTTTTGTGCTAATCCTGAAAAGGGAATTACGTTTTCCATGAGATTAGTATTATCACATTGGTACTATGGTTTGTCCAAGGCTATATGATGTCAATTAATGCTTATGTTTTAAGGTGGTTTGCATATGTAGGATGCAGTCCTTGGTGCAATACATTCTGAAAAGATTATAACACATGATAAACAGGGAATATTTTTATCTAGAATGTTCCACCTCCACTTTTATTGTAACCCTCTGAGCATTTCACACTATCAATGTTCTGGCCTGTAAGTCAGTTTCTGGAAAATTCTATCACCAAAATAGACTTTAAAGCACACATTGATGTGTCTGCTTTATTGTCACAAGTTAACGGAACAGGGTCATTTGCTGCTTGCCTTCGAGGACCTCTGTCCTTCTGGATCTTTGGCGCTCTCGCCAAGAATCGTTCCAAAGGGTCAGACGCTGAGCACTCAGACTGATGGCATGAACCAGGTGTTAAAAATGGAGGTTGAATATGTAGTTGAGCGCTTGACGTGAAAGCTGTTTCTGTCAGCTTCTGTGATTGACTATGCTACTTGTTTAAGTTGTTCTTTCCCAGAAGGCTCCTTGAGGATTACTTTGTGGTCCTTATTGACACCTTTAAACTTTCAATAGCCATTACACTTACACTTTTTTTTATCCTGTCATAACATTTTCCATCAGAATTATATTGATTTCTTTTTGTAAGAAATATAATAATCCTCATAGTGACTGAATTTTTCTATTTCTGCCAGAAAGAAAACTATTAAAATGCTTGCACGTCTTCCTCAAACTGATACTATGCATTTAAAGTGCTTTTGTAACAAAAAATACCACACAGACATATGCATCCAGTAAAGGGTTTCCATTTTTATGACACTTGCTTCTCAAGAACAGACATATTCTTTAAAGAAAAAAAAAAGTTGCCAGCTCTGAATTGATTGACATTTGTTTACTTAACTCTCTCCTTTTGAAAGCCTGCACACCTATTTCAACCTTGAACAGTTTCCAACTGTGGTATACTGGAACATTTTTTCATTTATTAAGTTCAGTGTTGCCAACCCAAACAAAGTATAATCAGCGATGATCCGAGCAGACCAAGCTGTCTAGCACCATACAATGTATCTGCATACTAATTTCCAAATTCCCTCACATTTCCAGAGAACTAATGGGATGATTTTCATTCTGTTACAGCAACTCAACAGTTACTGAATCACCATCTGTGTTTTCGTTAACCTGAATCAGATATGAATTCTGTTATTGCAAGGTAGAGCAGCTTGTTTAATGATTCTTAATCTTTTCTTTAATTAAATCATGCAGCCAACCTGAAAAATCTATCTTAATGCAAATTAGGAGCTTTTTTGGCATTCGCTTACAGTAATGCACTAATAAGGTTAATTTATGAAGGTTCTCTTCCAGTCTGTACAGATGATATTTGTTCACTGCATATTTTTAGCATATTGTCCCTTTTTGTAATATTTTAAGTAATAAAAACATAGTTATTTTTCACTTACACAAATGAGAGATACTGTAAGCAGCACTCTCTGTTAACCAAAACTCAATACAAAAAAATATAAAGAATTCTAGGTAAGAGGAGAATCCATTTTGCTGAATTTCAAATGCCAGTTCTTTGGAAATAACTGTCTCTTTCTAACCATTTTCAGGTTCTTAGATGTAGGAGAGAAGAGAGAGCTGAATAATTAGATGCGACATTCCCTTGAACTATTTTTATCCTTTTGGACATCAAGTAGTAGTATGAAAAGTAAACAAAATATCATAAAGTAATCCTATCAGAATTTATCAGTTACATAAGTATTATGAATTGCATTTTGATAATCTCAAAATACCTTGTTTTCTAAATAAAATTTTTTCAACTAGATATTATGATTAATATTTCTTATGGTGCTAAATTCAGTATAAACACACAATCACGGAGCTTGAATAGATGAGAAATAGTGCAAGCTAAAAAGAAATGTCCAGTTAGTTGTAAGAATAATATGATTAAAATTTAATGAATAAAAGAATAATTCTAAGCAAGTAATTCTAATATTTACCTGTATGGCTTTTCTTCAAGACCCTGACTCTAATCATATTATATTGCAAAACATGTCATTTCATGATCAAGATACCTAGTTAGCTATATTTACTAAGTCTCTTCTAAATCTAGAACTAATATTTGATTAAATAACACCAAGGATAGTTAATTAAGATAGAATGAAGATCATTGGCATAAGTGTGTTACAGTAAGAATAAGAATTTATTGAGAGTCACATATATGTAAAGCATGTCACACATACATACATGTAAAGATGTGGATATAAATAAGATATGAAATCTGCCCTTAAAAACTTCTGAATTTACTGGAAGCATTATTAGCTTTGCACCCATAAGGGTTGCTAATGTGATTCAGTGAGGTGTCAGTATTTGTGTCTCCCTTGTATAGTTTGGTGAATTTGCATGATTTGTCTAAAGTCAGATGGTCATTCACTAGGAATGGACTAAATATTTAATAACATTATTAATAACTTCTGTCCCACATAACACTTTGAAATGTGCTATGGTAGGATGCTTTTAACTGATGAAATTTTAAAAACTATATATTTTTGTTTGTCTTGAGCTCATCTATTCTCATGACATTTAGACTCAATCTCCAAATAATTAACTGATTAAATACATGTTAATATTACAATCTATTTCTTTAGAACAAAACTGGGAATCAATTATTTTCAATACTCAATTTCCAAATACAACATATTTGTTACTTACACAGAAAATTAAAGTTTTTAAAAAATCATTCTGGGAAATTCATTATAGAGTTCTGAAGCATGAGTGTGTCATCCATCGCCAAAAGCACTGGGAAACAGTATAAGTCAAAGATGAGTGCTATGGCCTTAAAAAAAGAAATAAATTGTAGAGCACATTGCATTGGTTATGACCAGGCCCCTAAGCTTACCTCCTTTATCCATAGTACAAATATATGCAAATCTTGACCTGTGGTTTTATATCTCCTAGACATTGGAAAGATAAAAACAAGCTGATAAATGAGGTAACAAATGTATTATTGCCTTTAAATTCCAAAGTCTAGTACCACTGTTGACTATATTTATTATATCTCCAGGTAAAATTCAGTCCAAGGGGAACTAAGCTCAACAGAAAGCATTAGTCACTTGGAGAATAATTATAGAGCTTAATTATAATTAGAATCAAAGCAAGACACTGGTGTTCAATTGCCACCAGCAAGCGGGATAAAGTATTTCAAATACTTTGGGTCAGAGATTAGAAGATATATAGGCATTACCATAGAGATGATCTTTGGTATGAGTGAGATCCTAGTATTTGAAACCAAATGATACAGAAATAGTTTTATCTAGTAGACTGGCAAGTTACATTGCCTTTTTATTTTTTTGAGGCAGAAACTATAAAATACTGAATTATTACTTTACAGAAAAGCTGCAGTTTTGAGAATTTTAAACTAATATTGACTGCTGTCAGATCAGTTTCTAGATTTATTGACTTAAAGAGTAGATATAAACTGGGGTGAAAGCAAGGTCAGGTCAATATTTATCTTGTGGCTCAATAGATGTTGATACTAACAAAAAGTGAAGCTCAATAAAGGTACATGGTTGATAGAAAGAGGTAAAATATGATCAAAAAATTTGTAATTTTCAAATTTCCTTAACAAATTTAACTCATCAGTTTCAAATATTATTGGATAATATTTACCCCAAGGGTATAAAGGAAAAATATTTGTAAATAGTAGCCTTAAAAACATCGGCTATGTAATATACATATACAATGTTCCTGTCTACATAAAACAAATGTTTTTCAATTATATTGCATTATTAGTTATTAAGGTTCTTTCCTCATTTTAGGTTTTATTTATCTGACACAGGAGAGAAATAAACAAATGAGAGGATATTTGATGCTGAATTAGAACTTTGCTCAATTTTCAAACCAATGTCACTTGAAATGTAGTCCCTGAGAATGAGGTATAATTATTTGGTTTACTTATGTCTTATTCATCTTTGTAGCTCCTATGTGCACCAAGGTACCTGACATATTGTAGACACACAAATCTTATTAGTGAAAAAATTTGTTTTTCCATAGTTCCTGATTTCAGATTCTTGAGATTTCTCAATCCCTCAAACCCATCCAGATAATTGAAAGTTGGTCAATATCCATTGAAGGCCACCTCGGGGTAAGGATATGTATTAGAAAAATTCGCAAAACCTATGGTCTATGACATACAGGTTCTTGCCTCATCAGGCAGTGTCACAAGACACTGAATAGTGCTTAGCAAGCAGTGTGTAGTTAAATAAAAGTTATCATATTGTAAAATATGTGTACGAGACCTAGAGATAGGAAGCGTGACCACATTGGAGAGACTTTTGGGATTCTAAATAAAACATATTACTGACTAGGGAATAGACTTATATTCTAGTCTGATTAACAAACAAAACCCAAGCAAACAGAGAAGAAATGAATAAGTCATGTTCCCTTCATCAGAACGCTTCTAGAAATAAATACTTTGATTAGAAAATTATCATAAAAATATCTGTAAACAAATCTATGAACTCTTATTTTAAAAATCTAAGCCAGAATATGACCTCCAATATTTCATAATGTCACAAGTACTTTTTCCCAGCCAATAGGAAAATTGTCTTTGTCTCAAATCTTATGTCATGTTAACTGACTTGTTCTTTTTACATATACACCACCTTCTAACTTCTAGATTATATGCCACATCTCTAAGATTTTTGAGGGCAGGAAGCATGATTATGAGATCTTTCTATTACATTCAGTGTCAAGCAAAGTAGTTAGCACATAGTAGGTCCTTATTAACAACTGTTGTAGGTTGAATAAAACTTTCATGAAAATTTTCATTTTTGTATTATATCACTGTAGTCTTCAACTGGAATTGGTTAATGAATTCCCTGACAAAATATTCCATCATCTAAATACCTATGAAAAGACACTGTTGCATTTCGTAGAGTGAAAATTAAATGAGTTAACCACATTGTCTGTTCCCACAGCACTTTGCATGTAACTCCATTATAATGTGAAGGACAATTTAAATAATGTTCACCTGTCTATGTCTTATCCTAAATTATGGTCATCTCAAGGGAATGAACTATGTTTTCTTTTCTTTCCCTCTGTAGGGTCTAACATATACCTTCCAGGTAGTGGGGACTCAATATGTGATGAAATAGAATCCTCAAATAAAAGCTTGTGATAAATGAATTACTGTAAGGAAACATATCATATTCAGTGAGGAGGGAAAACTTTCAGGACTATTAAGACATCTACTTAATTTGTGAAAAGTGAGAGGAAAAAAATGAAAGACTGTAAATTCCTGTTTTTAATATGCCTTCTTTTATTTTGTTCCTATTAATAGATTCATCAGGGTCTTTTGCACATAAGAGATTCACTTTGAAGTAAACAAATTCTTATAAGTTTACAGGCTCAGTGAAAAACCGCATATTTTTGTGTGAATGCTAGTAATTTTGAAGTACACATTTATTTGAACAATCCAAACACAAACTAATAGGTTTCGAATGCATTAAGTAAAAGAAGGAATGCAGCGAACTTGACACTAGTGCCACCGTGGGGAAGGGAGGAGAGAAAGAACAAAGCCATTTCATGGCACAGAAGTTTATTGTTAACTTGAGAACAAGTAATAGTACACACATCAAAACGTTTCTTTCAAACTTGGGAGTTATGCTTCACTTAGAGGCAGTGATCGTGTGTCCTTCAAAGTGTGGCCTACGGGTAGGGAAACCATCTTATTTCTCATTTAAACCAAAACACTTTCAAGAGTTAAAGGGAACACTCTTAATAACATGTTTACTATTAGTATTAGAAGCAATGCCAGGACTATCTAGTCAAGCCAGGACAGATGGTTACCCTGTGTGGACCACTTGTGTTAGAATTGTCTGGGGTGCTTATTTGAAAATGTGAATTCTGGGTTAACACCAGCCTCACTGAATCAGGATCTCTAAAGCTGGACTGGGACTCGGCATTTGAACAAGCACCCCAGAAGGTGCTGATGCATATTCATGTTGGGGAAGTTGGGGTTGAAACAATGGGTCAAAAAAGAATGAACTCAGGATGAATAGGCAGGTGGTAACATTTCATACTTGCCCAGAACGCTCAATTTTACTCTGTACCACACCTGAACGTGCTGGACTCATGATTCAGTAAGATTTGTGATATTTATGATATAGAATTTTATTGTGGGATCTTGTACATCCTTTGGTATATTACAAATCCCCTATTTTACAAAGGTGGTCCATAAATTCGGGCTGAGTGGAGACGGGAACTCAGGCCTTAATATAAGCTGCGATGCTTTTGCTCTAACCCACCAACACCTCCTGGTAACTCAACCAAGAAAAAAAATGGGAAAGAAACAGGTGAGATTTCAATTCACTGCTTTACTGTCTCTCCCACTCCCAATCCCAGGAGCCCCCAAATAATAACAATAAATTAAAGAGACAAAGCTCTTCTGTCCTTAAAAAAGAAAAACAAAAAGGAAAAATATAATTAAAGTCTCTTGAAAGCAGATGTTTTAAGACCACAATTTTTAACTTAAAATATTTAACTTTAAGATCCCATTATTTTAACTTAAAATATATTCAAATAGATTCAAAAAACATACTACTGAGAAAAAATGTTCAGAGTCTCTGACTCTTGTATCCACCACTCCAGTTTTATACATACAGTGAATTCTAGCCTATAAAAGGCACAGAGTACAACATTGGCCAGAACCAAAGAAGAAATTATTTCATTTATATTCAACTTTTCCAAAATATGACTCTTTTGTTGTGGTTTTTCTGAAGAAGGCATATCTGCCAAGAAATGAGCATGGGTGGGAACAATCTACTGTAACAAGAGGAAGGTTGTTTTCTTAGCATCAATTATATGCAGATTTCTATATTTCAAATAACAACATTAAAATTATAGCTTAAATGATTAAATATTCTTTGACCCACAATAAAAGAAATAAATTCACCAATTGTAGTTTCTCAAAGCTGAAAAGACAATTCCTCATCCAGAACAAAAAAGGCACCATTTGTTTGATATCATTTTGATGAATTATTAATTTTATCACAGCTAAGATGACAGCTAATATTAGAACATTGAATTATTAATTTTCGAATGTGCAATAAAAGGCAGAATAAACATAAACTGAGCTGTGTTTTATGTATGGGTTACATTGCTTACATGTTCTATTTAAGAGAAATATCAAAGGAAACAGAGGAATCAAAAATCTTGTCAACACTTCTGATGAATTCTTTTACTCAGGAATTTTATACCATTTTAAGATATAAAGCACAAATAACCTTATGTATTATCTGATAATAAATGTGATTATTGAACACTAAAGTTATGCGTTATCCATATCACAAGTCGTCTTTATGTAATTCCAAGTATGATAGTTAAATTACAAAGCCATAATAAGAGGGAGAAACATCTGTGGTTTTAAAGGATTCACCGCTAATCCTCTCAGGATTATTTTATTGAGAGATGTAAACTATTTCTTCAGAATACCTTCAAGTTATTTTTTTAGCAATTTTTTTGTCATGACAGTTATTTCTGTTACCTCACAGAATAAAGCTCGAAGAGGTCCCAGTCTTCCTCAAATGTACAGTGTTTCAGTCCTAAAACAAGGACAGACTTTATACAGCTCTGTTGCACTAGGGGCCATTGCAGACTGTCCTGTCAAATATTCTCCTCATGAACATCCCCTAGACTCTTGAGTCTTCAAAGCCTTAACACTTGATTACTGAATACAAAAGTGTTTCCATAGTGTTGGCATCACAAGCACTCAAGCAATGCAGAACAGAGCCACCACTCAGAGCACAGGGACAGGTAGCAGAGATAGAGAGGAAATAGACTGATGGACAATTTTAGGACATAATTCTCCTGCCAGAAGAAAGTAGGCAGTTTTTCATCCCAGAGTTCACAAAAATTTAATGCAGATAAAAGGTAGATTCATTTCCACTGAAAAAAAGAAAATGTTTTTGTTCCTTTATTATGGCATTTTCTATTTGGGCACTAGGATCAGGGAGTATGAAAAAGGAGGAGTTTCACAATAGATAGTTTTTTTCTTTTTTTCCTTTTCATTGAAGTAGGACCCCAAAGAGAAAATATGACTTATACTTCATGTAAATTAGACAAGAATGATTTTAGCAATAAATGCATTTATGATGTTTAATCACTATTTTTACCCTCCATCACTGCCCTATATGCCCCAACTGAGGATTCTATGTATGCTGCTAGAAGATTGTTATTAATAAATTGTATTATGGTATCTAATAATTAAGATACATGTTTTGCGTTATAATACACATCATCAAGAAACAAATTTTCTAATAATCTAATTAACATATGAAAGAAGACTTAGCACTATGTTTTAGGCTCTTCACTCCCAATTTTGTAAAATAGATTTTATATATGCATCTATTTTTTAAGAGGTTAAGTAACTTGCCCGATACTACATTTGCAGTATGAATTCGAAGGCACATCTGTGAATCCAAATCTCCTCTCTTTTCCAGAAAATACATCTCCTTCTTGAAAATTCACAATGTATGTTAGACTATTAAAATATCTAAGAACTCTTAAAATATTGTGTTAGTGCACTTAATTTAGCATTTTTCCCCTAGATTTATATAATTAACTAGTAGAGTCCTCCCAACAACACTATGAGCTATGTACTATCATTACCTCACTTTTAAGTAAGGAAAGGTTAATTAAATTGCTGGTTACTGGGAGGTCTCAGTATATTTGACTTAACCATCATGTTGCATAATGTTCACATAATATAGTAGATTATATTATTAGGCAAATATATGTTGCCTAATAATATAATGTTAGGCAAATATAACACAACATACCAAACTAAAAGTATTGAAAATTTGAAGCAAAAGACACTAACAGGGACTGTGACTTCTGGATTCATCAGCAAGAAAAAATTTGAGTTGCTTTCCTTAAATAGAAAAAAGAGTTAAGTCAACTTCCTTCTAGAAGGTGGTGGGTTCTCTGCACTTTTCTCCCCCATAATTTCCCTTGGCAGGTCACCAGCCTCTGCATTCTTCCCAGCCCTCTATGCCTTCACTGGAAGGCACACACAAGGAGCTCAGAACACCCACTGAGTGTTCCTGGAGAGACCTGCGACCCTTCATAACCCTCACTCCAGATGGTCTCACGCTACTTTATGCCTTGAGACCATCAGGACCAATCTACTTGTGCTCTTTATTGATGTTTATGTCAGTTGCTGTAATAAGCCCAAGTTCCGATTTTCTGCCCTCTATTCTGCATATGTGTCTGTGTATCTACCCCTATTTCTACACCTTCCTGACTCCTAGAACTTCCACTAGGTCCTCTTTGACTCACAGCCAGGCTTCCATAAACCTCTCTATATAGATCTATCTTCATCTTTTCTGAATATGCCCTTCCCCTTCTTGTTCTAAAAGAATTCCCTTTAGAACTCTGCCCTGAAGGCACTTTCTCCTCTTCTGTCCTCTCAACTGGTACCTGATTTTGCTCTCCCTCACTGGGCATGAAGGTTGGGTACATGGTTCCCTTGCTCCACTACTAGATCATTTTACTTCCTTCCTTCCTCCCAGAAAACAACCAGCTTTGAGTCTCAAATCATCAGACTCGATCCCAACCACTGCCCTTCCGAGTTGTAGCCCTTTACAGATGTTCGGTGCCAGTCTCCCTCATTGCTTAAAAGTTTAATTTTTAAGTTTGCTATCATTTCTCTAAAAATACCCCTAACATAATTCCTGAGGATTTCACTACTCACGTAGTCATAGATGATCCTTCTGACACGTCTTCACTCTTTGGCCTCTGCCCTTTCCCAGCCACCCACTCTCAAATTATACCCTAGACCTTGCTGTTACCAACAATCCAGCTCTTTTCATAATGTCATTTTAAAGCCTTTCACTCGTGCAGCACCATAGCCTCTCCTTACAGCTAGCTTCTCAGTTCCAGCAGTCCCTCCGACATATATACACACACACACACACCCCTTTGTCTAACTCACTCACCTTTTAGGAGTCAATTTAGATATTACTTCCTCAAAGCAGAACCTCAATTTTCTTCCTTTGATGAGAAGCTTCTCTTCCATTACCCATCGTGCTCTGCTCATCTGTTACCACAGCAGTTTTCATGTGGTGTTATATAGTAGCCTGTTTATATGTCCAACCACACTTACTTTTCCTAAGAGCAGGGATCATGACTATACTGTTCACCCCTGAAGCCCTGCTATCTATTAGAGTTTATAGTTCATGAAGTAGTAACTCATTAAACTTTTCTTGAGTTTACAGATTTAAAGCAAACTTTTGCTTTGGATTTGACAACTAATTTCTGGTAATCATATGGATTATGGTTTCATGGTATGAAGAGTGGCAGGAAAAAGCCAGAAATTAAAGAATAAATTTTTAGACAAGAGTAGCAGCTGTTCTCTTTAAGTTTATATTGACTAAGGCATGAATTAATGACGATTTTGGGGGATTTAGTGTTTATAGTGAGATGCAGAAGGTGTGGACCAAGGTCCTTATGGAAAGGTGATATTCTAGGGACCAAAAGGACCCTAAAAACATTTGTGTATACTATGTAAAGGCAAATTTATCCAATATCAAGTCCCTGGAAACAATCATCTTGATATTTCTTACTTTGGAAACTAAGTTGGTTAACCACGGGTTCATTCATGTAGTCATTCAAATTTTTTTCAGCAAATATTTATTCCCTACTCATCACCACCACCCCCTTTCCCAGACCTAACTTAGTTCTACAGTCTCATGGTGGGCAGAATGTACTTTCTCATTCTTTGACTTGTTTTGACAAATTAGATATTAAAGGAGTGTATGGTGTGAGATTTGAGATATGCTTGCATTGTTGGGCTTTTGTTCTTACACTCCTGCATTTTGGTATGAGAACAACGTGCCTTAAATATGTATCTATCATTGGTCCAAAGATTATCAGAGACATGTGGAGCAGATCTGAACTCAACCTGAATGTTGGAGCCAAGTCAAACCTTGTCTATCCAAGATTAGTCTTAAAGACCTGTAGGTGGTGACTGGGAAATAAATACATGTCATAAGCCAGGGAGTTTGGGGTTGGTTTTAATACACAATTATTGTGAAGGGGACTAACTCTTTTTCCCTTTTCTCCTTCCTGAAAACTTTAGAAATAATTGGGACCAGGCCAGAAATGAAATTTTATTACTTCTATGTCCCTAACAAAAACACTAGAAGTGATACTGTCCTTCATGCTAAACCACTGAGAAATGGGAAAAGGTTGGGTTAAGTCATCTACTGAATCCTTAATTTTTGTATAACCCCTTTAAATATTCCTCCTGTGAAATTATAATCTACATATGGGTTAAAATGGCCAATAAGGCTTCCATTTCAAATACAGAATCAAATTATTCCAGTTGCCACCAAAACCCACATGTATCCTTTGGAATTGGAGATCAATGGAGTGAAAACATTCAGTTGGGGGTTATAAACGTTGCCAGTTTGGAAGCTGCTTGCCATGCTCTGGGAGTTGAGGAATATTTCAGGATAACAGCCAACTGCATGGAAAATCGAAAGGTGACGACTAAATTCTTCTCAAACATCATACAGTCTTTGTGAGAGCAGCCTATCATTTATTTCCTCAACCACATTTAATACAACTTTCTTGCAGCCGAGCAACCTTTGGCCATGCAAAGCAGGATGTTATTCTCTTATATCGGCTGCCAGAGGGACTGGAAGAGCAACAGCCTTAAAGGAAGTGTAAACATCTTTTATTTAGCTAAATGGAGTGTGAACTAAAGTTGCTACATTAAAGAAGGAGCCAAAATAGACAGACATACACGTACACACGTACACTCACGAGTGCACATGCACCCAACTTTTGGCTCTCTGAATCTGAAAACTCTGAAAACTTAAATTCATAATTGTATTATCCTGTCTTATTGTACTGTATAAGGCATATCTTACTAGAATTTACTCTTGTTATGTGATTACTGAATTTCACAATAGCAATAAACATTTATATAGCTCTTGCTCTAAGTTAGCTACTGTTCTAAGCATTTTATAAAAATTAATTCACTTTATTTTTTTAAAAAAACCTGTAATCTTTACCCAACAGCAACAGAACACACATTCTTACCAAGTACACATGGAACATTCTTGAGAATAGATCATATGTTAGGTCCCAAAGCAAGTCTTAAATTTAAAAAGGTCAAAATAATATTAAGTGTCTTTTCCAATCACAATGATAAAAAAACAGAACTTATTAATAGGAGGAATCTCAGAAAATTCAAAATAAACCTATAAGGGAAGTAATTTCATCATCCTCATATGACTCATGATATAATTGAGACACAGAAAACTTAAGAACTTTGTTCAACATCACACAGCAAATGGTGGAAGCAAGATTTGATTCCAGAATCCATGCTTGAAAAACACGTTATCCCAGTGCAAAAATAAGACAGTCTGCAATTTAAAAAATGTTATTTATTGAAGAATTATGATTTCAGTTCTCATTGTGTGTACAACTTCATAAAAACAAAACAATTAAAATGTTAGGATACTTTTAGCTATCTGTTCCTTGGTTGTTCAGTTTTATTTTAAGTCTGATTACAGAAACAGTTTACCTTTTACCATGCACATCTTAGGTAACTAAGTGATGCACATTCATTATGCACAAAGAGAAAGCTTTGCTTGATATATGAAGAGGAGGAAATGAAAGGGAGGAGGGAAAACCCAAGGAAACGCTACCCAAGTTAAGGAAACTAAACGATGCAATTGTTATTTTTAAAACAGATCGATTTTTTAAGCTACTATGAAGTCACAAAGAAGATAGGAAACAAGAAGATGAGTTCATTTAAGCTTTGACAATAACTGCTATCACCTTCAGGTCGCTATTGTAGGCTTAGCTCTAAAGAGTGAAAGAGCAGCCTGTAAGAAATTCATTTATAGGTAGTTGAACATTCAGTATTTCAGATGTTTTAACGATTTGTCACGCGATGACATTTGTCACATTTGGCAGTTCATGGGTAAAGTTACATGGTTTGGGGTATTCCAGATGTGTTCATTTCTCTTAGGACTGATCTCTCATCCTACATTAGATGTACATTACATAGATCGCTAGTAAAAGGCCATGATGATTTGAGGAATCGCAAGAAGCAATGATAGCTAAGATTTCTTGAAAGCTATTTTGTACTGGGCGCTGTTCCCAGAACGTTGTCTATATTCTCTCATTCACTCTTTACAAAAGCCCAACAAGGTAAGTACTGTTATTATCGTTCCCATTTTACAGATAAGGAAGTTGAGGCCACATGAAGATTAACGTAATCCTATAATGAAGGATACACACCCAGTCAATCTTGTTCAGGAACTGTGCTCTTAACAAGCTTTTCCTTCCCTTTTCCTTTCCCCAAGCTTTTTTTCCCTCCTGTTCCTTGCTAGAGGGACTTCACTTTTCAGTGTATTGCTTTGAAAATATGGCAAAGAAGCCTGTGTTGAATGCAAATATCTCACTAGGGAGAAGGATGAATGAGAAGCAGGCATGTTATAGTAGAGGACTGACTTAGTCGAAGGCACTGGGCTGCCAGAATGAGGTATCAGGTAGCAAAATCATAAAAAACCCAAGGGTCCAGCTAAGAAAAGGATGGGGAACACATGAGAATAATTTATAAAGGCAGCTCTTCCTATCCCATGGTTACTCCCGCTATTGGCCTTAACAGCCACTGAAGTCCTTTCAGACAGCAGGCTTTTGCTGTCCCAGGTCCTGAGCCACAGTCCTCTGCTAGCCTCCTAGTTGATTGCAGCTTCATCTCTGTTATCCAACTGGGGTAGACTTGAGTTTTCAGCCCTTGGCATATTAATTGTGTAGGGGGGGAATTCAGGACCCGTGTCAGCCAGTGGAGCTGTATGTTCACCTGAAACCACTCTCCCCCACTAGGATCACACATTCTTTATGACTGTACTCCCTCTGATTTCCAACTATATTCCAGCCACCTCATCCCTGTGGAAATGAAGTATCACTTTGAGCACTACATTCCTTCTCTGGGCCAGACAACTTTCAGAGAGTAACACAGCCTTTTGTTGCTGTCTCATCTCTTCCTGCAGCTTAGCATCTATAAGAAATGAGCTGCAATCTCCCTTCACACTAACCACCTCAAAACATAGGACCACCTCACACCTAAAATTTTGAGCATTGCTACTGCTTAGCAAATATTGTCTTGCCTTACCTACCAGATCATTCCCCTTGAAAAAGGTACTACCTAAAGTATCATCTGGGTTCTTCAAGGACAGTGGAATGTGCGACACAGGGAACAGTCATGTTGGTTGTCCTGTTGGTTGGCTCCTGATTGATTGCTGTGTTTTATTCTCATTTTCCATGCCTCACTTTGTCCTTTATTTGAGTCCCAAAGTACCTCAAGGGCCAAGCCCACACAGGTTGTGACAGGCTTTACTTCTACCACTAACTGAAAACAAAGAAAATCCACACTGAAGGAAATCTTTTCAAGCTGAACTTCTGTCAAGTAATTGGAGGAGCATGTGGTTTTGTGGTAAGATTTGTCAGAGTGAGTGGTGGAAGTGGCCAGTGTTGCAAGTGGTGAATGACTACTTCGATACTCACAGAGCTGTGTGAGGGGTGCCCTGCTCCTTCCCTATCAGTTTCTGATATATCTGAAGCTCAGAACAAGGCCCTCAGTCACTTGACACAACAACATCACAAGCCATTTTTATTTTTTAAAAATGTACTGTTACATATAAAAAAATGCCATGTGCTATGAAAAACCAGTTTCCTGTTAAAAATTATTTGAAGAAAAACTTTTTGTTTGACAAGCCCAGGAATTTTTAGCAGAAGATCTCTAGTGCAATTATCCTTTCTCTTATAGATGAATTCAGTAAATATGGACCAGTTCTGTGCTAGAGGCTTAGAATACATATTGGCTTATGGTCTAGCTGGGGACAAAAAATAAATAAACAATTACATATTTGAATTTTCAGACAACCAGGTAAAATTACACATGATAAGTAGGCAGAGGAGAAAACCTGTGCAAGGCAGTCTGGCAAATTGGAACAAATGAAAGAAATTCAATATGGCTGCAGCAAAGCGAAAGAGTAACAAGCAGTAACGTGATGGTCTCGTGGAGAGAGAGGGAGGAAGAGAGGTAGAGGTAGGAGGAGCAGGAGCCAGAAGGTCAGATGATAAAAGCCCATAGTAAGCTCTGAGGATATTTTCCTGGTCAATGAGAAATTATTGTAAAGTTTTAACCAGTAGCATCACATGATCAAAATTATATATACTTTTAAAGGATTATGCTGGTTTTAGTAAGGAGATGAATAGGAGAAATTAGAAGAGAGATACAGTGGCTTTGATTCGGCTGGTAACAGGGGGTATAGAGAGTTGAATGGAGAGAATAGGAAAAGTAGACAGAATTAACAGTTGCTCAGGAGGTTAAATCTTCTAAATGCAAGAGATCATCATTCCTATAATCTGACCAAACCGACCACACCAGCTTCAGCTAAAATCAGTCTGTCCCTGTACTCTTTATGGTCTAACCACAATGACCACCTTTCAGTTCCTCAACCTCAAAGGATCTTTGCCACTCTTGGTCTTTTTCATATACATTCCTTCTGCCTAGTATGCCCTCTCTGCCCCTGCCCCTCCAATTTCAGACCTTCCCTCAGGACTTGTCCTGAGTCCCTAATCAGGCCTAGATATTCCTCTTATATATTCTCAGTGCACACTGACTTTTTGTGGGGGAGGGGAGTAACAGTCACTGCAATCACACTTGAGCACTTTGCTATGAGGAGGAATCTCTTTATAGTCGGGGCTTTGAGTACTTTGCCTTTACTGTGTTTCCTGGGCCAGGACGCTGCCTACACGTAGTAGGTGCTCAATATATATTTGCTAAATGAATAAGCAGACTCCGATGTTGAGGCTTTATTAAGTCAATTTTAAAAACATGCCCATCATTGTAGAGTCAGTGTGACCAAAAGATTTGATCTCCTTGGGTTTCTGCTGGAAACGAATGCTCAATGACGTTTATCTCCTACTTACAGGGAACACTTCTGATCATCAAATTGGTAGCACAAGCAGTTTGGTTTAATTTCAGTGGTTCTCAGTCCTGGCTGCACAGTACCACAATTTGGGTAGGTTTTAAGAGTACTGATGTGCAAGTCGCATCCCAGAGCAATTGAATCAGAATCTCTCATGGTGGGGGTAGACGCTGATATTTGTAGATGATCCAGAAGATTACAATATGCATGAAAGATGACTACCGTGTGAGGTTTACTCAGCCATATCAGATAAAATATCATAGATGTGCAGATCTAATGCTCAAATACATTCCTATAACCTATTAAGCTCACAAAACCAGGGACTGCATCATTATCCACTTTGCAATTCATTTGTTTAATTTCCCAGAAGCATTTATTGGGTACTTATTATGTGCCATTACTAAATTAGGTAATAGAGATGCAGATATTTTTAGGACTGAGGGTGTTTAGAAATATTATGTATTTCCTACCTGAGATAACAAAACATAGTAGCTCCCAAATCCATAAAATCATCTGACTTAGGTATGCAAAACCACTTCAGTTGTCAATATTTTCATTGACTTGACTTTGAAAGCCCTTGTTTTTATGTTTCATCTTCTAAATCAGTTATGCTCATGTTTATTATTTCTGCTTGCATATGCTTTTGTTATATATTTCTACTAAGTATACTAGATTTTTAAATGTTACAACATCAGACATACTCATAGAAGAAAAGAATGTCTCCTAAGATTAATCAGTTTGCTTCTGTGACTTCTTCCCTTATTCAAAGTATAGTGGAGGATACAAATAAATTACTAAACACAGTTGTTACTTTACAGGAGAAAAAGTACCTTATACTTCTTCACAGAAATTGTGTTTATTAGAATGTGGAGAAGGAGAAACATTGAATCTTTTTTTGGTGTTTGTTGAGCAACCAGAACTTTGGAACCTCTCGTGCTAATTTCCCACTCATTCCCACTCAAATACGGTACCCGGAATCCAAGGCTGTACCCATAAGCTTTGTTTATAACCCTTTGTTACTTTATAAATGGATCTAGGGATTTATAGCAAAAAATAGCGGACCTTTACGAGATTTCCCTCTGTGTAATGAACTTTGTATTAGTAAGAGGCCTATAACATGATTCTGCTTCAACCTATTAGGCCTATTCTTGGGTTTCCTGAATTCTTTTCAAATTGTGACTGATTTGCAAACATCATTATTCATGGAACCATTTACTGTCATTTTAAGGGCCCTTCCAGCACTGCTATGCAGAATAGAGAGGCACACCTTCTCACCCCTCCATGTCGTTTGTTTAATTTGTTTATGATTTCAACCAACTGGAGAAAGTCTCAGACCTGCCACATTCAAAGCCCATGTCTCTTTTTTATTTCTTTTGGTCATGTGAATTCTCTGCATGGGATTGAAGGATGATTGTAATTACAAAAATTATAGGCACCGTCTTTCCATCTTTTAGGGATTTATGCAAATTTCTACCAAGTTCTAGAGAATTGTCTTGACCAATGAATATTTTCTAAAATGTGTTATCTTTTTAGTGTCTTCCTTTCTTCCCTATATCTATTATTAGTAAGGGCTCTAACACAAGGAGTGCTGAAATTATGATATATAAACAACTCAATTGAATTAAAAAATTCAATAAAATGAATTTCCACTTAAAAACATATTTTAAAAGAAGATTTAAAAATTGTAATAGTCAAAAGGGAATATGACATACTACAGAGAAAAGAATTAGAACTTGGAATCTATACAGACCACAAATTGAATCCAGGCCCTGCCAATTACTCTATCAGAGGCTTTGGGGTAATTACCTCAACTTTTCTTCCTGAACCTCGGTTTACTCATCTATAAAAATAAGTAAATTAAAATGTATGATTAATAATAATATTCACACTTTAATGTGCAAAATTATAAGTGCAGGGCAAAATTTCTTTTAATTATTTAAGTAGACCTATTTTCTTACAGTTGTGACAAAATAACGCACGTAGGACAAGATAGTATATATGATATAACAGTGCATAGACCAAATATTTATACAAAAAATATTTAATGAACCATTTCTATGTATAAGAGACTGTTCTTAATATCTAAGGATATGGTAGTGCTAGATATGGTTCCTGACTCATGGATCTTACATTAATATTGAAAAAAAGCCTATTAAACTCTTCATTTTATCAGCTTCAATTTCAGGTATGAGCTTTTCTTTTTACTGTCTTTTTCAAGTCAAGATCAAATGGAGAGAAAAGGGAGTGCACGTTTCCTCTTTGGAGTTCCATCACTGTTCAACATAATAACCTCTACCTACTTTTCAGGACAATTTTGAATATTAATAAGACAATGTCTATGACATGACCTCCTTTAGAAAAGCATAATATAAATGTAAGGCATTATATTATAATTTATTGCTTCTCAAATGTTATATAAGATATTTAGCTGGATTTGTGTTATTAAGAAAAAGTAAAATATTTAAATAAAGAGGAATTCAGAAGAGAAAGCATTTAGAATTCTTCATTACTTGGTATGAATAGTCTGTCTGATTTTTAGATGTCATTCTAGCTTTATAAGGCACTTTTCTGTTGAGATAGTTGCAACTTCTAGAAAAAGAAAACTTTGAGATGCATTTTGAGGCTCTTTTGAAGCAAAAGAAGATGAGAAGAAAAGTATTTTGAGGTTTTGGGGTATATTAGGTTAAACTCTCTGTAATTATGTCCTATACAATTCATTGTTGTTTGTACTTAAAAAATTATCTTCTTGATATATCTTTTTATTCATTGAGAAAAAACTGTTGAGATGACCTGATACTGCATCATGAAGAATTTGTATTAGTCATAAGAAATAACTTAGTTACTTTTATTAATTGGTGTGAATTATCAAAAGATATTATGAAAATATCAATTTCTGAAAGATGTTAATTATTAGATAGATCCTCAGTAGACAATTTTCTTGGATTTCATTCTAAGATCATGTCAAAGCATAGTATCTTGAAAGACCAAATCAAGGTAAGGATGTCTGCTTGAGAAGAGAAGCTTCACCAACTGTCCTGGGAAATCACTAACAGAAACTTAAAATTCCTTTAAAATATTTATGAAGCCAAGTTCCATGACTGGGAAAAGTCCACAGTTGAGATTCTTACCATATATAAATATAGTGACCCAAAAGAGTAGACAATATAATTTCAGGAGGTTTCCCAAGTTAGAGGCTAGGCGTCAGATTTTGGAAGTCAGAAATCCAATTAATACACATATTCCAAACATATGTACATTTTAAAACAATGATATCCCTGAAGCATGTAATAAGTAGTCTAGAAAATTGTTCAGCTAATCAGCAAGAGGCTATAGTTTTCTGTTGAGAACATGGCCAAGAATTGGGACAAAATCTTTTTTTTTTTTTTTATTTCAGAGTATTATGGAGGTACAGACGTTTAGGTTACATGTATTGCCTTTACTCTGCCCGAGTCAGAGCTTCAAACATGCCCATCTCCTAGAAAGTGTGCTCTGCACCCCTTAGGTGTGAATTTACCCATCCCATCCTCCTCCCTCCCACCTGCCCAACACCTGATGAATGTCACTTATATATATGCACATAAAAGTTGATCAATTAATGTGTTACTTCCATATGTGCACATAAAAGTTGATCAATTAGTATCAACTTGATGGTGAGTACACATGGTGCTTGTTTTTCCATTCTTGAGATACTTCTCTTAGAAGAATGGGCTTCAGTTCCATCCAGGATATTGCAAGAAGAGTTAGTTCACCATTGTTTTTTGTGGTTGAGTAGTACTCCATGGTATACATATACCACATTTCTTAATCCACTCATGTATTGATGGGCACTTGGGTTGTTTCCACATCTTTGCAATTGTGAATTGTGCTGCTATAAACATTCGTGTGCAGATGTCTTTATTATAGAATGTCTTTTTTTCCTTTGGGTAAATACCCAGTAGTGGGATTACTGGATCAAATGGTAGTTCTACTTTTAGTTCTTTGAGGCATCTCCAGACTACTATCCATAAAGGTTGTACTAGTTTGCTGTCCCACCAGCAATGTATAAGTGTTCCTATCTCTCCACATCCACACCAACATTTGTTGTTTTGGGACTTTGTGATATAAGCCATTCTCACTGGAGTTAGGTGGTATCTCATTGTGGTTTTGATTTGCATTTCCCTGATGATTAGAGATGTTGAGTATTTTTTCGTATGTTTTTTAGCCATTAGTCTATCTTCTTTTGAGAAGTTTCTATTCATGCCCTTTGCCCACTTTTTTAATGGGGTTGTTTGATTTCTTCTTGCTGATTTTCCTGAGTTCTATATAGATTCTAGTAATTAGTCCTTTGTCAAATGTATAATGCAAAAAATTTCTCCCATTCTGTAGGTTGTCTATTCACTCTAGCAATAGTTTCTTTGGCTGTGCAGAAGCTTTTTAATTTGGTCAGGTTCCAATTGTTTATTTTTGTTGTTGCTGAGATTGCTTTTAGGGTTTTCTTCATAAATTCTTTGCCTAGGCCAATATCTGTAAGAGGTTTTCCAACATTTTCTTCTAGAATTCTTATGGTTTCATGTCTTAGGTTTAAGTCTGTCATCCATCGTTAGTTAATTTTTGTGAGAGGTGAGAGGTAAGGATCCCGTTTCAGTCTTCTACATGTGGCTAACCAATTTTCCCAGCACAATTTACTGAATAGGGATTCTTTTACCCAGTGTATGTTTTTGTCTGCTTTGTCAAAAATCAGATGGCTATATGAGGATGGTTTTATATCTGGGTTCTCAGTCCTGTTCCATTGTTCTATGTCTCTGTTCTTGTGCTGATACCATGCTGTTTTGGTTACTACAGCCTTGTAGTATAGCTTGAAGTCTGGTAGATTGATACCTCCCAATTTGTTCTTTTTGCTTAAGGTTGCTTTGGCTATACGAGGTCTTCTCTGGTTCCATACAAAGCATAGAATTATTTTTTCTACATCTGTGAAAAATGCTGTTGGTATTTAGATAGAGATTTCATTGAATTTGTAGATCACTTTGGGTAGTATAGACATTTTAACAATGTTGATTCTGCTGATCCATGAGTATGGTATAGTTTTCCATCTGTTTGCATCCTTTGCTATTTCCTTCTTCAGTGTTTTATAGTTCTTCCTGTAGAGATCCTGTAGAGCTGCTGAATTTGATTTGCTAGTATTTTACTGAGAATTTTTGCATCTATATTTATAAGAGACATTCGTTTATAGTCTTCTTTTCTTGTTGGGTCCTTACCTGGCTTTGGTATCTGGGTGATATTGGCTTTGTAAAATGTATTGGGGAGGATTACTTCCTTCTCGATGTTATGGAATAATTTCTGCAGGATAGGCACCAGATCTTCTTTGTAGGTCTGGTAGAATTCTGGTGTGAAACCATCTGGTCTGGGACTTTTTTTTAAGAAGGCTTTTTATTACTGCTTCAATTTCAGTACTTGATATTGTTCTGTTCAGAAAATCTACATCTTCCGGGTTGAGCCTAGGGAGGCTGTGCGTTTCTAAGAATTTGTCCATTTCCTCCACATTTTCAAGTTTGTGTGCATAGAGATTTTTATAGTATTCAGAGATGATATTTTGTATTTCTGTGGTATCAGTTATAATTTCTCCTTTCTCACTTCTAATGGAGCTTATTAGACTCCTTTCTTTTCTGCTTCTCATTAATCTAGCTAGAGGTGTGTCAATTTTGTTTATCTTTTCAAAAAACCAACTTTTTGCTTTGTTAATCTTCTGTATAGATCTTTTGTTATAGATTTCATTTAGTTCTGCTCTGGTCTTGGTTATTTCTTTTCTTCTGCTGGGTTTTGGATTGGTTTGCTCATCCTTTTTCAGGTCTTTGTGACAATTCATTAATTGTTGATTTGTGATCTTTCCATCTTTTGGATGTAGGTATTTATGGCTATGAATTTTCCTCTCAGGACTGCTTCAGCTGTGTCCCACAGATTTTTGGTAACTTGTGTCCCCATTATCATTTACTTCAAAGAATCTTTTGATTTCCATCTTAATTTCCTCCTTGAACTGAAAGTCATTCAGCAGTAGGTTATTTAGTTTCCATGACTTTGTGTAGAGATGAATGTTTCTGTTGGAGTTGATTTCTAATTTTATTCCACTGTTGTCTGAGAAGATGTATGATATAATTTCTATTTTTTTTAATTTGTTGAGACATGTTTTGTGCCCTAGGATGTGATCAATCTTAGAAAATGTCCTGTGTGCTGAAGAGAAGAAGGTAAATTTGGTTGTTTTTGGGTAGAATGTTCTGTAAATGTCTGTTAGGCCCATGTGTTCTAGAGTTCTATTTAAATCCCTTGTTTATTTTTTTGTTTTCTGTTTGGTAAATCTGTCGCATTCAGTCAGTGGGGTGTTGAAGTCCCCAGCTATTATGGTGCTGCTGTCTATCATTTTGTTTAGATCAAGAAGGATTTGCTTTACGAATCTGGGCACTCCTGTGTTAGGTGCATAAATATTTAATATTATCATGTCTTCTGGTTTAATTGTTCCCTTTACCATTATATAATGACCATCTTTGCCTTTTGTTACTTTTGTTAATTTGAAGATTAAGTTATCTGCTATGAGAAACTGCTACTCCTGCTTTCTTTTGATTTCCATTAGCATGGAAAATTGTTTTCCATCCCTTCTCCTTGAGTCTGTATGCGTCCTTGTGGGTTAGATGTGTTTCCTGAAGACAGCAGATACTTGGCTTGTGTATATTTATCCATTCAGCCAGTCTGTGTCTCTTCAGTGGGCAGTTCAAGCCATTCACATTTATTGAAAGAATTGATAAGATGGGTAGAGTTTTGTTCATCCTGTTAAGTTGAACTTTGTTGTTTTGTTTTATCTCTTGAGCCATTGTGGTATCTGGCCATCAATCTTTGGCTTTTGGGTAATTTTACATTGGTAAGTGTTTCTTGTGATGCTCTGTGAATAACACTGGCCTGAGAACTTCCTGCAGGGAAGGTCTTGTCTTGACAAATTCCCTCAGTGTTGCTTGTCTGGGATAGAATTAATTTCCCCTTCATATAAGAAACTTAGTTTTGCGGCATACCAGATTCTAGGCTGGGCATTATTCTGTTTGAGAAGACTTACGATGGGGCCCCAATCCCTTCTGGCTTGGAGGGTCTCTGTTGAGAAGTGTGCTGTTAGTCTGATGGGTTTTCCTTTGTAAGTTATCTGTTGCTTTCACCTCACAGCTTGTAAGAGTGCCTCTTTTGTATTTATTTTGGCTAGTCTAATGACTATGTGTCATGGTGTATTCCTTTTTGCATTGAGTCTTCCAGGAGTCCTATGAGCTTCTTGTACCTGGATTTCTAGCAAGGCCAGGGAAATTTTCCTCAATTATTCCCTTGAATAGATTATCCAACCCTTGTGTAGTTTCTTCTTCACCCTCAGGGATGCCTATGATTCTTATGTTAGGCTTTTTTACATAATCTGATATTTCTTGTAGGTTTTGCTCATTTTTTTTTTTTTTGGCTTCTCTGCTCTGTCTCTGTGACTGACTTGTTTAATTGGAGGGTGTTCTCTTCAGGCTCTGAGATTCTTTCTTCTGTCTGAGCTAACCTGTTCTTGAGGCTTTCCACTGTGTTTTGTAATTCCTTGAAAGAATTTTTCTTTTCTAGAAGTTCTGTTTGATTTTTCTTTAATACTTCAATTTCTTTAGTGAATTTTTCATTCCTATCCTGTATTGTTTTTGTGGTTTTTTTGTGTTGGATTTCTATTTTGTCATGTATTTCATTTAGTTTCCTTACAATCCATGCCCAAAATTCTCCATCTGTCATTCTATATTTTGCTTTTGGTTAGTATCCATTGCTAGAGAACTGGTGTTTCCTTTTGGGGGTGACCTTTCACTCTGACTCTTCATATTTCCAGAGTTCTTTCGCTGGTTCCTTCTCATCTGGGACAGGTATTGCTTCTTACTTTTTGATTTTCTTTTGTTTAGATATTGACACGCCCTGTTTAAGCTCTGATCCAGTAGGTGGTGCTTGTGGGTGAGAACCGACCACACTCTGTGTGATGAGTCAGTAGATGCAGTAAAAGGGCATGCGATATGACCTCCCTGTCAGTGGGTGGTGCTTGCCAGAAGGAACAAGCTACAGTGTTGTTTTTGGGTCCTGTGATCACCTCCAGCTCCTTAGGAGGAGCACGCTAATGCCCCTGGTGGTGGGTGGGGCCCTGGGACTTCCAGGTGAGTCCTTTATTCACCACTGCAACAGAGGCGGGTGGGGGAATGAGGCTGGGCAGGGTTAGGTTGGGTGAGACTGCTCTCAGACTCCTCAGATGTTGTTAAGGGATATGCAGGGGTTAAAGGTCAGTTCTCTGTGTCTGGGCTTAGTTGCCTGGGAGGAGTTGATGTGGCCCTGATCAACCAGAGAGTCTGCTCTCTATCCCCACAATACTCCGCCAGGGGACTCTACCCCCAGGGGGATATTGGCTGCTCAAGAAACTCTTGGATCAATCTGAACTCCGTTTTAAAGTGAGTGGTGGTGGGGGCAGCTGCTCTGATTCAGCCTGTGGCACCAGAGACATTTGGTTGCTATGGGAACCAGTACTTATGCAAATTGAGTCTCCCAGGTTTATCAAACTCCAGTCTGGTGTTTCTCCGAGAGAGGGGCTGATTCATCAAACTTCAATATGAGGGTTCTTAGGGGAGGGGCTAGTTCAGCAAACTCTGTTATAGTGGTTCTCCGAGGGGGGATGGCACCTACCAATCCCTACTCTCCTGTGCACCTCCACACCCTTGCAATAGACACTCGCTTACCTGGTCCTGAATCCATGACCTCTTCCCCACGTCTCCAAGCCCCGCTGTCTGCGCCTTTTGCAGGCAGGCTCACCGAGCGCTGCTCTGCCAGCTCAGGGCAGAGATGTGCCCCTGTGCTGAAAGGGGACCTGGGACATAATCTTTGATTCTTCTGGGATGCCTGATGGAGAAGAGATACATTAAAAGGTAAAAAAGTTTTCTAGAATTGTTAGTTCACAATTAAATTAATGAATAAAGACCATTTTGATGACAAAAGTGAATGAATAATTCTCAAAATTAACTTTTAAAGAAATCCTTTCATGTTATCTTCCTAATATCATGGGGCTAAGAAAAGATATTACTATTTTATAGAGAAGACAACTAAGGCTGAAAGAGTTAAAAAATTTTCCTATAAATGACATACTGCAAATAGCAAAGTCAAATATTCATCCCCTTGTATTTCGACATGGTTTGGTGGTCGTTCCTGCCTGTCACAATTCATTTCCATACTTCACTGCATTTGCTATTATAAGTTCTTGGACATCAGAAATATTTTTTCTTGTTCAACCTCTTTTTCTTATTTGAAATTTTTCATAACAAAAAACAAAATAAAAATTCCTGCATCTTTTTTAATCTACTACCTCATAGTAAGATCACTATCTTTTCATTGCTTTTCCCTGTTCCTAGTTTACATGATCATTAACTTAAGATTATATCATTAAAGCCCTGGTTTGATTTGTGGCAACTGAGAAGTCTTTTGCTATTCTTTGTCCTTTGTTATTTTTGCCATTTTAGAACTTTTCATGCTAGGGGGAAAGACTTCATTGTCTATACTCCATAGCATCTTTCAAATTTTAGTCAATATTATGCATATTTAGTTCTAGGTACCAGATTTTAAAGAGGAGAGGACAAGGATAACCAAAATTTGTCCTGAATAAGATATAGAAGCTGTTTAGAGAGCCAAGAACAGTGAGAGAGCCAAGAAATTTATTATATACCCCAGAGAACAGAGCACCTAGAATAACTTACCACCAAGAAGTGACAAGGAACTTGGTCGTATGCCAAATTCTGAGAAGTTCAATGGCAGCCCCTTGAGTTCTGAAAATTCTCATGATCCCCTTTGGATTGAATGCTGTTGTTAAAACCATCAACTCTTGTTTCCATACAAATGTCAATTCCCATGATTGAGTTCCATTCTTTACTAGATGCTGAAATCCAGACATGGACTCTGCCCCCTTTGCTTGATTTTCCTTTATACAAATTTCATAGATCATTTGTATACAAAGCAGTCTTTATTAAAGATTTTGGGAGATAATATAGAGATATTTAATTAAAAAAATTTAAAAAATTATATTTAAAAGTCTTTTGATCCCACACCAACACCACTGGCCACATTTCCTTATAAACTTTAGATTCTGATGTTACTGCCATCTTCCTCCTCCCTTTTCTCTCCTGCTACCCTCCACGCCAAATTCCTCTTCTGACACAGAGCTATATACTTATCTCTTTCTTCTCACAAACAATGACTTTCAGGTATCACCATCTGAACCAAGGTATGATGTATTTTCCTTCACAGTGAGTTCTCCCTCTAAAAGGCACTAATGGTACAGTAGTGTCTTTTTACCAATTATAGAGTTTGGTCTGGAAAGTGTGTGTGTTAATTTTTGAATAATAGAAGCTCTGGCAAAACCAAACTCCCATATTTGTATGAAAAAAATTATATTATACCAAACAGTGATGAGCCCTGTTAGATGGAATGTACATTCTCTGATTTGTCAAAGTCCCCATGATTTCTTGCCTTCCAGAAGGACTCCACTCTTCTTCAGTTACACATTTGACTTTTATAGGCTTATCAGTTTGCATTTCCTGGTTTCAAATCACTGAGAAAATGGACACACTTATAAAAGTTTTGTAACTATGCAATCAATAATGAAAATATGTTAGTCTCCAGCAAATGTGGTGAACTCTTTGAAAAGAGTTCAGAAAACTCTTTTCAAGAGTTTGAAAAGAAACAGAAAATTAGTGACGATTGATAAAAATTCAGATACTGTTTATATCAACAAACTACCCTACATGACTGAAAGGCTGAATCAGAATGACCTGGGAAGCTTTTAAATTTACCAGATTATTAAACTGAACCTGTAGAGATTCTTCATTTAGAATGTTCAGACTGAGGCCTTAGAATTTAGCTTTTCTCAAATGCTCACCAAGTGATTATGATATACAACCTATGAATTGAGTACAGACCATAGGCTTTGTAGTACCAAATGTATCCTCAAGTATTTATTGAGCATTATAGCTGATATCAATATTAATGACATTGTCTGCTAAGTCCATGGACCTTTCAGAATAAAGCTTCCACATCAAAATGTGATACTAGAGAAAAATGCTTCTGCCATGTGAGCCACAGGTCAACTGGTCAACAGAATGTAGAAATCTTACTTTGTGATCTGGCTCAAAATGATTAATTAGACCAATTAGATTCTCTCCTTCTACTATACAAATTATCAGATGTAGAAAGAATGAAGGGGGATACCTATGGATGCTAAAAGTTAAAAGGTCATATCAGAGGTGCTGCAGGGGCTCTGATTAGGCCATATGCCATTAGAATTTATTACTGAACAAAAATTACAATTTAGTTCAAGAAGCTATGAGGTGGAAGACAAAATACATTCACACATTGTATAAGGAAATAATTAAAATAAGAATAGGTTGAGGAGCAGACATACAAACATATAAATAGTTACTGAGTAACTGAGAGTAACTGGGGACCTAGAAAGAAGACCCAGGAACCCCAATGGTTGAGGCCTCTAGTATGAATTTTACTCCGGAACTATACCCATATTTTTCATCTGATTATCTGGTTTTTATTTTTATTTAGACCTGAATATATGTGTCCTTGGAAAAAATGATATATTATTTGATATAACTTAAGTGTGTCCTTGTTTTTTGTAATTGATTATCAGTAACATGCATCCCTTATCCACATAGATAAGAGAGGGAGGTGGAAACTTTTAGATAACCAGTTTATCCATTCAGTTTAGACCTTCAGCAGTGTTCTTGATTCCTAACACCTACACCACCTTATGGCTGAGAATACTTTCCAGGTGATGTGTGAAAATTGATAATGCCTTCCTTTCTTGCCTGTGTAGTTAGGCAATTAAATTTAGTAAATTTATTTGGAGTGCTTACTAAATACGTGGCATTATGCTAATATTTGTAAGACTAGTCCCACTGTATTCCAGAGTGCCATCATGGGTGAAGGTATGAAATGGCATCAGTGACAATGTCCTGAGAATTCAGCAAGGGAGGGGACAGACCTGGAAGTGTTATAAGACCCCGGGATGAGCTTAGTTCAAGGATGGGATGAGAGGAGCCATGGGGTTAGAGCCCTTGTTGGGTACATTACTTAGAAAGGCCTTTTGAAAATATTCTAGTGGCCACTTCCAACTAATGGGATCAAAATGACTATAGCATAATGTCAGGTACTGAGAGAATTTAAAAAGCCAACATCCAAGTGGATATTCAATTGCAGGAGTGAGGGATACATTTTCCTCTATTCACCCCATACAACTTGCCTTCTTTCACAGCCAAACTTCCCAAAACTGTGCTCTGTATTTACCACCTCCTTTTTGCACCTCTTTGTCTCTCCGCCCTCTCTTTGCCTTTATCATGTCATGAAACAGTTCTCAGTAAAGTTAACAGTAATCTCCGTATCACTCAATTCAATACACATATTTTAGCTTTCTTCTTCCTTGACAACCCTGGTTCGGGAAACACCTTCTTGCTTTGACTTGGTGACCCAGCCTTTTTCAGAGAGCCTCTGTCAGTGTGTTTTTCAGGCTCAGACAGCTGTGAAATTTTGGAGTTCTTTATGGTTTAGGACCAGACCTTGTTATCCTCGCACTTTGCGTTTTCTCCTTTAGTTATCTCATCCCTGCCTGTGGTTTCAATGACTATCCCTGTATACTGATGCCTCTCAATCTCTGTCTCCAGCCAGACCTCTCCTAGGAGAAGTCTAAACAGCTGCTGGCTCAAAATGTAAAAATATTTCAAATTCAACATATGTAATTGCTAACTCGTGAATGTCCCTCCACTTCCCCCACTGCATCACACATTTCTTTCAAACCTAGTAAACTTCAGGATATCTCAGTAACAGCTACTACCCTCAATTTGGTTGCACTAGCCAGAAATCTCAGAGTCATTTGCAACACCAAACTTTTCTTTATTTCTATACACAAATTATCACCAAGTCCTTTGATTTGTCTTCTAAATATCTCATTTCTACTGCCATACGATAAAGCCCAAGTGAAAACTAGCATTACTGCTTGACTAGGGTTACTATAATTGCCAACTAATTTGTCCACCACATCCAATCTGGTGTCTTGCCAATCCTTTCTCAACACTACAATCAGAAAAATATTTTCAAAATACTAAACTGATTATATGACACCAAGTCACTGCTTATAATTCCTTCTATTGCATTCCATTATTTTTAGGATAAAACCCAAATTTTTAAATGCTCTGTGTGATCTCTCCAGTTATATTTTGAATTGTCTCTGCTTGCAAGACTTATTTGCCTGTCTTTAGTTCTTTTATCATTCAGATTTCTCTATGACTTAGGGAATTTTGTATGAACTTCCCTCCCTTTTCTTAAAATATTTCCAAGCTCTTGCCCCTCTCCGTAAATCCATGCCTACTTTTCCTTCACATCTCAGCCGAAGTATCATTTTCTCATGCAGGCCTTTCTTGATTCTGGTCCTATATCTTTGTATAAACACTCACAGAAAACGTTCTTTTCCTTTGGAGACCTTATCTCTATTCATTATTGCATAATAGTACAGTGAAATCAACAGTACTTCTTTACAAACATAAACCAGCTCAATCAACAAGGTTGGGGAGATTTAGCACAAGGGTATAATCAAGACCAGGAAGCATATCTGGGTTCCACTGGGTATGGAAACAAGGGACTAGAAAATTAAGAATTGAGATCAACCTCTCCATCTTTCTGGGGCTGCATAATTTCACATATCGTTTTGTCTCTGAGCTTCTGTTTCACTCTTATTTTTAATGAGACTGGCTTTCTCTTCTTTAAGTTCCATTTGGAAATCTGACAAAATATAACATATTGTCATTCCAATGACCACGCTGATTAACAGAACTTCTATACAGATTATTTTACATTCTTGAGGAGAGATTATTATCGATGCAGTTTGAATGGGATAGCTACACCTGATTCAATAAGCTATGGCCAGAGGGCCAAGATCATCCATATAGCTGCCTATTTTTCCCCCTTCCAGAAAAGATCCACAAAGGGCTGTGGGCTTGGCAAGTAACACCCAGGAATCTGCTATGCCGTGGTTGGCAACAGAATGGGTATGGGGGATGTTAGATAGTTGAGAGAGGGGGAGATGAGTCTAACGTTTCCAGGCTGAGTGATTGGAAAAATTATAGTGCTGTTGGAAGAACTTGGAAGTTAAAAGGAAGAACTAGATTGGAAAGGAAGGTTGAGAATAGGACATTATTGTTTTGTAAAAGACGTTGTGAAATTAGTTTGGAGAAAATTGAGTCATTTAGCATTAGGTCATGAAGTTTTTTCCTTTGATACGTGAGAAACTAACCTGATATGTGAGAAACTAAGGCTTTGTCTAAATAAAAGATCCTTCATATCTTGATTCCTCAATTTAATATACCAACTCCTTTCCTTTTCTCCAAGATGTATACAAACCAGATTAACATTTTTCTCTGGCTATCCCCTTAGGCATAATTTCTGAAGTTCACTGATTGACATTTGAAATTGAACAACAGATATGGTTGTGGAAATTTAAGCACAATATGAATCATGTTAAGGCAATTCTCTAAAAAGAAAAATGGTGACGTAATAAACTCAGTAGTTAGTTATACTAATGGCAACATTACATCTATCCACCACACTTCTAAATTTATGATGGCCTGGACAACTCACTCTGCATCTAGAACCGTAGTATGAAACATGATAATTTTCCTTGAAAATTTTTATTAGTAATCTATAGTTAGGGGCCAAAAATGTTCAACTTGGCAGTCAAACTGTATGTACTATGGACAGCTGGACTGAATGGCTTCTGCCTTACAATTATTTGGGATTTAAAGAATATTTTTCATAAGTGCAATTACAATTGACTGTGTGAAAAAGTCAGACAATTTATCATAGGAAGTACCAAATATTACTGTCATATACTTTTCACTTTTTAATGGAGCTTCTGACCAATATACAATATTTATATTCAAAATGAGAGAACTTTAGTTGTGCTCATTTTTTAAAACTACCAAGGCAAAAATAAAATCAAAGAATTCATCACAGAATTAAATAGCATGACAAAGGATATCAGAAATTGAGATATGAGAATTTATACACAATAGTGTGTGTTTAGTGGGTAGTGATAGCCCACTGAAATCTAATTTAATCAAATATTTAAAGAGGTAATAATTAATTTTTAACGAATTGAAGTGAACCATAACTAGGAAGAAATGTTATTGTTTATTTTAATGCCAGAAGAGTATTCCTGATGCAATTTTAATATTTCATTAAGGCAGTTACTTTCATATTGTGGGTTTTATCCCAGGTTTTTATGTTTGATGATATATTTTCTCCTCTTGAAAAAAAAAGTTGGGATTTTATTGCCTAGCAGTGGTGGATGAGGGGAAGTGTTCTTTTTCTATCCATTTGATCATGTTCTATTCTCACTAAATTACTAAGGTTAATCAAACAAATTATAAAAATTATAAAAAAATATAAAAAATTATTTAAAAAATCATATTGGCTTATGTTAGAAACAGAATGTATAACCATGCACCATACTTCATCTTTTATGGAGATTATGCAGAAATATTTCACTAGATACTGTTCTTCAAAAGTTGTCTTATGCCGGATAGCTCTTAGGTGTGTAAGTTATAATGTGTAGGTCCGTTCAAATTTGTCTTGCATTTTTCATTACTTTCAAAATGTATTTCTCACATTTAGAGCATTTGCTTCTGAATTAGGGGGAAGTCATTTAAATCTTTCTCACTTCAGCCATAGTTAAGAATGTGAACTACTAAAATTGAAAAGGCATACATGTATTAACATGGCTGTATAAACAGCATTTGGTAGAAGAATGCATATTAAATGAATGTTTGACAAAAAGCATTTAAGTTAAAAAATAGGAAAAAGTAAAAATGACTTATATATTTGCAGTTTTGACTTGTGAGATTCTGAAGGTCACGCACCCAGAATTACTGTACTCATTTTAAGACTTTAGCTTTTTTTGTTTGTTTGCACACTGTACCCTGACTCCAACTTTTGACTCTTCTGTTTTATCAGTGGCACGTTTACATTCTGCCAGACTTGAATACTTAGTCATCTGTGACTCTTCTTGCACTCAAAGCTCTGTAATCAATAAGTTATGAATCACTTTATTTTATTTAAAAAGATGTTATTCTTTCATAGGGTATTGGTAGAATTCTAAGAATAGGCTTATCTCAATAATGGGAAGTTGTCTTAGACCAAATACTACATTGGTCCTGCCTAACAGACCTTAAAAATAAGACCCAAAATGTTCAAACTGTCTCTATGAAACTTAATTATGTCTCTTAGGAATATCTGTGGGAATGAAAAAAAATATTTAGCACCCAGTAAATTAAGGTACACAATGTACAGTATCCAATTAACAAACATGCAAGGAATCAGGGATATACAAATCATAATGGCAATAAACCAATCAATTGAAACTGACTCAGAATTCACACAGATGGGAAATTAAGAAAAACATTTAAACCATTATTATAACTGTACAAACTAACAAATGTTTAAGAAGTTAAATTGATATATGAAAGAATGAAAGATATAAAGCAAATAAGATATAAACCAAATTGGATGTTTAGATAAAAATTACAATGTGTGAGATGGAAAACATAATGGATGGGATTTAAGACATTAAATATAGCAAAAGAAAAAGTTAGTGAAAGAAGATATAGCAATAGAAACAATCCAAAATGAAATGCAGAGGGAAAGAAAATAATTTGAAAAACTAAAGAGCATTAAGAATCAGTGATATTTCAAGCTGCCTAGTACATATTAAATGGGAATTGCTAAAGGAGGGTATGAGAGAAAATGTATTTGAACAATAATTGGCTGAATATTTTCAAAATATGATAAAACAGTTCCCTGTAGATCCAAGAAGCTCAACAAACACCACACACACACACACATGAAACTACAACATGGCACATCACAACCAAACTGCTCAAAAATTTAAAAAAAACTTTAAAAACATTTTTTATTTTTCATTTTTATGGTTACATCATAGTTGTATATCTTTAGAAGGTAAAGAAAAATTCTTTTAAAAAACTAGAAAGAAAAATATATATTATGAGCAAATTAAGTATTAAAAATTTCCCATTAAAACAAGACAAGTGAAAAGGCAGTAGAGCAACATTATTAAAGTATTTAAAAAAGAAAAAAAAAAAGCTTATCTAGAATTCTACACCCAGCAAAAATAACTTTCAAAAACTCTGGCAAATAAAGATAATGAAGACATAAAAAGTTATTACCAGCAAACCCACACTTTAAGAAATGTTAAAAGATGTTTATCTAACAGAAAGAAAGTTATATAAGATGAAATCTGTAACCACAGAAAAGAATGAAGAACACCAAGAACGGTAACTTAGAAAAGATGCATATTATAAACCCTAAAATAACTATTCAATAGGAAAACAAGTAGTATAAATAATAAGCCAAATAAGGAGATAAAATGGAATCATAAAAATATTCAGTTAATCAAAAAAGCCTGTTTGTTAAATCAACACTTAATCTTTAATATATTCATCACAAGCGCTCACTAAGAGACTTAATTCAATAACACAGAAATGAAAAAAAACCAACACTACAGTTTATGATATAGAGTCCTATACAGAAAGCAATGATAGAAAATATGATCTAAAAAAATCAAATAAATAAAAAGACAACTCAAGGAGCTGCTATGGGCAGCTTGGGTCAGTAATCTTGGCTGAAGACCTACTTTGAGTAGGTTTTTTGTAGGCATTTCTTAAAGTCTGTGCGGTTTGGTTTTTTTCTATATCAGATAAGAGTGGTAAAAAACACATATGAAGATGTTTATATCAATAATCATATTAAATGTAAATGATCCAATATTCCAAAAAAAAGGCATAAATGGTCAAAAAAAAAAAAACCCACAAAATGAAAACCCATCTACATGTTGCCCACAAGAAACACACCTCAAACATAGAGTCAAAGCTAGGATAAAAGTGAAATGATCCAAAAATATATGTTATAATAACATTATTAATAAGACATCTGGAATGGATGTTAAATGTTAGACTAAGTAGATTTAAAAGCCAGTGTAAATACTCTAACTTAATAATAAAGGAGTCAATTGCTTAAGAGATATAACAAACCTAAACATTTATGTACCTAATAATAGAACTTCAAATTATATGAAGCAAAAATTGATAAAACTACAAGAGCAATAGATAAATTCATAATTATAGTCAAATATTTTAATAGCCCCCAGTAATAGAACAAATAGACAGAAAATCAATACGAATAGATGAGATTTGAATAAACCAATTTGACCTACTTGCCATTCAGAAAACACTCTACCCAACAAACAGCGGCAAAATATACATTTTTTCTAACTGCACACAGAAAATTTACCAAGATAAAATAAGCTTCAATAATTTTAAAGGATTTGTGCCATACAAAATATGTCCTCTGATCTCAATGAAATTAAAAAATCAGTATAGAAAGATGTCTCAAAAATCTCCAAGTATTTGTAAACAAGGTAACACATGATTACATGACCTGTATGTCTTAGAGGAAATCAAAAGAGAAATTAGAAGGTATTAGATCTAAACAAAATTGAAAATGCTATACATCAAAATAGGATGCTGCAAAAGCAGTACTTAGTGGAAAATATAGAGCGTTAGAAAGTTCTTAAATGAATGACTTCAGCTTCCATATTAAGAAACTAGATTAAACCCAATGTATATAAAAGAAAGGAAATAATAAAGACCAAAGTAAAAAGCAGTGAAAGAGAAAACTGTTCTGTTTCTATTGTTCTATAGAGTAAGTCAATAGAACCAAAAGCTGAGTCTTATATAAGATCAGTAAGATTGACAAAACTTTAGCCAAATGGACAGGAAACAAAGAAAGAAGACACAAACTACCAATATCAGAAATAAGAGAGGTGATATTACTACATATTCTATAAATATTAAAAGTATAATAAGTAAATATGAACTTTATGTCAATAAATTCGACAAGTTAGATGAAATGGAAAATTACTTAAAAGACACAAACTACCAGAGATTCCTCAAGAAGAAATAGACAACCTGTATATCATATCTATTAAACAAATTATTGTTAGTTACATACATTTTCACACAAAAAAATTTTAGGCACAGTTGGCTTCCCTGGGAAATTCTTCCAAATATTTAAAGAAATAGACACTAATCTTACATACATTCTTCTAAACAATTCAAAAGAAGGAAGTATTTTCCAACTCATTTTTGAGATCAGAATTACCCTGATTCCAAAACCAACAAGTGCATTGTTAAAACAAACAAACAAAAAAGAAAACTATAGACTCTATTATTTCTTATGGTAATAGATACAAAAGTTCTAAACAAAATTTTAATAAATTCAATCCAACAATAAAGAAAGAAAAGAATGCCTTATGGCCAATTTACTTTTGCCCCAGCAATGCAAGAGTGGCTCAATATTGAAAATATGTCAATGTGATTCATCATATTAATGAACCAAAAAAAAGAAAAAGCATAGCATCTCAATAGATGCAGAAAAAAAACTTGACAAAATACATCATCTTTTCCCAAGAAAACTTCTAAGCAAAGTAGAAATAGAAGGTAACTGCCTCACCTGATAAAGGACTCCACACAAAATCTACAATTAACATCATAGTTAGTGGTGAAAGACTAAATGCTCTCCCTGTAAGATCAGGAAAAAGAAGACAAGGATGTCCATTCCCACTACTTTTATTCTATATTCTGCTAAAGGTTCTATCTAGCACAATAGGACAGGGAGAAAAAAGATAGATTATAAAGAAAAAAGTAAATCTGACTTATTGACATAACATGAATCTTGAAGATTATCTAATGGAACTTATAAAAAAAAGCTACTAAAACTAATAAATGAGTTTAGCAAAAGTGCAGGATACAACCTAATTATTTTAAAAAATTGTATGCCCGTGTATTAGCAACAAACAATTGGAAAGTAAAGTTAAAAATATCTTTATAATAGCATAAAATGAAATTCTTAGGGATAAATCTGACAAATTATGTGCAAACCTACACATTGAATTCTACAAAATATTGCTAAATAAATGGAGAGAAATACCATGAACATGCATCCCCAATCTTGAGATGTTAATTATTCTTAAGTTGATCTATAAATTCAATGCAATCCCAAATGACATTGTAGTAAGTTTTTTTGGTAGAAATTGACAAGATGATTCTAAAATTTATATGGGCATACAAAGGACTTAGAATAGCCAAAATAACTTAGGTAGAACAAAGTTGAAGGACTAAGGCCATCAGATTTCAAGACATTATAAAGCTACACTAATTAAAAGAGTTATGGTATTAGTCTGAAATTGGGGAAATAAATCAATGGAACAGAAGAGAGAGCCCAGAAATAGATGAATGCATATATGGACAACTGATTTTTGATGAAGGTGTGAAGGTAATTCAGTGGAAAAAGTATTTTATCAATATTAAAAAAGGTTCTTGAAAAACTGGAATCTATATGCTAAAATATAAACTGCAATACATATTTTGCACTATACCCAAAAGAGGAACTCAAAACAAATTGAAGACTTTGATATAAAATTGAGATAACACAACCATTTTGGAAAATAGTTTGGCAGTTTCTCATAAAGTTGAACATACATCTACCATATATTTTAGCTATTCCCTCCCATGGTATTTCCCCAAAAGAAAAAAAGCATATGTTCATACAAAGAGCTCTTTAGGAATGTTCATATCTGACTGTTTATAATATCTCAAACCTGAAAACAACTCCAAAATCCACCACTAGGTGAGTGTACAAACAACAGGAAACTATCTAGCAACAAAAGTAAACTATTGAAACACGCTACAACGTGGATGAGTCTCAAGATAATTATGATGCATGAAAGAATCCAGACCAGAAAAAATACCTAATTTTTGGTCCCATGTATAAAAAAAAGTGCAGGAAATGCAAACTTATGCATACTGACTGGAAGCATACCAGTGTTTGCAAAATTTGATGTGTGAAAGAACGAGAGGAGTAGGAAGGGGGAATCAGGAAAGGCTAAGATGAAAATTTTGTGAGTAATGGAATATATTCATCATCTTAATTGAGGTGATGTTTTCAGGGGGGTGCATGTATATGTCCAAACTTAAAAAACTGTACACTTTATATCTGTGAAGCTTATTGTATATCAATTGTACCTCAATAATACTGTGAAAAAGAAGAGAAGATAGAACTAGTCAGGCTCAGGAAGTGACAGGAAACAGAAAACTTACTTGAAACAAATGTACTATACTTGGAAGTTTCCACTGGGATGGATAAGCCTCAATAATTCCCACTCTATCCTTCCTTGTCCCTCTTTCTCTAAACTCAATGAGAGAGAGAGAGAGAGAGAGAATGAACGGGTGCCATTCTTCTGATTTGAGTTAAGTTCTTACTATGTGCCTCGGGGAGGGTGTATCACTTTGGTTTGAAGTCTGTATACATTGGAGAGAAATAATTTCCTCCAAAAAAGTCTGGGAAGCTATTATGAAAATAAAGAGGAATGGATGACCAAAGTAAACATTTTTGCTTAAGTAAGCATATTTATTCAATTCACTTAACATTCAACAAATATTTATTGATTGTCTACTACATCCATGATGACTGGTATGGTGCCAGGGTTTGAGGTCTCACTGGTGAAAAGACAGAGAGCCATCACTGGAAAGTGGTACAAAGGGGGAAATGTAAGAGGTAATGAGGGTAGTAAAGAGGTAAAAGGGTAATGAGAGTAGTGAATTGGATTCTTATTCTCTAGGTCTTAGTTCCTGCCCAAACCCATGAAACTATCTCACAGCTTAAGCCAGCACATAGAAGCAGGAAGCAAAGGAAATATGTCAGGGCCATAAAAACAGAAAGTGGAGGCATTGCAGGGGTGATGAATAACTAGTAGCTGGCATTTAGCAAAGAGGATTGGAGAAAAGTAACCTCCTTTAAAAACAGGTCAAAACAGAAGAATGAGCAATTGCAAACCAGAAGTTTAAACATTTAGTGCAAACAGCAAAAGAAAACACAAGCAAAACCTACAAGTAAAACAGATAAACATGGGACCAGGTCACTTCAGGATCAGCAGAAGTTGTGAAAGGGAAGTAGCGCTAGTGTTGATGTTCAGACTGTGTATCAGTCCATGGGACAGTAAGAATTATGTAATAGGAGAGTGCATAATATTTGTAGGTGGAAAGACGTAGTCTGACAAACTCCTCTGCCACTTATGGGTGAAAATTTGTCTTGGCAATTAAGTTCTTTCCTCATAATGGGATCTGTTCAAAGGTGATAATATTAGTAGCTACCTCATATTTGTATTATGAGACATTCAAGAAAGAATGTGCAGAAATCCCTTAACAGAATACCTGGTTGAATGAATGGTAGAAATAGATTAGAAATTATTGGAAACTGTATTACCTATAATTTGTTAATTCTAATTGTATGTATATTAGCTATATGGTATCTTATATATTTGTCACTTCTTTTCTTATGTTCATAAAATCTCTTTTTAACAAAACTCCCAGTTATGGTCATTGCTAGAGATCTGTTCCACATGAAACATGAAGATAGACATGATATCTCATATTTTTATTCCTTTCTTCTCTCTAGTGCCCAGCAAAATGGGTGATACATATTTGTTAAATGACAGGAATGAATTGGTTGAATTCTATCTAAATATAGCAGTCAGAAGCCTAGTGGTCAGAGTAAAAAAATCAGTTGTATAGCAGCAGGGAGAATATTACCTAGTTACCTGGACAATTTATTCCTAATTGAATTTAACAATGAGATAGACCTAGGATCTCTAATGTTTAAAGTTCTACATGCTTGAAGCTGTTCTTCATGGCTTCGGATGTGGTATAGCCCCATTTGTTTTAATAACATGCTTTTGAAGAACAATTTTCTTCCTATGCTTTATAATTGTATGTAGAAGTATATAATTGCATGTGTTTGCTTATATATTAATATGTGTATATATGTATATACACATATAAAATATAGTTTCAATTTATCCTACAATGGGTCAGCAAGAAAATGAACTAACCAATCACCATTTTGCTTTTCTTTAACCCTGGGAGTTTTTCCCATATAATATATCTCACATGCAACAAGAAACTAAAATATGTCTCTGAGTAAACGTACATACAATACAGGCTATGCTCACTAATAATGAAGTAAACGCCATTCTTACATTTATTCAACATTTTTTCAGCTTTATATTTTGGGAATGATTATTTTTTTTTTATAATCACATGTATCCTATTTACTGTACATTTTACTAATTTGAGTTTAAAATACAATAATGCAAACACTGAACAAAAGTCTTTGCTGGCTAACTTTTTTCCCCATAGTTTTTATGGAGGCCTCCCTCTCTAATCAGGATTTTGAGCCCTTCAATTGCTGAACTAGCAAACTGTTTGTAAGTTACATATGGTACTAGCCGAAACTGCAGACTTTGCAAGACTTTCCAAGAATTTCAGAAATGGCACAAAAGGAAATATTAAGTGTATCTAGTAGTAAAGGTATGATGAGGAAGACACATTCAATGGCAAAGTAAATTCGTTCAGAAAAAGAGCAGCACAGGCAATCAAGATAACCAGTGTTACCACATTGCCCCTAAGAAAGGTATTGAGAATTCTGGCTTCCATCTTTGCTAGAGATAAACTCTTCAGTTCACAGTTCAAGCCATCCAGAATAGAAAATGCTTGATTCTTACTCACTCATAAATGGGTGAAATAACAAACCAAGCCAAGGAAGCATTTTTCAATGGTCAGAAAAGCCACCTTCTACCTTTTCTCACCCCCTTCCTCTCAGAAATCCTTCAAACCAATCCATGTGCCATGTGAAATTAGATGCATTAAATTTATTTTACAAGATCATAATAGCTTTGGACCAACAAGTTAGCGAACTAATGAAAGTAACTTCTAACTTGGAAACATTTCTTTCCATTTGGAAATATTGCAGCCAAGGAAAAAAATTTTGAAGAAGGTATAGAAGGCAAATAACAATCTGTCGTAAGTAAGAGAAGTGGATGGTGAATAAAATAGCATAGTGATGAAGTGGAAAGTGCATGGCTGACTTTTCCAGGGGCCTTTTTGGAAGTTGGGAATGATTGGATTGGCTGGAATCTGTTTTGTTGTGCATGGAGCTTCCTGTGAGCTGGCCAGACATAGCATGTTATTAAGCAATTTGCGCCAGAGCATCATTATTTTCCATGAAGAATTTAAAGAAGATCTTGACTTGAGCCGATTGCAAGAGGAGTCATGCTGTGCCATGCAGTATAAAAATATCATCAATCTTATGCCACTGGCACATTCAAACACCTAGTGGGATAAGCCAGGCATCAATGTTCAAGGTTTTATATAAGGTAACAGCTGCTTTGGTCGGACAGTTAATTAAATATGTTAATTTCCCACACAACCAACAGTAGCGACAACAGATCAAAGAGGGATTTTATGACATTTCTGGGTTCCCTCCTATACCCAGGACAATGGATTGTGCCCACATCATCTCCCAATCTTCTTTGTGGAGTGATGCTGCCTTTCCCCTTTGGAAATGGCCCTGTTCTATGACACTGCAAATATTGTACATGCTTTGGTACCACACTAACCACTGCCAATTGTCATCACTCCAGTCTTGAAAGGCTATTTGGGTCTGATCCCATTGCTAGTATTTGGTTAGTCAGTAAATATCACAAATCATGCTGAAGGCGGGGAATGGGTTCTTTCTCCATTTGTGTCATTCTAACTTGGCATTTTTATTTTATCTTTGTGGAGCTGATAGGACACAGATTGTAAATCACTGTAAGAACAATGACTAGATTCTACCCTAGCATGCAGAACCATGAAAAGCTTGTTCTAGATGGTGTTATGAGTTAATCATATGGAGTACACAAAACTCAGAGTATGTGTTTGAACGTAATACTCAAATGTACTTTATGATATTATGTGACACTATGAAAGGAAGAAAATGTTCTCACTTAATTGATGAAAAATGCTAATTATTAATATGATATCTAGGTGTTATAGATATAACCAAGATATGGAACCATTTGCAATACTTTTTGGGTCATATGGGGACTGTTTGAGGATTGCTAGGAAGATTTCACACTGTTTATGACAAGTGCTTCTTCTGACTGCCTATTATGCACTGTTGCAACAGTACAAGTGAAATATTATGCATATTCATACAAATAAAAAATTATGCATATTTCACCTGTACTGTTGAAGAACAATTACAGCAGGTCAGCATTTGGTGATTAACATTTTGAGAGAAGTATCATCCTACAAGTTTCTCAGGGAACTTCAAAATGCTCATAGTTGCTGATTAGGTAATTATCACTAGAATACATACATTCTCATGTCTAATGTATAAAAATTTTTGAAGAGAGGTGATGATTATATAGCACATGTATTGGTAATATTGTTTATAAACATCTGTGCTTAAAGTCATCTGTACTCCATACCATTATACCTGAAAGCAAAGTGATGAGGTAGGAAGGGCTAATGAACCAGAATTTCTGTCATAATTGCCAGTATGTCTCTATTTTCTTATTTGTAAAATGAGGGCCTTGAGGAAATAAACTAAAAGATTATATCCCAGTCTAATATTCTATTTAAGGCAATGTGATAAAAACATTCTGGCCTATCACCAACCAGCTGGTGACTTTGAGCAATTCACTTAACTACTCTAATTCTTCGAAATTGTTTGTATCTAAGGACATAATATATGTGAATATGATTAGTGAATTATAAAGTACTATAATATATTAGATATTAATGTTTTAAGATTTATAATTCTCTATTTTTAAGACCTACAATTCATTCTTTCAATAAAGGATACAATTCTGATTATTTAAAACATCTCAGAAAAATAGTGAATATTTAAGTGGGATGTATGACTAGGTGTGGTGAAGGATAGAAATAATTGGAAAGAAGCACTACTCTAGAATTGAAGGTAGAGTATATAGAACTGTTTGCATGAGAAAGTGAATGTGATCTCCCCACTAAGTCTGAAATTTGAGTGGATTAGACAATTGTCTGGAAAATGATCATTCTATTACTTACTACTAGATTGACATAAGAGAAGAGAAGCACAAATAATTATAAATATATATATGGAAAAGAGAACTATGAACATTGTGGAAGCTCAGTGAAGATGGCTTAGATGAAGATTAAAAAATAGAGTAACAAAAATGATATTATGGGAGTAAGTTACACACTTCTCAGGAAGGAAGAATATGGATGAACATTACCTTATGTGGATACATTGTGATAGTAATATAAAATTACAAGAGAGGATTCAAATTATTCATACATCTCATGGAAGCCTGCCACCTTTGTAGAAGAGTATCCCATAGTTCTTGATCTATCTTGCTGAGAATTTTCTGTCTGTACTGGTAAAGAAAGCAGTGAGGGCCATTGTTTAGCAGGACCAATTTCCAATAATTAAGAAAGTGGTTGGAGAAGTGAATATAGTAATTATTTCAGAAACATGTAAGCATGTTTTCTTTGAAATTCTGATGGTGAAAAAAAATAGTTGGTAAAGAAAACTCACAACATTTCCTTTAGGAAAACACTTCTTAAAATTTGTATGAATTTAAGGGGTACAAGCACAGTTTTGTTACATGGATATATTGGGTAGTGGTGTAATAATCACCCAAATAATGTACATTGTACCCATTAAGTAATTTCTCATCCTTCACTTCCCACAACCCGTCTAAGCCTCCAATGTCTATTATTCCACACTCCATGTCCATGTATACACATTATTTAGCTCCCACTTAAAGGTGAGAATATGTGGTATTTGACTTCTCGTTTCAGAGTTATTTCACTTAAGATATTGGCCTTCAGTTCCATCCATGTTGCTGCAAAAGACATGATTTCATTCTTCTTTATGGCTGAGTAGTATTCCATGGCGTGTATGTACCATATTTTCTTTATCCAATTATCTGTTGATGGACACTTAGGTTGATTCCATATATTAGCTATTCATCATATATTCTGAATAGTGCTGCACTATACATACCAGTGCAGGTATTTTTTTATATATAATAATTTCTTTTCCTTTGTGTAGATACCCACCAGTGAGATTGCTGGATTGAATAGGAGTTCTGTTTTTGATATTTGAGAAAGCTCCATACTGACTTCCATAGAGGTTTTACTAATTGACATTCCCCCCAACAGTGTAAGAGAGTTTCTTTTACTCTGCATCCTAACCAACATTTGTTATTTTTTGACTTTTTAATAATAGCCACTCTGACTAGTGTAAGATGATATCTTACTGTGGTTTTAATTTGCATTTCCCTGATGATTAGGATTGATGACCAATTTTTCATATGCTTTTTGGCCATTTGTATGTCCTTTTAAAAAATGTCTATTAATGTCTTTTGCCCACTTTTTAATGGGGTTATATTTTTGTTGTTCTTGCATTGTTTGCATTCCTTGTAAATTCTGGATGTCAGTCCCCTGTCAGGGACACAATTTGCAAATATTTTCTCTGATTCTGCAGGTTGTATTTTCACTCTCTTGATTGTCTCTTTGCTGTGCAGAAGATTTTTAGTTTAATTAAATTCCATTTGTCTGTTTTTGTTTTTGTTGTTTGTGCTTTTGAGGTCTTAGTAATGAATTCTTTGCCTAGACCAATGTCCACAAGAGTTTTCCCTAGGTTTTTTTCTAGTATTTTTATAGTTTCAGGTCTTACATTGAAGTCTTTAATCCATCTCAAGTTGATTTTTGTATATGGTGAGAGAAAAGGATCCATTTCCATTCTTTTGCAAATGGCAATCCAATTTTTCCAGCACCATTTTCTGAAGAGTGTCTTTTCCTCAGTGCTTGTTTTTGTTGACTTTGTCAAAGATCAACTGGCTGTATATATGTGGCTTTTTTTCTGGGTTCTCTATTCTACTCCATTGATCTATGTGTCTATTTCTGTACCAGTACCAGGCTGGGTTTTTTTTTGTTATAGTCTTGTAGTGTAATTTGAAATCAGGTAATGTGATGCCTCCAGCTTTATTCTTTTTGCTTAGGATTTCTTTGACTATTTGGGTTTTTTTTGGTTCTATATGAACTTTAGGGTTGTTTTTTCTATGAAAAATGACATTGATAATTTGATAGGGATTGCATTGAATCTGTAGATTATTTTGGGGAGTATGATCATTTTAATGGTATTAATTCACTGATCTATGAGCATGGGATGTTTTTCCATTTGTTTGTGTCATCTACAGTTTCTTTCATCAGTATTTTGTAGTTTTCCTTATAGAGAGCTTTCACTTCCTTGGCTAAATATATTCCTAAGTATTTTAATTTTTGTAGCTATTGCAAATGGGTTTGCTTTCTTGATTTAGTTCTCAGCTTGTGTGGAAATGCTACTGATTTTTGTACATTGATTTTATATCCTGAAACTTTACTGAATTCATTTACCAAATCTAAGGGTTTTTTGAAAAAGTCTTTAGAGATTTCTAGGTATAAGATCATATCATCAGCAAACAGAGATAATTTGACTTCCTCTTTTTCAATTTCCATGCCTTTTATTTCTTTCTCTTGCCTGATTGCTCTGGCTAGGACTTTCAGTACTATGTTGAATAGGACTGGCGAAAGTGACATTCTTGCCTTGTTCCACTTTTTAGGGGGATTGCTTTCAACTTTTCTCCATTCAGTATGATGTTGGCTATGGGTTTGTCACAAAGTTTAGAGAAAATATGAATATGATCCCATGGCTTGGATTACTAAAAAGGAATATGAACAAAGCCTGGAGAGTCTCTAAAAATTAAAATTTATTTAATCCTAAATAATTAAAATGAACACAAAATGGTGAGAAACATGAACTATTTGTGACTTCTGGATTCCAAGCTAGCTTGTGGGAAGCTGGAACTTGCCACTCTGTCCTAACAACAAGTAAAAAACTGAACAAACTGAAAGAATCAACAACTCTTCTTAGATCTGACAGAAAGGTGAGGTCACAGAGCAAAAGACTGCCCCCCAAATTGGAGAGACCAACAGGTAAATACAGAGAATTGAGGCTTTCCAAGGCAGAAATCCATGAGCACAAACCTTCACAGGAACTGGTGCCAGGGTAGGGAAACCTGAACTGTAACTGTTGAATTGCTGGATGTTCAGTGTGGAAAAGTCTTAGAGGTAAAAACTCAGTCATTGGGACCCCCCAGATTTTTTTGTTTAGGAGCTCAACCAGATTCTTACAGTGAATATTGGATTAAAATCCCCTGCTGCTTCTGGCAGGTAGAGGGTAAAAGGAACCATTTTGAAATATGCCAGAGTGCTCTGTTCTTCTTAGCAGAGCCTTGCCTCAGGAGAAACTATTTAACCAGAGCCTAACCTGCTGGGGTTTACCAGAACATAACTGACCTGGGTGAAGTGAAATACCCAACTCCAGCCTGCCACAAAAAGGTAGAGAAATACTAAATGTTAGCTCATTCAAGCCCTCCTGCCCCTCCAAAGAGGGGAAAAATACTGAGAATAACATGTGATATACAGACTTACTAAAAGACTAAAACCTACTTACAGGACTATAGAACACTTCTCTCCCCACACGTTACCACCACATTACTAAAGGCCTATTTACAGCAGTTCCTTTAGCTTGGTACATCATATCTGGCTATCAAAAAAAAATTACAAGGCATACTAAAAAGCAAAATTACAGTTTGAAGAGACAGAGGAAGCATCAAAACTAAACTCAGATATAGCAGGGATGTTGGGATTATTTGACCAAAAATTTAAAACAACTCTGATTAAGACGCTAAGAGCTCTAATGGATAATGTAGACTGCATGCAAAAATAGATGGGCAATTTAAAAAGATGAAAATTCTAAGGAAGAACCAAAAAAGAAATGCTAAAGATCAAAAACATTGTAATAGAAATAAGAATGCCTTTGATGGGTAGTAGTAGAATGGCCATGGTTGAGGAAAAAGTCTTTGAGATTGAGGATATCTCAAGAGAAACTACCAAAACTGAAAAGCAAAGAGAAAAAGACTGAATAAACCAGAACAGAATATCTAAGAACTGTGGGAAACTACAAAGTTGTGGGAAAACTAGAACAGAATATCTAAGAACTGTGGGAAAACTACAACTGTTGGAATTCCAGAAGGAAAAGAAAGAGAAAGAAACAAAAATATTTGAAACAATTATGACTGAGAATTTCCACAAATTAATGTCACATAAAAAACCACAGATCCAGGAAGCTCAGAGAACACTGAGCTGGATAAACACCAAAAGGACTTTACTAAGGCATATCATTTTCCAACTACAGAAAATCAAAGGTAAAGAACAAATTCTGAAAAGAAGCCAGAGGGAAAAAAATCACCTTACCTATAGAGGAGCAAAGGTAAGAATTACATCTGATTTCTCCTCATAAACCATGCAAACAGAAGAAAGTGGAAAAGAATATTTAAAATGTTGAGAGGAAAAACCACCAACCTAGAATTCTGAGCCCTGCAAAATTATCCTTCAAGAAGGAAGGAGAAATAGAGACTTTCTCAGACAAACAAAAATTGAGAGAATTTGTTGCCAGTACACCTGCCTTGCAAGAATACTAAAAGAAATTATTATTTTTTACTTCAAAGTACTACAGGGGTACAAAAATACTCTGGTTACGTGGATCACTTTTACAATGCTTGACTCATGGTTATAAGTGTGCCTATCACCCAGATAGTTTTCGTTGTACCCATTAGGTAGGTTTTCAGCCTCCCATTCTTCCTCCTCTGCCCTGCTTGCTTTCCATTGAGTTTTACTTCTCTCCATGCACACATATGCTCATCAATTAGTTCCAATTTAATAGTGAGTACATGTGGTATTTGTTTTTTCATTTCTGAGATACTTCACTTAGGATAATGGTCTCCAGTTCCATCCATATCGTTGCAAAAGGCATTAAGTCATCCTTATTCATGGCTAAGTAGTATTCCATGGTATACATATACCACATTATGTTAATCTACACCTAAATTGATGGGCATTGGGGTTGATTGCACATCTTTGCAATTGTGAATTGGGCTGCAATAAACATTCGAGTGCAGGTGTCTTTTTGATAAAATGACTTCTTTTCCTTTGGGTAAATACCCAGTAATAGAATTGCTGGATCAAATTACAGGTCTACTTTTAGTTCTTTGAGGAATCTCCATACTGTTTTCCATAGAGGTTATGCTAATTTGCAGTCCCACCAACAGTGTAGAAGCATTCCTTTCTCTCTACATCCATGCCAGCATCTGTTGTTTTGGACTTTTTCATAAAAGCCATTCTAACTGCAGTAAGGTGATATTTCATTGTGGTTTTAATTTGCATTTCCCTGATGCTTAGTGACATTGAGCATTTTTTCATATGTTTATTGGCCATTTGTCTATCTTCTTTTGAGAAGCTTCTGTTCATGTCTTTTGCCCACTTTTTAATGGGGTCGTTTGATTTTTTCTTGCTGATTTGCTCAAGTTCTTTGGAGATTCTTTTTTTTAATCCTTTATTGGATGTGTAGCTTGCAAATATGTTCTCTCATTCTGTAGGTTGTCTGTTTGCTCTGTTAATTATTTCCTTGGCTGTGCAGAAGCTTTTAAATTTAATCAAGTACCATTCATTTATTTTTGTTGTTGCTATGATTGCCATTGAGTTCTTCTTCATAAATTATTTGCCGAGGCCAATATCTAGAAGAGTTTTTCTAACATTTTCTTCTAGAACTCTTATGGTTTTATGCCTTAAATTTAAGTCATTTTTCCATCCTGAATTAATTTTTGTGAGTGGTGAGAGATATGGATCCTGTTTCATTTTTCTGCGTTTGTCTATCTGATTTTCCCAGCACCATTTACTGAATAGGGATTGTGTTCTGCAGTGTATATTGTTGTCTGCTTTGCTGAAGATCAATTGGCTGTATGTGGATGATTTTGTATCTGGGTTCTCTGTTCTGTTCCATTGGTCTACATCTCTATTTTTGTGCCAATACCATGCTGTTTTGGTTACTATAGCTTTGTAGTTTAGTTTGAAGTCTGGTAATGTGATGCCTCCCAATTTCTTCCTTTTGCTTAAGATTGCTTTGGCTATTCAGGCACTTTTTTGGTTGCCCATCAAGAATAGAAGATTCTTCAGAAAAGTGATAAAGTTCAGAAACTCAGATCTCCATAAAGAAATTAAGAGCATCAGAGAAGGAATAAGTGAAGGTAAAATAAAAACTTTTCTCTTCTTATTCTTAATTGATTTAACAGATATTTTATTCAAAATAAAATAGGAACAACATTGCTAATTATGTTAAATTAAATGAATGACACCAATGATACACGAGATGGAAGTAAGTAGGATTTATTTTTATTATTATATGGTACTTATACTATCTAGGAAGCTCTATAGTTTTACTTGAAAGTGGCTTTGATTAGTTAAAAATCTTTGTTGCAAACTGAAGGGCAATCACAATAAAATTTAAAAAAAGAAGTTTAACTGATATGCTAAAGAAGTAAAAAAAATGGCAATCATATAAAGTACTCAGTTAACACCACAAAAGTCAGAGAAAGAGTGGAAGATAAAAAATAGGAACAAATAACAAGGGCAACAAAGAGAAAACAGTAACAAATTTAGTAGATATTAATCCAACTATATCAGTAATCACTTTGACAATCAATGGTGTAATTACACCAACTAAAAGACAGATTGTCAAAGTGAATCAAGAAACAAGCCCCACGTATACATTGTCTATAAGAAATATACTTTAAATATGAAGACACATGTAGATTAAGAGTAAATGGGTGGAGAAAGGTACCATGCTAACACTAATCAAAAGGAAGCAGGAGTAACTCTAATAATTTCAGATGCACCAGACTTCAGAGCAAGGCACATTAGCAGGGATAAACAGAGGCATTACATAATAATAAAGAGGTCAATTCTTTAAGAAGACATAACAATTCTTGATGTGTATGCACCCAATTATAGAACGTCAAATTACATAGGGCAAAACTGACAGGACTTGAAGGAGAAACAGATTAATCTACTATTGTAGTTGGAGACTTCAACAGTTCTCTGTCTGAAATGGACAGATTTAGCAGAGAGAAAAATCAGTAAGGATATAGTTGAACTCAGCAATACCAATCAGCTGGATAAAATGTGCATCTATAGACTACTTTATCCAACAACAACAGGATATATATTCTTCTCAAGCTAACATGAAACATTCACCAAGATAGACCACATTCTAGACCATAAATTACACCTTAACAAGCTTAAAAGAATAGAAACCCTATGAACAGACCATAATGGAATTAAACTAGAAATCAATAACAGTAATATAGCTGGAAATATTCAAGATACTTGGACATTAAATGACACACTTCTAAGTAACATATGGGTCAAAGAAGAAATAGAAATTTTAAAATATTTTGAACGAATTGAAAATGAAAACAAAACTTACCAAAACTTGTGATAAGTAGTGAAAGCAATGTTTAGAACAAAATTTATGGCATTAAACATATATTAGAAAAGGAAAAGACCAAAAATCAATAATCTAAGATTCCATCCTAGGAAACTAGAAAAAGAGCAAGTTAAATCCAAAGTATGCAGAAGAAAAGAATAATAAGAATTAGAGCAGAAATCAATGGAATTGAAAACAGGAAATCAATACAGAAAAATTGATAAATCCACAATCTGATTCCTTGAAAAGATCCAGAGATCAATAAATGTCTACCCATGCTAAAAAAAGAGAGGACACAAATTACTAATATCAGAAATGAAAGAGGGGACATCACTACAGATCCCATGGAAATTAAAAAGATAAGGAAACTATTTGATATATAGCAAGTGTTTTATGAACAAATCATAAAAAACATTTAAAAAAGATGGTGTAAGAAATATAATCAAAGATGAATACCGATGGGCTGTGAAAATATCATTATCTGGTTAAAGTACAGAATATGTTGAGGTCTGTAAAAAGTGCTATAGAAAGAAACCCCCATGTTTGGAGTAAGAGTACGATGGAATTAGGAAAAGGACCTCTGTTAGAAAATAAGACATCAACATGTAATAATAGATAAGGCATAACTATTATTAACTTATCTTTCTTCTCCTACTGTCATCTAGGAGATCAGTGAGAATTCAACCAGGAGAAAGCAGAATCAATATCACAAGGAGGAAGTTTTTTAAGGCAAGTGGAAAGAGAGAAATTAAATATCTGGTGGTGGTATTTGATTTTAGATCTCTAGGTCTATTGGAGTTTCCTCCTGCGGGAGAAAATGTAGATTCTAACTATGAGCACAGAATACATAAAATATCTTACTGGTTGGGAGAGTGAAAAGGCGGGTGATTACTGAAAATAAAAATTATAACCTTCAAGCTAATGTTCAGCATATTAAATATGATTTGTAAGCCATTTAAAAAATAATAGTGATGTTTGGTATGAAACTGCCTGCTTTCTCCTGAATAGGCCGCAGGAGGATGGGAGTGGCAGGCAGCCATTTTCCAGGGCCTCAGATGGGCATGTGCATCCAAGGCACAATGGCCAAAGGAAGCATTTTGGGGTTTTCAGGTCAGTACCAAGGCAACCAATGCTGAGTGGCTTTTCCAAATGCAAAGATACCTAATGAAATGAAGATTAAAAAATAAGAAAGGCAAAGATTCCACAGCTGCCAAATCCTCAGATTTCAGTTCATAAATAAGAATTTGAACAGAGACCAGACATTTGCTTAGCTTTTTAACACAGCAACTGCCATCTCAGGTTTCTCTAAGACAAGAGTTAAGAGCAGATGAAACCTGTGGATTCAGTAACAAGCATCATAATCTATTCATACCATTTGCATATTGAGTTATTTATTGTTAGGAAAAGTATTCCTGATTTTAGTCTGATGTTGCACATTATCTCACAGAATTGAAATTAGCATAATGCTTCTTGTAAAAGGTTTGTGGTAAATAATGTACAGAGTTGAAGTTTGATCATTTCCTTACCCTTTTTTTCCTTCTTCTTTTGCCACATTTTTTTTTAAGTTAACATGTACCTGGCACAGGTGACAAACTTTATACCAATTCCACAAAGAAAGTAATTTTTCTTGCAAGGTAAGGATATTTTACAGATGAAGAAACCTAGACTTAAACTTGTAAAGTAATTTTCCCAAGGTCAGGCAGCCAGGAAGTGGCTGCGGATTCCAACACAAGTTTATTTGGCTTTTCAGTCTTAGTTCTTAACATTTCACCTCCCAACTTCCTAAGGCAGAAGCCGGAACATCCAGCCGAGTACCTGGCAGAATGTAGGCGAAATAAAATTATTATAACATTATGATGAATCCTTAGATATATTTAATACAAGAGCCTCATATTACTCTTGTGAAGCAGGGGAGAAATATGTTAGGGCTTTCCAGATAATTGACCCAAAGAGAATAGGGTAATGAACTTGGAAAGAGTTCTCTAGTGAGAGGTTAAAGAACTTAGTCCTTCATCCTAATTTATTCACTTAAAAAAAATATTAATTAGTTGTAATTCTACTTTATAGTTGAGTATTGTTTTATAGTCCATAGGGCACTTTAAAATAAGTTATCTTATGATTTGATCCCTAGAGAAGCTCTGTTATATAGTGAGGGGGAATATTACAATCTTCATTTTACAGATAAGAAAACTGAGATTCGAGTTACAAAACTCTTGAAAAGTCTTAACTAGTAGATCTATATCAAAACAAGATTTTTTGCTTGTTTGTTTGTTTGTTTTTTTTGGTTTTCAACTGCAAATGCAGTATTCTTTCTGCTACATTATCCCTTTTGAGATGACACATGATCACCAAATGCATATGTAACAAATACTAAAACACTTTGATAAATTTATGATTATGTTTAAGTGTTGAACTCAGGTGCAATAAAAGTAAATGTAAAAGCCATATTTAGATTTAAAAAGAAGAATTATCCTGAATTAAGAGAAATTCTTTGTCAAAGCTTGCTGTGGGTCAACAGTATAATAGAACCATTCAGAGATTGTTAATAAAAATAAGACAATTAGGAGAAGTATACTATTCTAGGGAATGGGAGAGACAGCTTTGTCTTTTCTATGTTGATCAGAATACAACTAGAGTTTTGAGTTCAGTAATTGGCAGGACATTTAAGAGTGATATTGGCAGGCTGAAGGCCAGAGCAGGTGATTAAGTGGTGAGATGGAGTCAGAAAATAAGCCTGCCTTTTGGGTAAGGCAACCAAGGGCATTACCCAGTGTCACAGGCAGAGTTCTAAGGATATGAAAACTATCATCTCCCCTTATCATCATAATAAACAAACAATAAGAGCTAGCATGATTCACATTTTAAAGATGAGGAAAGTGAATAGTTATCTTTCCAATACTGAGAATAAAATTCTAGAAAACAGTTCAATTGCTATCAATGACTTTGCAAGAATGTACTTGTAAAGGTATGCAATTGTGCTAGAGAAACCGTTAACATCACATAAGGTTCTAGATTTATTTACTCTTTGATGTTGTTCTATTCCCCACAACCCTGTATTCCTTGAGTCTCAAAATTCAGCTGAAAAAAGTTTATATTCATTAGCATAAATATGAATAATGATGTTAATATAAACTTTACCTACACCTTTATATATAATATAGGTACAATATAGATAACTATACATTTAAATTGGCTGTCAATTAACCATATATTTTATGTCATGAAATTAGAAAAAACTATTTTTCACACCTTAATAAAGTATTTTTCTACTGTTACTTGAAATAACCAAATCCCTTCTTAGCTATTCCTCTCTACTTTTACATTTTTTCAGTGTTTATCTTTTTAATTTAAAAAATTAAACCAGTAGGTAAACAAAGACAGGGAATAATTAAAGAAAAAGTTCTGCCTATCACTGCTCTGACACCAATTCTCTGATGTCAACTAGGTGTCCTGAAATTAAATTCGGTTGTGACACTCACTACCTGGAGTTAGCCCGTGATTCCAAAAGTCAAGAGCAAAGTTCTGCAAAAGACAACCTTTGCTTCAGACACCAGTCACAGGTTTTGGGGACCACCTGCACTTCTGACTGACCAACTGTAAATTTGGAGATTCTCACAACTCTGCCAAGTTTGATAATTTGCTAGAACTACTCACAGAACTCACTGAAGCATTTGTACTTATGATTACAGTTTTCCTATAAAGGATACAGATCAGGTGCAACCAAAGAAGGGACACATAGTATGAGATCTGGGTGGGTGAGCTTTTAATGCCGAGCTTCTATGCCCTCTCCTCATAGAATCTGGGCACAACACCTTCCCAGAACATCAACATGTTTTCACTGAGCCTCACATTTCAGAGTTTATACTGGGGTTTCATTAGGTAGGCTTGATTGAGTAAATCATTGGCCACCTCATTAAACTTAGTCTCCAGCCTGCTCCTCTTCCCCTGATGTTGGGCTGACCCAAAGTTTCCACCCTCTAATCACATGGTTACTTTTTCTGGTGAAGGACCCCCTTCCTAAAACTATCTCAAGGCCCTTAACAAGCCACCTCATTAGCATAAAAGAGACACTCCTAACACTCGGGAAATTACAAGGGGTTTTGAAATTGTGTGTCAGGAACCAGGGACAAAGACTAGATATATACCTTATAATACTACATTGTCTACCTGTCTACCCAGCAGCTTAATATAGTTTATAATAAAAACGACAGATCCTTTCTATACATCACATTTAACCTTTGAGAAAATATTTAGCAGATTTAGTTTTGGTCAAACATCAGGAAAATTCACGTTTAAAAATATTTTCCATTTTGTTGATGAGTAATGAGGAAATTGAGAGTTTTTATTGATTAGACATACCCAGACTGATTCTGATGACTGCCCACACATTGCACCCTTTAGAAGTAGTTATCCTAGGTTGAGGAAGAACTGATCATGTTGAAGTGAATCTAAGTTGTATAACTGGAAACAGTTTGCAGTTTTTTGCCCTACTCTTTTGTAAATGAAGCACTAGCTTTAAGCTTTCTCTTTCCCATGAAGCACTCACTGTGATATATAAATTAAATTGCTCTGTTTAGCCAGCAACTCAATCTGATGCTTTTCATGTGAATTTCTTTTTGTCTAAACATATCTCTAGGAGCAAAGGTATATTATCATTTGTGTCAGGAAATGACAAGATCTTCGTACTTGTTAATCTATAAATAAGGATATGTCTATCAAAGGCAGAGAAAATGAAGGGGTAGGGAAAGGAACAATGCATAGAAGCAGGGTTTCTGTGTGTGTTTAGCAGAGCATGAGATAATGAGGATGATGCTGGTTCAGTTTTCATCGTATCCATCACTGAAGTTGCATGAGTAATATAATAAATGCTGCAGTTCCTTTAATTCAACCTAATGCACATGAACTTTATAAGCTTTATAGCTTTCCTAAGATTTTGTAGCAATGTCTGTAGAAACTTTAGAACTGTGAGGCCTAATCCCTGAAAAATGGAATGCTCTGTTAGATGGAGTGGAGAGTAAGGGCATATGTCTTGCTGATGTACACTCGAGTTTATGCAGGTAGAGAGAGGAGAATTACCACGTCTGTTCATAGTCCTGAAATGACATCCGTTGGATAAATCTTCCTGCCAGGGGAGAAACAGACTATCTGGTATTTTGACAAGAAAGAGTTTATAAACACTAGAGAAAACTTGGACCTTTGGCAAAGGAGAGATTATGAGAGGGGGCAGGGATGCAGAGTCAAAGCAAGAATGTCTGGATGAAAATCAGCCAATACTAAACAGCATTGCTGAAGAATCTAATGATGTGAGTTTTAGTGGCAGAGAAGGCTGAGTAGCAGTTTGGGACATCTTTAACTTATTTTTCTTATCATGCCATTAAAAAACAATATAAACTTCTTGTAAAAATCATTCTGAATAATTTCTAATTAAGTTGAGACAGAGAAGGCATGTGAGACTTAAATGTAGATCTTTATATCTTGGGAATAAAATATTTTGATACCCACAAAATGGACTTAAGTGATTTAACCTACCCACCTAGCTGTAGAATTTTGATGACTGTTGATCATCAAAGAGGGACGAAGAAGACAAGGTCCTGATTAAGGGTCCTGCTTGAGCCTTAAGGAGGCTACAAAAGAGGCAAAGCTACTTTGTTACACTTGCAGTTTCTTATTTTGACAAGTTCTTATTTAATTTGTTGCATGTCTTTCTGTGTCACTGTAGCTACTGCAAAAGTTTCATTATTAAGTGATGAATATAGTCAAAAATTGCAGCCACATGGGCTGCACAAATGCATTTTCATATTATTAACATGTTGCCAACTTGCAATTCTTCGAAGTCTGAGTAAATGTTTTGACAAGAAGAGACAGCAAGGACAAATAAGAAGTAGCGGTCTTGAAGAAATTCAGCCCCAGTTCTAACAGCTTTAAAGTCTTAAGAGTGTTTTCGCTGGGGCAGTACCAGATAAATTGCTCTTATGTGTGCATGCAAGAGACTAAAATTCCTTTGAAAGTTTATAATTTCTCATGGGAAAACACAACATAAAAGTTACTTTTACTCATAGAAAAACAAAACCATATTTTCCTGTCAACCTTTGCTGTTGGGAATTTCAAACTTTTTGCATTTTTTTCCTGTGATTCTTAGCTGGCCCAAGGGACAGGCGTTTACAACATAATTTACTTTCAGCGTGTCTCTGTAAATCATTGTAATACTCTCTATTGCTCATGGAGAGAAAAAAGAAAAAAAAAAAAAAAAACCTCCCCATAGGGCTTTGTGCTCCGCTTTCCCTAGACTCCAAAAGCCTAAACTCAAACAGAAACTTTCCCTTTTAATGTCCAGATTCAAAGACAAACACACACAAAGGAAATATATACAATGTGTACAGGTAAACTTAGAACTATGGGCAAGCTTTCAGGGAACAGATATTTTGAGGTTAATTGGGAGAAGGAAGATTTGTCCTAGGTAATATAGACATTGTAGAAATGCTCAAGTCATTCCAGAGTAGGTGGGTTACCTTCAGTCAAATGACTTAAAATCTTTTTTTCATAAAAATCCTGAGGACTTGTTAACACACTTTTGCCAAGCTATTAATATCAAGGATCATTCAGTTTTATATGAGAATTTGATGACTTATACACTGGTTGAACCTTCACCTTTTACAACCTTAATGGGGATTTATTAGCTATTTCACAGTGTGTAAATTTGAATCTAGGTCAGATGAGGAAGAAAAATAGGGCATATCCAGACCTAAAGAGTAACCTGAAAAATAATATATCACAGTAAAAAAAAAAGGCAAGAAAAGGTACAAAATTAAACAGATGATTAAAATTGTATTAAGCAATCTGAGATTTGAAGACAGAACCTGACAAATTAAGACTCAACGTAGATCAGTTCAGCTCAAATTCAGGTGACTAGTGAGCCTGGTTCCTACATAAGTGCTTCAGATTAAGGAGTTAAAATAGCTTATTAACCTGCTTCTGCTAACTGTCTATAACAGGAAATGTAACCCAGGTGGATTTGATATTCACAAGATTAAAGCTTATGTCTACCATCAAATGGTGACCACATTAAAGCTGTTTTAATGAAGCCGGGGGAGATAATGAATAAACGTTGCTAATTCACTGCAGAGGAGACAGCCTGACCTTCTTCTGACCTCTTTGCCGCCAGGTATCTTAAACAACACATTAGTTCTGCTTAAAGCCAAAATGGGATGGTCCATAAGATAAAAAACAAGCCAAATGCTTAGGAGAATGACTTTTGCTAGTGTTGAAGTCAGAAAAAAAATTTTTTTCTCCCTAGAGTCCTTATAAAAAGGACACTGTGTAACAGGATGATAATCATCCTGTCACCTTTATCACAGACACAACCATCAGTTTCATCAGGCAGTTTCCTATAGTGCCCCTCAATATTGTCCAGTGACAACATGCAAGGAAAATACCACTATGTAAAGGCATGGGTGGAGGACTATTATTTAAGGATATAACTCTCTGCTGGTTTAACATAATCCTGAGTAAATTCTCAAGGATTTAGAGGGACTGCTTATCTTTCAGGTAAGCCTTCATAAATATCAAGCATTTGATAGATCTAAGACAGCAGTGTATTAGAGATCGTACTAGCTAGAAAATACGCAGGGTGTAGAAGTTCTATTGTCGATTTATTGTGTTTCCACCTGTTTTTCCAGTCAGCAGAAGTAGGGGGTAGGTTTTTGTAGAAACTGAGGACCTAGTGATGGCTTTTCCTGAATAAAAGATAATGTCTTCTGGTAAAAGGTGAACTAAAGTAACCATAATTAGAGAAGAAGGGGCAGGCATGAAATACTCTATCACCTATTTTGATTGTTGAGTACAAAAACTATCAAGAAAGGGAAATTAATACAAGTGACAATACATTTTAAGACTTGATCAACATAGATACAGTAAGTCATTTAAGTTACAATGGTTTCAAAATATATTCTGGAAGAAAAGAAACACATTAGGTGGAATTGGTGGAGTTTACATGAGCCTTGTAGTGTTTCTCCTCAACAAGTTTATCAAGAACGTTTATAGATGTGTTAAATGAATATTGTGATGTCTATATGTACACATCCTCAGTTTTTTAAGGATATCTTTAGCTTAAAATACTGAAGAAAACTTAAGTGAGAGGGGGAAATACTTAGAATTATTTTCCAGGTCAGATTTGTTTTGGCAGTCACATTCAGGAAACTATGTAGTGTACCAAGTTTTGAGTATTGTATTTGGACACTGATCCATAACTGTAGTCATTAGTTTACTGACAACCATCTGCTTGGACACTACTCCCACTTCCTAATAAGTAATGTTGAATTAAAATGGCAACCAAAAAAAAAATGGTAACAGATGATTTTGGCAGCAAAGGTAAAAATGGTCTTATCACCTTTAAATGTACACAAAGGTTTATGAGGTAAATAGTGAACCTATTTCATCATTACCTAAATACACACTTAGATAAAGCTATCTAATCCTTTTTGTCACTACCAAGGTCCTTGAAAGAATGATCTGCATTTATCTTTGCTTCTCTCTGTCACTTCTCTACCCACAGCAACCTTGTTTTTCTAGTACATTCCATTGAGGAGTCCTAGTGGGCAAGTCAAAGGGAAAGTTTTCTGTCATTATCTTACTTTACCTGAGCCATTTGATGGTGTGGAGGTAAGGTAATGGTTCAATAAATGTTGGATAACTTTACCCTGTTTTGTGTTTTCTTAGTCCGGCTACCATATATATCCCGATGACTCTCTGATACCCATGCCTAGCCTAGACATCTTGCAGGAAATATAGACTATATCATCAATGATCTACAAGATATGTCCTTTTAAATGTTTCACAGATACATTTGAACAAAAATGCTTAAAACCAAACATATCTTTTTGACCGTGCCAACCCCCACTTAACATTCACCAAACCTGCCTTTCTGTGTCTAGTCTTGTCAAAATCTCAGGGAAAAGAACCACTCAAAAACCTAGAGTAATTGTTGATTTCTCTTACTCCCTTCTTTTTCATAAACCAATTAGTCACAATGTCCTACAGATTAGGTTGTAAGTGAATGAGAATACAATATAAATTTGCTTAAGAAAAAAAAGATTATTGTTTCATTTTCCTGAAAGTTCAGGCCTAATTGGTTCTCTGGCTGAAATTCTGTCCCTGGGTCTTCTTAGGAGTCTTAGTCTTTCCATCTCTCAGCTCTGGCTCCTTCTGCATTGTTTCCATTGTTGGTAGGTTTTCCAATTAGGGTGACCAGATGTCTGCCCACAGCTCTATGCTCTCATTCTGTCATCCCAGAAATTCCAGCTGAAAGAAGGACCCCTTCCTCAAGTTTCCAACAAAAAATCTGGGAATCTAATCTTACTGTCCTTGTTTGGTCTGAATTAGATCAAGTGCTTATCCCTGACCTTAGCAGTGTGGGTAGGAGGAGGCAGTGACGACTGGTCAGGTCTGAATTACACTTCCAAACCTGGAATAGAGCTGAGGCCAGTGCCACTTAAGGCATAAGAGTAAGAATGGTGGTGGGTTTATAGTAGAGAAATTAGGAGGAAATTAGGATGCTAGCAGTATATTCTAAGAATGTGCATTTTTTTCTCTTTTTTCCTAAAAAATGAGGCAAAATATAGAAACAAAAATAAAAGTGTGAGCATATTAAACCATAACCTTGATAATAGCTTTAACTATACAGTAGGAATTTATGAAAAGTAGGCATATTTTGGAAGTCATTTGAGTAAGTCTGGTTACCAAGAAGTCCCCTTGGAAAGGTCTATTTATCTCCAGAGTAAGTAACAATTTTTATGAATAGCAAGGCTTAATGCTTCTACTCCTTCAAAATAAATGTTGGATTTTAAAATATAGGTAATTAATTTAGCTTTTTCTAACTAAAATAGTAGAAAAGTAGTTCCAGGAAGAGGCTGGAAATAAGAGGAGAAGGTTTTTGTTTTTTTTTTTTTTTAGTATGAAGAAAACTCAGGAATGACTTAAATCATGGAGATTAAGTACATACAGATTTTTCAAACTAATTTTATCCACCAGCTGTTCCTTTCCACTGCAAATTAAACAAAGGGAAAAGCTTAATTTGCAGAAAGAGGATTTAGATTAGGCATAAGGAATCTAATGTTTCCGTGCATATTGAATGCACCTGTAGCCCAAACAGACAGACCCTCAGGTAGCCTTGGCATGAAGTTGCACTTCGACTTGTTACAATACCATAATGATGGCTTCTCAGCCCATGCTTTCTGATTAAGGAAGCAGAAAAGCTCTGAGTTGTTGGGTGCTAAAACGTATTCACCACGGAAAGGAAGTCTATGCCTTTCTCTTCTACTACTTTTCTATTAAGCTGTGAAAGATGCTATATGACCAGAATGGTTTATACCTGTGGTTCTCAGAAATCAGGCATCAGCATCACCTGGATGGCTTGATAAAATGCAAGGCTAGGCCCCTTGCCCAGAGATTGTGATACAGCAGCTCTAGAGAGGGCCTGGGAATTTTCATTTCTTGTAGGTTTCTAGGTGATGCTGAAGCTGTTGCTCTGGGTAGCGTACTTTAGAATCATTAGTTTCAATATTACCCTGTTGTGGCCAAAAAAGACTTTGAGAATTCTTTTAGTATTAGGTGACTAAAAGGCAAGTGCTCAGGTAGTTCCATACACTTAATGAATTAATTGTAAACCTCGGTAAGCAGTATTTTCTCAGGATCCTTTTATCAAACTGGACTCATATGGAAGTTTTCTGACTCTTACTGTGGTCGAAAACATGTGTTTTAAAATATTCAAAAATTCAGAATTTGTTTTAAATATATTTGCATCAAATTCATTTTATAAAAAGAGAAAGACAGATATGAGGTGAGAGATGATTTAAGTCACCCTCAATATTTCAGATGGCAAGTTTTGAAGACTCTAGAAGATGGCACCTTTTGGAAGGGATCACAACTGACTTGTGGAACACATTACTGTTTTGAGTATAGATTAACATGCATTGAAAACAGATCTTCGAGTAAGGTGGGTCCCTAATAGGTCTTCATTTCTGCTGGTCTCATACAGGATCAATGCATTAAGGCTTCCTTCAGTCTGGTTGTTTATGGTTTCATGTCTGTGGTTTGGTGCATTGAAAACTTTGAAGGCTTTGAATAATTCTGAATAAATTAGATATTCTATTAATATTAAAGGTTGTTAAGGTCTATCTTGAATTAAGTGTGTGGTTCAAATGCTACCATAAAATAAAAAATGTGAAAACCTGTTTTAGCAAAAATATGTCTTCTGTAATTCTGAAGAGTTGGATAAAGAAACTCACAAGTAGAGGTAAGTGATAGGATGACCTAAAGTTTTCGCATTTATGTTGCAGTGATGTTTGTGACACTATTTCCAGAGTGAATAATATATTTAAGATGGGTTAAAGTTAAGCAATATCCCATTAATGTTTCATCAAATTAGTGTAATTCTTTATTCCCCTTCTTAGAGCATATTTGCCCATGGTTTTCCCCTGCCAGTGGGTTGTTCCTATCAGTTAGCTCACAGACCTTCAAAGTTATAGAACCATTGATGTGGTGTGTACTTACATATGAAGTATGTGAATTAACTATATATATATACATATATATATATATAAAAAACTATATATAACTATCTATGTATCAGTCTGGGTTCCCCAGAGAAACAGAACCCATAGATTTTATACAGATATATTTATATACACATGTATATGATTTATTATAAGAAATTGGCTCACATGGTTATGAAGGCTGAGAAGTCCCAAGATCTGCTGTTGGCAAGCTGAAGACCTAGGAGAGTTGATGGTATAGTTCTAGTCTGAATCTGAGTCTGAAGGTAGGAAAAGACCAATGACCTATCTTGAAGACAGGCATAGGAGCAAATTCTCCCTTACTCCAGTTTTTGTTGTATTTAGGCCTTCAACAGATTAGATGAGGCCCACCCACTTGGGGAAAGTAATCAGCTTTATTTAGTTTACTGATTCAAATGTTAACCTCATTCAGAAACTCCTTCACAGACACCCCCAAAATAATGTTTAACCAAATATCTGGGCACCCTGTGGCCCAGTCAACTTGACACTTAGAATTAACCATCACACCATATATATATAACATATATAATATGTATACATATATATAAAATACTATATATATATATAGTATTTTGTCTTCCCTGTAGGCCTTGTTTTCTCCTACTGTTTTTCTGTTTTGGATAACTTGAATGTCTGTCTTTACTGGTACATTAGTACTATTTTAACCCAACTAAAATCTGAGGTAGAATGACATTCTTTTGGCTTTTGACCAAACTTTATATATTTTGATGTTTTTGTCAAATGATTCTACACTTTTCAAGTTTTAAAGCAAAGAAATACTTGTGTATATTTTACATTAAATGGCAAAAGTATTTTACATACTTTTTTACATAGGTCATAGGCTAAGCCTGAGAGTTGGCCATTAGTTACTAAGCAATAATATTTATACCATATATCCTTTATTTATAATATATAAATGTTTTATATTGTGTGAGGCTATGTGTATAGCTGTTTCCTGGCTTACCTCTATGATTAAATTTCCTGCATGGTTCTGTAGAGTGTGGAGTGTGGCACAACTCAGTTGTAGGAACAGTTGTCTAAGTCATGAATCCGATCCCACCTCAGCCTTCTTATTACAATATTCCCCTTCAAGGAACTTTTTGTACACCATTAAATAATTAAAGAGAAGGGGTGATTTATTTTGCTTTCCTTTATCTATAATGACCTTAAAAGAGGAAGGCAAGAAGGGAAACAGAATGTTGATGCTGTTAATAACTATCTGTAGTCCTTTACCATGATTTGCTGAAGTAAGAGAGAGAGAGCTTAATTTTCCTTTTCCTCAGCAGGGCCCTTGGGATGGGTAAAGCACTCTAGATTGGTCCTATAAAGCATCCTCTTGTTCTCAGCAGGTGCCAGACTATTCTGGCACATTTCCCATATCCATATAGATGGATACATATGTGTGTGTGCATATATAAATAACATGTCTCTATCAAGAAAACAAAGATCAGGTAAGCCTTGGAAGGGAAATCAGACACCACCACTCTATCTGGCATAATTAACATTCTTTCTTCTGGAGAACACATAAATATACACATCCTACCTACCTGATATTATTGTAGTATTCAGAATCTCTCCAACATTCAATGCCATTAAGTATTCTATGTGTTGAGTGGTTGTTGTTATATTTTATGAAAATAGGCCACAGTATACTGTGAATGTTGATAACACATTTTGTATTTTGGGCATTACCACTTGGTTCTAAATGTTGTGAAATTCTTCTAAGTCTTTTTCTTTTTCCTACCCAGAGTTTTACCACAATTATAATGTGTTGGAAAGCGTTATTTTGCTTTGATTTGGCCTTGTGTTAAAATGGGCTGTTACCTGCTCATGACGAAGAGTACCTAAAATTCCACCTCCTCTCGGAAGCTTTGTTGGATTGCATTTGTTCATTCACTTATTCATTTAACAAGTATTTATTAAGTATTTAAGCATGGACTCTGTCCTTGCTGGGTTAAGAGCTTGAACTTCCTCTTCCTTCTTCTTCTCTTGCTGTGTGTAATGACCCTCGCCCTTTCTGTCAACAAAAGCCCTGGAAAAAGCAAACAAGCAAACAAACAATCAAAGAAAAGCTCCAACATTCCATTTGTTGATTTTTTTATACTATTACCCTACAAAGCAATACTGTTATCTTCTCCTACCCCAAATTAATTTTCTCAAATTGCTCCTTTCAATGTCCACCACACTGTTAACATATACCTCTTAGGTTGCTAAAAATAGTATACTCTGCTTTTATGTTTATATCTCTGTGGAGAGTGGCCCAGAAGCCCATTAAGATGGAAACCTTTTGTATTAGTTTGCTTGGGCTGCCATAACAAAGGACCACAAACTGGGTGGGTTAAAACAACAGAAGTTTATTGTCTCAAAATTCTGGGGGCTAGAAGTCCAAGATCAAACTTTTAGCAGAGTTAGTATCTTCTGAGGACTGTGAGGGAAAATTTGTTCACTGCCTCTCCCCTACCTTCTGGTGATTTTCTGGTAAGCACTGTCGTTCCTTGGCTTATGGACACATCACCCCTACCTCTGCCTTCATGTTCTCATGACATTCTCCCCGTGAATGCGTCTGTCTCTGAATTTCCCCTTTTTATCAGGACCCCAATCATATTGGATTAGAGGCTCATGTTACTCCAGTATGAACTAATCTTAACAAATTATATCAGCAACTACCCTATTTCCAAATAAAGTCGAATTTTGAGATACTAGGGGTTAGGACTTGAATATATGAATTTTGGGGGTGACACAACTCAACCCATAATGCTTCCCTAACACGTGTGAATTATGGAAAAATGGAGGAGGGAAGAGATTGGCAAGACGACCTCTGTGTATTTGCTCTTCATCGCCTCTTCCCAACCATCTTCTAAAACCAGTGGGTCTTGTCAAGACCAAAATTTCTCCACCATTTTGAAGAGAGGCACAAGAATACACTCCATGAAGAAAGAAGGTGATTAGAGGTTGTATTTTGTTTGAAGGGTAATAGTGCAGCTTGGAACATATTGTAACATTACTACATATGTGTCACTTTTAACTTTATAGTTTATGTTTTAATGACTGAAAATTTCTGTCAGATAAAATTTTTATTATTTTTATTGCTCAGGTGTTTACATATATAAACTACCAGAAATTTGGTAGTAGTACCTAAATGCCATATTTATTGGGTCATTATTTTTACCTAATTCTCCTGATTCTATAAAATCTAGTGTGGGGAGTTTTTAGGGACTCAGGGTCACATCTCTGCCTTAGTGGCTTCATAGCTATTTGGAATTACTTATTGAGACGTCAAAAACAATTCCAAATGATTTTTTTGTATTTCTCAGCATTATGTGAAAACTGGATTACACTGTGTGTTTTTAACAGAGGTAAGGGCCTAAAAAAGGGCAAAATGTATTATAAGTTGTCTCTTTAAACTCCTCCCTCCTACTCTTTTTGGGAATTAAGACCTGCATTCCTGCCCAGGGCCAGTAATCAGAGGGGCAGAGGAGCACAGGAGATGGCTCAATGGAATTGTCTAGGGAAAGGGCATGAGGTCACCTTCACTGTTGATAAGGCCAGGACCACCAACCACAATTAAACAATAACCTGAAGATGAAAACCCCCTTTTAAAGCTCTGTATTTCTACATAAAGGGAGGATGATGGTTCTTTATGATGAAAGTCTGCCATCTTCCTCATTTTCCATCAAATTAATAAACTTTTTCCTTTTCCTCAAACCACGTGTCCTTGTTGTGAGTTCTGCCTCGGGGACAAGTACCAAACTTTCATTAACATGTTCACATCCAGTTAAGTTTTGGATTTCTATTTTGAGTTCCTTGTGGGTTCTACACTATAAAATAAGTAGTGATTAAATAAAAATTTACCTTTATTTTATAAGTTAGATGCTTGTATCTCCTTTCCCTCCACTATTGGATGAACATTTTAGTACCAGGTAATTATTAAAAGATATAATCTGAAAATGTAGAAATAATTTTGTAAGACTTTTTGAAGTTATGATTTACATGGATTACTATGGACTGTGCGTACATGCATGTGTGTGTGTGTGTGAGAGAGAGAGAGAGAGAATAATTTTACATAGCTGCTTTTTGAGAATTACTAAAACCCCAAGAAGGAGGCTACTTTTCTATAGGTTCTTTTGCTTGCTTGTGCACACATTTAAGTTCGGTGCATTTGGGGATCTTGTGTTACTCTGTGTCCACTCATGACTATAAAATGTATAGCTCTTGCCAGTCTTTACCTTTATCATAACCTTCTCATTAAAAAAAAAAAGGAAAGAAACATACTGGACTTGCATGAAGGAAGTTATAGTACAGGGGATTGTTTCTTGCTTTGCTATAAACCAATGGTTGAAAATCTGTCTGACTGGAAACGTTTCAATGGGAAAGCAGACTGGGTTTTTGGAAACAAGTCCACAGTACCTGATGCTTAGTGGGTATCATAATGACTGTGTTAGGTAAGTATGTTAGAAGGTGTGTATTTTTCTGTAAGCAGTTGGACAGTTCTTTCCAATTCTTCCAGATAGATTGGCTTCACTATGTTTTTACAGTTTGAATGATTTTTTTTTCAAGATGAGACACTACCACAGACTAATACCTTTCTTGGCAGTCAGTTATACATGTCTTCTCAAGGGCTTTGGAGTCTGTGTTATTGTGTACTTTAAGTTGGATTAACATGGAGTGCAAGAATTAGGAGAACTAGGGAATACATTTTGTAATATTTAATAAGGTTGTCTGGAAACCTAAGAAAGCTAAGAAAATAGTCCTGTTAAACTTGTCCCCCCTGACCCAAAACTCCCTATCCCCTCCCCAGGAAGATAAACATTAGATTCTGAACTAAGCCTGAGATTTCTCATCATATTTTCAGCTTTTAAGATTTGCATAGTAAAATCTCTGATTCAAACAATGAAAGTGTGCTCTTGGTTTCTTTCTTTCTTTGTTTACTAGATTTATATAGCACCTTTGGCTCAAGGTCCAGGGCGCTTTCTTAGGTCAGCTCCTTCCCCACCTTTTAAAAATTGATCACTAGACATGTAATCTGTGAATCACCCCAGTGACTCCCTGTAAGCTCCCACTGGCATCACGTGCTGGCTGCTCATGTCAGAACCACAGAAAACTACAGCGTGTCAGATCCATGCAACGCCCGCTCTCAGCGGAGAAAGGCATTCGTCAATGTCTTATTGCAACTGATGCCCACTTTGGGAATTTTGTTGTTGTAAAATTGTAGCCATGAGACTAATAAAAAAAAATCTGCACATATACAAAAAAGTACAATTGGTTGTTATTTTTGCTTCTTTTTATTTCCATCAAAGAATAATATCTTAACAGAAAATGTACACTGTGTTACTTCTCCAATGCTAGTGCTAAAAGCTACACAAATATTCAAGGAGACAGCTGATCCAGTTGAAAACAAGTGAGAAGAGAGAAATCAGGGGTCTGGGAAGAGGAGAGCAGCAGCTAAGCCAGTGCAGGTCTCCTTCTTAGTGCAAAGCTACTTTTCTGATGAGGAAGCTTTTCTCCAAAGCCCCCAGTTTAAAAAAGGGAAAGATGATGGAAACTGCCTTAGTTAATTGTCAGCTCACACCTTTCTTTAATGAGTTTCCTAGAAGTTTATGGTTAAGTTACCCTGGTGACTCAGGTAGGGTTTCCTTCAACTCCAGCTGAGACTGTCAGAATAGGAAAATGGGGGTCCATTTTCTGATTAATGAAAATAATAATTATATACAGATGAAAGCAAAGAGAGAAAGCAAAAAGCTTCCATGTTACTTTAAACAAAGAAGAGTTAAGGCCTTATCTTAACTATGCATTGGCACCGCAATGCGAAATGGTCATGCAAAATTAATTTTTAATGTGTTCAATTTATATTAAAAATTTCTGCAAGTGTGTGAATTTTTTTTCCAAGGCTGGAGTGCTACTTCATTTACAATATTCCCTGAAGGTGTTTTTTTTTAAAGAGACTCTTAAACTGAAGCCATTTTAAGGGTTTTATGAGACATTATGTGAGCTTTCATATGCAAGTTAGTCGTTAAGTACCAGATATTATATTCTGTAATATGCTTAAGTGATATTAGAGGCTGTATATAGCCTGCAGTAATGGCTATTGCTGCTTTTTTAATTTATCAAGAAAATGTTGCTTAAATAAGGAGCAAATCAATGCTGGGTTATACAAAATATAAATGTAAGGAAGTAACAGTATTTTTTATATACTTGCTTCTTCCAGCTTCACTGGAAGGGAAAAATACAACCGACTTTCATGACTTGTGTTGACAGAAATTGTAAGAAAAAAATAAATAAAATAGCATATTTCCAATAAGGGAACTGTTAAGAATACACAGAATGACCTTGAACAATGCATACCCATTGCTCCGCAGTGCTTTTTGATGGGTATAAATATGAATTTTATGCCCTAGATGATTGTTTTTTTGTATGCATTCTGGCATTCAAACAAAGTAAAATCTTTTACTTGGACTTAAACCAGTTAAGGCTTTGACTGCTCTGCCTGCAAAGGGACGTATTTGTATTAAGCTGGATTCATTGCTCAAGCTTTGAAAAGTATGGATAAAGCCCCCACCTGGTGAGTGAAATAGACTTAAAAAAATTAAAGACAAATTCTTGTGCAATGATCCTGCTACCTTGCAAACCAACCATCACCACTACCACTACCACCTATTTCATGATGTGGATAATTTTGCGGATGTTCAGTCTTTTAACAGGGTTCCAAACCGAGTTTTTGTTTGGCAAGAAATGAGATGTGACTAGTCACTGACAAGCTATGTATTGTATTCAGGGGCTTATCATTATGGACATAGGCATTGAACCTAAACCTAATCCAATTCTTATTTAAAAAAAATTATCTCAAAATAGTAGCTAACACTAAGCAAAATGAATTTGACAGTATGAAATTTATATTATACTTACATTTTCATATTAAAAGCAAATGATTCCTTAGCTGAGATTATAGCTTGAATTTAGATTTGACATATAAATTACTCTGTGGAAATATCAGCCGATTTTAGCTTCCCACTCTGCAAAATATGGTATAAGAAATCCATCTAGCTTTTGTTTATTAATGATTACAAGGATCTAGGATCTATAATCAAGACTCAAACTTTAAAATAAACAAAAACTATTAGCTCTCCCAATGGAAGAGTAGAAAGAGTTACAATTAATTATTTGGTAACCATTTTCTCCCACTATAGGCATTATCAACAAATATGTATTTTTTGAGAGGGACTTCTTAAATAGTATTTTAAATGTCACCAATGTGTTGTGGAAATTTCACACATTAAACCCACATTTACCTGTAATACACAAAAAGTTCAATTGGATTTTCCTTGACACTCTGTTTTGTGAGACCAATAACAAGAAAATAAGCCAATATACAAAACAATTTTCAGAGAATATTATAGGCTCAGTTCATGTTTGGAACTTCCATATTGTGATTATTTATTGACTAACTTTTATATTAATTCCACAAACATTTACCAAGGACGAACTGTATTCCTCACATAATGCTCTAAGATTCTGTGAGCTCCTAAATTGTCTTCAAAATCACTGACAAAAAAAGCAAATTATGCTTACTATCATTTAAACGGTCAGTGTATTTTTGGTTTCCCAATTCTTAAAGAATGATCATAAAGATCTTTTACATTATAGAGATAACTATCAGATAAACAGCATGCTTGTTTCTATTAGACCATGCTATGGCCAATACTTTCCTGAGTTTTCTGCTGTTATTTTCAGTCTTGGGAAGAATCTCACTCTATTTACTAACTGCTATTCTTGTCATTATTATTATTTTTTTAATGTCAACATTGGCAGGCAGAGTTTTCTATTTGCAACCCCTTCAAGATGTAGAAGGTTTGTATGTATTCACAAGTTTCCTGGTACCCCTGGGTCCCAGCAAATCCAAAGCTGCGCATTTAAAATGAAGACAATATTCCAACCTAGCATCCTGCCTTCCTCAGCCCAGCTGCAGATCTCTCTCCCGCCTTCATTCTCCGCTCTGTGTTATGATTAAATACATTTAAAATCAGAATCATCTTTTCCACTTGCCTTTCCTATCCCAGCTGCTGATTCCCACCCGATCCTTCTTTTGGAGTCAGATTTAATACGAATATTTAAAATCAAAATCATCTTCTGTTTCTTTGCCCTAGCCTAGCAGCTGCAGATTTCTACTCCGGGTACTGTTCTCAGTAGCTCACCAAAACGTTTCCCAGAAAAATAATATGAAGTTGTTTTTTCCCTCCAAAACTGCTAGTGTTTCTGTGGCCTTCCTGTTAACTTGTTTTCTTTTATAGGGATCATGAGCATGACCTTGGCAGAAGTTAAGTGAGTCAAATTGCTGTGTGTGTGTGTGTGTGTGTCGCTTTAAATTAATTAATATTGGTATAAAATGGCATGTAGGGCTGTCTTTACCATTCATTCTTATAGAATATATCTGAACACATGCACATACAGTACATTTTTTATCAATACAGGAGAAAAAAAAACCCGAATAGAGCTTAACTCTACCAGATTTTAAAATAAACATTCAGAAGAAATAAGGAGAAATAAGTGAATAAAGTTTTTTGGCAGAGAGTTTATTTATTTAGCAACAGAGATACAGTTGCTTACACTTTGTACAAATGTTTTATCTCTTTTTCCGTAGCACCTGTCCCTGAGTGAATAGAACCACATCTGTCTCATCTTGGCATAACAAGTACACATCTACATCTGTGAATGATGATTCCATTTTTGAAGGAAACAGTGTATACTTTTGCACTCCTGCAGTCTGGTGAAAAAAATGCACAATGGATTTTGTGTCTTGCAGGAAGGCTTCTAAATAGTGAATAGAAAGTTTGGAACTGGTACAAAAATATTGAATTCACAATCTAAGAATGCTATGAATTTTACCTATATCTGGATATGCATATTGTACATGTAAATGTATATATATTTTTATTAACACAAATTATCAGATAAAAAAGGATGTACTTAGTAGAAGGTATAATTTAGGAAAGAAAATGCTTTAGTAAACACTTCATTATTTTACAAGCTCATAGAATGGTAATGGTTTGCATATTGCTTCAGTAATATTTTCTGAAGGAACAAGATTAATTTTAGGGAAGGGAGAATTCGAGGTCTTAATTGATACCAATTAGAGTTACTGACTGTGATAATTTAGGGCATTTGATATTATGCACACTTCAAATTTAATACAAATAACCAATCTCTATGCAGAATCCTCTAATAATTAATGAACAGAGTAAGGGGAGGTGGTGGATCTTGGAAGCCATAACTTCAGAACCAAAGAAGAAGATACAGTTCTGAAGATATAAAAATTTTTATTTCTCCTAAACCCATACTAGTTGCGATGTTCTCTATTTGAAATCGGAAATGTGGCTATTGCTCATTCTCTTTTTCATGCTCTGCTCTGTACATCCACTCTAGTCTCTTGATTCTAGTTCATTTCATTCCATTCTTCTACAATCTTGTTGCAATTCACCATCATCTCACCATTTGAGATTTTGCAAAAGCCTCCAAACTGACCTGTCCGCCTGAAGACTAGCTCCTCTCCAATCTCTACTCCCACAGCAACCGGGAAGAGCATTCTTGAACTCACCTCTGATCTTTCATTTCCCTGCTTAAAGTCCTTCAATGGATCTTTATTACCCTCATGAGAAAGCCCAAACTCACTCCCTCATGGTTGTTTACAAGGTCCTCACAAATTGTCATTGTGAGGCTGGGCAACCTCAACTCTTTGCAGCTCCCTCTGTCCCTCCACACTACCTCCAGCCATTGATGAATTATTTTCGGTTCTTGAAACCTCGAGACTCTTTCCATGTTATTGTGGGTTTTCCCTCTCTGTCTCTGTCTCTCTCTCATACACTCACCTCTGAACTTTTTGATATGTTATTCCATGTGCCTGCAACAGTTTTCCGTTCCATCTTTTCCCTGCTGGCCCTCCACATTACTCTACTGCATAGTAGCAAGCGGCAGTGGGTGAAGCTATGTAATATTTTTCATAGCTATATAAATATTTATATATATAAATATAGTTATACTATATAACAATAGTTGTGACACAAGTGGCTACAGGAATTATGAACTCAAGCTTCATGGCCTTCTTATTTTTTTCTGGATGCCTATTTATTGGGTGCAGAACATTGACTTAGGCACTGTGAGAATATTTTAAAAATGCTCAAAAGTTTGGAATACTCCAGGGAATAGTGAACGGATATAAGAAGGTGTGCTGGTATACAAAACAGGAGTGACACAAACAGGGCTTACAGGAAATAGAAAATTATTTTTCTGTTTGGTGCAAAGAGTGAAGATAGTTCCCTTGACATATTATTATCTTTTAATATGCCATTATCTCACATTAATTTTTGTCCACAAATAAAATAGCTAGGTTTTTGATAATGCTGATGTAATGATTTGAATCTTTCTGAGATAATCCTTTAGGTGATTCTGTAATCTCCCTAGTTACCATTTCCCAGAACTTCACAGGTCTTGCATCTATGAATCTTAGCTTTATTCCTCTTACTTCTCTGAAAGTCTATTTATTTTTTCTTGATCACTCCACGGTGAGAAGCAGGAACATCTGCTCTCCACGGCTGTCTGTTCTTAGCGCTAAAGAATCCTGTATCTCACTTACCATTCAAATAACACTAGGTTCTCGAAGGAAAAACTGTGGCTGCGAACTTAACTGGGTTTTGTTTTGATTTCAGGGACACCACTGGTCCCAGGGCAGTTGCTGCACTGTTGCCTCATCATCTCTTAACTTCCTGTGAGACCTTCCAACTGCTCTCAAATCCTCTATACTTTGTTCCTTGGGTTGGCATTGCCTCAATGTGTCTGCAGTGCTGACCATTGGCATGCACCTTCTCATGTATTTTTTTTCATCTAAAGGTGAGAAGAGCAAACTGCGTTAATTTACCCGCACTTCCTGGGTGGTCACACCTTCCTTTTCTCTCCTACCTGGCCAAACCCAGCTGCCATCTGTTCTCCTAAGCACCCCAGGCCATCCTGGGCTTGACCATACACTATGGTGTTACAGACAGAAAAATGAGCTGGGATAGAAATCTGAAATTCTTTCTCTATAGATGTCTAATTTCCTGTGTTCTGTTCATTGCAGTCAGTTTGTATATGTATGCTTTAAGTTTTCTTTTGCTCATTTTTATCACGAGAAAAGAATTTAAAAAACAATCAAGAGGGTTATATAATGTGTATTATTTATTGATAGCATTCTAGACTTTTAGATAAACATATACACAGTCAGTTTTTTAAAATGTATATTATACACCCAAGAGAATAAAAAGAGTTATTCCAGTCTAGTGGGAAGATTATTTATTTAGGGTATTTTTCAAAATATGTTACTCCATTAGTTTTACTGGTCAGTCGAGTGTGAATTTAGATATTTTAAAAATATTAGGTATTTTAAAAAGAATGTAGATAAAAAGGATTTTTATCTGCCAGATATATTTTTTTCTCATTTTAGACATGCCTATCATTTACAAATTCCTCAGATTTCTCAGCTGATCCCTGATGTTATGTCAGAGTTAACAATGCTATCTAGAAAAAAAATCTGCAATAAAATACCCAATAATGAACAACGAGCATTAAAAGTTGCAGGAGAGACTTTGGCTCATTTGTTTAATGGTCAACATAATTTTACTTCTGGGAAGAAAAGAAGCATTGGTGCCAGTAGACACCACATATATGTATATCCTGCTTAGTCATTTTTAACCTCAAGTACAATGATTTCAATTGTTTTAATTCAAAATTACTATATATATTCAAACACAGAATTGATCTATCAAATTTCATTTAATAAATCTTAAATGTAGTAGACTTTTTCTTTATTTTTCTTTTTTTGACAATTTGAATAATCAGCAAATATTTACAAGGATTGCCATTCAAATTCTAAATTCAGGAATATAATAAAAAATTATGTTAGGCTCAGGGGATTTTTCTTTTTGAGTGAAGATAAGGTTGTACTTTTGAAAGCTTGAATATGTATTTACTTTAGTTTTCTCTAACTGAAGGAAGAGAGATGCTGAGGAACAGGAAAAATTAAAATCAGGATTAAGTTATTATTCTCAGTTAAGTCTAGAAAACATAATAAAGTTCTATGAGTAAAATAAAGTAAAATCCTTCTAATTCCTTGTGACCATGAAGTCATCTTCATTTGATATTATATCTGCCAGTAGTATAGGTGGAAATAGTGTATATCTATGAGTATATTCAATGAGGCATTTATAAAGTAGCTGATGCTACGGTGATATGTCTAATTATAAGTAACTATAAAGGGTTTATTGGAATTGCTCTACATTTATCTCCTATTTATGTGGATTCGTGGATTTAACTGTAATTAGTTTACTCTTGCTAGTATCAACATGGTTAGCTAAAGTCTTCTGACGCTAGGTGTGTAACTTAGGCTGATTTTCTTAACGTCTATAGGTCTCAGTCTCCTCTGTAAATGTAAATGATACTCGTTCTATTTGTATCAAATCAAGGGTCAGAAAACTATAGCCCAAGGGCCAAATTCAGTCTGCAACCTATTTTGGGGCAAGCCAGGAGCTAAGAATGGTTTTTACATTTGTAGTGGGTAGTAGAAAGAAAAAAAAAACAAAACACTTATCAGCAACAGCTACAATAAAAGCAAAGAAGACTGCAAGTCTATATGACCTATGAAGCCTAAATATTCACTATTTGGCCATTATAGATAAATTTTCCAACCCATACATTATACTATAAAGTTATTTTAAAGATTAAATGAGATGGTGCATGTAAAATGGTTGACAGGATGCCAGGCAAATGGGAATAGCTCACTGAATGTCACTTTTTATCAGTTTAGGTACTACCCATAAGAAAACGATATTAACACTCTTCTTAAGGGGTCCTTCAGTTGGTAGAGTTCCATTTAATTTGTGTGATCTCATACTCTGTCTCACTGTAGTACAGTCATGCACCTCACAACATTTTGGTCAATAATGGACCACATTTACAATGGTGGTCCCATAGATTATAATGGAGCTGAAAAATTTCTATTGCCTAGTGATGTCGTAGCCATGATGAAATCATAGTACAACACATTCATTACTCATGTGTATGTGGTGATGCTCGTGTAAACAATCTTACTATGCTGCCAGTCATGTAAAAGTATAGCACATATGAGAGCTGTCTGGAAAGTATCCAGTAATTTTCATAATACATGGCTGGATACTTTCCGGACAGCATTCATACAATTATGTACAGTACATAATACCTGATAATGATAATAAACAACTATGTTACTGGTTTATACATTTACTGTTCTGTACTTTTTATTGTTATTTTAGAGTGTACCCCTTCTACTTATAAAAAAAGTTAACTATAAAACAGCCTCAGGCAGATCCTTCAGGAGGTATTCCAGAAAAAGACATTGTTATCATAGAAGATAAAAACTCCATGCATGTTATTGCCCCTCAAAAACTTCCAGTGGGACAAGATGTGGAGGAGGAAGGTAGTGATATTGAAGATCCTAATCCTGTATAGGCCTAGGCTAATGTGTGTGTGTTTTTGTCTTAGTTTTTAACAAAAAAGTTTAAAAGACTACAGGTATGGTGACACATGCCTACCGTCCCAGCTGCTTGGTAGGCTGCGTAGGAGGATAGCTTGAGCCCAGGAATTCCAGGCTGTAGTGCACTGTGATTGCTCTTGTGAATAACCAGTTCACTCACACCTGGGCAACATAGTGAGACCCCCATCTCTTAAAGAAAAAAAAGTAAAAAAAAAAAATTAAAAATTAAAAAGCTTAAAGAATAAGGATATGAGGAAGGAAAAATATTTTTGTACAGTTACAATGTGTTTGTGTTTTAAACCATGTTATTATAAGAGTCAAAAAGTTTAAAAATTAAAAAGTTTATAAAATAAAACAATTACAATAAGCTAACATCAATTTGTTATTGTAGAAAGAAAATTTTTATAAATTTATTGTAGCTTAAGTGTGCAGTATAAAGTCTACAGTAGTGTACAGTAATGTCCTAGGCCTTCACATTCACTTGCCACTCCCTCACTGACTCACCCAGAGCAACTTCCAGTCCTGCAAGCTCCATTCATGGTAAATGCCCTATACAAGTGCATCATTTGTTATCTTTTATACTGTATTTTTACTATACCTTTTCTATGTTTCAAAATGTTTAGATACACAAATACTTACCACCGTGTTACAATTACCTACATTATTTAGTACATGCTGTACCAATTTCTAGCCTAGGAGCAATAGTCTATACCATATAGACTAGATGTGTAGTAAGCTATACCATCTAGGATTGTGTAAGTACACTCTATGATGTTCTCACAATGAAGAAATCACCAAAGGACACATTTCTTAGAATGTATCCCCATTGTTAAGTGATGCCCAACTGTACCATCTTGTGCTAGATAAAATTAAAAGGCCTTTTTTTTTTGAAGGATGCTAAAGATTCTCCTTTTTAAAGAAAGCTTAACAATGTTTATTTTCTGACTTATGTTTGTTTATTTAGATAATTAATTTTGTTATATTTTTAATGCAACTCTAATGTGAGAAACTATCTTGGGAGAAGGGATACTGGAGATAGGTTCATAAAAACATGTCAAAGACCACTGCAAAGGAAATAACTTAATGTTCTTTCTCTCTGTGTGTGTTGTTTTTATTTCTCTTGCAAAAGAAAGAATTTTAGTCACTAGATTTTTTTCTTTTTCTGAAGAGAGGTTTCAATTTGGAAATAGTGATGTTTTCCCAAAGGGGGAAAAAGTTGGAAGGCAAGATATGAAAGGGAAATAAGTTTATTGTTTTGTTTTTTTTTTACCTTCAGAGAATGCAGAACATTAAATCTCATGCTTTCTGAATGCCCTGGCAATCTTACATAAGCCCACCATAAACTAAGTTTCATACAAGCAAACATCCCTCCCTTCCTTAAACATTAGATTAAAATGCATTAATAAAATAACTTTTGTTAGCAGTTCTGGTGGTAGAACACTGTGGATCCCAGCCAATGGGTCCTTGGGAATGCCATCACGAGAGGACCCAGCCAGCTGGAGGAAAGAGCAGTGGAACCTGCTTAGGTCAGAATCTTGTTTGGATTCAACCTTGAATTCAGCTAAATGTGTGGGAAACAAAACAAAACAAAAAAACAAAAATTAAGGATCCATCTCTCTCCCCACCCCCCCCCCAAATTAAATAAATAAAGTAGGAAAACCAGCAGCGGTTTACATTAAAAGGAATAGCCTTAAAACAGACCTGATCTGGTCAGGCAGTAGTAGTAGGATTTGTAAGGGCTATGGCTGGGTAAAAATGAAATAGGCCGTGAATTCCCCACCAAATTCCTTTGCAAATAGAATTTCAGCATTTTTGCCAGGGCTTTCCCTGTTCCTCTGAATCCTAATGGCCAAGCCACAGGATCTTGGAGCCCTTACTTAAAAGAATTATCACAAACCTGTGAACATTGTGAACCTACATTTAATACTAAAAAGCATCAGTTGTGCTCTCTATTAAAGGATTAATCTATGAACATTTTTGTTACAAGCTTTTCCACAGAAGGAAAGAAAAATGATGATGGATCGTCTAAGTTTTCAATAAGATGGAGAAAATCATTCCATCTATCCGTGATTTGGAAAGTGTACCACGACCACTATCTTTAGGGTCAAACTTAGGAGAAGGGGAAACAAGATGGTGCCAGAGGGATTCACGTAGGTAGAAGATCAAATCCCAGAAGTGAAGCAGACAGAAGACTGAGGTTGATCACAGTGGGTCATACAGGGTGCACCCCAGAAGGACTGTGGGAAGAACCCGTGCTAATAACCCTGCTAGATAAGGTCAGTTCCCATTCGTGACACCCAACTTTGAAATGACAAACTGATATTCCTCAAATTGCTGCTGCATCTTTTGCGTTCAGCAGCACTCTAGCTACTGCTACTACCATGAATCCTAAACTTGAGAACGCATATACATTTCTGAAGCTTTAGGACTGTGGTGAGGACATTGCTCCTCGTTTAATCTGACCTGAACTCACAGCATGATTCTTAAAAAATCTTCTTTCTCAAAACTGTCACTCTTAGAAATATTTCAAGATATTTCTGCTGATCAACTTGGTATGAGTTTTATTTATTTTTCAAATGATTAGTTAGGTAGATCAGCTAAAGCACATTTAAAGACAAAATATTGTTATGTGATCTCATTTTGCATCTTGATCCTTATTTTTGCCTTCACTTTGCAATGCATCTACCCTGGACCCACTCTATGACCTGGCAGTTCTTACACTAGGGTCTGACTTTTTAGGACACAGGGCTACTTCTTTTGTTATAAACATACAATAGGGACAGAGGAAGGGCACAGAGGAGAAGTAAGATGGCATGTTGCCCCCCAAGACTGGAATCACTGCTCCTTTGAAATGGGAAGATTCAAGGTTCATTTCAAACCTACTGGTAATCTCTAAATCTATCATTGTATGTTGTTCTCTATATAAAGAAAGTCCCACAGAAAGGCTGGACTTATGTTAAGTATCATAGCAAGAAATATTTCCTACTCATCCATCCCTGAGAATCTGAACTGTGCCTCCAGAAAAATCTCAGAGCCTTCTTTCTAGAGGAAATATCTGCCTCAGGATATGCCTTTAAATCATTTTAATAAGTATATAAATGCTAGCATATGACTAAACTGTGAAATGCTAAATATTGGGTTGGTTTCCTTTTAAATGTCCACATGTACTACAATTTTAAAGGAATAAAAAGAAAAAGAAAAGGCAGGCATCTGGGAAATGGTCGTATTTGTCGGAACACTTGGTAAAGAATAGCTAACTATTTCTGAAGAAAGTCCTCAAGGTGCCACAGCGCACAGGGCCTGGCAGCAGGAACTGTCCCAAAGCAGATGACAAGGCTCACCAATTTTCAGAGCTGCCCCTACATACTGCATGTGCCATCCGTCAATACCAGACCAGGTCTCGTGCTGTTAGTATCACCTCCAGAGGCAAATCCCTTTATTTTTTTCTGTCCTTTACTTCTTTACCTTCTCCCGTGCTTCCTGCTTCTCTTCTCCTTCTGTCTAATCTTTCTCTTCCTCAAAACATTTTCCGGGATTTAGAAAGTTGAGGTTTAATGTGGCTTATAGATTTGAAAGCTGGCAAAGATTGCTTTTGGCTGACTTTCATTTTCTAATATGTTTGATGCAATATAGTAGTCCATGAGTTTGTAAAGGAGTGTCGACATAGGTAGAAAAGGGATGAAGAGAGAAAATAAACATCTATTACTTGTTGGCTGTGTGCCAGGAACTGAGCAAACTACTCTATATCCATTAACAGTGTTGCACTTAATGATCATACCGACTCCGTGAGGTAAATACTATCTTTTTATTTATCAAATAAGAGAGAAGTTTTAAAATTATAAATATGCCCAAGATCATGCAGTTTGTAAGTAGCAGAGCTGGATATGAATCCACGTCTGTCCAACTCCAAAGTTTATACTCTTTCAGGTAAAAATACATAGAAAAGGCTTATATGAGTTTGCAGACAAAGGAATATCATAGGGAAATTCCATGAAATATATTACTTCTTGTTTCTTAGAATAATAAATACCTGACAGTTCTGCTATATGCGAGGCTCTGCACTAAACACTATCTATGTAATATGGAATAAGACAAAGTCTCTGTTCCCTAGGAACTTGAATTCTACTAGGGCAGGCAAAGAATGAATAGTTAGGTAAATACATAAATAATTCTGGATCCAGATAGGAACTAGACAAGACGAGATGCTGGACGATGACTGGGAGGCGATGGAGACCCACTTCTATTAGGTGGTCAGGGGAGGCCTCTCTAAGGGAATGACATTTATGCTGAGCTGTGAAGGATGAAAAGGATCTGGAGGACTTGCCAAGAGTTGGAAGATTCGTGTCCCAGGCAGAGAGAACAGAAGGCCAGGGTGAAAGGACTAAGAATAGGGAGAGAGGTAAATCGGCAGGAGCCTGATGGTGCTGAAATGGATGTGTACCTTAATGTACCGGTATTTATCCTAAGTGGAGTGGAAAGCCATTGAAAAGTTTGATGCAGAGGAGTCATATGATATGATCTGCATTTGAAAGGAACCTATCTGGCAGCTGAATGTCTCTTTCCATCTAGTACTCTAGGAAACAAAAATGTGTCTTACAGCTCCATGTTATGACATTTGAGAGGATTGAAGCCAATTATGAGTTTTAGTGTTCTTTCCTTATTCTAAATGGGTTACTTAGTTTAAATGCCATTGCTTTCCTCTTATGTGTATAATAGTAGATAAGCAAGTTATAACATCTGAGATTACAAAATGGATATTTAGCTCAAAATGCCCTTGCCTCTGTCTTCCCTGTGTGACAGTGGGTGAACAACGGTGACCACCTTCCCATTGGTCAGTGCCTCTGTATGATCTATGTGAAAGGGTCTTTGGGGCTATTTAGTGTCATGGTCCTACTGAGGACATTTTTGACTGATTAAAACACTATGTAGTATAGTTGATAAGAGAATGGTTCTAGAACTGCACTGTTTTATTTTGAATCCTGGCTCTGCCAGTTACTAGCCAGGAATCCTTGGGTGAGTTACTTAATTTGTCTATGTCTCAGGTTACTCACCTCTCATGTGGCGATAATAATAGTGTCTACCTCAGGTGATTATTGTGAGGATTAAATGAATTAAAACTTATACAGCACTTGGAACCGTGCCTGGAACATAGTAATCAACGAATAAGTGCTAGTTGAATCTAAAATGGTCAGATTAGAGCAGGGATTAGGCTACTCTTAGTGGTAGTCTGCCAAGACTTGCTTTATCATCCCTTTGCAAGTGGACAAAAAGGTAAACACTCCTTTTCCAATAATGAGGTGTTTGTAGGTCAATGAGATTGTAGATAGTGGGAAAACTACTTGAAAGAAAGAGAAGAAGGGAAAAAAAAATAACCAGGGTACTCTGGAGAACATCAATATTTAGGAAAAGGAAGAAGGGCAGTAAAAATAGATCACCAGAAAGAATGTGCTAAAAAGGCAGAATGACAACCAGGTGGAAGTAGGGTTAGAGTGACAAGGGTTAACAGACCAAGGATGGGAAACGCAAAGAGATCAGCAGAAGAGTGGTCAAAAGAGGTCACCATTGACTGTACCATTAGGACTTTTTGACCTTTGTTCAGGTGATTTTGGGGCAGACTTAGGACAAGCAGTTGGATTGTAGCCAGTGATTAATGCCTAAATAGTAGGTGAAGAATGATAAACAAGTCTTCAGGTAGGAAAAGGGAAGGAGAGAGGTAGTAGCTTTGGAAGGAAGCTGGAATTATGTGAGTGTGTGCGTGTATACACTAAAAACATATTGGGAGAATGAGGACGTATTTGTAAGACAGAAATATAATGCAATGGAAGAGAAAATACAAACATCTAAAACTAAAGACAGTGAATTTTCTAAAGGAAGATGTAATAGACTCTGAGTACAAAAGAGGCGGTTCTGAACACTTTGCCTGGCTTTGTGTCCTATCTCCAGCACTTCCTATGGCCATGAGAATGCTGCCAAAGCTCTCTGTGCCTCAATTTCCACATCTGTAAAATTGGGATAATAGTAGAATGTACCTCAGGTGGTGGTGATAGTATATTATGACTGGGCAAGTCCCGAGTATATAGTAAGCGGAATAGATGTCATAGCTATTTTTGTAAAGAAAGGAAAATGACATTTGAGATAAAAAGATGAGTCAGTAGAGGAATAACTTAGCTGTGAAACATAAGGAAGGGAATTTGAGAAAATGCTTAACTGAAACCCTCCACTTTCTCAATAAATAAGAGGAAAAGTTCTCTTCTGACAATGATGAGGGCAGACAGGGGGTTTGTAATTTAGAGAACTTGTAAAATATGAGTGTGTGTTCTGGAAAATGACAAACAATTAAGAATTAGGTGATTAAGAAGGACTGAGGGCCCAGCCGAGGGTGATATAAAACACACTTATCAAAGAACCAATGTGCCTGTTCGTGAGATTTTCTCCCGCAGGTTTTCTCAGCTGGTGGAGCCTCAGAGAGTAATTCCAGGAGGTGTCTTAGCCAGGATATGCTGGGTTATGCTGCAGCAACCCCCTTACAGGGTCTGTACAGATCAGAAAGGGGGGGGTGGCATGGGGGATCTGTTCCCCACAATCATTCAGGGATCCATTCTACCAGGGATGCCACCACTTACTAATTTTTTTTAATTATTGTATTATTATTGTCTTTTTACTTCTTTCTTATTTTAAAATATACATAACGTAAAATTTAACCATTATCAAGTGTACAATTCAGTGGCATTAACGACATTCACACTGTTGTGCAGACATCCCTATGATCCATTTACAGAACTTTCTCATCACGCTGAACTGAAACTCTGTACCATTAAAAATGGTAACTTCCCATTACACCCTCCTCCAGCCCCTGGTAATCACTATTCTACTTCCTGTCACTATGGATTTTAACAGTGTTAGGTACCTCATATAAGTGGAAACTTACAATCGTGTTTTTTCCTTTTGTATCTCCATCATTTCACTGAACATATTGTTTTCAAGATTCATCCAGGTTGTAGCATGTATTAGAATTCCATTTCTTTTTAAGGCCGAATAATATTCCATTGTAAGTATGGACCATGCTTTGCTTATCTATTCATCTGTCCATGGGCACATGGATTTTTTTCCTCCTGTTAGTTATTGTGAGTAATGCTGCTATGAATACTGGTGTACATATATCTTTTTGAGTCCCTGTTTTCAATTCTTTTGGGTATATACATAGATAGAGGTAGAATTGCTGAATAATATGGTAGTTCTATATTTAAATATTTGAGTAACTACCACAGTGTTTTCCACTGTAAATGTACTATTTTACATTCTCACTAGCAGTAATTTTATATATGTGTGTGTGTGTGTGTGTGTGTATCTCTCTCTCTTTGTCTCTCTCTATATATATATGTCCATCAAGACCAAGTGGACTTTATTTTAAAAATGTAAGTTTACTTTAGTGGCCAAAAATTAATCAAGTCCCTTACCATATTAACACACTATAAAAACAAGCAAAACGATATGACATTCTCAAAAAAATGCAGAAAAGGCATTCGATTAAATTTAATACCCATTCATGATTAAAAAAAAAAAAGGAAGTCTCAGGTCTCAGGAAACTAGGAATAAAAACAAACTTCTTCAGTTGGATAAAGAGCATTCACCTAAAAACCAAAATCTTTTTTAGTGGTAAAATATTGAATGCTTTTCTGATAGGATGTGGAACAAGGCAATGATCTTACTTTACTTCTATTCAATAATATAGCAGATGTTATAACAAGTGTAGTAAAGCCAGAAAATAAATAGAAAGTGTGATGATTACAAGGGAAAAGTAAAACTGCCTTTTTTGTAGATGACTGTGGCATTGAAAATCCTGGTTCTATAAAATAATACTGGAAATAATAAGTGATTTTAGCAAGGCCCAGTATACAAGGTCATTAAAATAAACCAATTGTATTTTTACAATAAATATAATTGAAAAAAATTGTAGCAAATAATTATAAAAAATATAATTGTTTTAACAATAATAAACTTTGGAATAAAATTATCAAAAGATATATAAAACCTCTATAATAAAATCTCCAAAATGTTGCTGAGGTAAATTTAAAGGGGCCTAAAAAATGAAGAGATACCCTATGTTTGTGGATTAGAAAACTCAATGTTGTTAAGATGTCACTTTTCCCTAAAGGATTTGCAGATTTGATGCAATCCCAATCAAAATCACACCAGGTAATTTTTGTAGAAATTAACAAGATAATTCTAAATTTTGTGGAGAAATACAAAAGACCTATATAGATTAGTTGAAACAAATTTGACAAAGAAAAACAAAGTCATAAATTTTAGGCTGCCTGATTTTAAGAATTATTTTAAAGCCAAGCTAATCAAGATTGCATAGAATTGGCATAAGAATAGATATATAAATCAATCAAACATAATATAGAGTTCAAAAATAAATCTATTCATACCTGTCTGATTGATCTTAGACAAAAGTGTCAAGGCAATTTAATGGAGAAAGGATATTAATTTTCAACAAATGGTTCTATAGCAACTGCATGAATACATGGAATAGAATTAACCTTAACCTCTACCTCACAAGACACATAAAAAATTAGAGATGGATTGTAGACCTAAAAGTAAAAGCTAAAATAATAAGCTTCAAGAAGAAATTATCAGAGAATATCATTATGAGCTTGTGATAGGCAAGGATTTTTTTTGGCAAGCAAACAAAGAGCCACAATCATAAGAAAAATTAAATTTAAAAATTTGGCTTCATCAAAATGGGTTTTTAAAAAAGTGTCCATCAAAAGATACCTTAAAGAAAAAGACAAGCCACAGACTGGAGAAAATATTCATAATGCTTATATCTGATAAAGGATATGTATCCAGAATATATAAAGGATTTCTATAAATCATTGATAAAAACTTAACTCATCAATACAAACAGGCAAAATAATTGAACATCCACTTACCAAAAGATATGGCAGGCCAATTAGCACATGGAACAATTCTCCACTAGGGGCAAATAAAAATGACTTCATGGCCGGGCGCGGTGGCTCATGCCTGTAATCCTGGCACTCTGGGAGGCCGATGCGGGAGGATCGCCTGAGCTCAGGAGTTGGAGACCAGCCTGAGGAAGAGCGAGACCCCATTTCTACCAAAAATAGAAAAAAAAAATTAGCCAGGTGTGGTGGTGCACACCTGTAGTCCCAGCTACTCTCCAGGCTAAGGCAGGAGGATTGCTTGAGCCCAGGAGTTTGAGGTTGCAGTGAGCTATGATTATGCCACTGCACTCTACCTAGGGCGACAGAGGGAGACTCTGACTCAGAAAAACAAAACAAAACAAAATAAAACAGAAAACTGTAAAAAAGATAAATAAAGATTAAAAATAAAAAAATAATAAATAAAAACGACTTCATGACCATTTGAAAAGATAAATTAAAGCCTGATGGCACTGAATATTTGTGAGGGTATGGAGCAACTAGAACTTTCACACATTACTTTTGGGACTACAGAATAAGATAACAGTGGTGCACTGAAATGTTTATGGCAACTTATTCACTATAGCTCCAGACTGAAAGTAACTCAATACCCTCAAGAGAAAAACAGAGAAGTTCTGATATATTCGTATGATGGAATACTACTCAGCATTATGCAAGGGTAAACCACTGGATAATGAACAAGAAAGCTGAAGGATTAAAAACGGTGATTGAATAAAAGAATCCAGACACAAAACAGTACATACCATGTGATACAGTTTATATAAGTTTCAAATACAGGCAAAAGTGGTCTCTGCTGACTACAGGCAGAGCATTGGCTGCCTGTGGAGGCTGTGGCATGACTACATGGGAGCGGTGAGGAACTTTCCGGCATGATGGAAATGTTCTGTATGTTGAATACACGGGTGTATATATTTGTCAAAAATAATTGAACGCACACTTAAGATATGCACATCTCACTGTATAAAAATTAATTTTAGAAACTTGTCCAAGCTTGGCTAATAAATAAGAACGACAGGGACAGGAAGAGGTGCCTCTTATTTCCGTCACATTGACTTTTGTGCCATTCCCAGGACGTGGACCCCTTTCACACGACTTCCCGTCCTCTTCTCAACTCTAAATGGCCCATGACGTTTGCACTCCTTCCTTTTGATCCAGCTCCCTCACACGGCAATCTCTGCTCTTCATTTTTATTTTATTTTTTTATTTCTGATACTTCTCTTCAACTCTCCTCTTTCTCCATCCTAAGACCTTTTCTCATACCCATTATTCCTATTAGGGTGGGAGTGACAAAAAGTGTGTTAAAATCTTGCCTTTTGGCCAAATATTTATTTTTTTATGTACATGAAATCCTAGAGTTCAGAATGAAGTAGCCTAAAAGTATTTTGTGTCATCAAAGCTGGAAACTTAGAATTTTATCCTGTATTTTTGAATCAATTTCTCAACTAATACTGAAATCATTCTGTGGGAGAGTTTCATGGGCCTGGAGATATACTGAAGAGTTTTCATCTGGAAAGAAGCAGGTAGACCTTACTTGGCAACGTAATAAATGTACATAAACAAAAAGGCTGATGTCTCTGAAGGGAGGTAAGTTTTCTAAAGAATATTTCCTCTCCCTTTTTTCTCTTCCATACATTTTATCATCTATTCTACCCCTGAAAAATCACTCTAGTGTAGCTCCTCAATTCTATACCTGGTCCGTTGATCTTGCTGAAGTCTGTCCTGCCTCTCACTTGCCCCAAGATGGCTCTTAATCTGTCTCTGTGACTCCAACTGGATCCATCTCCTCTTTTGACACTTTTCCTTTCCCTAATCACCCTCTAACTCACTCTCTTCCAACCTCTAACCAGACCAACAGTGGGTAGTTTAGAAGTAGACTATACTCTTTTGTGCTCTGTACCTTACATAGGCTATTCCCTCTTTTCAGAAAGCTGACACCCAGGCCCTGACTCCATCAAGATCCAAGTAGCTAACTAAACAATTATAGGAAGCCTTGGTCTGCTCTCTCACCAGTAATCCTAGCACTTTGGGAGGCTGAGGTGGGAGGATTGCTTGAGACCAGGAGTTCAAGACCAGCCTGAGCAAGAACAAGACCCTGTCTCTACAAAAAAATAGAAAAATTAGCCAGGTGTGGTGATGTGTGCCTATAAGTCCCCACTACTTGGGAGGTTGAGGCAGGAGGATCATGCCTGGGAGTCAGAGGTTGCAGTGAGCTATGATGACTAACGCCACTGCGCTGTGGCCTGAGAGACAGAGCAAGACCCTGTCTCAAAAAAATTAAAATTAAAATTAAAAAAAATAACTAAACTTTACCCAAGGGAAATGTTTTTTGTGTGTGTTTACTGTGTTTTTAATTTTTTAAAAATTTTTCATCTCCTTCCTTTATTTACACACATATACACACATGGAAAATCATAAAAGTTATTGCAAGAAAGTACAAAAAGAACTAACATACATGGGTATTTCCTCTGAATTGAACATTTTTGTCTTTTATTTTTTATGAAATAGATTCTGAAGCAATGGTCCTCATTGTTAAGAAACTGATGAAGTAAAAACTGGCTTTACCTCAGGAATCTTACTTGTAAAACAAAAGTAGAAAGGCTTTTCTTTAATATTCTTTTAAAAAGATGATTTTCTTTATCCAGTTGACTAGTGTGCAACTCACTGGCCCACTTTTAACATGATGAGGATAATAGGTACGTTTAGGTTGGTATCAAAATTAAAGTCTAAAATCTGCATCTAAATTATGAGTTGCGTGCTTGTGAGAAATTTCCTAACTGGGACTGCTTCCAAAAGCACTTCACTGTAGCTTCACGGAATTTTCTCAACTGTTTTATTTGTTCCTTCTCTACACCTCTTCCCTGGTGCAGAGAGGCACATCTGTCTGTTTTCTGCCTTATCAAGCATGCATCTACATCTGCGAGGAAAACTCCACTTCCTTGGCTAAAAACCTGTATCTGATTGTGGTAATAAAGCTCTACTTCCTCAGTTCAAAACATACATCAGACAAGACCAATTACTCCAAATGACTCATAGTAACAGGCAAAGCAATAGTCGTCTTTTCAAAGCCTTTGAACTTCTACCGCTTCAAAGGTGTACTAAAATGTGGTTATGAGGCGATTGTCTAAAATTGCCAAATTACCAGTTTCCAAGCTTGAACATTTGTTATTTTGCGTAACTAGACAAAGGAAATCAGTGAGATTACCTACCAGGAGGAAAAGAGACCAAAAAAAAAAAAAAAAAAACCCAACACACACACACACAAACCCAGGATAGACAAAAAAGTCACTATGACATAGATGAGGCTGGTGGCATTATGTCCCCTAAGCAAAGGACCGGAAAGGGTTTTAATTAACTAGTGTTATAATTAAGATACTAAGATGAACAAGCGCGTAATTTTTATTCTTAATCTTGCTCTGAAAAACATAAAATATATTATTCTGAGAATTATCAATGAATACATTTTTCCTTTAAAGGAAGCCACTGTCTGGAAGTTCTGCTTGATACTTTGAATTCTGGCAAAGAATTTCCTGATGTTCACCTATGTGTCCAAAGTGTCAACAGTGGTGAATAGTAGTCAAAACTCATCATTGCCTGCCAGCTGTTTGGGAACTTGTACATATTGAATTTGTGGCCATAATTGTTCCTGTCCTTTTTCCAGGAGTAAATTTAGCAGTGACTTTCTTCAAGGGTAACATTTTCTATATGTTTATCACATTTCTGCCATATCTTTTATTAGCAAAAAAGGCTTTTTATTTTATCTCTTACAAACATCTTTAAAATTCCTACCTTCTTTATAAAACCTCTTTCTAAGAAATGTAGGTTATACCGAGAGAGGCAGGAAAGCATAGTGGTTATAGGCATGTTCCCTAGAGCCAGATGCCTGGTTTCAAATCCTGGCTCTATCCATGTGTCCAGCTGGATCATTTTGGGCAAGTTACTTAACTTCTCTCTGTCTTAGTTTCTGCATTTATGATATGGTGATAAAATAAGGGTACCTACCTCAAGGGTTGCTTTGAACATTCAATACATTAATATTTATAAAACATTTTAAGCAGTTCCTGGTACATTGCAAGCATTATATGTGTTTTGTAAAGATGACGAATGTATATATTTAAATTACTTTTTAGAGCTTGAATAAATTGGTGGCATAATTTTTTTGTTTAAAAAAGTGAGAAAATCCGTTAAAGGAACATGTTTAAACTCACTGCCTGAGTTTAAGGAGTAGCTGGTAGCCAAAATGAGCAGTTTTTCTGTAATCCAAACCACACAGAGCCTCTAAAGGTCTCACCTACCTGAGAGAGTCCGGAGACCTATACTGAATCAAGTAGACTAAGCTTTGCCTCAAAATACTTTTGCTTATTTTCTTAGATTGTCATCCTTTTTAAAAGAGGAGCAAAAAATTCCCAAGCCTTGAAAACACACTCTTTGCAGCAATAAATGAGTTATTTTAGTGGACTGATATTATTCACACTTTTTAAGTACCTAGCAGTCAGCCATGGTGCTACTACTGATTCTTAGAAATTGAGATTGAGAGAGGCATTTTAGGTTATTTGGTTCAAGCCTCTCACTTTACAGAAGAAAGAGACTATAATGAACTAGAAATCAGGTGGGTCAATTAGCAAAGGACTTGGGCCACACTGGTGGCAAGTGTGCCTTTTGCAGTCAGGCAGCAGTTAAGTTCAATTTCCAACTCTTCCACTTCCATACCACTGAACACATCTCACTCGTAGTTTCCTCATCCTTAAAAAAGATAATGAGGTACTATTTGTAGATGGCATAATAATTGCAAAGCAATTAGCACATTGGCTGGCTTGTAGCAAACTCTCAATAAATGGTATCTTCAAAGTCTATTCAACATTATGTGGTTCATAAATGCAAAGTTGGCACCTTAATCTGTTGGGCAAATGATGATTGAGTCAAACGTTCATAGTTAAAAATAGCTCAGATCCTGTAAATAAACCTGTGGAGTCAAGTTTTATCTTGTCCACTTTGCGTTACCCTGATCTTGTACAGGAAATGGAGGGTATTTAATATTGATGACTCTGTATGTGTCATTTAATCGTCTCTATTGATTGGATTGCATCAGAGTGTGGGGCTTGGACAGAGCTTTGATTAGGCTGTAAGGATTCTTTGCCGTTTTCTTTTACCCAACACCATATCAATGTACCTTCTGGTGTGATATCACTTTCACGATCAATACCTGAAAAAAGCTTTGCACACAGGCCTTCAGGAAAAGAGAGAAGGCACTGTCTCCAAGTCCCCTTATACACATAGATTAAACCTCTCCAATTGAAAAAGGTTTATTGCATGTTTTAGAGTAGGATAGAGTGAGAAAAAAGGCTTGAAGGAGTCTCCATAGATTTCTTGTGTAATTTGTGCATCATTTTTTATTTAAAAGTGTCAAATTCTCCCTTTTAATATTGGTTGACATTTGAGAATGGATCATTTTTATCAGTGAAATTTTACAGTTTCAATCTAGTGGTTTTTTTCCCTAGATGTAATAATAGTCTATAAATATATTATTTGGGCTAATTGATATCTTAGACAGACTATTCTTGTCAAAATTCATTTTGCATAGATTTTACTGCTGTGAAATGTCCACTGGGCCTCCCTGACTAATCTTCCACTGAGGCAAAGTTTATTTTTCTATTTGCCAAAGTTTTTTCACCAGGAATCCACAGAGCTCAAGCTCCAGATTTAAATAACACAAAGTGGCATTATGCACAAATGTATCTTTTTATGCTAGTTGCATGAAGTTTGTGGTGGTGTCTTAATGCTGACTGGGAAAGCGGCTGGGATAAAATGCTTATTTATCTCTCCTCTGAAATTTGGGATTTTCTCAGAGGTCAGTTGCTGGTATCTTGTTGGTCAGGTTTGCAATGAAACTCCTGGAAGTAGATGAGGCAATTTCAGTAATGTCAAACTATTTTAAGTATCAAAACCCTAGGGTTTGGAAATAATATATTCTGTCATGTAAAATGTGAATTCCTAATGAAACAAGTTACCCAGCATCAAGAGATCTAGTGTTAAATCCTAAAATGGAAGTTTTCTACCATAAAGTGTCAGAAACAAATGGGTAAAAAACACAAAATCTATAATTTACTACTACTTTTTTTTTCTTTTTTGCAATACTTCTCACTTTCTTCGTCATCTCCTCTGGAGGTTCTTTTATCCTTGCTTTGTGTTCTTCCTTTTGTCATATGTTACTGTGGGAAAATGCTTGGCAAACTAAGGACCACGATACAAATTCTGCTGTCTGTTGTGCAAATAAAGTTTTGTGGAAACACAGCCATATCTGTTTGTTTAAGTATTGTCTATGGTTGCTTTTCAACTACAATGGTAGATATGAATAGCTGTAACAGGAACCATGTGTCCGGCAAAGTCTAAATCATTTGCTATCTGGCCCTTTACAGAAAAAGTTTGTAGACCCTTTCTTTAGAACAAATTTTCATTGTGAAAATACAAGTTTTATGTTGGAGAATTTGGAGGAGAACTCAGTCCCTCTGCAAAATACCTTCCTGTTGTCTGATAATTTTCTGCATATTTTCTATATCCTATTTCTAAAGTTACAAGTATTTGACTGTCATTCCTATGTACATTTTTATGTAATGTTCTTAATACCAGGAGATAATAAGTTTCTGAAAATGTAGGTCTGTACATTTAGTTATAGAAAGTTCCCTGATGACATCATAAGTTAATCTTTTAAAAATATCTCTCCTGATTTTCCCTACTCCCATGAAATGGTTAAAGTGTGTGGTTGCTTCTAAAGAGGGAGAGGATATATATATTTTATATAAATTTTTGTTCTTTGAATTTTGTTTTTTAGTATGTGCTCAAATATATTTGTTTAAAACATACTTTAATATTAATATTTTACAGAGTTTATTATAGATCTGGTCGTTATATAAGGTATAGGCTTTTTCTACATTTAACAAGATAGGATATCATATAAAAATAAGTTTGTAAAACAGTCATTTTCACATAAATATTCATTTAAACTTTTCTACATTTAGACTCATTGAACCATAGGCAAGAGAATTATAAGTCCGTTTAACTAAAACAAAGCTTCTGAAGCATTATCTTCCCCAAACCATTTTAAAACTTTATAGAAGTAACCATTTATTGAATATTTATTAAATATCAAGTGTTTCAGGTATAACATTTTAATTAATCTCCCTGACAATTCTTGGAAGAGGGTTATAGAAGAGGAGATATGGGCTCAGAATTTTGTCAGCTAGGGAGTCATAGGCAGGTAGGTGTGTCTGGGTTTATAGCTCAAGGCCTTCTCACAACACCAGGTGCTTCTTACCGAAGGCAGATCTGTGTGGCATGCAGATATTAAATGCTACCTGAAGATCAATTTCAGTAGGGATTCTGGGACAGGTGAGACCCACACTCTCTCTCAGAACAGCCCTAGTAGCTTTGATTATACCACTGAAAATATAATTAGTAAATTGGATAAAGAGTCATATTTTGTTTGCCTTGGGTCCATCATTGTGTGAAGCCTTGGGGGAAAGATGTCCACTGCAATTGACAAGAAGGAAAAAGGACCCAAGCGAAGGCATCTGAGCACAGATTTAGAATGCTCACTCTCCTATGGCCCAGGCAGAAGTCATCAGTGTGATATTCTTGCTGCAAATACGTAAACAGGCTAAGTAACTCCCTTCCATGGAAGTTTGTTCGTCCAGGGCCCAGAGGGATCTGGGCTAAAAAACCCTGGGGTCTCCATTCTTGCTCTTCCCCTCTGACAAGAGGCATGCTTGTGGTTAACTTTGTTAAAGCTTTTTTTATGACAGATCACCCCCCAGCTCCCCAACTTTCCAAAAACAGGGAATGAAGTTCAGATGCCTACTGCTCTCCGGCAAACATCCTTGATTACACCTTCTACAGCTTTTCTTCCTTCTAAAAGGGGAGATGAAGTGCCTGACAGTCAAGAGTTCTGAAGTTATCCAAAAGAAAAAAAGACATTTTATAATAAATACATCTGCTCTCGAATGTTCATAGCAGCACAATTCACAATTGCAAAGTTGTGGAAACAACCCAGGTGCCCATCAATACACGAGTGGATCAATAAAATGTGGTATATGTATACCATGGAGTATTACTCAGCAATAAGGAACAACAGTGAATTAACACATCTGGTATTATCCTGGTTGGAGCTAGAACCCATTCTTCGAAGCGAAGTGTCACAGGATTGGAAAAAACAACCAGTGAGTGCCACTGGTACTCACCATCAAACTGGTACTAACTGATGAACACCTACATCACACAGGGCAATAACATTCATCTGAGGGCGGGCGGGCGGGAGGGGGGTGGAAGGGATGGGAAAAACTCTCACTGAATGGATGTGGGGAGCACAGTTTGGGAGACGACCACGATTGTGGCTCTGACACGGGCAGAACAGGGGCAATGTGTATGGCCAAAGTGTTGTACCCTCATGATATTCTGAAATTAAAAAAATAAATTAAAAAAAAAAAAAAAGAGTTCTGAAGTCTGTCCAAAGGCAGAAGCTGTCACTTAGAAGCTGACAGCTACCAGCAGTGTTGTTTTTTTGTTTTTTATTTTTAAAGAAATGTGTCTGAATGGGTCATTTCTTTAGGCAGATGCAAAATAATCACACTCTTCACAAACACCTACATGATAGTGATAAAGGTAGCCTAGGCAGAATTACTTCTTTGCAGGTTATATATATTTTTTTTTTTGGTGGAGAATGTTTTATCTGTGCATTTATGTTTGTCTATGCTGTGAATCAATGAGGTCCTGCAGATCACTCTGTGTTTGTGTGTGTGTGTGTGTGTATGTGTGCATGCACACGTGCACATCTATGTTCTTGGATCCTTCAGGTGATAAGAACCAGAAAGACAGAGGACAGCAGAGACGATCTGAGAAAAGAAGCTCAGCACAGGAGGGAGGTGGGACATAGGAGAGGGGCTGGGCTGGAGGTGGAGCGAGGGAGGTTTCACTGTAGGTGTGATTTAAGATGAAAACTTGAAAATGCTGTGGTGTTTGGAAGCAGGGTCAGATCCAGGTTGTACGGTGGCTGAAGCTCGTGAAATCTGAGCAGCCCTCTTTAAGAAAAAAAATACCTAAACTAGAAATAGAAAATTAGTACAGAGTCTTGGAAGGGGCCTTAAAAACTTAGGTTTCTTTAGCTTCGTAGTAGATCTTCTACCGCTTCTGGTTGGTTGGATATCTGCCTTGTAACCTAACATTCCTGTTAGGACTAAATACCCATGTGGGTAGGGTGAAGAGTAACTCACAAATCCTAACTGTCAAACGTCCTGGGACGAGATAAAGCTGAAGTTGTTCCCTAGACTGCTTTGAGAGAGGAAATGTGTCTTCTTTCTCAGGTCTTTGGAAGCTGGTCCAGACGCCAAAGCCAGACACACTAGAACTCTCCAGGGCAGGGAGCTGCATCGAGTTTTGTCACCTGGAGAATTGTGGGGATCCAGCCAAGCGCGTTAGTGCCACACAGGGCTCCCAGGGCAAGTCCGAGCCCATACCTCTGAGAGAGGCCACCAATGGGAGCAGTGGGGATGCCATGCTCACCTTCCCTGATCGTTATCTTCAAACCTTGTGAAAAGTTGGGAAGAGTTGCTCTTCTGTGACAAATGCAGGAGAGAGCCTGCTCCACACCACGGGTGGGTGGTAAAGTCCCTGCCCATTCCCTAGCTCCAAGGCACAGGGCAGCAGCTGAGGCAGGCACTAGACACTTTGGCCAGAGAAAAAGAGCGTGAGAGACCCTTTCCTCAGGGGAGAGGAGCTGCCGCCTCACAGAAGATAACTGGGGAACATTTTGAGGGGGAAATAAGCTGCTGCTTGGACATACTGGGTCTCAAGCCCACCCTCGTTTGTGTACTTACCAAATGCATCACCATTTTTAGGAACAGGTTAGTGAGGCCTGGTACACATACAGTCAAAGCAAATGAACGGTGAATATACATCCTTATATTTCCTGTCATTGAGCCTTTGCTTCAGAGTCTCTTTCTTCTTGCTTACCATCTACTCTTCTTCAACTTATCTGCATTGCATGAAAATGACCTGCCCTTCGAAGGAAGTCCAGCTAAGTTGGCCATAAAATCTAAAAGCCTTTCCTGGTTCCCCCAGTCACAAATGGTCTTTCTTTTTGAAGCGTTTTGCCTTTACCTTTCTTTATGGCTCTTCACCCTGTCACCTAGAAGTGTGGCTACCTTTGTACCCGTCTGGACTAGCCTTGTTTACCTACATGGATGAGAAAGTCACCAGGGTTATCTTAAATCTCTTGGATTTCTGTTTGCTTATTAGTATTTATGTTAAGGCAAAAGTGCACACACTAATCTCATGAGAAGCCAGGGACAGCCCTAGAACTGAGCTTCCCAGATGGAAACCAAATGGGGAAACTAGAGGAAGCCACACAGCTTGTGGGTACAGCAGGCAAGTCGTCTTCACTGACCTTTGCAGCCTAACATGGTATAGACCCTGCAGGAAGAAACCAAGACTCATTCATCTTTGTGTGGTAGGAAGGGTAGTGCCTCAAACATTGGGGGCATTAAGCACTTGGTGCACAGATGGATTGAGGGTTGCCTGGGTCATAGAATGAATATGTTTCCTAGAGGATGATCCCGTTCCTACAGCAGACTGAGTAAACTTGATTACCCATATATTAATAATTTCTCTTTTCCCTCAGCTCCTCTTCTCCCCACAGCCAAAATCCTTCCACCAAAACTTTGTCATTATGCACTATGACATGCTTAGTGTCCAGACTCTTATACTCCACTCTCCATCTTACTCTGTGTGTGTCCCTCAGAGCAAGTCCCTGCCACATAGTAGACTCTCAATGAATGGTGATTGAATAGGTGGCTAGCAACCGGCTATAATATCCTCCTGCATACCTACCATACAGGAAATACCAGGGTGTGGGGACTTTTTCCCCCGTAGTCTGTATTTTCACTAAAAGAAGGAAGGGAGTCATTATGCTTCGATGCACAAACTCTTCATTTTTATATAGGCTAATTGCCTGTTCAGGAAAATAAGTACATAGTTGTACTGAAAAAACAACTCTGTGGCTTATGGGAGCTACTTTATTGTCTGATGAAATTCATCTATGTAGGAGAAACTAAATAGAACATATATATTCAAATATTACATAAATATTTTAAATGGAATAAAAATTTTGGAGAAAGTATGAAAGTTCTGCATCTGGGGTTGGGATGGGGGTTGAGGAAAGGCTTTTATCTTTAGCTGAGAAGCTGAAGAAAAATAAGGAGAACATAGCCTGTTGTGAAGAATAATCCTGAATTGGCATGAGCAGGAAAGGTAGGATTTGCCTGCTTCTTTGAACATTAGTTCATGTCCTTCATGTTCATTATACTGTAGACCATTAAACTATTTTATGGGCAAGAGAGAAGTTCAAGTACGGCACAAGTTGCCAAAAGGATTATGAAGTTCATTTTGATTGATCAATAATTAACTGTACCTTGTGAAATTACAGGCTTGACTAACTGTGGAACGTATTATAGTGAACAGCCCAAGCTGCCAGAAAGAACGGAGAAGACAGAAGAAAAAGCAATGGAAACCAAAACATCTGTCCCATTTATGCTGCAAGAGCTAGCAACCAAGATCTCGCTGTTTCCTTCTCTATCTAAAGCACAAACAACATAAAGCAGGGATTGGATTGATACGGGACACTACAGAAGATGTTTGCTTATAATTATTTCTAGCACTTTTCTGAAGCTTGGGGATAAAACAATTCCAATTACTCATCAAGCTCTTGGAACTCATAGGCCTCTATAATAGGGATTTAGCAGAACAACAAATAGCACACAAGGATACAGAGGAAAGGAAGGAATGTGAAGGGGTTATTACCATAAAAAAGCAAGTGACTATTTGATGGAATTACAACAATACAGGGAGTCATAGAGAGATAAAAGAATAATGCTCATTGATAAATACATAGCTGTTTAGCATTGATTTGATTTATGCCATGGCTATGAAATGAATATTACCTGCAGTTTTCTTTTCACAGGTGAATATCAAGGAAAGATAGATGGATAGACCTTTCGAAAGATAAATATTCTGGACAGTATATTGGTTTGGTGGCTGTCTGGGAAAAGCTGCCCACACCAGATTACTGGTAGTTCTACTTTTCAAGATATTTTGTGGAAATACCCTTTAATAATATCTGACAGCCTTAGTCTACCCAAAATACATGATGATTTTTATTACTCATTTATGGTTTACACCCTGCCTACTTCTAAACGGGTTTTGAATGTTGTTTAAAATAGACTATCTCAGATCTACAGCAAAGCATGGGACTGACTATCTCTGCTCCTGTTCTATAATTCCTCTACATCCTTTTCCTCCTTTACTAGTACAGAGAAAAGTTAAATTATCTATAGATAATGACAATTATAGCAGACATATGCTTTAAACACTTGCATTTGGCAGATTTTTAAACACTGAGTGGTCTCAAAATGGAAGGGAGGGAAGGCAATATTGCTTTCTAGCCACATATAGCTGGGCCATCCTTTCAACAGCACACTTCAGGCCAGGGAATAGATTGATGTTCAAAAATACATTAAATTTAAATATATTTTTTCAGTTACCTCTGATTAGAAGAAAGAGTTCTATCTATTTTTTAATAAAATAAAACATTTTAAGAAAAAGGTAACAAAGAAATCCAAATGAAATGGCAGTATGGGATCTCAATGTCTCTTCTCTTGTCCCAATCTGTAAGAACCCACGGTTGCTTATACCAGTCGGTAATGAAGTTGAAGAGCTCAGTGATCCGTTCCATCATGAGCTCTGTGTGCCCCAGCGTCTCCTTCTGAGGGACAGGGCTATTCACAGGGAATAGGCTGTTAAGATCCTTGAGGTTTTGTGCAGTTGGGATTTTATTTTTGTTTTCTAAACTCTGTGTTATATATAACTCAAGTGTCTAGTTTGAGACAGGCATGGCATACTTGCTGGAGTAGCCAAGCATGTAAGATGCACGATGGCATAGCATGATAAAATAAATCGGTTTTGCTACCTGGTAATGTGCTTTAATGGATTCAGAAAGTCAAATTTGCAGTTTAGGAAGGCACACATTTATAAATTTAGATATATCTGCCCCCTATATAACATCAGTAAATATTAACACTACAAATCTGCATAATTGTAGTTCTAAACACAAGCACCCATCCTGGTCAGTTTGTGGGGGAGGAGGAAATAAAAGCAGTTGAGACACTCTAGGGCCCCAGAAGAGCTGAGAATTTTAGAATACCAGATAGGTCAAGAAATACATGTGTATGAACTAGATTTCCAACCTATTTTTGAACAGGGAAAACATTTAAAAGGCGAAGGGAGAAGGAAAAAAGGTATCTAGTCATTTTCTATGCATATCTCTCCTGAAATTGGGAATAGGAAAAATATTTCAGTTTTATACTGATTTTCTTATGGCTTTTGGAAGTTATTTATTTACATTACGCTAAAATAAATACCACAATAAAGTTTTTGTTTACTATGATTTAAAGTAAAGTAAATGTTTTATGACCAGGATTTAAAGTTACATTTGTGACTGCAAATAATTCTTTGAAATGAATATTTCCCTGTTTTGCTCTTATACTAAACAAATCTGCAGCATGTTACTTTAAAAATGAAATAAAGCTTGTGTTCATAGTGACAGTCAATAACACTACAGCATAATAATCAATTGCTATTTGTAGCAGCAGGACTAGCAGTGGGGGCAGATCAGTGCAAATTACTGTCACTGTGTGCTGTCATGTATGCAGCCAGCCTGTAGAACCCAAGACAAATGATGCCCTATTCAGTGGAATGAGACAGTACTTAGTCATACCTGCACAACAGCAAAGCAATGCGTGCTGGCATCAAATACAACAGGAAAGTGGATATAAATCTGAAACATTGATGGGTAGGAAAAATAAATTAATCCAGCTAAGAGTTCTGCTCCCAAGATTTAAATGCTCATACTTTTTTCTATGAGCTGGAAATAGGTGGATTACAGGTGTCTAGGGATCTACAAAAAGGTTAGATGGCTTTTTAGTGAACACCAGAGAAGTCTGTGCTATACTTTACTCTGATGTTGCAGAGAGATGATTCTAAAACTAGATATTGAGTGTAAATCACTTGTGATGGCCAAGTCTATTGACAAATTGAAATGATCCTTTATTTCACATACAAATAAGAAACAAACTACAGAGGGGGAAAACCATATTTATCAGTATCATTGATCATTGATCTAATTTTAAAATGTTTTTTATCTTTATGTTTAATTCAAAGGAAAAAAGAAGGTCTCTGGTTTATCTTTGGGAAACCCTTAAATTTTTTAACAAACCAAGCAGGTGATTTTGAAGGTAGACCTGCTGACTTTCTACCTTGGTCTCTTTGTTTGATAAATCAGGCCAGATTGCCTTCTCTTAGCAGGCAGGTAATACAGAGAATAATGGAAAAGAGAGGGAATTGGTTTCCTCATTCAAATCCACACATGGCTATATTTACAGAAACCAAGTTGAGCAAATTGATGGCCTACTAATCCTTCCATTTCTAACATGCCTCAGTAGTTAATTAAGTCTACAGAGAAGTATATTAACTGATTCAGGAGAAAAATGCTTCAAATTTTACCTTGAACAGGATCAGAACTGGCTACATAATTCACTGCACCCTGTGTAAAATGAATCTGTGGAGCCCCTTGTTCAAAAATAGTAAAGAATTTCAAGATGGCAGCAACAGAACATTAAACCAAGCATGGGGCCTTTCTGTTTGAGGGGCCCCTTGGGACAGCACAGGTCATACATCCATGAAGCCAGCCCCCAATAGGATAGTTTATCTTCCTTCTCTTCAACCCTCACAGCAAACACTAGCCTAGTTTGCTTTATGTTACTTAATCAACCCTCCACGAATTGATTTAAAGTCAGCCCAGAGACATATTTTGTTTAACCTGATAGGCGACTGCTCTGGTCCAAGACTGAGCAACAGCTGTTCTCTTTGGATGAGACTTGCTCTCCCCATCTTTTCACAGTCCCTGTTCTTCCTTAGTGCTTTACAATGAGCCACTTTTGCCCCTTACATTTCCTGCCTAGCCCCTGTTGACATTTGTGTTTGCCACCTATGACATGGTAATGAAAATCGTTAACCAGCATTCCATGCTCCTAAAACCAGTGCAAATACTAGTAGTAAAAGCTTCATGCTGATAAAATTGCATAGTTATAAAGAAAATATTTGTTAAAGCACAAATAAATTAATAGTATTGATGAAATATATATTCCATAAACTATTCTCTCAGGAAAAATTAGCATTAACTTAGTACCCATTTAATGACACCTTGTTGAGACCAAATGCCATTGTCTACTTCACCTTGTTTACTTCACTGATCTAGAAGGAATGACCTCAAGAATTCACTTACCAATGTGCGGAGCCATTTACAATTCTGAAATCACGTTAGAAGCAACTAACAAACACCAAGGCTGGGAGGAGAAGGGAAACTTAAGTACAATTAAAAGAAATTAAAGTGACCTTCAAAAGCAAACTGTAATCAATTAAAAATTGCAACTCTCTATTCAAGTACAATGACTTTATCAAATATGCCTAAGATATGTACATTATTAGAAATGTGACAATTCACCTGATGGTTAAACATGCTAGTAACGAATTGTAATTTTCCAGAAGAGAACAAGTGACCTAAACAATAATGCACCTAAGATTAAAAAAAAAATTTCTGCCAAATACGACAAAGCTTTGAGTTCAATATTGGGATTTCCTTATTGATAGTTCACGTTCTTAATGGCTTAAAAGTCTTACCCTGTCTTATAACCCTATCACTGTTGGAATCCAACTGCAAACCCAACACACATTTTTACTGGTTTTAACTTGCTAGATTTATTCTGAGATAGAAAGTGTATGCTAACTTAATTATGATTAGACTTAACTCTGGGGCTAAGCTCACATATAAGATGAACTCATTCCAGAACAACTTTTTTTCGTAAGTGATCATATTTATAAATGATCTCATTTGACTACTCCTTCAGGTTCCCTACTAAGGAAATGAAGACTGTAGCATAAACTTTGGGTCTCTGCTGTATTTTACTGATGAAAGCTGTTTATCTTCTTTGAAGCATTTGGAAAAAAGGACGCATGTGGCAATACCCTTGAGTCAAAGGTACGCCGTGGTCAGCCACTCCGTCTGGGATGTCAGGCTTATAGGGCTTTATATTACAGGGTTCTCTTTTTTGCTTAATTCTGCCTCCCTACCCGAAACTAATTTCATTCAAATATTTGCCAAGTAACCCAGCATGGATTAGAATTCTCTTTTAGAGATTGCTTTTAAAATATTATTGGTGCCTACCTGACAGAGAAAAGCTATGGCTACTGCTACCATTATTGCAATTTTCCTAAAGGTGTCCCTTTTTATTGTCCCTTTTAATGATGGAAATTGTGTAAAAATTTTGGATCTTTCAGTTTAAAGATCTTTCTCTTTTAAGCTCACCACAGAGCTTAAACGAGGTGTGTTAGAAATTAATTTTTTTTTTCAGAATAAATTCAAGGTGGAGTATTATGGGTCACAGAAAATGTTTCCCAGGGAGAAATCTATCTCATGAGAGTGTAATTCACTTGGCCCAGGGAGGCTGCAAAGCTAGTGTCACCAACCCATATTTCTGGGCTGTTTGCTTTTTATGAGGTAGTCTAGGTATATCTACTTTCTTCTTTCCATGCCATTTTTCTACATTGATTTGCTTTTACAATTGGTAAATTCCATTTCATGTTTTCTGTAATATTCACACCATCTCATGAGTAAGAAAGCTGGCTTCTGGAAACATGAATAAAACCCTGGCTTAACAAGAATGCAAAGCACTAAATAAAAACGTGCTTTGCACACATACTTTCATTGTGTAGAACCATCTAGAAAATAATGGGCCAAGGATGAGGCTGACTTTGCAACTCTGTGGTTGACTAACCTGCACAAATTCACATGCCTAATAAGTGTCAAGGCAAAGATCTGCACCTATGCTCAAAGGCCCCAATTCTTTCCATTGTGCCCTTCCATCTTTCTGCAGGCTCTATAGGCCTTGGTGCCTTAAAAGTCTTATTAATAAATGACTCAGATGACATCTTTGAGTGTTTCTTAGCTTGTGTTAAGGGCACAGTTTATAGAACTGGAGTTCAAAATAAAAATAGTTCTCCTTACTTCATGATTCCAAAACAAATTTAAAACTGGAATTATTTTTTAACTATAGATTCTCAAGAAAGAAGCCAATAGCATATTAACAAGTTGATAATGGAGTTTTTTGAAGTGCTTTTCTCATGGTATCAAAGAATCTATTCAGATTGCATGTAAGTGCCTAAAATTTAAATTTAGTAGAATCTTCTGAATCGTAATGTAAATATTAATCTTTATTCTTTGTATTTTTAGTGTTAAGTGTAATTATTTGAATATCAATTCTTCATTCAACAAATGTTTATGAAGGGATAGTATACATACAACAACGAATAATAAATTGTCTTTTCCTTATTTTGCTTATAGTTATTAGTAAAGTACATGTATAATTATTCTCAGTTTACCAAAACACTAATTATATAGTTCTGTTCCTAAAATTTTGTGGATACACAGTAGTATGGAGCATTTAAGATAACATACGTGGAGAAAAGAGACTTTCAGGTACTGCAGGTGCAAATATCAATCTCATGACTATCTCATATATGTAGTTCCTTTTTTTGTGTATTTAAAAAATAAAATGCAAAATCAGTGTTGTAACAACTTTGTCAATTAACTAATTTTACAATCTGTAATTTCATCACAAACTTTCCAAGTACTGTAAACACTAGTTATTTTTGATGCCCTTTCTGTGTTTTCCACAAACTCCCATGTGAAATAAATAGCAGCATATTCAACTCCATCACTCATTGGTAATCCTGTTCCTTATAAATAAAGGAAAAAAAGAATCCTAGCAAAGCCCATTTATTTTGTGTAGCATGTATATGATAAAGAGCACATCGAGATTTTTATTAAAATAGAAACTCACATTGAATGTTTGCTTGCAATGCTGACAGTATGCTCACAACTGTAGGTTCCAAAAAACATTGTGAAGAATTTTAATGATCTGAATTGTAAGAAATGCATTAGCATTAACTAATGGTGGTGAAAAATCTCTAGTTCTAATTTGCAAAGTCCTTTTTTTTTTTTAATCACATCCTTTCCTTACATTGGGTTTTGTCACATGGATAGGTGGAGCCTTATGGGAAGATCTGAGATTGATTGGACAGCTTAAAATAAAGTGAATGGATCTAAGAAGTCAAGATTTAGCTGAATAAAATATGTTTAACCTATATTTTTGAGTAAGAAAAAGAAAACTATATGAAAATTATTTTATTGACATTGTACTATTTAAATTTCTAATTATTCACGATTTTAAGAAGAAAGGGAAAAAGACTGTGAAAATTATACTGCATTCTCCCATCTTGCAAGATGATGAAAAAGACAAGAAGCCAGACACTAAGGAGGAGAAACCTGACACAAAGAAAGATTATGCCAGTGGTAAGGTAAAGAAGAATTTCAGGACCAAAATGCCCAATAAGGAGAAGACCCACTACAGCTGAGACCCTGTGTTAGTCAGAGGAATTGGCAGATATTCCTCATCCAAGGAAGGCCATTTGCAAGAGGAAGTGTTCAGCAGCTAAATTCAGGATTGAAAAGAAAAAGGAGATGGTTCTTGCTATTGTCAAAAAGCCAGTCGTTGATGACAAGAATGGTAGTACCCAAGTGTTTAAACTTGACAGTATGCCTAGTTATTATCCTACTGAAGATGTGTCTCAAAAGCCATTGAACCACTGCAAAAAAGACCCTTGAGTCATCATGTGAGAAAACAGAGATAGTGTGACATCCAGGACCTTTCTGTTCATCCTCACTGGCTGCCACAGAAGCAAAAGGATGGTTTCCCAGAAGCAACAGAGCAGCTTGTTAATTGTGATTGGACCTCTGGTCCTCAACTGAGTTTCTGTGTGTTGAACATAACAGAAATTTGTCATTGCCACGTTCACCGAAACTGTGAAAATCCCAAAGCATCACACTGATGCCTACTTCAGGAAAGAGTTGCATAAACCCAGCCACCAAGAATGTGAGATCTTCGACAAAGAGAAAGAGAAACACAATATTACACAGCAGCGCAAGATCGATTACAAAGTTCTGGACTCTCAACTCATGCCAAAAATCAAAGCTGTTCCCTAGCTTCACTGCTATTTGTGTTCATGTTCTTTCTCATAAATGGAGATTATCCTTACAAATTGGTGCAAATTTCTAACAAAGAACTCTAATTAAAGCAAATGAAACATTTAAAAATGTACACTAATCCTTCATTATCTGTTAGTTGCAATTTGCATACAGAATCAAACTTGTTAATGATAAAAATGTTATCTAATTTTAAAAGAAAAGATTTTGAAAAATGGGCTATTGTGAATATTTTATTTTTGGTCAAAGGTAAACTTGCTCTATGTGGCAGAATCTCAAGATAAAAAATTGAACTGCAAATAAATACTGGTATGAATGGCCTTTAAAGAGATACAGTATCACTTTTGTTATTCAATACAAATAAACACTATTATTTATCCTCAGAAATAAAGGATAAATTTTTAAAAAAATGAAATGCTACCTAATTAAAATCATAATGCTATTGACATGTATGGAGTCTTGGATGAACCTGGATTTTTTTTTATTTATCGTATACCAGATGATGTGAATTTAATGGTGACAATTTTAAAAGACCTGATTCCATTCATAGAAATAAGAATAGACACAATAGATAATATATATATGTTCCATATATAAGGATACCAATATTATGTTATTTAATGAATAATTACAAATACTAAATTTTGCTTAGTTTGGGGAACAACTTAGATTACATAGAACACAGATGTATTGCTTGAATAAAAAGAATAATGCTTGGCTGACAAGGGACTCTGAGGGAGAAGGTCCTGCTTAATATTTGGGAAATTATTGGAACTAGCACAGGGTTAATTTATTAGCATTACAATTTTAAAAATTAACAACTCTTTATAAAACTTACAGGAAAATTGACAACCAACCACCCTACCATTAGAAAAATGATTTTGTTTCTCAAAATGTCCACTGAGATATTTTGGAGCACTTAGGATTCATCAAAGTGTAGCATTTGCAAAATGGGAAAGTAGCCCTCCATAATAGCTCTTCCCTTAAAATGGTGGCAATTGCCAAGGACCTAATATGATTTGGCAAAAAATGCTTTGTATACTTCAATCAAGAGCTGATTTAATCTTATTACTAAAACTATAGTGGTTTTATTGAACTCCTATCTAGACTCTATTGGTCTAGTCATGTGGATGGAAAATTACTTCCTCTATTTTTTCTTTTAACTTAAGATGTTTTGGAAAAGGAAATTAAACTTAAAGTTATCAAGATAATGTTGTAGTTGATGCTAACAACAAGAAAACTTTGAAGTTAAAGTAGCTTAGTTGGGGGAATGTCAATGAGACTCCTGTGGCATGCTTAGATGCTTCATGCCAGTTCCGATGGGGGCACCCTTTTCCCAGAGATAGGGGAATAGCATTTGTTTTATATTATCTTTTAAATCTCCAGCAAGCTATCCTTCTGTACACAATAGCATAATTCATATAGCACCACTACCCCACACAAGTTGTACAGATGTATTCAATAGGTTGACAAACTAAAACTGAATAAGTTTGATGCACATGTATATTCTAAGTTAAAAAATACATTAATTAAAGGCTATGTATAATGCATATGCAGTTAAAAAATTTTGGAGATACAGCAAAAAGTGAACTATAGTTGAATGCCAAGGGGCGGGGGAGAGTTTCACGATTTTCCTAAGAGATTATTCCTTAGTTGTCCTTCTGTGCAATAGAAGGGACTGGAAGACTTGCTGCATGGTAGGCTAGATCCCAGTGAGCTCAGATGCCTCTGCACGCAATCTTTCAAACCTCAGCATCGGCTCACTACGCTTCCAAGGTCATTCACACACTGGGCTGGTCTCTGGAACAATTCTGGCTTCTACATGGAAAAATATAATGTCTCAGCATCAAATAGTTTTTATTCAAAATATCTAGCTTTCACAACTAGGCTCGAAACTTTTCCTTAAAATGGATGTTTTAGAAGCTCAGCATTTGTCGTGCAAGAGTTCTCAGGACTACATTGCCTCTGTGACAGAAATCCTTCTGTCCTTTGTCCAATGCTCTCACTGTTTAGAGACATGTTAGGTCTTAGTATTTGTGACTAGATTGCCGCTACTCATTTTTGGATCCACTGATACTAACAAGGTCCTTACCTGGTACTTTTCCTATTTCATGAGAAATTCTCCTGGCTTTTATCATTGAAGCACTCAGACACTATTAACCACCTAAAGTTTAATTATTTATTGAATACTCAATAGGTTCTAGGCACTGTGCTAAATGTAGGGATCCAGTAGTGATAGAAGAGACTGTTTCATCTAATACCAGCCTTAAACATGTAATCGGAAGAGTGATGGGTATTGTAAAGGGCCAGAACAAAGGCCTATGAGTGTATATATCTGGATATTTCTTCTGGTCTGGATGATCAAGGAATGGCTTCTGGTGAAAGGATATTTCAGCTGAGACCAGAAATAGGAATTAGTCACGTGAACATGGGCATAAGTACATTTAAGTAGAAAGAAACACGTGTATGAAGACCTAGGCTCACAAAAACGATGGTGGATTAGAGAAAATAAAAATCAGGATGACAGGACTGTAAATGGGGTACCTGTCTGAATTTTTTTTCCATTGTCCAGGACTTGCCATGATTACCAGCCCTGCCTTGTTTCAAGTTACATCCAATCCACTGTTTCCTATTATATTGGCGTCTGAGACCATGATCTGAGTATAAAGTAACTTTGAATATAAGTAGCAAAGAAACAGGAGTCAAAAGCAGAGTCTGGTGAGCATCTAAATCAGATGTTCAGAGTAAGGATTGGATCAATGGGTTGGGTGTGCTGGGGGATATGCCATATGGAAGATGTAGCAGGGGCCCCTCCCTGTAAGATACAGGGTAAGCAAGGATGAGGCCATTGTGAGAACTTATCATTAGTGAGGTTAAGTCCTACACAGCTGAAACATTTAGAGAAAAGAATGTACAAATAAAAATAAGTATTTCCAGTCATATCTTCATTGGAATAGAATGTTCATATTTAAGGTTAGTATTTAAGTTTCTAAATTTGTTCTCAACATGTCACTTTAAAGAAATATATAATAATGCCATTGTGATGTTGGGTTTGATCACGTAATAGTGTTTGGGTACTCCTTCTTTTTTGCTTATTGATATTTGTGGTTAAAATAACCATCCAAATTTTTGTTGTCATGTTTAGATTAATATTCATGCTATATTTATTATGGTTTGTGGCAATTTGACCCAATTTTCATTAGTCTTCCTCGTCCAAGATCAAGCTCAATCACACCATCACTATGTGCTTATATGCTTGTGGTCTCCAAATCACCAGGGAAGTCCATGTGGGAGGCAAGTGTGGAAACTCTGTTTTGAGTCCTCTCCAGGGTTAGCTAGGGTGGGACAGAAGATGCTGCCTGGGGCAGATGGGAGATGTAGAGCAGTGGCATGATTCAATTGTTACTGAGGACAGAAGGAGTTGAGGTAGGCTGGAAGAAGAGTCATATTAAGAAGGGAGAGTAAATTTGTCTTTGCCCAAAGTCCACTTCTCATCTTGAAGACTTTATGGTAATTTGATATGTGTGATCTTCTTAGCCTGGCACAGACCTGTCCCATATTTGAATAGACCCAACTTCAACCTTCTTTGTATCAGAAGGTTGAACAGTGAGCTCAAATACCAGATTCAGGAACATTGGTAAATTCACCAAAGTGTTTTCATAAACATAGATTATTTCAATGGCCTGTATCAATCTGGTCCTGCTTGATTAAAGTTTAAGGCTTTTTAATAAAAGGTTGCATATCTGCTAGAAACATAGACACAACTTCAAATATATTGAAGGTGTAGCATGGAGATGTCTTAGGCAGCCTCAAAATGATCCCCAGTGAGTCCTGCCTCCTGCTGTGCAGGCCCTTTTGTAATAAACTCCCTTTGAGTGTGGGTTAGATCTGGTGACTTACTTCTAACAAAAAGAATATTGCAAAAATGATGGGATGTTTCTGATAAGACCAAGCGTGTAATTACCCAGCAATTGCATGGCTGGGTATTTATCCCAGAGAAATGAGAACTTATGATCACACAAAAACTGGTACACAAATGTTCATAGAAGCTTTATTCACAATAGTCAAAAACTGGCATCAGCCCAAATGTCTTTCAACAGGTGGATGATTCAACAAACAGTGGCACATACCTCCCGTGGAACACAACTCAGTGATAAACAGGAATAAACAATTGACACACACAACAAATTGGATGGCTCTCCAGAGAATTATGCTGAGTGAAAAAAGTCAATCCAAAAAGGTTGAATATGGTATGATTCCATTTATATAATAGTTTTGAAATGACAAATTACAGAAATGAGCAGATTTGTAGGGACCAGGGGTTAGAGGCAAGGTGGGATGAAGGAAAGAAGTGCCTATGATTATAAAAGGGTGACATGAGTGATAATTGTGTTGATGGAACACTTCAGTATCTCCACTGGGGTGGTGGATACATGCACTTACACATGACAAAATTGCAAGGGATTAAATACACACACATACACAACAAAGTAAAAGTGAAACTAGAGAAATCTGAATAAAATCAATGGAATGTATCACTGTCAATATTCCGGATGTGTGATATTTTATTATAGTTTTGCAAAATGTTATCATTCATGGAAAATGGATAAAAGGCACACAGGATCTCCCTGTATAATTTCCTACAACTGCATGTGACTCTATAAAGATCTCTATAAAAATGTCAGTAAAAATCTGATGGGGTGTCATTTTTGAGATTAGGTTACAAAGAGACATGATCTCCTTCTCTCTCCCTTGCCCCGTTTCCTCCCCTTGCTCTGGGGGAAACCAGCTGCCGCATTGTGGGTAGCCTTGTGTAAAGGCTGATTCATCAAAGAAAATAAAAACAAAACAAAAATCTGATGTCTGCAAACAACAGCCATCCAGGGCCTGAGTCCTATGCCCAGCTATGCGAGTGACTTTAGGAAGAGTGTCCTCAGCGGCCTGCCTACGGCCACTGGGTGACCTTGAAAGCAGACCATCCCCCAGTCAAGCCTGAGGTGACGCAGCCCGTGCCCACACCTGGAATGCAGCCTGGGACAGACTGTGAGCCAGAGGCTCCCCGCTAAGCCGGGCCAGAATTCACAACCTACAGAATCTGTGAGATGATAAACATTTGCCGTTTTAAGTTGCTGAGTCCTAGGGTGATTTCTTAGGGAGCAGGAGCTATCTCAGGTAGTAGCTAACTTAGGGAAGGACCACATAACTGACAATGTCTAAAAGATGTTTTCATTTAATGCCTTGCAATGCCTCGCAGAGTGGCAGTGCCCCCTTCCACCTCCCCCTACAAAAACAAACAAAACCAACCAACCAACCAACCAACAAGTTTTAGCCCCATGGCATCTGCGCCTGCCTGTCGGATCCACTGCAACCATACTCCACCCTGCTCTAAGTCTGCAAGGCTGACAAGTGTGGACAGTTGTGGATCCCCTTCTCTCTGGCTTCTTTGAGGGTGGACCATCGGGAAATGGTCTAAAAAGATTGGAGGGAGGGAGGAGAGTGACGTTAGATTTATATTTCCCGCCTCCCTCCTTGTAAGGTCACCTCAAACAGGCTATATGGCTGTATTTGTTAACAGAAAGTCCTGCTCTTCTCAAAGTAGACTGTGGTCCTTGACTCTGGACTCTTGCTCTTCTGTTCTGCTCTCTTCGGTTCCAGGGATGGATAACTTCTCTAACAGTGTTAGCTCTGAGTTCCTGTGTTATCCATTGTGGCTCCCCTACACTCCAGCCACATCTTTCCAAATAGTCCCTGGAAAATTATCCCACTTGGATAGTATCATCTATTTCTTGTTCAGACTCAATGATTTTTCAATCTTACTACCCTTTCGTTTTTCTCACACTTTTTCTACCTTCCTCCCCTTTCTTTCCACCAGGAGATCTATTTTCTGTCTTTACTATTATTACTAGTAGTAATGGTGGTAGTACAGATGGTGTCTCACTCTGTCACCCAGGCTAGAGTGAAGTGGCACAATCATAGCTCACTGTAACCACAAACTCCTGGGCTCAAGCGACCCTCCCGCCTCAGCCTCCTGTAGTGCTGAGATTACAGGCATGAGCCACCATGCCCAGCTATTTTCTTCCTTTCTCTTTCTTTCTTCCTTCCTTGCTTCCTTCCTTCCTTCTCTATCACTCTCTCTCTCTAGTTACCTTAGTGTCCTTTCCAATGATAATTAATCAATTTCACTTCTCTAATTTTCTTTCAGGGCTCAGAACTGAGCACCACAAAGAGTATTTCTTGGCAGAGAATGATGAACCATTGTGAAGATGTTGCTATTTGGTTTTGGGCCACCTTGTAAAGTTGCGCAGTTTCTGTGTGCCACAAAACCTCCAATCAGAGGGATCAAATGAGGGCTGAAATCCAGACTAGACCATGTTCCATCTGTGAGCCCTTGAAGCTAGGCCCAGGGCCACTCCTGACTCAAAAACACGGCACGTGTATTTTCCTCTACAGGCTCCTTCTGCTGGCCGTGTCTAGTTCCCAGAGGGGTTCCTAGGCTGCCTGGAGGGGACCCTCTTTCAGAAAAGCACCAAGGGCATCCTATGCTCTCTGAGGTTCTGTTTTGTCTGTGTCACACTAAGATAATCATTTATAGTGTCCTCCCAAAAAACTGCATCAGGACAGAGCCCCTTCAAACAAATGGGAAGAATTTTTGGATCAGGATGTGTGGTTTTTGGTATAGGAAGCTACAGAGAACATATGTACCCTGCTTAGGTGAAGATAACCATCATGTATCCCTTTAGTTGGCAAAGTTTCCTTCATTTGTCATATCCCTGTATTCATCAACTATCAGATTTCTGTAGCCCATTGAATGGCAGCCAACATGATTGGGCTTCAATGAAAACATGAAACTAAGCCATAATCTAAGATATTTTTAAAGCTAATTTGGCTTCTCAATTTCACCAAAGCCCTGTGTGTTTTGAGATCCTCTCAGCTGAATAATGCACCCTCGCAATTTATCAGTCCAGTAAAATTTAAATGCAAGTGTTAAAGACACACACAATCTAAGTATAAACATGGAATGCCATCTTTTAAAAGTGTCAAGGAGTTTGGGTAAAAGCTATCAGTGAATTATCTTGAAACAGAGCATTTCTCATTCATTCATTCATTCATTCAGTCATTGTGTGATCTCTTTGCCTTATAGCATATTATGCTTTGTGGTTCCTGGGTTTGCATGCTTTACAAAGGAATCTAGTTTCGTCTGCACTGGATATGCAGTGCATTGCATGGAATAATGACAGTTATTCTCAGGGAGGCAGAGACTTACTTCCATGAAATATGTTACTTCTAAAAGCTACCCTGATATGACCTGATATGACTCTCAGTGAAGCTGAACCTTTCCCTATGCAGCTTAACCAAAAGGTACTGCAAAAATTTCTGGGCAATAATTTAATTTGTTATGCCAATGTGATGATTAGATGGATTTATATCACCTTTCCTTGAATTTAAAATACGGCACAGTTTTAATTTTACTAAATATTTTCTGTGTAAACACTTAATTCCTTAAAGTTCTAAATGTGGAACTCTTCTCATTAAAATTGCACTTCTAAATCATCTCCGTTATGTCTTAATAAATTTATTATAAGAATATTGGGTTTTAGAAAGATTGGTTTTATCTTTGCTTTATGCTGTTTGAAATATTTGACTTGTCAAGTAGGTAATGAGAAAGTACTCTTTTGGATTTTACCGTAATTTAAGTAGCACTTTTTATTAAAAACAAATAAATATAAATGGATAATGGGATAAACATTGAGAGTAAAATGTTTCTCAAACATGACAAAATATAATAAAGCTCCTTCACAATATGTGGTTTTATCCTCCTAAGCTAACGAAACATATTCTTTCTTATAAACATCTAGCATTTTAAAATAAACTGATATAGTAGGCAGAAAAGAATTTTTTGCCCATACAGCTTTAAAGATTTTTATGAACAGTTATTTACAAATAAGTGCAAATATTCTTTTTTCTATATTTTCTCCTTTTTGGCCAACTGCAAACTGATCACTTACAATTGTACTTGAGTGTTTAGTGACCAGAAAATGCACAAATGCTCTGCCGCCAGAGAAACTGAAAGCTCACAAGCAGATTGAAGGAAATACTACAGGCAAAAATTAGCCATCATTAGTTACTGCTGCTAATATTGCAGAAAATTGAAATGCTTGCCTCACTGAGAATTGGAAAACGTTTCTGAAGTTTGTTTGGAACAACCCAAAAGACTTTTACACATACGTAGATATAATCATTTCATGACATGGTGTTGTTAAATTTTGCAACTGTATTTTAAAATTCATTTGTGCTTAATAGATTTAAGATTTTAAGAAAACAAAACTGTACACTTTTCATTTGCATTTTATGACTATATATTTAAAATCCTATCTAAAGGTAACAGTTTGAGGATATAAATGCTGGAATTTATCATTAGTTTTTTTCCACTAGTTTTTCACTAATATTAATATAATTGTCATATTGATATTCCAGGATTACTGTCGCAAAATTCTCTCACAATTAAGGTCTTTCCTCTGAACATATCTTTACTAAGTCAGCACTAAACCATTAATCAACCAGTGTTTTCTTGGCAGACTGGACTTAGAATTACAATTTAAGATTCAGTTAGAAAATATATAGTATATATCATACTATGTTCAATGGCACTCTTAGATCTTATAAAATGTTCAGAAATAAATATGAGGAAGTGTATTATGTAGTGAGGGAGACATATGTATCAATAATGAAAATACTAGGCAGAATATTTTAAATGTTCTAATAGAGGTAAATGCACGATACCACATTGAGAAAACAATTATTTTACATTGCTACATGTATTTCCTTTGTTTTTGTAGGTTTTATTTTTTGCCATCTAAAGACCTCTCTCTGTCTCAGAGCTCTCGTTCTTTCTTCATATTTCAGAAAGAGAGAGAAAAAGCGAAAGAGAGAGAATTGTGAAGTAAAATAAATGTCTTTAAAATATGTATTTATGTGTGTGTATTTTGTGTTGTCATTTTTGCTTTGGGGGAGACCATAGTTGATTTCTCCTATATATTGTTTTTCTCTCCTTGTGCCACTAATGGCTATACACTTTATTGATATTTTCAGTGTTCATGCTCACAGATGACCTTACTGTGAATATCTCTGTCAAGTACATTTTCCTGACACCTGTTATAAAATGCTACAGGCTTCCATGCACATGTGACACCATATTGGAATGATCCAGTTCATTTGGCATAATGCAAATAGGTAGAGTACATGTTGCCTAACATATTTAAGCAGCATTATATTTTGATCAGGGGAGACTTGGGGAAGATTTTGGATGGCATAATGTTTAAAGATTCTTTCAGAGTGCTTATTATGAAAACCAACCAACCAAAGAAATACCATTGAAAAAGATGCCCTTCTTGGTTAAAGATAATGCTGAGACATACAATAAAAGATGTGTAATTAAATTAGAATTTTTACAAAGTCATCAGACATATGACCATAAGTGTGTAGATGCATTATTTTTTAAAGCATATGAATTTTAAGTTGACTCTAAATCTTTACTGAAGGGTTTTTGATTCATAAGTTTTCTTAAATAGATTAAAATGAGCAAATGGAAGATGTTCTGTTAGAGTTTTCACCTTTGAAGCACATTCTATATGTTGAGGAACCATGGAGCATTTAGCAAGACTAATATGGAACTGATAAGAAGTTCTTCTATCTGCCACACATCATTAGTGTGGATCAGGGTCAGCATAATACAGACTAGAAAGAAATTTCAAGATTAACTAAGTGACCTCTTTTATTCTATAAAAATGTTTTATAGCCTACTATGTGCAATGTCTTTGTGTTTGACTTGTTAATTTATAACTGAATAAGATCCAATTCCTGTCTTGAAAGAGTTTTTATTGCATACACATACATGCACAGACATGGTGTGTACCATCGAGCAAGGATTTTCTTCTAGTTGAGGCATAAGATGGTGGCCAGAAGGACACAGTTACTTGGGAATAAAAAGTTACAAGCCAAACATAAAACTGCAAAGTCATGTCATTTTTTTTCTGTCTTTTTAAAGGACTATAATTTCAGACCCCTTTTCCTTAAGAACAATGGGAATCCAGGAGACAGGTGAGATTGTGAAGTGCACAGGAATAGGTGCTGAAGACAGAGAGCCCTATGCCAGGGGTAAGCACTGAGAATCAGATTGACAGGTATATGAATGCCTATTTTGTTGCAAGCCACTAAGGTAAGTACTTAGCACAGTATCACTTTCATATAGATACTGAAGGTAATGATCATCATCCTTAATATAGACCATATGACAAACACATGCTTCACTGTAAACATTATATGTTTCCTAAGTATAAAGCCATGACTCTTTTACTTCTCTATAAAACAATAATGTATGTATTCCATTATGGTATAGTAAGTGTTTGCTTTGTGTGTGACTAGATTTTATTTTATTTTATTCTTCTTCTTCCTGGAATAGCCTGACTTTTACTCTGTGTTCCTGAAACTTTTGCCTTCAGTTTATAATATGTTATTTCTAATTGCTAAGTGAAAAATAAAATTTAAAAAATTACTGCTTATACTTTTATAATATTTCTACCTCTACAACTTATTGTTTAAATTATAGGCTTCTGATGGCAAGAACTTCTCTTTATTTTATTTCAACCCAAGTAGATGATCAATATGTGTTTTTTATCTAATTATTTTCTAATAAACGTGTCTTGCCATCAAGTAATTACAGGAAAAGGAAAACCAGCATCTACTGGAAATTCACAGCTTCGCTGTAATATGACATGTTCCCAAAGCATGGTTAGTCTTAGTTCTTTAGTCTTTAAGACTTAGCAAAAATGCAATCATAAATATAATACAAATCAAACAACAAATTGAGTAGGAAGGAACATAAATAATATTGGATTCATAAGCTGTGCTGCTATAGTTGTTTATACACAGGGCTTAGGTTTGATTAGGTGACACGGGATGATGCAAATGGCATAACAAATCTCTATTAATTGGGAAAGATTTCTCAAAGGATGTAGATTTTAAATTCCTCTCTAAAAAAAATTGAGTCAAACAGAATGTTAAGGAAGGGACTCTTCCACATATGATAGCTTGTTTTCATAAAGGAGTAAGAAAATATTAGGTATGTTGGAGAGAAAATACACTTGGGGTGTTTAGTGGGAGAGCCTAAAGTTCATAAGCATGATTGCTATGTAAATGCTGTGGCCAGTGATGAATTAAGTTAGGGTTTGGGACACTGGGTGACTGCTGTTATGGCAACATTATTTGAAGGGAGCAATTTGAGACAGAAAGCCCAATGAGATGATGTTAAAATGGGCAATGATTGTGATAATGATCATGGTGATGATGACGATAATAAATTATATATGTATATATAGATAGACCTCAGTGTATAAAATTCTTTCACATCTTTTCTTTTGCTTTTAATTTTCACAAAACTGTGTTTAAGACAATTATAAGACCTTTGAAAGATAATGAAACGTAAAATGACTTACGTCAAAGACTCAGAAGTATAGAATGGAGAGAGAATTGAATCCAGGTTTTTTGATACCCAATCCAAGGCTCTTTGGGAGAGAAAGCAGCAATGCTTGGTAATGAGGCAACAGGGTAATGTGACTTTTCCAAGGTTGGTGATTCATTTATTCCTGGGTAATGTGATTGTCAGCCAGAAAATGCCTTGTTCTCTTTCAGGCTTCTTGATATTTCAAATTTGTCTATTTAGAAATCTGACTAGAGGAAAACAGGGGATATCTTAATTATTCTCTGGAAGGAAAACCATTGGCAATTATCAAATTTTTTTCTTTATGAAGTTGTTTTTGGTTATTTGTATAAGAATTATTTTAAAATTTTCACATTGTGTGAGTTTTTACCAATGGAAGCCTCTTAAACAGTATAACAACAACCTAATTTTGTTAAGCATTGATGCCAGTGGGAAGTTTGCATGAGTGAAGTTTGTATGGAGAATTAGACCTAAGCTCTTGGGTGCAAAGAGCACAATTAGAAATTTTTGCTCTTGAAAGGGAGGAAAATATTGATGGTTTCAGAATCCTAATTATATCACCATTTCAAGTCATTAATAAAGTATACCTTGAGTTGTAGTTAAATATATGGTTACTTGAGAGTGTATGTAGCTTCCTTGAGTATAAGAGAGGAGAGGTTGTCATTGAAAGTATGCTAAGTAACAGGTCTTACTCAGAACACTTTTAATTTTATTTTTAGTTCATACTTTTATCATCAGAATAACTGATAGCTATGCTTTTTGACCCATCCATTCAAGACAATGATGTTCTTACTGATTAGGATGGTTGTATGCAGGACATTTGTTGTTGTCTATCCTATGAGTGTGAGCTATACCAGTCTTGAAATATTTGGTGTAGCAAGAACCAAATATTTGGCTCATTGTAATGGTATGCTGCTCCATCCCGCCTTTTCCATTGATAGTTAAACCATTAAAGAAACAATGCACAAGTACCAAATTAAAAGAAATTGACTTGAATCCACAGCATGTATAAACCACTTTGGTTCCAAGTACAATCCATTCAAATGGCTGACAATCAAGTTTAAATTGATAATTGGTACAGGAAGTGCATATTTAGGGCTATCTCAGACCTTTAGTTCAGTAGATATCATCTGCACATTCTGGCAGACACTTCCTGCGACAATGCCCAAAGGAGAAAAATTGCCCTAGTCAATCTCACACGCACTAAGTGATATTGTGGCAAGTGAAGGGTTCTTAGCATGAAATTACCTTCACAAATCCAAAATAAGACTGACTTTTTGCGCTGAGAAGTAGAAGTGAGCTAATTATTCCACACAGAATGACCAAAAAATATTGCAAAAGCATTTCTTGCAAATTTAGAATTTAATAGGGTGTATTGTTCATGATAAAAGATCATTGTTCTGAGCAACTTTTCCAAAGTTGTATAAACTCGAGGATCCTTGTATTTGCAATCACAGACCTTCTGTTGTCCACTGTGAATTTAATTTATGCCACTGTTCTGTAACTTTGCTATTTAGCATGAAGTAATCAGTTAATAATTTATTGGACCCTAAAACTCATGTTTGGCTGATTATAGGAGCAATACTGAGGAGAAATAGAAAGACAGAAATAAAACACGAGCTGAACAAAAATAAGATGATATAAATGATAGGATTTTTTAAAAATTCTAGAATATCCATCTCACTGATATTGTTTAAAGATATTTCTGTAATGACTCAGAAATGCTTGCATGTCCTTATGCACAGTAAAATCTGTTTATTTCATACCAAAGTATGAGCTACAGATTATTTTTCAAGTTGTTTTTTTCCCCATAGACATTTAACAAAACCTGGTCACAAATAAGCTTTGGAGAAGAGTATTTTTCTTATTGGTGATTTAGATTGAATCCGTGGAAACAAAGGGTAATTTATAACCTTAATTTACTAAAAGCATGTGAATTGAATATGCTAGGATTCAATAACGGTACTGTGATGCTTAACTCCAGCTGTATCTGTCTTTGTGAATGGTGATTAAAAAAGGCAAATTTGCTTACATCTTTCCTTGCTGACACTGAGGTCATTGCTTTATGGGTTTGCTTTCATTTGCTCATCTATAGTAATTTCTATTTTTGGCTACTCTTGCAAAAAATTAGATGCCCTGGATAAAAATAGATATTCTCATAGTGCAGTTGTAGCACCAGGCAAAAGCTACCGTAAATGGAATAAAAAAATAAAAAGAAGAAGAGGAATATGGCCAGTTTCATCATAAAACATAACCAATAACATTATGATATTTAACACGTAGAAAACATTCCACACACTGCTCTTTGTTACCACATAAAATGCCTTCATAATGGTTGTTCCTTGACAAGAGGTCTTTATAAAAGAAATAATTTATAGCTCTACCTGTAACTAAAATAATGACTAAATCATTAAAGAAAAAGTCTAGTAGCTCCTTCAGAGTAAATCTTCTACAACTTGCTACAGTGCTAATCGTAAGCATGTTATACAGTAAGTTCGCCTGAAGCTAAGTTAAGCAGGCAGATTAGGACTGTAATATAGTATCAAGACTCATAAATCAAGCTTGCTTGCAGATTTCCTTTCACTTACTGCTCCTTCTTACAGTTCAGACAAGTCATAATTACACATCAGTAGGCATTGTGAACAGAGGAATGAGCTACAACATAACGCACAATAAACCCTGTCATATAAAAGCAAACCGGATAAAATAACAGAAGCAATACTCCATTTTACAACATCACACTAAAGAATTACACCATGCCATTGTGTATTATTCTGATCAATCATGAATCCGTCCACAATTGACAGCTCAGTGGGCTAAAATTTACCATTGAAGAATAGTTTCCAGTTTTATTATTTTCTTGTTTGATTATACACATTAAGCACAAGACTGTGTATGATTCTGAAAAGCCACAGGTACATAATATAACACTGCCCTGCACACATTGCAATTAAATAAATTCTGCTAATGCTCTTTTAAAGCTTTCTTTTATTAGACATGCTTAAAATAATTCATACTGGATGAACTGTAAGTGGTTCTTTATTCATGTTTTATTAGTATTATAATTCTGAGTAATTATTCAGGTATTCTTGTTACCTTAGACCAAAGAGATGTTGACTCTGAAGTCTTTTCTGTTATTTTCAGGCTTAGATGATATTACCACTAAGCTCAAAGGACTCTCCTTTATCACTAGGTTCGAGCTGAACATTGAAAATGGGATTTAATGAAACATGAGCAAATATTGGTTGTTTCAATTCTAATAAAACATTTAAAAGAACTAATAAATGTTAGGTAATTGTTGAATGCTAATCTAAAATTGCTACTACTGGTTTTATTTCATAGCTGGAACTCAGCAGGTGTTGGGGGGATATATTTTTCACATTATTCATCAAATACTATTTTCAGAGGCATGAAGGTGTTTTACCTACTCCACATTCATGAGAATTTAATTATAGTTAATATATTAGTAATATCAGAAATATAGAGAAAATAATTTTAGAGCCAGAGAGTAAATTATATGGTACACTGGTATTTCCTTCCAGATGTTACTGGGTTTACATTTTAACTATTATTCATGTGTACATGAAGGAGACCCTAGTGAGAAATGAGGAGCTCATATAACTACTTTTATTTTAATTACTGATTGTTTTGATTTTCCCCCTATAGGATACTGTTTTATGGATATTAGGATTTAGAGAGACACGAGGGAATAGATGATTGGGAAATGATTAGAAGGTCTAAAGGGGTGAGTGTTACTTAAGCATATTTTATGCAAATACCAGTGACCTTGGAACCAGAAGGCCTGAGTTGAGGCTTGAGTTGATCTAGACTCTACTATGTCCTTAAGGATCAGGGCCATGTTTCTGATGTCTATCTACAGAACTTAATACTGTGTTTGGGGCATTGTTTTTATTTCATCCAGAAAAAATTCCCTGATACCCTTCTGCTCCCAGAAGATTCTGTGCTAACCTCTAACATAGCAATTAACTTGCTGCATTGTAATTGTCTGTTTACTTGTCTTCTTTACTTTTTTGAGGTCAAAAACTGTGTCTTATTTAACATTCTATACCCATGATTAAAGGCTAGAGTTGACTGTCATAGAGTTGAAGCTTAAATATTTGTTGTTTAGACTTGGCTCAATAATAATTAATATTCATTGATAGTATACTATATATGTTTTATAGATTAGATCTCATTTATCTTCAGGAAAAGTAAGTATATACTTTTTACTATTATTATTCCCATTTTGTATATGTGGAAATTGCTTAAGATCACACAGCTAGTAAACGGAGAGCCCAGGATCTAAAGCCAGGCAGTTCAAGTCCAGGGGCCCTGCTGGTCACTGTGTCCCACTGCCGATTATCTTGGGTCTGCCCCTTAATCTTCCATAATAATAGTAAATTTAATTCCCCTCCCCATGAAGAGGTTTCGTCTAAATGGTTGAGGTCAGAGTGTGATGCTGTGCTAAGTCCCAAACTGGCCAGGGTGGAATACTACAGGACCCTATACTGAGAGCATCCTCCCAGAGGGACTAGACACAGACAAGTCTGCTGGAATATCTCCTCTAGGATTTGCTCACATTTTTCCTACCTGACACTGAGGAAATTGCTTTGTGACTTTACTTTCATTTATTTATTATCTGTTTTTTTGTGTGTTCATTTTGTTTTGGTTTGGTTTTGTCCAAACCTTCTGAAAACCACAGCTAGCCTTTTAAAAGGCTAAGTAACTGTTTCTTCATTACAGAGGGATGTATGCTTTTTGAACTACAATAATTTTTGGTAGGATTAGTCCAGTATAATTTCCTACATTGTGGCTTGCTTTATTGAAAACACAGACATGCTCGTGCCTTTTCTATTTTATTGCTACCCCGAATGATATTTAATAGACATTGAATCAACTAGTCAATTTAGCTTCCATCAGTCAAACATGTGGGAATCACAGAGAGTAATTGGTAACTTGGCACTGTGTCCAAATTAAAATACCTGGTTAACCAAATATTTGACAGCTTATCTCTTGGTTTGTTGTTGTTGAAGTGTGACCTTATGGCACCAAGGGAAGTCTATGAAATCACTTGGCCAACTTAGGTTGAGGAGATGTTCAAGCCTTTTTCTGAATAGAATTTTTTTGTGTATAATTAAAATGATTTAGAGCCCTACAATTTAATTTTAGCAAACAGTTTTCACCTCTCCCCTATTGTGAAGCTTTTTTGTCAGCAGCTAGTAAATACTCCAAGCAACTGGTAACTTTGTCATATACAGCTTTTTTTCTTTTGCTCATTATATTGGTGAAATTAACAAAAGGTGAGTAGAAAATGTAAATAAAGGGAGAGGCAAGAAGACTTAATAATCTAAAAAGTAGGAGAACAACACCTAAATAATTAAGAAGACTCCATCTCTCTTCATATCCATGCACACAGTTCATTTATTAGAAATTACACTTAATACCAACATCGGCAGCTTAAAGTTGTGAACTATTTGACTCTTATGCAATAAAATGTGAATGAAGTCAATAATTTATGAATTTGTTTCTTAAAACTGACAACAGATCAGGCATTTCCCAATAAGAAAGTAGAGAGTGTTATGAAGTTCTAAAAAGTCTCAAATGCAGAAGCTGAGTAAAAAAAGATTAGCAGCTCTGTCAAGCTGAGAGGTGGCAGAGGGTAATTTTGTCTTTAACTGGAAATGTTGCTAACATCAGGAAGAATTGGTATAAAAAATATTATATGAGACATCTGTTAACTTGGTCAGCCAAATTAGAAAAAAATTTCTTTAAAATTTCTAAATAGTCATCACTTTTCAATGGATATCTATGTGGACAGCAAAACTGTGTGAAATACAGTTGAACTTCAACTGTATGAAAAAGACATTTTGGCAATAGAAAATGTCTGTTGGAAAATATGGATACTGAAATAATGAGTAATTCATAGTTGATTTGCAGTTTGGAGATTATATAAGTATATGCAGCCGTAGGGTTAAAAAGGCTTTTTGTTCCTCATTTATTTTCTTAGAAAGTGTTATTATCCAGCCTGTTTAAATAGCAACTATGCAAATTTCTTATGCTTTATAAATGTTTCACCAAAGAATTCTCGACCAATCAATTAATTCTATTTATTTTTTTTCCTGATTGTCAGCAGATGAGTATCTAGTGAGAATGGTTCTTTTTTTCTAAGTTGGTTTGTACAGAACTATAAATTCATTTCCTGCAGAAGTCTTTTGGGAAGGGAAAAAATAGTGAATCATATGAAAGGAATTGTTTTCTCCCCCCAGAAAGTTAACCCTTACTTTTTTTCTACCCCCTCTGTCTCCTTCATAGCTGGAATCTGGAGGAGAGAAAAATATAGGATAACAGCTTTGGTATGAAAATTTGGTTTAAAAAAGGTTCTCCTCTCACTTCTAGTCCATATTTATCCTAGGAGATCCAAGCAAATTCACTGCTTTGTAAAAATTTTCTCATGTTTTTCAAGGCACAGATTACTCTTCTTCCTTTATTCCCATTGTACCTGGCTAATATTTTTTAGGAACTTTTAACACTGCATTGTAACCAACTATTGACATGCCTGAATCATTAGATTTAAAGCTGTAGAATGGATATTATTCATACTTTTTCATTCCCGTGATGCCAATAATTCCTGGCTGATAATTATCAGTAGGTATTTTTATGAATGAACACATGAACAAACAGACTAAAATGGGACTATATGGTGGTACCGGATGACCTTCGGCCCTTGGTAGAAAATGGAGGAGTTTGAATTTAATATGATAGCTATAGATTTCAACCTAAAAATGAAAATATAAAATATAAAGTAAAAATATGGCAATTCTGTTTCGAGAGAATTGTGCCATAGTGTCCAATAGGGGTAAGGGGGAGGGTGTCAATTCTAAAGGAAAGTACAATAGACCAGAGGAGTTACTGGAGAACTGTGTCTTTGGCCTAATCTCCACAAAGAAACCCAACATCCTTGCAGCTATTGTCACTGTAAGTGGCTTTTATCCCCTTATTCAATGGGATTCATGATTTTTCCCAAGGTTGTTCTAGCATCCAGATACCTTGTTGTCCTTGAGCACGTGTGTGTGTGTGTGTGTGTGTCTGATTGTTTGCTCTCCTGGCAACATCCATTGTCTCTTTTGGTGCAGTGCCTGCCATCCACAGTGCCCCAGTGTCCCTTTGAAAAAGTGGTGGTGGTGATTTTTGGTTTTGTCTATCTATAAATGGTGGAAAATGTAAAGAAAGAAATGGATATGAATGTCTTTGAAAGTGCTAAATACATACAAGGCATTATTAATTGTCAGAAATGAGAAAGAAAATCTGAAATGTTAGTTGTGCTGTGAGAATTGGAGAGTTAGGTGCACACTAGCTTCATATACTTAATAAATAAATGCTAATTTAATCAGCAAACTAAATATTTATGTCAAATCTTTTACATTAGTCCAAAAAATGCACTCAGAGGGGAAATGAATAACTTTAAGCTTTAGCTATTGAATAACAATGGAAAATCTGGCAACAACAGTAATGATTGGAGTGTTCTCACGATATCAGTCACAGTGTCTTTTTTTTTTTAATGGTCTATAAAATAGTGAGCTAACAACATACTGAAGGTTTTCCTCAAATAAGGGAGATTTCAGGTTTTGAAAGAAATTAAGTTACTATGTAGAGATTAAATAACGTAAGGAAAACCTAGACCAGAAAGAAATGCAGGGAAGGGAGGTGCAGAGAGGATAAATGGATGTTTTCAAAAGCCAGAGAACTGATAAGAAAAGCAGGTAAGACAAATAAGCTAAATTACCCAAGCAAGTTCATTCAGGATTCTAGATCTTCGAGGTCTAAAAGAAAGTTAATTAGTCTTTGATATGCACATATATCTGAAAGTAGTAAGGGGTACATCAAGGAAGAGGGAGTAATGCCTTCTACTCTAAACTAAATAAAATGTTTAATGTGGAGAAGAAGATATACACAGAGCAAGTGAAATCTTTAAGGGCTAGGTTCTAATTAGGAAATGATGTTGGGAGGGTGTCATAAAAGAAAATATTAAGTTTAAAATCATATACAAACATGATTTTTAACATACATTTATTTTCCTCTGGGAGATCTTCAGAGAATGTGATGTCATTTGATGTAAGGGGAGAGACAGTCTGTAAGCAGAAGGGATTTTCAATTACAAACATGAGGAATTTTTGCTAGACCTCCCTCCCCCCATACTATAACTCTATATCATAAAAGAAAATGCCTCCAGACAAAATTTGCTAACTAGATGCCGGTGTGCCAGAGATGGTCCAGAGGTATGGCATATTTGATAACCGCAGTGTCTCAAAAAATATTGAATTGATTGCTAAGGTTTATAAATTAAGAGATTTCACATTTTTTAAACAATCTAAATTTCCAGGGAAAAAAATCTTAAGAGCTGGCAACACTGAACATACATTGCTGCTTGGCAGCAAGTAAGTGGGTTTCATAGTAGCTGATCCTTTGCATGAGGCATCCATTTCCTTGATCCCTGAGATCATTCTCATGCCCTGTTTGTCTTATAATGTGCTGATTTCACTCATTTAAGTTCCCTGACAGGTACCTGTTAGCATCTGAGTTTGAAATTCCACCCTTAATGGGGTCCTGACTTCCTTTAGCAAAACTTGTCTTTAAATCCCACACTGCCATGTTAAAACTTCTAGTAAATAATGAGGAGCCAGTACAGCTGCAGAGATAAGAGCAAGATTTTATGTGTCAATTGTAATCGACACCCCCCAAAAAAGAGTGACTTAGTATTTTAATCATATCAATAGAATTATTCCTTAAGTAGAAATGAGGTTAATCCAGATTATTTAATGAAAGACTATTTGTATTGATTAAAACAAAATCAACCTTGAAATTAGATCAGCATTTGGTAGTAAGAAAAAGGACATGAGACATAAGAAGTAGGAAGCTGTTAGAGATGGTTATACGTAAACAATGAAAACAGTAAAATAAATTTTTAAAAGCACCTGTATCAGAGTCTAGACAGAATGGTCTCAAACAAATGGCATAGATTTAAAAACTGCCACAATACTATTTCTAAATAAAATCAAGTAGATTTTTAGAACTGTAAAATGATTGTATGCTATTTTTTCCCATTTGAACCAGATTTCTTAGATTAAATTGCTATTTAAGTTGAATTTGATAAAGATAAAATCCATAAATGCATGCAGAATATATTCATAACAATATTGCACCTTGTGGAAAAAAGTAGATGAAGTAGATAATATGATATTTTTTATTGGACCAATAAATAAAAGGCAATTCTCAAGCCCCAAAGTCTCAAGTACATTTTCACTTTAAATGAACACACTCATGAAGCATTTTATTGCAACATTTTCTTGTGGGAATATATAGGTAAATGGCTGCAAGAATGTGAAAGTGCATTGTAAATTGTAAAGCTCTATTTAAAAGTTCTTCATGTTTCTAGCATAGAGCTGGACCCTGTTATGACTGCTATGTGCCAAGATTAACCTCTATGTTACAGAATTAAAATAAATTGCAAGAGAAAGGATCAGTAAATATTCCATCATATGGAAAAATGATTAAACATACAGTATGACAAAATTGTTGACTTGGCAGCAATATTAATAAGTACAATTATATGTCCCTAATGGCAATTTTCATAATTTTTATATAGTTATACTTTCAATTATATGATTGTAACACTAATAGTTAGCATTTATTGAGTGCTTACTATGTGTCAGTAAGGACTCTGCGTGTATCAACTAATTTAATCCTCACACCAACCCTAGGAGCCTGAAACTACTGTTATTTGCATTTTAAACAAGAGAAAAGTAAGGCAGGGTGGTTAAATAAATTCTTTGAGATCTCAGCGTTAGAAGGTGGCAGAGTTGGGATTTGAACCTAACCATCTGGCTCTAGAGCCTGGGCTCAATTAGATGGAAACTTCCAGGGTGGGAGACAATGATATTACTATGATAAATTCTTATTCTGCCTCACTCAAAGTTTGTACCTTTGACAGACTCCTTAAATTATCTGCATCAGAGTTTGTTCTTTGGAAATAGTAAAAGCAAGACCATAGGTTTACAATAAATATCAAGTTAAGTTAACATACAGAAAGTGTGTAACACAATATGAATCTAAGTGCTCAAGAATAGGGGATCAGATATGATTACTATTATAGCTTATTAACAATGTTTGCATGGTTATTAATAATCATAATAATTGGTTGGCACCTAGCATAGTGATTTACAAATAAAAAGGTAATTTACTTTTACAAAAAAAGTAGGGAGAGGTTAAATGGCCTTCTTATCTATAAGACCTGTCTTTACAGATGAAAGTTAAATGAATGTTTAACATAATGTTATAGAATCTAAATAAAATACTAGCAAACACACTTTTTGGTAGTTGAGCAAAATATGGTTATTAGTCTTTGAGAAAACAGTTTGTTAAAGGTTAGTTCTTCATAGTGAGACATTGCTTTTGTTTAAACTCGCATTTTATTTAAATAATTATTTTATAGTCATTTTTGTGATCATACAACATTTAATGCCATTAAGGTAATTTTCTCTAAATGCAAATTAATAGACATTAATTCTGAAATCAAACTTACCCAATGGTACATGATGGCACTGGCCTTACAAATTTGGCCCATGCCACAAAAGTGTCAGAGCAGCAGAGTGTGGATCACAGGGTGGGTATAGGGATAAAAGTTGTCTGATGACAGAGAGCCACCGAGAATAGGTCAAACTTCTTCATCTCCCTCTACAGGCACAGCAGTTGCAAGAGGTGTGGAGAGAGAGAGAGAGAGTGCATGCATATGGGTTAGCAAGTGCTCTGTAGGCTGAAGATATCCCAAATTTATCATGATAGAATGCACACACAGATTTGCATGATGCACCCAGTGATCAAGGACAATGGGAACATGGAACATTTAAGTGAAAACTGGAGTAACAGTGAATGGGGAATGGGGATTTCAAAAGGAGTCAGCAAAAAACAGGTGAAACAGATGTTTCAGACCAGGGGCTGCCCTCTTGATGCCATACAGGATCCTCTGAGCAGTAGCTACTATAGTAGAGAAAGGGGTACAACATGAATTGGATAAGTTCAAATCTAAATGAAGAGAGAACACTGACATGACTGAATTTACCAGAAACTGATTAGGTTAAATAGTCTCTCATCAAGTTTCATGGAATCTTAAAAGTTATATTCTTAATATACTAATTAGAAATTCCTCGGAAATTATACCTGTCATAGTGTCACTAGAAAATCTGAGTAAATCAATGTGAAATGATTAGACTTAAAGACAAAAATTTTGTACACAGCACAGTATAAAAGTTATTTGCAAAATAAACATGGTTTACATATAACAAGCAAAAACAGAAATCCATTAATACTAGTTAAAAAAAATAGTATACCTAGTAATAAAACTAATCAAGAATGCAGGACCCATATGAAGATAACTACTATACTTTTATTGAAATATTGAAAATTAAATAAACGAGAAAGAAGTCTATGCTTTTATATGGAAAGACCAAAACATGAAATCTTCCTAATTTAATGCGATTCCGTTCAAATTATAAATAATTTATGTCTATTGGAGAAAAATGTCTTAAATTTTATTTGAAAGATAATCAAGTAATAAAAACAAATTCTGAAGATGAAAGGTAATGAGTAGGGGAATTGCACTACAAACTATTGAAATATATGCTACATGATAACAATAGTCATCATGGTGAGGAAATGGTTCCAGAAAAAAAGGAATGCCCACAGAATGGATAAGAAAGGTTAGAAACAAACTCACATATGTATGTGTGTATGTGTGTATATATATTCTATATGTATGTGATGTATATATTGACAGACGACAATATTATTTCATATCAGTGGTATAAAAGATATTTAATAAATAGCGAGATAAAGACTAACTACCTGGAAAAAAAGGATTCTTACTTTTTTCCTTATATCACTGTAATTTTGAGGTGGTTATGAGAATTAAATGTCACAAAGTAATGCCCAGGAGAAGTATTACAAATGGGCTGATGTTTTTTAAATTTATGGTAAAAAGATTATTTTATAGTGTGATATCACAAATCAATAGATTGATATATTTGACCATATAAAATTTATTCTTTTTCTGATTGACAAAGCACAATACAAAGCAAAAAATCCCAGCACAAACAAAGTGAAAGGCAAATGACAAAATGAAGAAATATTTTTTATGTGTGTCATATACTCTGGGTGATATCTTTAATATATAAAGATGTCCTACAACCAAATAATGACAAAATGAATACAATAATACAAAAGTAGGGGGAAGTATATGAAAAAAGTTCAACTTTTTTAGTAAGTAATATATTGGTTTTTGCTTTATCAAATTAAAAATTTTATGTGATAACATCTATTTTGGTTAAGTATAAAAAAGGGTTACTGTAATACATTGCCAGGAGAAAGGTAAATTAATATACACTTTCTAGGGGATAATGTGGTAATATTTTCATAATGCCAAAAAGTACGTAGTCATTGACCCAGTAATTCCATTATTTTTAAGGTACTAATCAGACAGTCATAGAAACAATTTTCATTACAATGTTGTTTATGATAGTAAAACACTTTAAAAAAATCTATACGTCTAACAGTAGGGAAACAAATGATAGTAAAATTTATACAATGGAATATCACCAAAATTGACATTAATCTTTTGACATGGAAATACATGTATGTGTGTATGAGTGTGCGTGTGTGTGGTATAGGTATAATTTTAGTTAAGTTGTTTAATGTAATATACCATATACACACATATATATGAACACACAGACACACAGAAAATATATATACACATATATGTGTATAAATTTGCATATCATTTACATATATCCACGCATGAGACATGTTTAAATTTCATGTAGTCAAATAAATTGTTATATAAAAATATACATATATACACACATATGTATACACATATATACTACATCCGTATATAGTCTTTTATTTGTCCTATATTCATTTATCTGTATGTATTTATGTATATATTCTCAAATGATATAAACCATAGTTGTTAACCATGATTATCTCTGCGTGGTAGGAATAATAATGATTTTTTACATTTTCTTTGTGCTTATTTATATCTTTAAATTTCTCGGTAGTATGTATATTGCTATGTAATTAAATAATGTGAATAATCTGCTTATCATGAGTTAGTAAGTAACATCTTGGTTCTTTCACATGTGTGATCAGTGCAATCCTGATTAGATTTTGTGCTTGGGTGAAAATAAAAACTTCATTTCTCATTTTAATCAACCTCTGCATTAATCTTTGACAGTAGTTGGGTCCATTGAACTGTTCTTTCAGTGCTGATGTTGAGGAAGGTAACAGCTTTCCTACAAATGCATCACCCTAAGGAACCACTCCTTGATACTGGGCTGTGACTCATTAGCCTTCTTTGATACATTAAGATTTGAAAACCAGGGAAGGAAAGTTTAAGACTGACACAAAGTCCCAGTAACAAAGTGCACTAAGATTTTTTTCCCCAAAATTATAGTGGGCAGCACTCTCTGGATTTATTGTAAATTCTCCGTGAATATTCTCCATTAACAGCATACCATTTTTCTTTGACTGCAGTGCATGTCATCCTTGCCTAGTGGGAACCCTAATTTGCTTTAAATTGCCAAAGTGCTCATTATGGAATGCTTAGTAGCTAGAGTTTGTACATAATATTTGAAAATCAACCTTAATTTTTCTGCCTGAGATGAACACTTGGATTCCACAGTAAACATAATCAGAGATTTACAGAAACCTACTGAACTCTGTTTATTATACTTGCCTGGAATAGCTACAGAAAAGGTCAGAGGTCCAATGTCTTCATGCAGAGACAGATCATGTTCTAGCTGGTTCTGAGGAAGGAAAAAAACAGTAGGTGATGCTTTAATGAATGGCTTATCATGTGAAACACACTATGTGATAATAGCAGTGTTGGTTAGATAAGAAGGAAGTTTTTTCCTTTCCTTTTTTGTCAGGGTTTAGTTAGTTTTATGTTGCTTTAATGCTTACATTTCAATAATAGCATACAAAACAGTTCACTGAGAAACTATTAAATTCTGGTAATGAGTCCTAAGTGATTTTGATTTCATAGACTGGATTGGAAACTTATTTCATTTTATTTTATTTATTCAATTTTATTTTAGCAAAAGCTAGAATTTATAAATGTGAGCACCCAGGTTGGAACCCTTTCAATTTCTTGACTTTATGATTTTCTTTCAGAAGTGAAGGAAACAGAAGAAAAGCCTCACAGAGGTAGAAGTTGTATTATAAAAAGTGGTCTTATGTTACAAGATAACTTGTCAGAATGGCAGCAGAGATGTGCATAGTCATCCCTTATACTTTTGAGTACTTTTTTCAAACCGTGGTGAACCAGTGAGAACATTCAGCTCACCAGATTCTCCTGACCTCAGCAGACTTCCCTCCCTGCAATCAGCCAGCAAAACAAGAACAGCCTCAATATCTAAAAGAAAGTGTTGCATACCAACCAGTCCCTCTCTAACTTTAATGTGCGTGTGAATAAGGTAGAGGTTCTTATTAAGTAGTTCTGTGATTCTTCATTTCTAACAAGCTCCTGTGAGGGTGATGCTGCTGGCGAGCAGGCCATTCTTTGTGTAGCAAGGTTGTGTAGCAAGGAATGAGCTAAAATATCTGGACTATGAAATGCTAGGAAAATATATTGAGGGATAGTTTAAAGGAGTGCTTAATGTTATAGGGAATGTTCATGGTTATTTTTAAATGTGAAGTAAATTATCAAATTCTATTAAATGTATATATACATGTATGTTTATGATACATGTAATATATTCATGCATATGTATGTATATAGATAGAGATGATGAAGGATGGACAGATAGATAGAAGATAGTAGGTATATAGATATACACATCCACACAGAGGAAGAAAACATTAGAAAAAGACAGATTTTATTGAATATTTTGTCTGGTTGGTGGGATTACAGGTGACGTTATTTTAATCTTCATATCCTTATATATGCCCAAATTTTCTGTAACAAAAATGGATTACTTTTATAATCCTAAAAAGGACTACAGTAATTCTTTTTTTAGTAAATAAAAACTATGATCCTAGAAAAAAATGTGTTTTGCGTGACACCATAGTATTAGTCTTGGCAAAACCCAGATCAAAGAAAGCCCAAAGCATCCTGTGTCCTGGTAGCCTCCTCTCTTAATCCTAAATAATCCTAAATAATGCAAAAGTGACTCCAAGGGGTAAAAATCCAAATTTCTCTTAAATTTTTTATTTGTCAGTCAAAATTAAATATCTACGATATGTCTAGCACTCTGTTAATACATCTGTTTGTAAGACTATTCTAATGAGTTAGCAGGATAAAATACATGTATTCAGAAAACAAAAGTTTTTCTCTTAAAGTTAAGGATGGATTTCCACTTGAGATCTTCCTACTTTGCCTATCTAAAAATACAGTTGTGTCAGGGAAAGAAATATCTTTTGATTTAATGAGGACACAGATGTGATGGCCACTGTGCATATGTTGTATATAATCTTACATGCATAAATCTTTTGCAGAATAGTTATTATCATCCCCCATTTTGTGGATTCAGTAGTTGAGACTTGTTCAAGATCCTAGAGGGAAGAACCCAGGCTGTCTAGGACTATAGCCAGTATTCTTCCCTTTGTGCTATATTGCCTCTTTTCAGAGTTTTTACTTAATAAGTGGGGAGAAGCAAGGCAAAAATGAAAAAGCATCTTATACTACTTAGTGTTGTGGATTTGCAGCCAGATGCTAGGTCTGTACAGCTTCTGGGGTTAGTCTGTCCTGATTTCTTTGACTAACAGTCCTCCGTCTGTCCCATGACCAGGGAGCAGGCATTAATTGAGTCATTTCAAGTCTGTTTTATGACTATGGATGCCCCCTAGGGAAACTGCCCAATGTGTTCTGTGAGCATCAGTCATTTATTAAACTTCTCACACACTTTAGAGAACTAGCAAACCAACAGGAGCAAATTATAAGTGAGGAGACAAATCCTTACAGTGTCCTAATCATTGAAAAAGAAGTTAAAGAAGTCATGGAAATTTTTTATGTGTTGGGCATGTACTTCTGCTCCAGGTTATAAGGGAACAGGTGTATAGAACATAACCTGAACATATTTTTCTTCCTGCCTCCAACTGCTTTTCACCGAACAATAGGAAACTGAATTTTTTTAAACACCACTTAATAAATGACCCAACATGTATTTATTTATTGAAATGTTGCATTGGAAAAGTTGAAACGAGTCCAACATAGGCGGAGATGGAGGCGGAGTAACTTTGATCACTTTCTTCAGTGCACACCCAGAACAATTGGGTGCCCTTTGTTCCAGTCCTGGAACACTATGGCTGGTCTCAGTTTTACACACCTGCTTCAGCAAGAACATACTCTATTGGTTTAGGGTGCTCTTAGAGCACCTTAGGTGTTTATTTCTAGTGGCAAAAACCTAAACACTCTCTAAATCTGCAAATATTGCTGTCGTTTCCACCGATGTATCGCTAACTAGTCTGAATTCATTAAACCCTTCCACCTCAGTTCCACACACTTAGATCAAGAGAACACTTGACACTCTGATTTGGGTGTCTTGCGCATGTAAAAGAAAAACCATCTTTTCTAAAAATGATACAGTTTTGTAATTTCATTTCAAACAATATTAAAGTAGATATATTTTATTAATATTAATATGTCATATATTAATATATAATACATGTATGTGATGTATAATAATATAATAGATTATTGTATAATGTATAACATGTACTATACATTGATTTATTAATTTTAATGATATTTAATCGATGTATTCATATTAAAGTAATTTATATCATGACCAGAGTAGGAGAACAGCAGGTATACACCAAGTATAGTTTGGCAGATAAGAAGGTGAATGAGTTCTGGAGCTAGAAACATGATTTTTAAATCCTAATCCACCATTTATTTGCCAATGTGACTTAGGCAAGTTATTTTCCCTCTCTATTGCTTTGTTTACTTACATGTAAATGGATATAATAATAGCACCTACCTCAAAGCTTTCTTAGAATGATTGAATAAAAAAATGGTGCCATGCTTGGCATATAATAATCTCTCAAGTAATGTTAGCTACTATTAATATTATCTGAATTTCCATGCATTATATTACATTTCTGGAGATACACACACATCCAGACACAAAAAGGCAAGGGCTTCTACTTAGAGGAACTTAAATTTTATTAGAGGATACAAAAACGTAAACAAATCATTTCAATGCAACATGGTCAGTGCTGTGCTAGATAGGGGGCCTGGATCTACAGGGGCACAGAGAATTCACACGTGGCCCTGTCTCTGGTCAGGGCAGGATCCCTAGAGGGGATGACAGCTCGTCTGAGACTTGAAGGAAAAATAAGCATTAGCAAGGTAAGGAAGGGACTTTGGAACATAAAAAGGCATATGAATGAAAGTACGGGACTTGGGGATTGATGTCAGAGGTGAGAGTCTGTTTTTGGATTGGCCTCTCACATGGTGATGACAGTGCTGTTGCCAGATGAAGGGTTGCTGGAGATTTCTGATGGGGAAGGTAAATCTCCCTACAGTTCTGGGACTATTGATTTAGTTCTGCTTGTAACACAGCCACCTAAACGTATCTAGTGGGCATTTGAAAATGTTCAGAATTTAGGTGGCAGTTGAAACCACAAGAGCTAAAATAAATAGATGAGGTATAAAATGTTGGGCAAAAACCAGTTTTAGATATCAAATAAAACAGAGTTTCTCAACCTCACTACTACTGACATCGATGCTAAATAATTGTTTTGTTATGGAAGCTACCCTGAGCAACACAGGGCATTTGGCAGCATCACTGGCCTCTGCTCACTAGACTCCTGCAGCACTCCCTGCCTTCTCTGGTTGTGACGACGTGTCTCCACACATTGCCAAAATCACCTCCACTTTAGAACCACTGAAATAGAATAAGAGCAACTATGAAATAGACTAAGGAAGGACTTTCAGTATGGTAAGAAGAAAACCAGTATTTAAATATTCATGAAAACTAAAGGGGCCAATACTTTCAAAATAGAATATTCATTGGTTTTTAAATGCAGGTAGGTTTAATCCTGGACACTTAAAATTATCAATTAGATGTGACAATATGAATTTCTGTGATTGAATTTGCCAGAGTGAATTCAGATGGGTATGGAAGGCAGTTTATAATAGGTCAATGGAATGCCTTAATTAAAAGAGAGAAGAGCAAAAGTAGAATAATCTTTTGAGAAGTTTAGCTGAGATGGGAAAATAGAAAAATAAGGCACCTATTACTGAGGACACAAGAGAGGGTGCAATTCATTTCAGTAAGAGAGAGGATGGGGGAAATTGGAGGTAAAGAAGAAAGAGAAGAAAACTGATGGAGCAAAGTCTGGAAAGGCATAAAATCAAAAGATTAGGTGGAGTGGTTGACCTTGAGCACCTGATCCTTCAAGCCTAGGGAAAAAGATGGTTTAAGTATTTGTTTATCTTTTGCTTCATAACAAATTATCCCAAAATTTAATGGTTTGAAATAATAATCTTCACAGTCTCTCAGCTTCAGCGCATCAGGAATTGAGGTGCGTGTTAGCGGAGTCCTCTGCTTCCCTTCTCTCACAAGCTACAGTCAAGGTGGGGGCCAGGGCTGCAGCAGTCAAGGATCCACTGGGGAAGGATGTGCTTTGAGGCTCGCTCACCTGGTTGTTGACAGGGTTTAGTTCCTTGTGAACTCTTGGACCAAGCACCTTAATTCCTTGCTGGTTGCTGGAGGCTGCCCTCAATTCTTTGCCCTGTGGGTCTGTCTAGGCAGCTTATAACATGGTAATTTGCTTCATCAGAGTAAGCAAGCCAAGCAGAGTGAAAGAGAGAGACAGACAGAGAAAGAGCAAGTGCAAGACAGAATTCTGCTTTTTCTATAACTTAATATCAGAAGTGATATCTCAACATTTTTGCCATATTTTATTCCTTAGAATCATTTTCCAGGTATATGCAGATTTTAGTACCTAGCTATATCTGGGATTTGTTCAGTGGGCACTGTAGAAGAATAAGTAGCCAGAATGTTGAGAGGATAGGAAGAGGGTATTTCCAGTTTGGTGTCATGGACTCTAGGTAGGAAATGAGTGGAGGGGAGGAATGATAGACTAATGAAATGGCAGAAACCAGAGATTTGAGTGCTCTCTCTGATAGAAGAGCAATTGGAGAATTAGGAGTCATAGAGAACACAATGGATGAAAGTTCATGGCCAAAGAGGAGAATGCAGGAGTTTCAGACATTTGATGTGGAGGAATACTAGGTGACAGCAAGGCCCCTCTGCCATCACTGCAGAATCTGCAGTAAAGTGGTACTGAACATCAGTGGTGAGTGGAGGGCAAGGAAATATGAGTGCATTGAATGAATCAGATTGATGGAAACACAAAGATTTAGAGTAGAGAACATCTTAGGACACTTGTTAAATATAGATTCCTTTAGTAACTGAGAATCAATATGATAAAGGGGATAGTGTCAAACATACTGATCGATGTATTCTGAAGAAAGATGTTGATGAATGGGGTTGATATTTTTACTAAAAACTGGGAGTTAGTGTGGGAACCACACATTACTGGGGCTTATTCTGGTTCTATGTCTTATCAACATGATTTTGGTAAGTCACATAATCTAATATTCATTTGGCTTATCTATATAGTGTAAATTGTACTTACCTTGTAGAATGATGGCAATCAAATGAGATCATGCCTGTAAATCACCTAGAACATGGTAGATATTCATAGTGAGATCATCCTTCTTATTTATTTATTGGAAAAAAATAGCATCATTTTGAGTTAGGGTCAAAAATCCCAAGCATGTAGATGAACAAAGCAATTTGGAAAATCTATTTTAATTTACAACAGTATATTACCAAACATAATATAGTCTTCCATGCTGTTACCAGTTCTTTCTGTTGGAAGTAGATATGACCCCTCCTCATCTCATAACTACTAGTTATTTTTATGATTTTTTTCCACTTATATTTATACTGCTCATTAAAAAAGTTATTGAAAGAGCTAACATCAGAATATATAGCTAGGTATCTATGAGGACATACCCAAAAGGAAAAACAAACAAACAAACAAATCACCCAGAATGGTCAAGATCTGAATTGATGCATTTTTCATCAGCAATACTTTAGTGTTGATAAACTTGCCACATCTTTTTCATTTGGATAAACAAGCTCATACAAAAAGAAGATTCCTTTAATAACAGTATGTCCCTGTATGTTTTCCAAGTATATTCATCTTAGCTCATTTCCATGGAATAATGGGAATGTATTAGTTAAGATAAAGACAGCTGGTGTAAGAAAGGGACTCAAAATTACAATGGCTTTATAGATGGAAGTTTGTTTTCTTAAAATAGCATCTGAATGAAAAGTTCGGTTTGGTGGCATAGCTCTGCTCTAGACTGCTGTTCTAAGCCCAGGGTTTATTACATCTTACTGTTACTCTTAATTATTTTCCACATCTGCCTGGCTCAATCAGGCACGAGTGTGTTAGTGTTCACGAGAAGGGTGAAAATAGTGTAGAGAATACAGAGCCATTGTTTCTAGGCCCACACCTGGAACTGCTCACATTCTGTTAGTGAGGACTTAATCTCAGGGGTATGCATAGCTGCAAGGGAATCTGGAAAATGTAATCTCTAGCTGGGCAGCTAGGGGCTATATTTCAATTACTATAAAGAAAGGAAAAGGGACTTTGCTGAACAAGTAGCTCTCTGAGTCAAAAGGAATAAATTAAACAAAATCAGCATTATCCAAATAGCAATTCCAAATAAATACAGCAATTTTTCCTCCACGAGGTACACAGATAAAGGGCTATTTTTTTAGGCTATTCTATGATGCATAATGAAAAACATAGTTATCAAAAATGTAAAGGCAAGACATCGTTTATTTTCCTTTCTGGAAAAAAAAATCTACTTATCTTATTAGAGTCAAATATTCTTCTGTAGTATTTCCTAAGAACAGATATTAAAGGTAGAAGAAAAGCAAGTAAGCTAGTTATGAGAACCTATAGAACACCGTTGCAATTACACTGAGGTGTTCATTTTATCCATGCTTAACATTCAAGTGATGCAGTTCAATCAATACCAAAGATAACTGAACAACTGAGAGTTGCTGCTAAACTCTTCTCCATACTTTTAAACAAAGATATTTCATTGTAAAAATTAATATTTATAAAATGGAAATTAAATTATACCCATCAGGTGAATGACATTTGTACTTTTAAGACGGGTATGAGATTTATGGGGGGGAGTAGCTCAGCTATGAAAGGATCCTTTTCTCCCAATGTTCTACATAGAAAATAGGATCAATGTTTTTATACTAAACTGGAGGGTGTCAAACTGAGTAGAGAGGGAGTTAAATGAAAAAAGAAACCTGGATTACACTTTCTAGCTGTGTGACTTTTAGTAAGTTACAGGTAATTTAATCCAAGATAGGAAGAACCTCTGATTCTCAGTTCCACAAACTAAAGTGGGGATAACTTACACGTTAGTGGCTCTGAATGAATTAGAAGGCATGATTTATGTGAAGTATGTCACAGGTACTCAACTGTTTTTTTGTCTTTCCCACCAAAACATAATTGTTTTAGTTATCCATTTATGTGTTTCAAATCACTCAAGAACTTAGGTGCATAAAACAACTATTTTTACTATGCTCATGATTCTGTGGGTCAGGAATTCAGGGAGTCAGAGAGAGAATAGCTGTGTCTGCTCCATGATATCAGAGGCCTCCGCTCAGGTGATATGAACAGTCGGAGATAGTTGTGACAACTTGATTGGGATCATATATATGAGACTTCAGTTTTGGCTGTTTGCTCAGCTCTTCGGTTGTTCTCCACGTGGCATCGTCTGGGGCTGAAATATCCAAGATACCTTTTCATTCCCAAGTCTGGTGCCTGGGCTTGGACGGCCAGAACAGCTCTGGGTGGGCATTGCTCTTTTTCTCCATGTGGCTAGATTGAGCTTTTTCACAGCATAGTTATCTCAGGGTATTCAGACTTTTTATATGACATCTAGCTTACCCCACAGTGAACATTGCAAAGAGCCAAGATGACATTTGTGTGCTTGTCTCAGCATTCTTGCAGCATCCCTTCTGCCCAGCTCAGCTTCAGCGGGAGAGGCCACCTCCTGGAGGGAGGAGTGGCATCCACACAGAAGCAGGGACAGTATTATATGGGCTCATCTTTATAACACAGCTACTGCATCAATAAAGCTACACATGGTATTTCTTTTTTGTTTGTTTATTGTTTGTTTTTCCTGTTGTTTTCAGGGAATATTAGCTGAACTTCCGGCCCCAGACTTTTGAATATTATGTTTTAAAGAGGATTGGCAAAATGAAAACTGGGAGACAAGAGTAGAGGAAAAACAACTGGTCCTTTTTGAGCAAAAAACAAACAGAAAGCTTTTAGAGTATTAATAATGATATATAGATAAATATTGATATAGATATATGGATATATAGATACATAGCTATATCTCCAGTGTTACTTGCTTTACCAGCTTGGAGAATAATTAAGGACTAATTTATTTTTCATATTTAAATAAATTTTCCATTAAGTGGAAAGGCACACATCATATTTGAGTGCCTTCCCTCTCTTAAATAGTTTAAGAACCCCTCCCAGAACTTATTTAGTCTAAAGAAATCTGTCCTGCTTTCAAATGTGAAGGAGAAAGACAGCAGGAAAAACTAATCTGCCCACCCATGGGCCCAGTTTTTTGCTACATCTATTTCAGTTATAACATACATATTCCAATTGAAAATTGGTCCAATATAATTTGAAGTGCCCTCGTCCACCGCTGTAATGATGCTTTTTCAGACTCAGGGAGGTTGATTCCACCACCTCATAATTTCTGCACTTTGTATCAACCAATATCCAGATTTGGAGTTCCAAGGTTATAGAAGTTTATAGCTCTCAGATGACTTCTCCTACCTGGTCATCATTTCCATAGGTTACTTCTGGCTTCCGTCATATACTGTCATAGATGGTACTCTCCATTACGCACTCCATACAAACTTACGGCCTGAATCTACAAGTGGATTCTGACTGGTGGCCCACAGAATGAACAACACTTAAAAATTAAAAGAGTTCACATAAAAATGCAGATTTCTGCTTTATCTTTAAAAACTGGGTCAGACATCCTTGGATCCACATTTCTACGAGGAGACGAAGGAGCAGCTGCCTTCTCCCTGGAGTTTTGCCACACTCCCTCCCTTCGTTTGTTTTTGTTATCCAGGCACTTGTGATTGCTGCTGATCTGGTCCCTGGTGTCGAGTGTGGGTCTCTAAGTCATACTGTCCTTTCTATCATGGCAGTGATTCTTAAAGTGTGGCCTGGAGAGTCTGGGGACCCTGAGATCCTTTCACAGGTGTCTGTGAGGTCAAATTTATTTTCATAATAATACGAAAAGACGTTACTCAACTTTTTTCACTTTCATTCTCTCGCAAAAGTGCAGCTGAATTTTCCACTGTGCACTTGGAAGATTTGCCTAATTCAGAGAACCAGTATTTTCCCAATGATCAATGCATGATGTTACAAAATCATACATGGGTAAAAAAGATTAATTCAAAATGTGTGATAGACTAGTTGATACTTATATAAGTGAGTACAAAATTTCATCAAAATTGTTTTAGATTCCACATTGCAACTCATTTTTAAGAAACTACCACTTGTCAAGTTTTGGTATATTAAAGAACATATTTAAAACTTTTAAACTCTTTCTCCATTTTTCAACTGCCTCTTTGAGGTTCAGTTTTCTTCATATACTTCAACCGAAGTAACTTATCTTAACAGATTGAATGCCGAAGGAGATATGAGAATTTAGCTGTCTTTTACAGTCAGATGTTCAATATATTTGTAAAATGTAAAAAATACCACTCATCTCAATTTTTTACTTGAAAACTATTGTTTTCAATAAAATATGCAATTTATGTTAACAAGTATGACTTTACTACTATTATTTTAAATTAATTATTAATTAAAACACTTTTAGAATGTATCCTTTTATTACTAGTATGATAAATGTTGAGAGATATAACTCATATCAACAGCTCTTGAGGGGGCACTGATAATCTTAACAGTGTAAATGCATCCTGAGGCCAAATGTTGGAAAACCACTGCCGGGACTCAATCAGAATTCAGTCAGTGCCATTGCACTTAATCAGAAGGATGGGACCAGAGCCCCACAGGACATTTTCTCTCAGGAATCTTGGCATCTATGCACATTTGGCCACTTCTGAGGGACCAGCTCTGTGAGAGATATTAGGATCCAATCACAAATTCTTTTATAACACGTCTGTCCCACCTGGGAGTGCCTGTGCTTTTATTTACATAAGCAAGATGTCGTGAGTGAGTGAGTGAGCTTTAGAGACAAAAATATTCTGTCCTAAATGGAGGAAACTTAAATGGCAGCTTCTTTCCATGAAGTTCCAACTCTCTGGATCCTCTGCTGCTCTTCAAACTTGCTAATGGCACCATGAGTTATCAAGATAACCAAAATCAAAACGACTGACTTCAGGTCAGCAAAGAAAATGTCTCTTATGACTGACAATGTTAATGTCTAACTATGTGGCAGATACTAATTTCTCATATAGATATTGATAAATTGTTAGCTTTAAACCATTTATACTATGCAAACTATAGGTATATTTGCATTTCTGTTTATGCAAATATATCTATCATTCAACACATATGAATATCACTCATAATTTACAGAACTACTCACTTAGGAAAAATAAAGATTTTTGTGTATTTGGCTACATATTTTTGATCATTTGATTGTGTAAGTGATATATATTTAATGTTTTCCATGTTTATATACTTTATAACAACAATTTTGAATATAACAAACTTTTTTATTGCTATGACTTAAGATATACTTGGCAAACAAAAATCTTCCTATTTTATTGACACATCACAATTATATACCCAGAGTTCTGTTTGAATGAGAATCTTAAAATTTGTTTTCACAAAGCAAAAATAGGTAAAGAAAATAGAAAGTGCTGTTAATGGTTATATCTTGCCCTAAGCACTAGCTAATTTTTGTGTCATATGTACAACTTAAGGTTAGGTTACAAGTTTAGGTGCTTGTTAAGTTCCCTGTGTTCAGGATCTATTTCTAGTTTGTTTATTACTTTACATATCTGTTCATTTAGATAATTATCTGACACCTGCTCATGGCAGATTGTTTTGACAGATTATATTGGCTGAGATCAGTTTGTCACCTGCCATCTGTCCAGTAAAGGTGAGTTCAACAAGCTGGTAATTTTTGGGCCATCATAAAAGATCATTTTTTAAGAGTTAGAATTTTTCCTTGTTCTTGATAAAGTGTGTTGAGCAGGAAAAAAAGTTATTGATAAATATTATGAGATACAGTATCTTTGTCTTTATCAGGTATATTACTTTATCTGAAATGCTGGCTTCAACATTATTTTGATTTAATCAGAAGAAACATAATATATTAAAAGAGAATGTGTTGTTTTGAATTAGGTATTTATTTTGTTGGCATCTTGCAAAGCTCTAAATAGCATTATTTCCTTTTCATTTTTTGTTAGATTTTTGACACTTTAGTAAACTCTAAATGCTTCAAATTAAAATGAATCTTTTTAAAGCACATATACAATATTCTTTGTATTATTATTAAATTAGAGCAACTCTATTACCATAGATTTTTTGAATCCATACAAAGTAAACATTCAATGAAAGGAAGGAGAGTAAGTTACTCAGTGTCTGACTATATCATAAATAAACTGTTTCTTAGCAGTAGTGATAATTATTTGAGATTACTTTTGAAATAAAATAAGAATTTAAAGAAACCTTGAAAGCCAACTATAAAACTCATGTAAAAGTAGAAAAAACAAAAGATCAATAGCTTCTGTTCCTTAAAGTAAGCCAATATTCCTATATTTTTTAATCAAAGGAGTAAATAACTCTAGTGGAAGAAATAACAGTAAATTTACTTTCATTTTTTTTTCTCTTACTTTTGTAATTATTTAACCAGTATTACCTAGACACTTACAATGTGTCAGGCATTGAGGATAAGTTATTCAGCAAAATAGATCTAGTTTTATCCCTTCTGCTAATAAAGGTATAGCTTTTATTGTTGTCCAAAAGTAGTCAGGCTGCGTGCTCTAACCTATGCCTCTAACTATTGCTATTTGAATAAGCACATTTTTTTGGTAACTGTATGAATTGACTAAAACCAACTTTGAAACCTGTGTAGAAAGCAAAATTAGAACATCATGAGACATTTAAAAATGTATCCAGTGGCTTGTGAAATGACCTGTGCTTTGGATGTATATTTATTGGAGGGGAGAGGGCCAGAGTTATTGCTACCCTTGTAAATTCTCCCTAGTTATCTGGCATGATAGGAATTTTTCACAGACTGCTCTGAGAAAGTAGGCCAACACTGGTTTAGAATACTCTATGGGACTGTGGGGAGTTCAGAAAAAGGAACAGGGCAAGTCCTTAAAAACCTTCTGGTATGATAGGAAGACAGTACCAGCATAAATATATGGATATAAACACAAGTGACTCCAAGAAATAAATATACACAATCAAATGCTGAACCAAAGGCTCTCTCAAGGGCCTCTTTACACTATATGATCTCATGATTTGTTGAACCATAGCTTTCTAGAGGAATATACAAAAATCTTAGAGTTCCAAGAGGCTTGAAGTTTGAATAACTGGGAATCCTCAGAGCCTCTGTGGAAAGCCTTCATCAAAGAATTGAGCCTTAGGTCATACATATCAGACACACAGCATCGCACTCATCAGAATCACAGCCAAATTGCTACCAGGTCGACACGCTGCCAAAATATTTAGCAGAAGAATGAAAAATACAACCAACTGGGCCATTGTCTGCATGGCATGGAAGAATTGCTCAGCTAATTTTTTTGATTGAAGTGACCAGCTGTTTTGGCACCGTGTCAAGGCTGCACCATCCACAAGTGCCTTGTGTGAGTCACTACAGATTCCAAAGATGCTCAGATTCCAATCTGGCTACATTTTGAAAACTAGGATTAGAGACATTTTCCAATAAATCTGTTGATTTATTTCTGAACTAACCAATTACAAGAATTCTGCTTCTTTAATTTAATAAATGATTTCTCTTTGAAACTTAAGCCACAACATCCTTGGTTATTTTACGACTATATGAACTAGTCTATTGTATGGAAGAAAAAATTGCATAAAATTTTGTACCATACACTAAAAATTAATTCTATTAGGACCAACTTTTATTACTTCTAATAAACAATCTGCTATGGAATAAGCTGGATGATAGCAAGTTCTCCTTGAAAAGTAGCACTTGGGGCCAGTGACAGGGAAACTGAGTGTGGGAAGAGCTGTGCCACACAAAACAAGGGGTCATAAATACAGCACACAATGGAAGCAACGTCAGTTCATGTTATATGGCACACATTTGAAGTAAACACAGAAAACAAAGGTAATCCAAATATCTGGGTCTAAAGAGTAGAAATGGAAACAAATAACTAGATATAAAAATAAGAGTCATGCGTGTTAGGCAAGTCAGGCAAGTTAGAATAAAGGCATAAAAATGCAAGAACAGAAGATGTTTTGCAGAGGAAAGCAGCCTCAGTTGGTCACATCTGCCATCTCCCTTGCCCCTAGGTGAGGACAGAATTGCAGATTTAGTAAGAAAGTAGTAGATTTGGTATATACTAAACATAGTCTTTATTGGGAGGGGATACCTTCCTCTGATCTCAGATAATTGGCCCATACAAAAAGATATTTGTGGTAAGGAAAACACATTGATATGCATTATACATGCAATGATGAAATTTGTAACATACTAGACTATCTGGAAATCTGTATCCATTGAGGAACCCAAGTTGATCGTTCAGTGCAATTCTCTCATTGTTTATTTGGGGACACTGAGACTTAGGAACACCAAGGGACTTCTCCATGTTCACACAATGATGGCAGAGTGAGGAAGAGGGGTAGGGTTCTGGAGCCCTGGGCAAGTGCTCTTCCCATTAATTGCATGCAAACAGGCTAAAAATGAAAGTGGAATTTTAACTCTTGATCTTGACATATCAGAATAATAGATACTTTTAGCTAAGTGTTCTTTATGTGAAGCACCATTTCCTTTTCCCAATTTTTGCTATTAATTTTTAAGCACTGATGGAATTTCTGGGTTTCTTGTACAGGTTAACTTTGTAAGTTTTTATTAGACAGGATTTGAAAATATGGGTGAAATAGCTCTTTTTAAATGAGTCTTGGAGTTTGTTTATTTAGACTATTTAAATGGGGTTTCTAGAACTACCAATGGGTTCTTAGTGATGAATTACCTAGTTCTCCCTTATTTCAATTAATTCCTGAAAAGCTTTCTCTTGTCTACGTTTTTTTTTCTCATTCATATTGCTGTTCTTCCAATGCTCTACCCCTCTTTTCCATATAAATATATTCAAAAGGCAGGCTGACTAAATTCCAATGATAGTATAGTGACCAATTTATAAAGAAAGGATGTATGGCCAACAAGACCTCTTCATTCTCTTCTGAAAATGTCAAAGGCACAGCTTATCTTTCCAGTTCAAAGGCAAACACCTGATGAATACAAGGATGTCCCCTCCCTGTATGTAACTTTTTTGTAAATGGAGGTAACACTGAACTAGCCTAAAGCATATGGATGAAAGAGAATTCTGTGAGGTTCAGTAATTTAAGAAAATTTAAAGAGATCATGTAAGGTAGTTCCACAGTTGAGTAGTGGAAATAGGATTTTGTACTAGTGCCAGATATTTTCTTGTTTGGTTCTTGAGGATAAAAGGATAAATGACCTTAAACACCTTAATACTAATTATTTGGAACATTCTAATATAATTACCAGAGTTGGGCTTTCTATTAGTGCATGCCTCATGGAAAATTCCATCTTCTTTTCTGCTTGGGACTCCTCTTTTCTCCCTTTTAGTTAGTGCTCTGCCAATTGTTACTGCTTCAGATGCATATAAAGAGTTGGTTTTCAATGTTAACATTTATTATATGATCTGAGGAATTAAAGTATTTTAAATTGTGTTTGCTTGCTTTTTGATTCTAATATTTCCTTGCAAAGTGGCATATTTTGTGAATTGGAAATGCAACCAAGGATTTTAAAATAATATATGAACATCTTGTGAATTTGAAAACTAATAATATATATTATGGTAACTTTTGTTTAGTAGGAAATGTATAATTAGTACAAAGTCATGTACATGGTAAATATCAAGTATATATCGTGTCAGTGATATTTAAGAGTTCGTGTTGTAATATAAATATCTACTAGTAAAAATAAGTTGATTTTTTTATATTTAAAGTTCCAAAAATATGATTTCAGGTATTTTGTATTCCCATCATGATCATTACTTTTATTCTATTCATTCAGAAATATTTAGGATACCTTATAGGCACAAGGTGCTATACTGGGTGCTCTGAGGATATTCCATTGACATTTACTTATAGTCTATTCAAGACCAAAATAAAACAGGCAGGGTAAGTGTCACATATGGAAGGCAGGTATTTATCCGTCAATAGAATAAAACTTGACCTCTTGACCTGTGTACTCACTCATTCCTTCCTAGGTGAGGAGGGCTGATTTATCTAAGTAGTGAATTGGAAATTGGAAAGAAGCTACAACATAATTTAGATCTAACTGTGTCTTTATTTACTTTGGGATTTAGAAATTTTCACAGGGGAAAGCACCTAGTATGAGAAGGTGTGTATGGGGGAGGGAAGGAGGAAGAGAAAGTTTGTGAAGGTGATAGAGTGAATTTAATACAGAGATGAAGTAATAATCCCATCAGAACAGTTCTCTAAAATCAGCTCTAATTAGAAATATAGATGATAAGCTCATCTCTATTTGACTGAACCTCAAAAGGTATAAATAATATAAAACAAGAGGGAAAGCTACTAATATGGTTAAAGAAGCTTAAATAAGGGATTATAATGATAGAAAAATACAGTCTACTTCTGAAGGAGCCACTCATAAAAAAACCTTCATGGAGGGAGTAGCATATGAGTTGAACTTGGAAGAGTCAATAGAATTTAGACCTATGAAGATTAGAGAATGATAAGGGTGAGAACATAGACGTGAGGAAATATGAAAAATATGTAGGGGATATAAGGAAAACAAGCAAAGAAATTTGACAAGTGCACTGGGTTTTTAAAATTCTCTGTATAAACTTCAGCAGTCTTGGTCTCTCAGGAAATGGCAACTCCATCCTTCCAGTTTCTCAGGTCAAAAAAAGGACTCATCCTTCACTTCTTTATTTCTCACATAACCCACATCCAACCTGTCAGCAAATCTGTTCACTCTAACTTCAAAATATACCCAGCATTCAACTTTTTCTCAGTGTCTCTGTTGGCCTACAACCCCAAAGTCTTCTCTTTTCACTCAGAGAAAAAGCCAAAGGCCTTTTAATGATCTATAAAGCTTTTCATGATCTGGATCCTGTTATTGGTTCACTTCATCTTTGACAAATCTCCACCACTCTTTGAATTCTAGCCATACTGTCTTCCTTATTTATATCAACCAGGATGTGGCCTCAGGACCTTTATACTATGGCTCTCTCTGCTGAGGACACTCTCCCTCCAGGTATTTTCATGAATTGTTCTCTTATTCAGTTTAGTTCTCTCCTCAAATATCTTAACAGTGAGGTCTCTGACAACCTTATTTAAGTCAGCAGATTTGGTCCTCATCCAAACTCCAAACTCCCTTATTCCTCTTCCTCACTTTACTTTGTTTGATAACACGTACAATAAGTTGTTCAAACAGGTTAAATTAAGGCCTGCTGTGGCAACTAGTGACTCTCCAGTCCCAGTCCTACAACATTTTATATGTCCATAAGAGTTAGTTGTGGTTCAGCTGTATGTAATACTTCCCCTGGGACCTGGAACAGTGAGTAATCTCTATATGGAACATTATTGATTGTTTTGGCAGAGGAAAAATTTTTAAAAATTGGTGTATAGGAATGCTGGTGATTTGTGTACATTGATTTTGTAACCTGAGACTTTGCTGAATTTATCAATTCCAGTAGTCTCTTGGTGGAATCTTTGGGGTTTTCTAGATATAAGATCATATCATCAGCAAAAAGCAATAATTTGACCTCCTCTTTCCCGATTTGGATACCCTTAATTTCTTTCTCTTGCCTGATTTCTCTGGCTAGGACTTCCAGCACTATGTTGAATAGAAGTGGTAACAATGGGCATCCCTGTCTTGTAACAGTTCTTAGTGGGAATGCTTTCAACATTTCCCAATTGAGTACGATGCTGGATGTGGGTTTATCATATATGGCTTTTATAATTTGGAGATATGTTCCTTCTATGCCAAGTTTTTTGAGGGTTTTTATCATGAAAGGGTGCTGAATTTTGTCCAGTGCTTTTTCTGCATCTATTGAGATGATCATATCTTTATTTTTGCTTCTGTTAATGTGGTATAACATCAAGCTGAGAGTCAAATCAAAGACTCAATAACATTCACAATAGCTACAATGAAAATAAAATACCTAGGAATATACTTAACCAAGGAGGTCCAAGATCTCTACAAAGAAAACTACAAAGTACTGAGGAAAGAAATCACAGATGATAGAAGCAAATGGAAAAATATATCATGCTCATGGACTGGTAGAATAAACAGTTAAAATGTCTATCCTACCCAAAATGATTTACAGATTCAATGCAGTACCCATCAAAATGCCAACGTCATATTAGCCAGATCTAGAAAAAATAATTCTACACTTCATTTGGAATCAGAAAAGAGCCCGAATAGCCAAAATAATCTTAAGCAAAAGGAACAAATCTGTAGGCATCACATTACCAGACTTCAAACTATACTACGAGGCTATAGTAACCAAAACAGCATGGTATTGGCACAAAAATAGAGACATAGACCAATGGAACAGAACAGAAAAGCCAGACATAAAGCCATCCACATGCAGCCAAATGATATTTGACAAAGCAGACAACAATATACACTGGGGAAAAGAATGCTATTCAATAAATGGTGCTGGGACAACTGGATAGCCACATGCAGAAAAATGAAACAGGATCCATATCTGTCACCACTCACAAAAACTAATTAAAGATGGATAAAGACTTAAATGTAAGGCATAAAACCATCAGAACTCTAGAAGATATTGGAAAACCTCTTCCAGATATTGGCCTAGACAAAGAATTTATGAAGAAGACCCCAATGGCAATAACAGCAACAACAAAAGTAAATAAATGGGACCTGATTAAATTAAAAAGCTACTGCACAACCAAGGAAGTAATCAACAGAACAAATAGACAATGTACAGAATGGGAGAAATTATTTTCAATCTATACATCTGATAAAAGGCTAATAACCAGAATCTACAAAGAACTCAAGCAAATCTGCAAGACAAAAATCAAACAACTCCATTTAAAAGCGAGCAAAAGACATGAACAGAAGCTTTTCAGAAGAAGTAGACAAATGGCCAATAAACATATGAAAAACTTCTCAATGTCACTAACCATCAGGGAAATGCAAATTAAAACCACAATGATATATCACCTTACCCCAGTTAGAATGGCTTTTAGGAAAAAGTCCAAAAACTGTAGATGCTGGCATGGATGCAAAGAGAAAATAACACTTATACACTGTTGGTGGGACTGCAAAATAGTACAACGTCTATGGAAAACAGTATGGAGAATCCTCAAAGAACTAAAATTAGACCTACCATTTGATCCAGCAATCCTACTACTGGGTATTTATCCAAAGGAAAAGAAGTCATTTTATCAAAAAGACACCTGTACTCAAATGTTTATTGCAGCACAAGTCACAATTGCAAAAATGTGGAATCAACCCAAATGCCCATCAATTCATGAGTGCATTAACAAAATGTGGTATATATATTACTGTGGTATATGTATACCATGGCATATGTATACTGTGGAATATTAATATGCCATGAAGAAGGATGACTTAATGCCTTTTGCAACAATATTCATGGAACTGGAGACCATTATCCTAAGTGAAGTGTCTAAAGAATGGAAAAACAAACACCACATGTACTCACTATTAAATTGGAACTAATCGATGAGCACACATGTGCATAGAGGGAAGTAAAACTCAATGGAAAGCAAGCAAGGGAGAGGGGGGAGAACAGGATAGGTGAAAACCTACCTAACAGGTACAATGAACACTGTCTGGGTGACAGGCATGCTATAACTCTGACTCAGGCATTACAAAAGCAATCCATGTAACCAAAACATTTGTACCCCCATAATACTTTTAAATAACAAAAAAATTGGTGAACTACAAGCTGGCTTTTAAAGCTTTTTCCTGGAAGTGACACATATCTCTTCCACATATATCTCATGGTGTTAAAAGTAAGAAATACAGCAGGATCTGATATCAATGAGGTGATGAAATATAATTCTTACGCACCACATAGAGGGGTATTGGAATATATGGCAACCAATAATATTATCCACCACATTATGTGCCATAAAGTATATATTATTTGCTTGGATATTATTTGTCCTGCTTTAGATCTTAAATAAGTTTCCTAGAAACACACTACGAGGGGGACACGGTGTGCAGAAAGGGAGTGCTGTTTGGAAATACACCTACACAGAAGTGAGGAGGACAGGATTAGGCTGAGGGAGATATTGACCTTTAATGTGATTGTAATTGAAGACTCAGTCTTCCCCCCAGGGATCTCTGGAGCTTGGAGGCACTATAGGCTTGTCCAAAATTGAGGCCAGAGGGCCAGGCCTTTGTGTTTTCATATCTAATGGCCATTGTTTGCAAGCATCTTCCTAAAAATGGGTGGAAAGTTACCCAAAGGAGTTCCTTGCTGCAGAGGACAACTGCCATCAAGGGTACAGGGAAGAACAGCCAGCCAGCCAAGATTCTCAGCACCTGGGGAGGGCAGGGGGAGGCTGAGTGTGTCTGCTCTGACCAGGATATCCTGGCAGAGCAGCATAGTACCAACTATCTTCACCAGAATGAGATGTCCATGGAGATGGGGACTTTTGTCTGTTTTGTTTGTTGTTAGAGCCACCATGCCTTGAAAAGCTCCTGACATAACACATGTTTAATATTTATTGAATGAATAAATGAATAGTTTGTGTAAAATTTTAGGTTAGAAAGGTAGAAACAAGTAAAGCATAAAGTGTCTTCATTGACTAAATAAAGAGTTTAAACTTGCAAGGAAGTTAAATGCTTGGAAGTACCCTTTAGGAGTAATGATCAAATAGCAATGTGTGCAGTGGATTGAAGGCGGCGGGCGGGGGAGAGATGCTAGGAATTGCTGACTGGAAGCTAGTGCCATACCCGGTAGAGGTAACGTGATGCTGATAGCATGGGATTGGAGGCAAGCAAATGTGGCACATGGGAGCTGCAGAATGTCTCACAAGAATAATAATTTGGCAACAGGGAAAAGGACAGATTGGATGACTGGGAACAGCCTTACTTTACAGATAGGTGTTCTCTATAGTGAGTAAATGATGTATATGCAATAAACAAAATGTAACAAAGGAAAATTTTATAAATGTTCAGAATAGTAAATGTGATTTTTCTACTGGCCTTGAGATACTAATGTGAAATGTGTGGTACAAAGGTATATAAAATATATGACATTGCTTGACACATAGTGGGTACTCAACAAATGGTAGAAATATTATGTTAATCATTTTTATCTGTAATAATTTGAAAAAGGATGCCTTGACTAAATATTCCTATTATTCTATATAACCTATATGGCTTACCAAATCCCCAGGACTAGAATACAATAAAAAATGCTTAACACTATAATTAACAGTTTGATTAATTAGTTTCTATATTTTAAAATAAAAATTACATGTTCATTACTTTGAGTTTTAAGTAAAGTCATCTCATCCTCAATCCTTAGGTATTATAGCTCATGGGACCTATCAAATCATAAAATACCAAGATTATTAGGACTTGATCTCCCATGAAAAACACATATTCTGGTACTTAGCACAGGACCTAATGCAATAGATGCTCAGAAATGTTTGAATTAATTAATAAATAAATGAATACATGCAGATAGGGATTTCAGCAAATTTGCAGGTGGACGAGATTTCAATTATACATATGCTCTGTTTTTTTATTTAAAATATTTGCTTCTCAATATATATTGAAGCATAAAATAGTATTTATTGGTACCAACATGAATGCCATATTTTTTACAATGATTTTTTTTTAGGGCTAAACGAATGATTTTAAGTCCTTTCTAGCCCATGGCTAGATCAGAATATGATGCATTTCAAAAGCGTCCACGTATCTTTAAAGTATGGCTGAAGAATCTCTCAAGGCACTAAAAAAAAAAAAAAGAAATGTATAAAGCCTTCTTTTAAAAGTATTTTGCTCACCTTTCTTTAAAATAATAGGAGGGGTTAAGAAACTTGGGGTTTATTGAATCAAACAAAGCCTCAATCCCATAGTAACCTATTCTGGGGTGATATTGATCAACGGAGTCAAAGACATAAGAATCTAACGAAAATAAACAGTGCCTTTCTTATCCTCAATGGATTCTTCATGGCTTCCTGTAGGTAAGAACACAAATATGATTTTTCTTTAGAGATATTTTGTTTATTCCTATTAAGCATGCCTCAGGAATTCTCTAACATCAGTAAAGTCCACAGTGCATTCGATTGTGTTGGTTGCTTTTCTTAACAATTGTTGCGGGTTTGGCAGGTTCAGGAAACCTACTGGGTAGAAATCTAAATAATGAGCTACAACCTTTTGATAGAAAAATATTAGATATATTTTATGTGCATTATTTTAATTAAGAAGTTAACAGATACTTCTTAAGTGTAATTTTGTTTTATAAGTAAAGGTTCAATAATAAGGAGTGTTCATGATTGCATGACTTTTGTCTGAATTAGAGATTATTTGATTGCAGCAATTAAATACAATTTTTGAGGATTTTAACTTTGTGCATCATTTGTCAATGTAGTAGTAGTAAGATTCTGTAATCTGAATTTAATTTCTTTTGGAATCATTTGCCTCTTATCTGCTTGTCTATATCTGCTTTTCTTGCTCTCTTTGGAGCTTGGTTTATTTTCTTTTTTCTTTCATCCTGTCTCATGCCTTCACTTTCCTTGCGTTCAGTTGTATGTTTTCATATTTTTCCTGCTTAAGTTTTTCTGCGCAGGATATGGAGATCTTTGGTGGCGAAGAGACACCTGCATCAGAAAAGAGCTATGTTTGGGACCAGTAGGCCCACGTCAACTTAAATCCTTGTCGGGGCCCTAGTATCCCAGAGTCCACATGAATATGGAAATGAGAACACACAAAGCAGTACAGAACAGTTTGGCTTCATATAATTAAAACTAAAGTAAAATAAAACAAACTTTCCAGAATCCAGGGGTTGTCTGAGGTGTAGGTGCTCACCTCTCTGGGTCTCTTGATCTCTCAGCCAGCGTTAACGCTCCATCAAACAGGGAAGTCAAAATTAACTCCCAACGTCTTCCTCTCAATGCATGGTTAATGTTTCCTTCTCCCACTTCAATTATGCCATCTTCATTATGCTTCCTTCCTCACTATCACAGTTGTTAAAATGAAGAGCCTCTCTCTGAGTGCCACGGCTCCATTATGCAGGCCTATACCTGTGCTGGCAGCAGGCTCTTCTTCTCACCTCATATTGCCTTTTGCTTGGGGAGGAGATCCCTGCCGTGCATCTCAAACTGAAAACTGAAAGAAAATTAAGTTGCTGTTTGGAGTTTGAGCGAATTATGGAAAACGGGCCCTTTTTTGTCTGCCAGGCATGCTGGTGGAAGCTATTACCCACCTTCTACGCCATTCCCTACAGTGGTAGCTGTCAGTATGGAAATCTCATCTAAACTTTTTGTCAGTTTGTACCTAAGCCAAGGACACACACACACAAACTTGGCATTTCCTTTCAAGCGTGGCTATGTGTTGAACATAATGGGCCACAAAATGGTTGATCTGGCTATTTTGGGCATCTTAAGAGCTGACGTGAGGCATTGAATTCTAAAACCTGGCAACTCAATAATAATCAGTTTCTAATTCAGATAAAAAATAATAATCAGTTTCTAATTCAGATAAACAAAAAGAATCAATTATCTGGTAGCAAAATGTGAGTGAAGACTAAATATGAACCTACCTTCAACTAATAAAGAGTTCATTGTAGAAAAGCACATTAATTGATGGTTTCACATTTTGTTTGTATATTTATTTTTTTCAGTTTCTGATATCCTTACAGTTTTGCATGAGAATACGTAAATGCACACATACTCAGACAAATTGAAGCTTTAGAACTTAAGCATTAGGGAGCTAAGTCAATTGGGAAGCTGAGACACCCTTAATTCAGGTGGCAACCAAAATTTCAGTAAGCAGGAACATGATTAGGGGAATGCTGTGCTTTGGAAAGTTTAGCTTGGTGGTAAACTACCAGGAACAATGGAGAGTCACAGAACAATCTCATAGCTGATGTGTTTAAAGTAATTTTTCAACTATTTGCAATAGGAAGTAGGTAGAAGACTGCTATCCATGTGTTATGTTTGAGAATCTCCGATTGAGGAAAATCCCTCCAAAAACATTTCCAAAATTTCTATGCCTAAGGCCAAAGCATTGATAGCCTCTGTTAAAATAAAAATATTACTGAGGAGCACAATACTCAAAGCCATTCTTCACCATGAACGCCTACTTTGATCTAGTTGTTGGAAGCTCTGCCTCAGAGTCACAAGTTCAGGACAATTAAATTTCAATATATTTGATGAGAAAATTGGGAATCTGAAAAGTTAGACAACTGGTGCACAGCTGTAGAATACCACAATTATTGCTCACTAAGTCACCAAGGTCCTTTCAGGATATGGAAATCTAAAACATTGGGACTGAGCAGAGAAAATGGGCAAAATCAGAAAAGAATTTTATTCTATCCATTAAACCAGGGCCATCCAAACTGTTTAGTCTCATAGTGACATATATTCAAACAATTAAATTTTTAAAATCATGTGTTCAATTTAGGATAGGATATAATAACTAATTTTGCAGTTATATTTTTTAGATCAATATATTTTAAGAAGTGTTTTAAATATGATTTAAAGACCATTTTAAATTATATTTATGATATATAAAGACATTTTAAGTCATTGCCTAAACTAACATGTGCCATATACGATTAAATTAATCTTAAATTAATCATATAACTAGATGCATGATTGCCGAAAACTGTATTAAATGACATATTATGTCTTGTTTGGTTTTAGGACTGAATAGTAAACTAAAATGTAGACTGAAATTTCACTCTGTTTTATAGCTTAATCAACAAACAAACAAAAACCTTCCATGACCTGATGTTTAAAATTCTTGCATATTTTGCTTTAAAACTACTGATTTATAAATATTTTAAATTTATTAATAAAAATAAGAGTATCTATTTCAGTTGCCTTTATAAAGCATATCTCAGTATAGTGGATATTAATAGCAAGAATTTATTTGATAAAATTGGTATTTATTCTAATAAATAAAAAGCCAACTTGGATATAATAATCATTTTCTTTTTCATATTTTTTAAATTGAGGTTAAATGTATATTTGAAGAATTTCACAGATTATAAGTACACAATGCAATGAGTTAATGCAATTAGTTAATGTACCTAAGTGTACAACTCAATGAGTTAGTTTATAAATGTATATACACATTTAGCCACCACCCTGATCAAGATGAAGAACTTTTCCAACACCCCCAGGTGTTCCCTCGTGCCTTCCAGTCAATTCTCAGCTTCCTAAGTAACAATGATTCTGATTTCTCTTACCATAAATTAATTTTTCTGGTTCTTGAACTTCATATATATGAAATTGTACAGTATGTTGTCTTGTCTATGCCTCTTTTCACTTGACGTATCTTTGCAATCCATCTATGTTATTGTTCCTATAAGTACCCATTTATTTTTTAATTGCTGAATAGGGTTCAACTGCAGAAATTCCCATCAATTTGTTTATCTGTTCTCCTCTTGATGGACATTTTTGTTGTTTCCAGTTTGGAGCTATTAAGAATAAAGCTGCTATAAGCCATTCTTGTACAAAACCTATTAGAAGACATATAGTTTTATTCCTCTTGGTAAATACCTAGGAATGGAACTGCTAGTACACAGAGCAGGTGTATGTTTCATTTTATGAGAAACAGCACACGGTTTTCCTAACTGGTTGTACCATTTCACACTCCCATCAATAACATCTGAAAGCTTCATTTGTCCTACATCCTCGTCGATCTTTTGTGTTGTCAGTCTTTCGTATTTTCGCCACTCTAGCAGGTATGAAACAGTAGCACATATTTGATTCTATTAGCATTTTTTTGCTAAAGTATTAAAGACAGCATCACATGAGCTAGAGGAATTTTGATCAGATTAATATAAACAGCAGATATGGGATAGAACATTTTATGTATTTTAAGAATAATCAGATTCATCCCCTTCATTGTTTTTTTAAAATTTCAACTTAATGTTTCCTTTTTTTTAAAGTAGGAGTCTCCTATAGTTCTGAGTTAAATTATAAGTTACCAAGAATAAAAACAATTATAACTATATATCCAGGCAAAACTATTATGCCACTAGTGATACTGTACCAGGCAATGTGAACTGGTCATAACTTTCAGATTGTTCAAACACTTCATTCAAGAGCACATTAATACTGATGTTAGTCAAAAGATCTCAAAGTAATAGGTATGAAATAGGTAGCTAATTGTCCATATGCCTTTGGTTTCTAAATCCTATGCTTTTAAATAATATGCCATTTTAACATCAATCCTTATGCCAACTTTTATTGCTGCAATGAATGAAGAGAAATATAAAACAAGAAAAGAAGATCCAAGGAGAGGACAATAATCATGACAGTATTAATGTTAATATTTTTAAAGTCATATTTCTTCCAAGTAGTCATTTTTGCATCAAACCTAGAATTATGACCTAATGCTAATCCTTACATAACAGTTTCTTTAAGGTTAGGCTTTCTTAGTACCTTGGTAAGCTGCAGTTGTTTAAGACAAATCTATCAAAATTATTTAGAAAGTAAAATATTCAATCAGAAGATAGTACAGGTATTAGTGAGTCCACGCAGTTATAATTAACCAATTTAACGTTATTTTCTCTGTTGAAATGAATTGTTAGAAGAATTGTTCAATATTTGTTTGGGTATAGCCACAGCCTCTAGGACTTCACCTATTCAATTATGTCTTAGTTGACATCTGACTCTGGAGATTTCGAATATTATAAGTTATTTCCCCACTGGTACCAGAGGAATTAAGTCCAATTTGGGAAGATTTTGACTTTGCATGGAGGAGTTAAGAGATTTCAGTGAAAATTATAAAACTGTGTAAAAATAATAAAGCAGTAACCACAGGACATAAAAATCTATCTGAATTCTTTCAAGGGTTATGAGTAATTTCCCTTGAATAAACAAGTTATTCTGAAAGGGTTCTAAAGTAATTTAGAGGGAAAGCCAGGAGAGCATATGAAAACCCACATGGCAAGCAGGATCACTTTTTTAAAAAGTTTGTCAATCTAATGAGCACTTAATTAAAGTCAACAGAGTCTCTAAGTCTCCAAGTAATTTTCAAAAAGAGCTTTTGGGAAAGGGGAAATTTTTCTCCATGCTTGTCCTCTTTTTCCCTTATTCTCCGTTTGTCTGATAACCATGGAAAGTCTTTATAATAATATCTTTCAGGTTGTATTCTTATTAACTCTTTCCTCTTACCCTTCAGCTCAGTTTGAGACTGATCAAATATAAACCTTTTTTCCTCCTATTAAAATACTGATACTGTGGTCTTAGAAAAAATAAGGTTTTATCCGATTGCTTGGCCTCTAGATTTGGAGACTTTTGATAATGTACGTATATTATATAGAATCTTTCTCTCTCTATCCATATATATATATAAAATATCAGTTGCTCATCTCAGATACAGTTTTGATCTGCTCACTTCTTGTCAAAAATGACCAGGAAGAGTGAAAGGGGGAGGGTGTCCTAGAAGGCAGTCAGAAATGACAGGATACAATGGGAATATTAATCTTTTAATACCTTGATTAAAAAGTAAATAAATAGTCAACTATAGACCATTTGAGAAAGCTTGGGAAATATAAAAATATCTACTCTCTGACAATCTTATAACAGAAACAATTACTGCTCTTTCTTTGGACTATTTGTTCAGTTCCTTTTCTGTGTATAAACCAGGATTATGGTTGTGAGCCTAGAAACCATTCTACTCCGTCTGCCCCTCGGTTCTTCCTCTTCCTCGATCTGTTGACATTGGCTGGCTTAAAAGGGGAGTGAAAAAGTCGCCCAAGATAATAATAAAAACATTTTCAATTTCTGAAGCTCAGACGTATACCCGCATCTCTGATGAAACTGTGGAAACCCAGATGACTGTAGGAAAAGATTATGTGATCACTAGGAAAAAAAAATCCATCTTGAAATTGGGGGAAGGAAATAACAGGGCCTGAAGAATGGAAAAGAATAAAGTTTCCTGGTAAGCTGTGCCTGCTTCTACTAGATCAGCGCAAAATCAGCCCTGCTAAAGACATTTGGGTGCTCAAAGGACAGAAAGACCATATGAGCATAAAGAAAAAGTAGGCATAATATTTTGTGCTATGTATGAATATTTTTCTAAAATTTATTGCTACTTTTATGTATTTTTCAGCTGATAAGCAGTAGAACCAGGATTTGGACCTAAGATGTCTGATCTCCAAGGTCCTTGCTTTTAACCACTATATGATTTTGCCCCTCATAAAGTCAATAGATAAGCTATTAAATATTACTGCATGCAAGTGTCCTCACTCATTAGGATTTCAATTTTATTTTATATTTAAGTAGGAGGAAATTATGAAATTCTTAATTTTAGATCACAAAATATTTTATTTGTCCATTTTGTTTTATTTTTGTTTAGGAACTAAGGCTACAAGGCCACAACATGGGACAATGACTTTCAGTGCATATGAACAAATCTAAATGCTTACAAAGTAGGTTCATTAGGGACTTTAAAAACAAATAGAAACTGCTTTCTATTGCCACTGTATGCACATGAAAATCCATCCAGGAAACTTCTCTCAAAAGGGTTCTAATGCAATCTTGTTTACACTGTGCTTGCTCTTATATAGCCTCTAAAAATTAAGCTATAGTCTAGTCCAGCCCTGTTGAATTATTATTAATTTTGCATTAATGCACACCCAAATTGAGTGGAGTCTTACTGTATAAAAATTAGTATTCAGAAATTCCTCCTATTGATCTTGAGAGGAGAGCTAGCACAAATTAATTTGTTCTTATTTGCAACAAAGACTTACGAGTCAAAGTCTTCTTCCAAAGACTGTATAATGTCGTAAACGTCTCTCAGAATGAAGAAATATGAGGGGCATTGGGGGTACAACTGTAATTGTTGATTGCACCTCTCCCTCACTACATGGGCACTTAGGGGAGTTAAGAATCATCAGATTGAGCCATCACGTTGTCTCTGGCCTGCACTCACCTCTCTTCATTGCCAGTAGAAACAAAAGAGAGTGAACTATACCACTTTATGCTCCCTTACAGAATTTCTTCTCTAGGGTAAACTCAAAAGGCTTGGAATAGGACCCTGCAAACCAATGCCTTGTAGATAACTCTACATCAAGAAATAGTAGAAAACTAATTTCCACTGCTAAGGGAAATTACCCCAAGCACAAACCCAGAAGAAAACAGAACATGGCCACCATCTACATGTGCCTATTAATAGAACACAGATACTTAGATGGAATAAAAAAGTACCATTGGGAATCTCCCATCGCCCAGGAGCTTATGGGTCTAAGCCTCCAAGAAATAAAGAAAATTATGACAAATAAAAACTGTAATCTTCAAACATTTTTTACTTAGGTAGCTAATAAAATATATTTGAAATTTATGTATTCCTCTTTGCACATTCATAAGCTGACATGTAAAGGTTTTTGTTGTGGGTTTAAATAAGATTATTCTTTGATAATAGAAAGTTAAAATATTGCACACTTTTAGAAAATGAAATATGATGAGGTTCAACTATAATGGGATTAAACATTTTACATACTGATAAATTTACATACTGATAGATTTGAATTACTTTATTAAGTAAAGTACACTAAGTCTAAAAGAAATCACATAAGACTTTTATACCTTTGGCTTTATTCAATGTTATCTGAAAAAAATTAGTTGTTTTGGAAAATATTGCAGTTGCATCTAAAATAATCAGTGTCACTAACTACATTACTTGGGCAGTTTGAATTTGGGACATTCCAACACTGGCCAAACAACCTGTTTCTAATTCCAATCTTCATTTTTAACGGAAAGACAAAAAAAAGACAGGAAGTCTCGATTAATCTATAAAGGAAGGTGCCTCATCTGCAGTGTTTTGATTTTCCCTTTGGCTAGCACTAGAAGATTTTTGTATCTCTGGGCAATGCACCATCTTAAGATTTTGGATAGAGGAAAGATGTGCATTTTTTTTCTGTAAAATGGCTAAAAGGACTATTTTAAAGGTAGTCTCATTCTCAGGCAAATTGATTTTGTGGAAGAAATTTTATGTGGAATTTGAATAGCTAGAAATTGATCCCCTAAAACTATCCATGCTTGTGTAGCTCTCAAAAATCTCAGAACCTTAGGGGTATTCTTATATCTTCTTGAATTGCTGGGTTAAGAAAGAGCTCCCTTCCTAGACATTATTAACCTATAATGGGAATAAACTAGGGTATCTTTTGCTGGCAGCGTGTGAGACAGTAGAGGGCAAAGAGAGTGCAGGTAAGGGGAACATCAGGTTCTTGTTTTAGATACATCACAACCCTGGAGAGAGTAGAATAAATCTGAAGTATCAAATAAACAAGTACTCTATTATGAGCTAAACATGGGAGTCTAAAATTCCCTGAGTTCAGTTACCAAGAAGAGATGAACTTATTCATTGTGCTTTCCAGCTGAAGCGGGTGTTAGAATCACGTGTCTTGTGTCTTTTCTTGAAGTCTACATCCTGTACCACACATTCTCCAGATACTTCTGCCCAGGGTGGCTGACAAGGGGCTACTCACAACTAGTGACCACTGTGGTCAGCAGAACCTGTACTGGACGAGGTGCTGTCAAGACCTCAGAAAGTCAAAGCCTCCTACCATGCTCTGGGCCTCTCAGCCAACCCCTGCACAGGAATGCAAGCATATGTACACACACAGACACACACACACACACGCGCACATACACGGGCGCCCACAAGCATCATAGCCTATTAGCATTGGATGTCAGGCGACACCCTCTAGAAGTCTAGAGAATCGATCCAGACTGAACTGACACCATCCAGGCTCTGGTAGACTCTAAAGACAAAGTCCAAGTGCCTCTTCCTTACTCACATCCTATAGGGGCTTCTTTTTGGGCAACTGAGCTTCCAGTTTAAACCCATTATCCTTCATTCAGCTTTCCATTCTGATACTTATACTCTATCCCACAGCTCTCTTCCCTCCAGCCACCCAATACCATCCTGTCCTTCCTCCCAAAACTTTCCTTTATGTCCTCCAGATCTCCCGTTTAAGAATTAATAAGCACAGGTCCACCTTCAACCCCTCCAAGCAATAGTCTCCTATGTTCTCTGTCTTATCTGAAGTCTGGTTCTCCTCTAAGGACACACTCTGCTTCGCTGGAGTAGATCTTTCTCATTCTTCTGCATTCCTTGTGCTTTCATATGGTGTTCTTCCTCCCAATGCGGCCTTTAGAGCATAAATAGGGAGCAGGTTGCACCAAAAAAAAAGAAAAAAAGAATAAAAAGGTATCCTAACCAAGGGGATCTGGATGGAGTACAGAGTTATACACTACAACTGCTAATCTTTTGGCTCTGTTATGTCTCTCTCATATCAGTCTCCTTCTGCCTTTCCTCATCAAGGTAGGGTAAAGATGGCAGCACATTTATTTGATGCTCCTTCCAACAAGAGGAGTCCACACCCTCTTCATTTGAATCACAGCAGGTTCTATGACTTCTTGGCCAAAGGAGTAAGGCAAAAATGTCACTATGCCAGTATCTGGGCCCAGGCTTCAAGAGACCCTCGGCTTTCCCTTCCTCTCTCTTGAGATAGGTGTTCTTGGAACCCAGGCAGCATGCTGTGGGAAAGCCCGCAGCAGCCCCTGGAGGAGACCCACATGGAGGGAAATGGGGCCACTAGTCGTCAGCCCTGGCAAAGCTCCCAGCCAACAGCCAGCACTGACTTCTCAGGACTAACTTGTCAGTGAGTAAGTGAATTCTTGCAGTGGATTCCCTAGCCCCAGTCGAGTTCCCTAGATGATGAACTGTGATGAACTCTTCCAAACTGCAGATTTGTGAGAAAAATAAATGATGACTATTGTTTTAAGCCACGAACTCTTGGGGTGGTTTATTACATAGCAACATATAAAACCAGAACACGTGCTTACTACCTAGCTTAAAGTGGCATATTCCATTACTCCAATTCTTACCAATATTTTTATCTTCAAGTCTTGTTAATCTTCTTCTGATTCCTCTGGACAAAATTTGTACCAGGGATCAACTCATCTGTCTACCTCCATCCTATCTACCCTCATGTTGCTGATCACAACTATAATCCTGTGGTTTCCAACTTTGGATGGTCTTGCATCCTGCTTAGAAATCCAGTATTTCCTTATCTAATCTCCCTTATTTTCCACAAATGTTTTAAGCTTACTCCCCTTTTTCTCTGTCCTCTGACTGAGAAACCTAATCCCTCTCTCAGCAGATTAACTCAACTCCCAGTTCATAGCAAAAATAGAAGCCACCAGATGGAAAATCCTCCCACACCCTGCCAGTTATTCTGGCAGTTTCCCTTCCCTCTTTCCTTCATCTTCAGCTTCTTCCCCTTTACTGTGTTCTTCCAAGTAGCACCTAACTACAGTTAAACATTTGCCATATTAAAAACACAAAGACACTTTTATTCCATGTTATCCTGCAGCCTTGATTCTTAGAGCTCCTTCCTACCCAAACTTCCTGAAAGCACACTAACATGCACTGTTTCCATTGGCTTCCCTTCCCATTCACTCCAAAACCACTCTAGCTTCTACCCTTTCTACTGCTGAAACTGATTACAGGGGGACACCTACGTTTTTGCCTATTAATGTACCCTCTGAATAGCCTTAAACTCTTACTTAACTTGATTTCTCGGCAACCTTTGATTTTGTTGCCCACCATTCTTTTCTGAAATGTTCTGTTCCTTTGGCTACTGTTACTTATTTGCCAAATTTTCTTCCTACCTTTCTGGGTGCTCCTTCAAGTCCTCATTTCTACCACTTCTACCTCTCCTTGCTCCTCAAACTTGGTACCACTCCCAGCTTTATGAAAAAAAGAGGACCTATGTCACACGACATATTCTCCCTGGGTGACCTCATGTGACTCCATGATTTCAAATTTATAACTCCCGCCCAGATATTTCTCATGAGATCTAGGCTTCTATCTGTATGCCCACCAACTACCCACAGATACACCCCAAACGAGTTGTCCAGAAGAAAATTCACCATCTTGAATGCTAACTATATGCATTCTCCTGTTTTCCTAAGTAAACGGTAAGACCCTCCCCTCTTAATCGCTAAAGTCAGAAACTCAGGTATCATTTTGACTTTTCTCTTTTCTTTCATCCTACACATCTGATTATTGACTAGTCTTGTGAGTTTTACATTTGTATTATCTCTTAAATCTCTAAATTTCTTTCAATCCCCACTTAAGAGAGGGATTTTTTTTTATATGATAGCTGCAAGTTTTTTTCCTATAATGCTTAATTATATTTCTAAAATTGACATATGATCATATAATTCTCCCAGTTAGGAAATTTTCACTAGTGACTGTTCCTTTCAATGTCCCGCTTACCTCTCTAACTTCATACTCTACGTCCCCAGTGCCCTCTCTCCAGCCCTCCAGCTGTGTTTGTCCCAGCCACGCTTAATGAACCTTTGCACAGTTCTTTTCCTATGAATAACACTAACAATCTTGTTCCTCCTACCCATCTCACCTACCCACCATAGCAATTCTGGTCACCTTTGTGGCCTCAGATTAAACTTCACTTCTTCCAGGAAGCTTTCCTTAAACTGTAAAATTCAGGTTGCACATCCATCGCATGCAATCTAACACACTGATTATCACTCCAGATAGAGCTTAATGACACCTTGTTGCAATTTCCCACCTTCTCATCAGTAGGTTCCCCTAGTCCATAAACTCTGTGACAATAGGCAATGTGTTATTTTTGTTTAGAGTTGTACCCTCAGTGCATAGCCTAATACCTGGAACATAGTCAATAAATAATTTTGAATAAATAAATGAATTACCCTCTCCTTTTTTTTTTTTTTCCAATAGGAAAATTAAGGCCCTGAGAGCAAATGAAAGGATATTACATTATATAGATTTTGGGTATTCTTCTCCTGCCAGTGGCTTGAAGCCTCATTTGACCAGAATTGTTTTTGAATGTCAAGTGTTTTACACTTAAGCACCGTGGAGTGCCTGCTTTGCTAACCTTTGATGAGAGTGTGAGATCTGGGCCCTGTTTCTTAACCTGTATCTCAGATCCCTAACACTTTGAATACAGGATCAGGGTCAGAAGACAAAGAATGTCTTTCTTACCTTGTAAAAACTGCTGTTCATTGAATAAGTTGCTTTCTTTGATATTTAAACAATTAAATGTGGATTATAAATTCTATCCTTTTGGTGAATATTACACCATCTGAATGAACTGTTCATCAGTTCTTTGAAACAACTATCTCGGAGGTTATAGCTGCAGTAGCTACTTCTTGACAACTGGAATAAATGGGAAAATGGATATTTGTTCAGATCTGTTGATTTTCTTAATCATTGAACCTCGACACAATTTGTCCACTAGAATTTGAACCTCTGGTTGGACAGGACTGTGTTTTATTTATTGTTGTAATTCTAGCACATTTTGTAGTATTTAGTAAAAAGAAGGTAGTTAATACATGTTAGATGTGTGCATAGTTTTAAAGCTGCTCGATTTATTATATAAGAGAAATCGCATTGATCATTTTACAATCTGCTTGAATAACTCAGACCTACTTTCTGGATTTACACTGAGTATGAAGGCTGGTCAACTTTTCTAAAAATTAGATAGGGTAGCACAAGGAAATAAAGATAGATATTTTCTATGTTTGCAAATATATTCTATACATAAAACTTACTATTTTTTTTCTTTGAAAGACACATCATCAGAACCATAAACTCAGAGTTTTCCCAGTCTGCATTTTATTACTGTGGGGAAGATGTTTATTCACACAACTGCCAATTGCTTTGTTTTTGATAAAGCATCTGTAATTACTTTTAATTCGAATATAAATTCCCTTTGTTGCAAGAAAACACTTAACCTTAGTTATGTTAGAAAGGCAAACAACATAAAAACTGGCTATATACATATTTAAAATCATAAGCATAAAAATACTAATTAAGATAAAACATTACACCACAGTCCCTATAATAAACACAAATGAATAATCCAATCAGGAATGTGAGCATCTTCAGAAAATTATGACATGAATCATATAATTGTGCAAAAAAATAAGTAAAATGATGTAGAGTTTGTTTAATGATCTAGTTAATTTTTGACACCTTTGAGTATTTTTTTTCAGACTATTCAAAACAAAATCTTCATCTGTTAATAAAGTGTATTTTTTAAAAAATAAGTTCTGTACTTTATAGTTCTCCAAACAATCAATATGTGGAGGTATTTATTTAAAAGCTGTCAACCAGAAGAAACTAGAGAATACAAACAAAATTACACTGACTATTCTTTAAGTAAGATTCTGCGATAAAGACACAGACATCAGGCATTTCTGACAGCCTCTTGGAGATTTAAAAACAGAAAATTTACTTACTATTCTAGTGGCTACCATTGTAATGGATGCTATGTCGTGCTACTCACAGGACTAAGGCATTGATTTCTCCAGCTGCAAAGTGTTGGTGGTTGACAGCTCTCAGCTGAGTCCTTCTACTGGCATAGCTTTTGTTGTGACTGCATCAAATTCCCCTCTTCCCTGTGCCCAATTCTATGTCCTTCAACCCCACCCTCAGGGCTGATGCAGAGAGCATCCCCAGTGAACATAGCTGCACATAAATCTCAGAATCAGAATCTGTTTCCTAAAGAACCCAACCTAAGACAGATATTCAAACCAAAAAGCAAAACAAACAAAAAAACTTAGGCTGTGTATTTATAAGGGTAATACAATTGTTTGAAAGTAAGAAATCCATCTTAATCTTTTTTGTCTGAAATACCTTGGAAGGTACTGGACATCTGGAGATGGATTTGTTTTACTGATTTGACTCTGTGTTTTTTGATGTAGACAAAATATTAAAGACACACAAGCGTATACACACACACACAATCTGCCTCATGCTTTCCACTGTGTCATCATACCAACATTGCCATTTCCTTATTTCTTCCTATTTTCTTATATTTGGCATTTAATTATTTTGCTATAACCAAATATACTCAAAGTTTACATAAATGAAAACAAAAAAAGACTAAATTGTATGTCAACCGACAATTTTTTTAGACTACAAACATGGAATCAGCCCTTCCATGACTGCCCAAAGCACCAATTTCCCAAACTTGGTCATAAGAAACTAGGACACTTTTGAAATATAGAGATTATGGTTCAGTCATTCTGAGATGGGGCTTGATAATTTAACATTCCAAGGTGAATCTAATATTCAGGTGAACCTGAATAAACAATAGCCTGGAGAGTGATCAACTGCTTAAAATTCTAGTGCTTCTTAAACATTAATGTGCAGACAAAGCGATGGTCATATTGTAAGAATGAAAATTTTAACTCACTACTTCTGGACTAGGGCCTGAGATTCTGCATATGAAGCAAGCTCTCAGGTGACACTACGTGTCCATGGAAGCCTTTTAGTAGCAAAAGTAGCCCATTCAAAGCAGCTAGAAGAGAAAGTATTTCACATGTGTATCTTAGGTCTTTTGGAAAAAGGGCTCCTGTGAAGATTTAGTACTTTACATTAGAGCAGACTTACTTCTCCATTCTCTTTGTCATTGTCTTGCAATTGATATCTGCAGAAGAGACAGAAAGGATTGTGCCTTTTAGTCCACATGAACACAGAACTATCCTTTGGTTTGATGACCATCACTGTGTCCAGATGTTGGAGATGCCTGTGACTCTCACTCCACAGCCAAAGTTTCCTGACTCAAACTCCCTGTCTTCACCTCAAGTATCCTCAAATTGATCATTTGCTTTTCACGTCCTTCAGTTCAGCATGATGAATGGCTTTTTAAAGGATTCAGGACTTATCCTCCAGGAAAAGGTTTATGTGACATGTTGTTGGGTGACAGTGTAATACTAGTCAATTGATTGGTTTGTTGTATGTTTCAGTTTAAAGTAAAAGCGACTTTAATGACCAGTATATGAATTAGTAGCTGAAGGTTGATGATGAACATTAAATGAATATTTTGAAAGTTCACTTATCGAACCCATGTCTAGTTCTGCTTTATTATCTGCTCTTTTTACATTGGGTAGATGAAAGTGTATAATAACTGTGTTTTAAACAGCTATGCCCCTTATATTGGAATTAGATTTTGTTGTCTTCTCTCTCTATATGTAGTCATCCCTAAATATGCATATGTGTGTGTATATTCTTTTTGTCTTTTCCTGATTAAAATACTATATTGTCACTACTTAATGTCTTTATTCTTAGGCCTACCTGGAGAAAAAAAGGAACTCCAATGTAATTAAATTAAATCAAACAACAACTAAGGTGACAAATAACTTTAGTTAAGGTCTCCCTAGAATAGAAAGTATCCTCTTGGAACTTCCTTGCACTCAGTTTTGATGCTGGTTTGAATTGAGTGAAATTTTCTTTGAAACCCTCATGAAGATTGCTGATCTTTCTTTTTCTCTAATTTCAAGCCATTGATTCATATTTTTGCAAGGCTTTCCCCTTATGGTTAATTCCTTTTTTTAACCCAGATTTGGAAAATTAATTACTGGTAAAGATGTTCCTATATTATTAAATAATTTTTAATCAAGTCTTACATTACAGGGTTCCTTTTTTGTATTAATTTCTAAAAAGTATAAAATATTTTGGAAGTCCAGATGAATTGGTTTGTTCATTTCCACATGGGTATGATGGAGTTTTCCTTTGTGTGTGAAAACTAGGTTATTGCCCTTTATTCAATGCTATTGTTAGTACAAGTCTCCTATATACCTTCTATGACTGAATTATGGATGAGTCATTCAGGGTCTAAGTGAGAACTGGTCATTGGGCTACTTAAAGCAAAGGTATGGATTAATACTAAAGATGATTTGCAAAAGTTATTTCCATGAAACCTGCTCCTATCCTTTTGCAGGAAAGCAAAGCAAACACATTTTGTCTTCCATGATTCCCAACTCCTTTTAAGTAAATTTTACTCGTTGTCTATGCTTTCTTCTGCTTATTTGTTCTCAAACTTTAATGTGCTTTAGATTTCCTTGGAGGGATTATTAAAAAAAAAAATTCCTGGAACTAACCCCCTGAGTTTTAGCTTAGTAGGTCTGTGGTGGGACCAAAGAATTTACATTTCTAATAAGTTGCCAGTGATGCTGATGCTACTGGTCCAGAGAACCTGTTTTGAGAACCAATGTGCACTTCTGTTTTCAAGTTCCTCTTCCACAGTCTTCTCTTCCCACGATAAATGCTATCTGACTATTCAACAATTAAAAAAATAATGATAAACGACCTATCCAGGCAATCATATTAAAAACTTCAGAAGTGTTATGCTGAGCTAAAGCCAGACACAAAAATTCAATTATACAGTGTGCACTGTATAATTGAATTTATATATTAATACAAAGTCTGAGAACAGGCAATATTAACCTGAGATGATCAAAATCAGAATAGTGGTTGTCCCCGAAGGTTTGGGAAAAGCAACTGGAAAGGAACGTGGGGGAAAGTTCTGAGGTGATGCAAATGTTCTATATTTTGGTTTGGGTAGTTGCAATATGGGTGCACATTTGTTAAAATTTAGTCAATTACACACCAAAGATTTGTAATATTTTATACATGTAAATTGTACCCCCATGCATAAAAATATGATTGCAAAAAATAAATATGGCCGTTGTTTGAAAAAAATCTGTTAAACCAATTCAGACTAAAGTTAAGAGGATAGACTTAATATGGTTCTTCTTCCCAAGGGCATTTGAATTTTAGTGGATTAACAACACAGGGAAAAAAATCCGTTTAATAGTGGATTTTCGGATATTTGCAAGACTCTTGAGCTAGACTATTGTGGGAGCAGGGAAGATTCCCTGAGACCGCTCTCAGCACCGTTTCTCTATTTGCTGATTAGGGTAATCAAGACATCTTGAATTTTGATTTATTTTTCATTTTCTCAGAAAGGTTAAAGCATCCTTACAGAAGACTTCTTCACTCTCCTCAATAATGTAGGTCTCTCCCCAACCCAAGAAGTCTTTATTATATTATCACATTTTATAGCATCTTTCCACTCTGAAATTGTCTTGTTTATTCATGATTCCTTGGCTATTTTTTATTCCGCTAAACCACAATGTTCATAGTATATCTCCAGCACTTAAAATAGTACCTTGAACATATTAAGAACTCAATAAATATTTATGAAATGAATAAAAGAATGGAAGAGCCTGATTCTTAACACTTTGTAAACTAAACATTCTGGCCAATTCCATACCTGTCTCAATTTTCTGGGGTCACTACGACCAAAGATGAACAATGTCAGGCCACTTTCAAGATTCTAGAGAGACTCAAAGAGGGAGCTTTAGGACATATCCTAATATAATCCCACATGATCTGAATTGCTTACAAACAGGCCTTTGATCCAAGGGTATGAAGGTCTACCCAAGGACCATAGAATTGTAGCCAGGCACTTTCTTATGGATTATAATTTAGACAAGAAGGCTATATTCTAATGCAGTTTCTCATCCAGCTTCTTCATCTGAGAGTTCACAATGCCAAACTGTGGGTGGCAAAGGGGAAGAGCAGGTGGGGGGCTGGGCAATGAAAACATGGAAGATACTTCATGATATTGTCTTTTGTTATTTGTCGGCACTCCCATACATACCAAAATTTAAATATTCAGCATTTTTTTTCAGTTTCTAAATTTATGTAAAGTAAAAGACATATGTGTTAAAAGAAGTACTACCCTCCCCCAGAAATTTCCAATGACTACATACACATATGTTCACCTTGGAAACTTGGAAAAACACACTCATGATTCACAAGAAATGTAGTGGGCAGAAAATGGCACAAAGACACCTCTTGGGCAGCTCTAGATAATGGCAGAAAGTAAATGGACAGCTCAAGATGATAGCTTTTTAAATTTCCCTTGCAAGCGCTGCTATCTGAAAGACATATTGGCATACAAAATTATGGATACAGAATGTGGGTCTCAAAGTTAAAAAAAAAAGTCCTGGTTCTAGGTTTTGCCACTAATATCTTGCATATCCTTGGACCTTTAAAACAGAAATAATTATTGTAGACCTATTAACCAAAAAAAACTGCTTTGTTCAATAATAGGTGTGAAACACTTTAAAAACCAAAACATGTTACTCGAATGTGAAGTATTATTTCTATTTTTGTTAACACTAAACAATTTATTCTTATATGAGTAGTGGTAGTAACAATGTTATGAACATACAAGTAATATAAGGAGTATCACAAGCATAATTTAAAAGTGAAATACTTGCTTTTAAACTCTGGAAGTGTATTTTTTCAATGTGTGCTATGAAATTATTTTCAAATGATGCAATAATAAAATTTAGTGAAGTGACATTATGGATTATTTTATAATCTCTTCATTGTACAATGAAGGAAAATTAGGCCTAGAAAAATTAAGTTACTTACTCTAGATATCAAAACTGTTTATTTACACGATCGAGTCTAGAATCCAGAGATCTCTTTACTTCCAATTCAAGGAGTAAAAATGACCAACACAGTGAATTTTCTTCTATTTATTTGGGATGTATAAAGACTAGTTTTTTAAATATTAAATTCAATGCCATGACTTCCTCAGCATATTACTCTTCTAGAGCAACTTGCTATGGACTAGGGATTTTAAAAAATCAGTGAAAAATATGAAGATAACTATCAGAAAAGTAGGTGATGCAGTCATTTTTACACAAGTAAAAATGATTTGTTTATAGCCTAGTCCGTGGTATCTTTGGTTTCTTGGCATTTTCTTTGAAAAAAAGACAACAAGTACTTGCACTATCAGTAAAACTTTGAAAAAAATATTGTTCAGAAGAGAAAATGTATTTGGGGAATCCATTTAGTAAAGTTGAGTCTTTTGAAAGATGTTGCTGTCATCACTATGGGCCATTTGGTTTACCTGCTAATTCCCAGGAACGTGTACACAGCAAAAGGTCTCTGCCTGAGGCAGTCCCTGCTAATGCCAGAGCCAAATCAGTGGAATGGATTGGATACACATGAATGTTTTGTCACCTTGTCGGTACCAGAGAGATCAAACTGCTGAGCATTTCATTCCCTTTCGTGGCTGAGAAATGTGTGTTCCTTATTATGAAGGGTTTAGGGATTGCATACTGTGTAATATATCAGATGAGTTAAAACAAATTTAAATATAAGCAATACACTGGTTTATATTTGCATGTGGTAAATACTCTTAGACACAGTATGGGGCCTTATTAAGTTTGAACCTCAGGTCTTTCAACTTCCTTGAGAAAAGGGAACAAATGGTAAATGCATGAGAAAATAAGTAACTAACGTTTGTGATTTTCCACTTCAGCTCAAGCCCAGATATTTTTGTCAGTTGTTAATTACAGTCATATTTCTCTAAAGCATTTTCTTTTTTAAGGAGAAAAAAGAGGAAGAGAAGCATTTCAAGGAGAAAGGCTGAACCGTGCAATTTAGGTTCACATTTTTCTGAGTGGAGAAGACTATATTGGGATGAAGGCAATCGACGGGGCTGAGGGCTGAAGAAGAGGGAGCTGATGTGTAGCTGGGGTGGGTGGGAGTGGACACCAGACTGGCAGAGGTGAAGAGGGAGGACTAGATCACAGTCAAAGGGGAAGGTGGCAAGAATTCTGGCTAGAAAATGGGGGACATCTCAGGGAAAAGGGAAGATGAAAATATAGTGGGATACAAATACATTCATTAGGCAAAAAAAAATCTGCTCAAAATTGCATTCAGTGCTGTCTTCTCCCTTTTTCCAGATACATATTTATATATGATGGTGTGTTGATTCCCAATACCTCTAACGTTGTGGATACTTTTCCTGTACCTCTTACAACTAGCACACTTCTGGCTTAAGGGCAAGAAGGAAGAATAGCATTTTCACATGAGGAAGAATTAAGGCAAAGAGAAGTAAATTAATTGATTGGAGGTCACATAATTAAATCACTAATGAGATTTGCATTAGGGCTGCATGTCCTAACCCCTTATTCTGCCTTATTTCTAGAATTTTTTCATTGGCTGTGACCAGAGAGGTCACTTAGTGTAGTCTTCCATCATCTTAGTCCACCCTCCCTTGGAGGGTCAAATGCTGAGCTAGCATTGCACACACCCACCTTGGCTTTATTCTGTTAATTCCTCTCAGGATGAGTAATAGTTCCTATCAAGGATACTAAACAGGTGGTTTTGTTGAGCACGAAGCCCTGGGCTGCCCTGAAATTCCCTGAAATGTCAGTTACTGTCTTGATTACTTTCTTATTTTTCTATATAGACACTTGTTGACAGGAAACTCTGTGGCCACCATTCATTGCATTTAAGTAATCAAACAACCACAAACTGTCACTGTCACTTTCATTTCCTGTCATCATTCATTTTCTTTACCTGCTACTAGTGTATCATTGTAGCTGGATGTCCTGTGCTTCTGCGCATCGGTGAGGGAAGTCTGTAGGTGTGTGCAGGTGCTGGGGAAAGATGTGAGCGGGAGGCGGTAAATGCTTGCAACCCCTCTCCTGGCTTTCCACTTATGTCACTCACCTGTGGGTTTAGAAACGTTTTCTGTTTCTAGGATCAAATGGAAATCCTAGCCTTATTGCTGCAGGATTTTCTTAATCCTCCCACAGTAGTTAAAGACTCTCCCTAGCTTCACTTTGTTTGTTGTAGTTTGTGCAGGAGTGATGCACGGCAGGCTTAACTGCTTCCATCAGCAGCTCCAGCAGAAAGCTTTGTGATGGTAAGAATTGGATTTGGTTGTCCTTCACAAGGACCTTTCTCCCAGCTGTTTCTATATAAATGTGTGTCTCTATAGCTCAGAAGACTATCAGGAAACAGGTGTTTTTCTATTAATAGCCAGGATGTATCAAAAGAAGGAGAAGGTACAGCAGTATGTGAAAATCAGGTGGTCCACGGTTGAATACTTTGTACACAATAACTAATCACTCAAAGCTTATATCTATTTATAAAAAAGTCTATAATTACAAACCAGGTGGCTGTGGTTAGGAGATTGTGGGATTTTTGAACAGGTTACTTGACTCACCATTACAGTTTTAGAGAAGACATGTCCACCTGGGTGGCGCATGATATGTCGTGTGTCTGCCTATAAACGGCACACATGTGATCTGCCCTAGCCTCTTTGTGCACTGTCTTCTATGTCTGTGTGCATAAAAGTTGTATTCTACAAATCTTCCTCTCCATTTGCAAATATAGTGGCCAGAAAATTTTACATGAGATTTTGTGGGCTTTGAGTCCAGAAGTTTTGCTACATTTTTCCTGCTGAATCTTACATAGAATTGATATAAATTGGAATTTGCTGATGCAGTATTTTGAAATCCAAGATGTCATCTGACTAGTTGACTCTGTGGCTATAGATTCTCTGTTTTGTTCTTAACATTTATTCATTTCATAATCCATAGGTATTGTTTGAATAGTGGTATAATGACCATGGTATATCGTGAAAGTGAAGCTATGAGTAATTTGTCAAATATTTATTGAGTATCTCTTATAGCTGGTGACTCTTTTAAGGTCTGTGGGTATATAAAAAAGTGTAGGAGAAGGTCCCTATACTGAAGGAGCTTCCTTCTCACCTGGAGAGATAAAATGTGATAAAAAGATGAAAAACTGTCTATATTATATGTTCTATCCCTGGTACAGACAATATTTGCTAAAGCTGCTAAGATGGAGGATTACTATGCAAAGGAGATCATTTATATTTAAAGTTTCATGAAGATCAGACTAGAAAGATGGAATTAATAAGTAAAAAAAGAGAGTACAGGGCATTTGGGTGTTGTGATTGTTTTAGTTTTCTGCTGCTGCATAACAAACTGCCGCAAACTTTGCTGCTTAAAACAATACGTATTTATGACCTCACAGTTCTGTAGATCAGGGTGTCCAGCCTGGCTGCCCTGAGACCTCTGCTCCATGCCTCCCAAGGCTGCAAAGTGTCACTCATATGGCATCACTTTCTGTAGCTCAGGATCCTCTTCCAAACTCACGTGGCTATTGGCAGAATTCATTTCCTTGCAGCTATATGATTGAGGTCCCAATTTTCTTGTGAGCTGTTTTTTTGGGGACCACTCTCAGCTCCTAGAGGCCAGTCTCGGGCCCTTGCTATGTGGCAGGCCTCCATAGGCCTCTTACAACATGGCAGCTTCTTTCTTGTAGGCAAACGGGAATGTCTGCTGCTTTAAAGCTTCCTCTTCATAAGGGCCTAATCCATCTTTGAAAGGCTTACCCGATTAAGTCACGCCCTCCCAGGGTAATCTCCCTTCTAATTAACTCAACTTCAACAGATTAGTCAACTTAACTATTAATAGTATGGAATGAAATCCTATCATATTGGAAAATCTTGTCCACATTCAATGGGAGGGGATTGCACAGGATCTGCACACAAAGAGGTAGAAATCTCAGGGATCATCTCAGAATCTTCCTACCACAGCGATAGAAACAACGTGACATGAGGTGGTTTCACATGGTGTGTTGGCAACATGGCTAGCAGAAATCAACTGTGAAATAATTTCAGAAATGCCAATTTGGGAAAAAAAAATCAGAGATAATAAACATCTCAAGTCTTTAAGCCATTTTGATGGGTTATATGCTCTTAATGTAGCGTTTAAAATAAGGGTGTGAAAGAACCCACCATCTAGTAGGCTTAATAATCTTGAAACATCTTGTCAACCCTGACTTTCTAGAATAAAATTGCTGATAATGGCTTGGAGTACGGTCAGCAGATTAGGGCCTGAGGTCTCTTTTTAGACAGCTCTGTAGCTAAGAATTGTTCATTACGTCATTAAAGTTTGTAAAAAATAAAAAGGAAAGAGAAGAAGGAGGAGAAGAAAGAGAAGATGGGAGTGGTGTGGAGGTCAGGAGGAAAAGGAAGAGGAAGTGACGCTCAAAACATAAATATTTATTATTTGGCTCTTTACAGAAAGAGATTGCTGTTCCCTAACCCTGACTCCTCGCACAAAAGCCAAAGGCAATCTTTGTAAATTGGAAATAATTTTAGAGCACAGGTGCTAAAAAAATCCACCTTAAAGTTTATATTCAAACACAAAGAAACCCTCAGGTCTCACTCAAACAAACTACAACACCCAGAAGGGCTCCTGGAAAGTGTGTGTGGGGGGGAGGGAGCGGGAGGAAGGATTAAGGAATTCTCCATTCCCTGGGTAGATGTTTAACCACCCAAGCCCAATTCTGAGCCTTAGTGCATCACTTGGTCACTGTCTGTCACAGCTCCTCTGTGGCCCGAAACAATAGCTGACATTACTTTGAACCGAAATTTTACAATAATTGCTTTGTTGTGTTTATATTTTCATTTGTTTGTTTATTTGGAATTTACTGGGACTTTTTTTATCTGAATATGTATGTTTTCCCAGTTCTGAGAACTTCTTTTCTATTAGTGCTTTGATATTTCAATTCTTATACTTTATTTATTCCCTTTTTTAAAAAAAGACTTCATTTATTGGTGTACTTGTATTTACCTTTGATATAGTGTGTCCTCTCATTTTTATTTATTTTTTTGTCTGTTTTCCCTTGTCTTTTTCACTCCTTGGGAACTTTCCTCAAATTTATCTTCTGATATTCTATGGAATCTTTTACAACAAACATACATTTGATTTTTTTATTGTCTGAGTATTCCTGTTTTATAACACCCTGTTTTTGTTTTATGATCTTCTAAAATTTCTCTGAGTGGACTAATAAGCCTTTTGCTAAACTTTCTAGATTTCTCTTTCCTCAGAATTCTTTTTTTTTGTGGGTTTATCTTTGGTTTTCACTTTAATGTTGTAGATTTTTATTAATGATGAATGAAACCATTCTTAATTAAAAATCAGGGAACTTAAAAACTTACTATGGGCTATATGTGTGTGCAGGGGGAAGGGCTTATAGATTAACATTAACATTTCTAGGGTAAGTGGGTCAAGAGTTACCCCTATGATTTGGTACTCTCCAAAGCCAGAATGTGGAGGGTTACCAAATCTCACCTCATTCTAGCTACTTTAATTTACCCTGGCATTTTGTTCTATTCTTTTAGATGAGAAATATACTTTTTTTTTTTTTTTTTTTTGATTTAGGGAATGAACGTCGAACTGCTGGGTGTTAAATGAGCAGTGAGCATATTTGGATAATTAGCCCCTATGTTTCATACCAATTAGCAATTAATTCTGTCGTATTACATGTCATTTCTGTGACTCAAATGTCTCCAGATTTTGGTAAGGATCACCACTCACCTTAGCTATTATTTTTGTCTGTGCAATCTAAACTATACTTTCCTCCATCCTAATTCATCACTTACCATTTCTCCACTAACTTTCCATTTTTTAATACTTTGCCAAAAATCCTTGTTCCTCTAATGAACCTCCTCTTAGACTTTCTGTTGTAGTGGATTTATGCTGTTATTATTCCTTTGCATTGTTTTAATTAATGCTCATGAAGGACAAGTGGTAAACATGTGTAGCCAATCTGACTTCTTTAACTGAAAGTCAAAATTATACTTCTGTGAATATTTGTGCATATTTTGATTTTGTGGACTCTTCTTTCAGCACTTTAATATATGTGATTCCATTGTCTTCTAGCTTTCATGACTTCTAAAGAGCAGTCTGTTAAATTCTTATCTTAGTTATTTGGTATGTAATGTCCTTTTTTTCTCTGGCCACCATCAAGATTTTTTCTTTGTGTTATTTTATGAGAAGTTTAAATTTGATACAGCTATATTTTTTTTTAAAATTTAAAATATTTTTCTTGATATCTCTGAGGTTCTTGGATATGTGGTTAGACAACTTGATATGATATCATAGCTCTTAAAGGTTTTGTTCTGTGTGGGTTTTTTCCATTATATTTCTCCTTGTTTTTCAGTCTGTAATTTCTATACAACTATCTTCAACTTCACTGATTACTTCCTTAACCATTCCACACCTATTGATGAGCTCATCAAAGACATTCATCTCTGTTACTGTGTTTATCATTTCTGGTATTTTCATTTGATTCTTTTCTATAGTTTCCATCTTTCTGCTGAAATTACCCATTTTGTATTGTATGTTGTCACACTTTCCCATTAAAATGTTCACATATTAATTAAAGTTATTTTAAATTCTCTGTCAGATAATTTCAACATCTGTGTCATATCCGAGTTTAGTTTTGATGATTGCTTTGTCTCTTAGAAGCTTGTTCCTCTATACCCCTTGGTTTTTTAAAATATGTTTTATGTTTTGTTTGAAGCTAGATAGTTTATATAGAACAGTAGAGAATGAAGTAGTAGGTTGCATGCCTGAAAATAAGGCAAATCTTCATGGTCCAAGGCTTTGGCTGAAGGAGTTGAGTTAATATAATTAGAAGTAGAACTGAGTATGAGTTTTTTAGATGCTATGGTTCCCCTCAGTGCACCAAAGGCTTCAAAACCCTCTAGCAGTATGTTGGGTTTATGATGGAGGCTGGTGTGTCAGAGTTTTTCTTCAATGTCTACTCTAACATCAGCATTTTTGTTATCCTTTTGCTCTGAATGTCAGTGAGGGTCTTGTCTTACAAGTTACTTGTTACATGACACATATGAGGTTGGTAGTGGAATATATGGGGGAATATTCTTTGTATTCTGATTAAGCCTCAATGTTAGACATCATAGATAATCATTGTCTTTGTATCTCATGGGTGTTGCCTTTTCAGTGTTCCTTCTCTCCCTCAAATGTGTAGTTCTTAGCCTAGTATATATTCTTGCCCCTTCTCTCAGAGATGTAGGGATTTTCTCTTGTTTCTTTCCCAAGTTTCAATACGTTTTCATAGGTGCCCAAAGGATGGAAATGTCATTGCCTTTCTCCCACAGATTAAGGTACTTGTTTTATAGAGGTATTAAAATAAGTTTAGCTTAAGGCTGCCTCCTTACATATTTTAAGTTCAGCCTCAAGGTTTCTCTATACGTAGTGCACTATAACCTAACTGGATGTGTAAACAGACTGCAACCTACTCTTCTACCAATCACCCAGTTTCAGCCAATCAAAGGTGGCTAACTGGTCAAACTGTGTTCAAATAAAGCAAACACCAAGCTGTAACTAATCCAGCTGTACTTCACTTCTGTTTTCTGTATACCACTTTTCTTTTTCTGTTCATAAATCTTCTGTAAACATGTGGCAATGCAGAGTGTCTCTGAACCTATTCTGGTTCAGGGCAGATAGAGGCTTCACATGTCTGACTGGGTCAGACAGAAACTGGCAGTAAATGGCAATCAATACTGCAAGGGGTGCAAACTTCAGCTTTCAGGAATTTGCAGGGATTATTGTGTTCTATCTTCTTTGTTTCTTTTTCTTGTGTACTTCTGTAGAGAAAAGCCATTGGCTAAGTTGTTCAAGGGGATCTGAGAGCCAAAGCCAAGATCTAATGTAAAAATAAGATCCTTAATTTCTGAATAAATCAGTACTCTACCTTCCATCTATGCTTACTTATACATGTATAAGCATTAGGCCCCAAAAACAGCAAACACAGAAGTGGCAAAATCTTACTAAAGGTAATTTAAAATTACATAAGAATGTTCCAAATGAACAACACTGCACTTTAAGAAGTACATTTAAAAATGAGGTCTCCTGAATTAGTCTCATTCAGAGATGCCTATTGATGTGCAAGAAGCTTCTAAACATATTTCAATATTTTTATTGCTTCTTTTAAAAGACTTTATAAAAGACAAAAAGCTTAAGGAACTAATTGACAAGAAAAATTAAATCTGCTAAATGTTTGGCTCAGTTACTATCTAGTCCTAAAGGCTAAAAAAAGCTATCATGGATAAAGTGTTTATAAAAGGTAGACCCACAGGTGAATTAAGCTTGTTTCTTTTTTACAGCTATCCAGGCTGATACCAGGCATAATGCTTCTCTGCCCTATTCCTTAAAGGCCCCCACCCTGAACTCAGTAATTTTAGCTAAGAAATAGTAGCTAAGTTAAAAAACCACCTATTCAACTAAATTGGTCTCCAAAATATAATTTTCTGGCATTTAGCTGGCTATCTTGAAATCCTTGTATAAAAGAAATTTACATCTATAAAGGAAAACTCTATTTGTAAGGGTGTCTGCCTCTGTAAACTGGGAAGAGAGGGAGGACAAAGTCATTAAAAACCCTTACCATTGGTTTAAATTTACATAACAAGTCTTACCTTTTCCTGGCCATCATGTCTAAACTGAGCCTTTACTTAGAAGCTTTTTTCTTGGTTTGAGCAAATGGTGATACAATATTTAAACCTAAAGGGTCAGCTCTGTGCTTTTCAGATATAAATTTTCTACCTTGTTTCGCCTGTGTCACCCCTTGAGAAGTACAAATTTAGGGTTGTGTAGTTAACAATTGCTTAGGGCAATGAAACAGGTAATTGGAAGTTTGATAGTCTAATTGGGAAAAACAAACTGTTTGAAAGCTGGCAAAAGAAAATTCGTTATGAAAGCTTTAAGATCAGTTTCTGTCTGTGTGTCTGTATGTCAATATGTCTACCTGTGTTGTGTGTATGTGATATTTGGTAAATAAAGTTAGTTTTAAAATTGTTGGTAAAATAAAATAGGAATGGCTTCAGAATTGTCAGTTAAATGTAATTCAGACATTTTTGCTTGGGTCTACTAGTCAGATAGATTATGCTGTCTCAAATACATGTTTTAAGGTCATAAAACTGCTGCTTCTGTAATATTTTTGACACTTGCTTAATTAGTCTGTGAGCTTATGTTTTTGGTTTTGAGGTGCTGGGTTTTGGGGTCTGGATGGGTTGCTATCCCAGGGGATATATCCTCAGTGCCTAGACCATCATTTGCAAGGCAGAGTCAAGCCCAATATGGCCCCATCCTCCCTGGCTCATATTTGCTTACTGGTCATGCTGGGAAAGATTGGATCCTCTAGGCATCCTCCTCACAGCTATGTCTTCTATCTTGAGCTCTACACCTGGTATGTAAACTCAGGACGCAGATGGGCTGTGCCCTTCATAGCTGTCCTTGGTTACCAAGTGGCTACTTGCATCCCAGAATGATTGGGAAAGACATTAGGGAGAGAACCTGTGTCATAGTTTCAAAATTCTTTTCAATAATTTAAAATCTTAAAGTCACGTCATGTTAAATTAAGTAATCGATAATCATAAAATGAGTCATTTCTAAGTAAAATATTAAAACATTAATTATTAAACATAAATGTAAACATATACTTTGGCATCTTATTTTTATATGATATAGAAGAACTAAATGTATTTAGATCTGCTAATAAACAAATCAAATGAGGAAACATCTTTCTAAAAATTTATAAAATGGTTTTCATCTACAAATAGTGACATAAAATATTTCAAAATTACTTATTTACTAGGGTTTTCACTAGATATTCAGGTTAGTAATAGTTAAAATTGTAGTTAATATGTATAACTAAAACTACTAGCTATAAGAGAAATTATTCTGTATAGAGTGGATAAGGAGAAGCAAGATATGGTTTTGGTTAGAAAAATGGTAAAGGCATAAAAATGTGTGTTTGTTGAGAAAAATAATTTTGTCTAGTTTAGAAGTTACTTAAAGTTTGTTTTAAATTAAAAATAATAAAAAGATATAAATAAAACTAAATATATATAAAAAGTTGGAAAGAGAAAAAATAGAACAAAAATTTTATAAGAGATTATAGTAGGTTTATGGAAATCTTATGTAGTCAAAAGCTGACTGAGATTGGATGGATTTGTTTATAAGCTTTTATTAACATTAGCCTTAGAATTGAAAATATACTAATATAAAAGTAAAATTTGGTTTTGTCTTTTGAACAAGAATTTTTTGTAGTATTAATAAGAGACAGTAAAATATTTTTGTTCACCCTTTGAGTAAACTGCAAAGGGGAGAAGAGAAACAGACTCTGTCTCATGCTGCTATTATTAGTTTTTTGATTGTTTGGGAAATTGTCTCCTCTCTATCAAAGAAAAAACATTTTTCCTTTTTAAAACCTTTCAATTACCACTTTGGCTAAAGGAATAACTCTTATTTTACAGTGACCTGTGATCCTATTTTGAATATTTTATGTCTCTGACATATTTGACAGATTTCCAAAAATCAAATTTAAAATTTAAAATTGAACATTTTTTTTTACCTCAATCTAACTTTAGGATGTTAGAGGGACCCTGCAGCATCCAAAAAAAAAAAAAAAAGATAATAAACAGGCTTGTTTGATATGGTAAATTACATGGAAAGCATTGTCAAATAAAAAATAAAGTTTAGCCTCCTTTAAGTTATATTTTTATGAATATGTCATTAATATATGTTCCAAAATTGTATGAGATTTCTAAAATTCTGATATGTCTTGGTATATTATCATATCATATAATATCATATGGCTATTATGTTAAATTATTGTAGGCCACAGAAATAACCAAATTTCCTTGTCAATTTTATCCTTAACTATGACTATTTTAAGTCATTTCCACAGTTAATTGCTCAATTGTGATGCATTTTCTGAAAGCTCTTTATAAGCCAGTAAAACCCTAGACTGTTGTGTCTTCAAGGAGGTTCATGGAAAAGATGGAAAAAACCCTGACAAGCACTCTTGAATAGAAGTTCCTGCTAACTTTAGGATTAAATCATTTGGACTGGATAAGAATTCCCAAAACTCTAATGAATGGAGACTGACCGGTTTATAAATCTGCTAACCCAAGTGGGACAAGAAAAAATTGAACACCAGGATAATACTTTGCCAGATTTTTATGCTAAATCAGCCAGTAATAGAATGCAATTTGAATGAATTCCATGTTCCAAGTCAAATAATCTATGATAACCTGTCTAGTAAACAGTGCTATGCACCTAAATTGGAGAAACAAAATTGATATTTAGGAGGATATAAATTCAATGTTAAGTACAGACTCAGAGAGAGCCTAGATGGCTCCCTGGTTCTTTCTGAGTCCTTAAAGCTTGCCTTGTTAAAAGCTCTACATGGGGTCACACATAATACCAGCAATTTGGGAGGCTGAGACAGGAGGATCACTTGAGCCCAGGATTTCAAGGCTGCAGTGAGCTATGATCACAGCACTGCACTCCAGCCTGGGTAACAGAGTAAGACTGTCTAAGAAAATTAAAAATTAAAAATTAAGAAGCTCTACATGGAAGAGATAAAATGATCTGATTTATATAAAAAACAATATCGGTGTGGTGACTTTCCTAATTTGCTAAAATGGTTTATGACCAATGTTTAGTTTGTAAAACCTATAATCCTGGGAAGACAATCAAAACTTTAGGTACATTTCTGCTACCTGATAGGCCAGTCAAAAATTTATAGGGATTTCATTCAATGTCATTTTTAATGCATGTTTTCTGGTTGTATTGAAGCATTCCCAAGCAAGAAGGCTGAGCTCTAATAGTAGCTAAAAAGTTATTAGGAAATGCTTTTCCCTCTTGAGGCATTTCTGGAGAAATCTCCAGTAGTATATGTCCTTGTTTCACTGGATAAGTTGTAAACAGATAAATAAGAAATTACGGATACAATAGTAGTAGACAAAGCTAACTCAATCAACAGGATTGCTGTGATCAAAGGTATTGCATATTGATAACAGATCCACTTCCAGTGGAAAACATAAGTTGACTCCTTATGAAATAGTCGTGGGAAGTCCTATGCTTCTAATAATAAAACTGCATGTGTCTTCTGCTCCTAAACTCTGATATGACTAAATAGTACAAGGCTTTAATGCATTATGCTAAGGTGTATTTCACAAAGTAAAGGAAGCTTTTCATGACCCACTGACTGAGGACAATGTAACTCTTCACAGTAGAACCTGTATATTTGGCCTTCTGGAAACGTTAGAGAAAAACTGCCCTTGCCACCAACACTACAGTGAAACTTCGAGACTTGGAAACTTGAGTTCATAATCTCACAACTCAAAAGGGCTCCTCCACGCTCTTGGAACTGTACACCCATTGTAAACATTAGAGTAAAACTAACAAGAATAGTTTCTCTCCGTAAGCAGATGGCATCCTGGATGTGGACAGCTTTCCCAAGATCACGGGCCAGGAATTCTGTGCTGTCATGACTCTTACCTCTCTTATTTTTTTCCCTGCTTATGCCTCTATAAACAATTAAACTGGAAAATGGGTCTTGTGTGAACCCATGGGGTATACTTTTATTCATGGAGGATTTTGCAGCCAACTTTATACATGAGCAAGATGATGCCTTGTTGGGTGGAAGATGAAGGGCTAATGTGGGTGAGAAATTTTAATGCTACCTTTGTTGCCTCATAATCAGTCAGAAACAGAACATTGGTCTGCTTCTCTTAACCTATGTCATAGTCATAGGTCAATGAAAACGTTGCCAGGAGGCCTTTGCTTTTCTGAATGAGCATGATTTGTTAGGTCTCTTTTTCCATGGTTTAGACTAAATGAGGCAATGATTAAAAATTGATCCCTCATAATAGGCAGATTCTACTGCAAAGGCTGTGGTTATACAACTGCCTTTAAAGACTCTTGTTAAAGTTATGCTAGATAATAAAATTGTTGTAGATTACTCACTGGGTAAGCAGGGAAGAATCTGTGTAGTCGCTGACACTACTTGTTGCACATGGTGGAGGCACTCAGGAAATTTCACCCCAAAATATGACTCCTTGGTATAAAGAATATTTTGAATTGCGGGCCCCTCAAGATCAACAAAGCACTGGAAGGGGCTTTTTCTTTATCTACATAAACCAGACTAACCAGATCAAAAGATTGAATGGGGCAATTCACTTCCCTACCTCTCCCTGTTATCTCAATATATTGCAGGAAAGAAGATCCAAAATGCAAGCAGACCTGGCCCAAATTATTTTAAACACAACACCCGTCTTTCAGGTTAATTTAATTTGCAAAGAGGATTGTTTACAAACCTATCTGTCTCCCCATCCATTTGTCCTCCTTGCACCCTTTGTCACTCCCAAATAGAAGTACCTGTACTCCACTTTTCCCCTCCCCTTCAAAAAGACAGTTATGAAAATATCTGAACGTCATTGAGATATTGGGCAATCACTCTGTGATTTCTCCCCATGCACATGGTATTGGTAAATAAACCTTTCTTTTTTAATCTTCCTTAATTATGAGTTGATCTTTCAGTGAATTATCGGGGGAAAGGGCAAGTTTCCCCTCGCTCCTAAAATGGATAAATACATTAGGTATTATAGAGATTCGTTTGTAGGGGATTAATGAATAGGCTGCTTTGTTGAAACAAGTAGACTCTTTATCTGGCTGACGCATTTGATTTTAGTTGGTTTGGTTCATGGGGACCCATGCTAAGGAGCATACTCCAAACTCCTGGTATTATCCTCCTGATAGTCATCAATCATTCTTTGCTCAATTAAACTCTGATAAATTTAATCTGCCTAAAGTTTTTCTTTTAACACAGGCGATAGCGGAGAAGAAACCCAAAAGAGTTTGATCCTCCTTTCGCAGTGGCTGTGGCTTCCTCCTCCAATTATGCACCATGAAAGGGACTTTCTCAGTTCTCGCCCAATATTTTCTGTGAGCATTCAGTTCATGGAGGGTTCATGGAGGAAAAGCTTGAAAGAAGGTGCAAATTTGAGGATCTCATGGGTTTTACCCTCTTTCACTAGCCTACTCATTCTCCACCAACTCACCAGGAACCCTAATTGAACTCTACTTACTGGTTTCCGGCTTTATCTGGCCCTAGTAAACCAGAGCTCATGTCTTATCTTTCCCTGTATGTACTTGGCTCTCAGACTGTGTACCATTTGTTTACCCCTAAACCTCAGCACTTCAATAGGTTTAAGACAAAAATCACACATTTGCTATTTGCCCTGATTTTTTGTCATTGTAGGGTTGTATGAGATGTTCTTTCTAGCGCTCTACATTTACAGGCAGAAACAATGTTTAGATTCTTCAAATTGTAGTTGCACTTTTATGTAGATGGCATCTCTGTGTTTGATAAACTATCTATATGTAACTATTTATGTTACATTATATTTTTTCAAGGTACATTTATTATCTTATTGCTCCTTAGAAGAATTTATTCAGATATGTAGGAAATATTTTCATTTCAAAAATTAGAAAAACAGGTAAAGAAATGTATCTAGTGTAACAGAGCAAGTTGAGAATAATGCCAGAACTTAAACTAACATCTGTTCTCTGCTTATCTAATATGCTTTTATTGTCACTTCAATAATTTAATTTCTCCTTTTTACAAGGTGGAAGCTCTAATGGTTCTCTAGACATCTGCAGAATGGTCAACACTAATTGCCACTCAATTCAGGCCTCTGGTACCTGTAACATTTTAAATAAATTTCAGTGCAAAATAGTTATGTTGAAATGGTTTAAAATTTAACCACAATAACACCTATTCTTTTGGTAAGCTTAAAATTATTACTATATTTAACTGGATTGGCAGTCAAGGGGATTTAATATAAAATGGATATGGCAAATGGCAGGTTCCATTCACTTTCCCTTTTTGAGACAGCAATCCAGTTGCAACAAGGATATTAAAAAAAAACCTTAAAGTATTAAGTCATAAAATATTACTTAAATCTACAGTTGTGGTATGCCTTTTCCTTTATAACTTAAACCTTTCCAACTTTATTTCCTTAGTTTGGTAGCCTTACTTATGTCATAAATATACTTCATAATAATAAAATGTATATTATAAAAGTTGTAATTTTCATAAATATTTAGTGGACTACCTGAACTGAACATTCATTGACTTTGGTAGAGGCAAATTCAATTTCTCTGAAGCTTCTGATTTTCCCCTCAAGAATGTATGAGGAAAAAATATATCTTTAGGGCTGGTTTACTCTTTGCATTATAAAGTTGCTTTTGTGCTTTTTGTGCTTAAATTTCTCAATATACAGGTCCCTCATGAGAACTGACACAACATGGCAAAAGATCTAGATGGATTGGTATTAAATTTGTGGGTATTTTTCGTTTTAATAAAGTCTTTGTAAGGTTGGTAAATGCCTTAGGCAACTTTTTCTTCTTCCTCAACCTTATAAGGGAAGGTTATGAACAAAAAAGAACAAGTATTTCTTACAAGATTAGTTTATATGTGAACAAAGCAGTGAATTTCAAGGAACCTTTCAGTGGAAAAAAATTTTTAAGTGATGGTTTTTGTTTCTAGGTATCTTATATTAAAGAAAAATATTAAGACCCTTAATACACTCTCTTGAGGTTTATAAACTTCAGAATGTTATGAAACATGGGGAAATTCAGCCTTGGAATCTGAAGCAAAGTTCATTAATGTTGTCCTGGGATTTGATCATTTTCTAATATTTTATGATGGTCTGAGCAAGTAGTGTACCAATTCAAAAATAAAAGTGTGTGCTAATATTGGCATTATGTCTTCTCTTCCAAAAGCATCACTTTACAGAGCCAACAATGTCTTAATATTTCCTATCTTTGAAAGAATTCATGTGATTTTTTTATGGCCACAGCCATTTTAGCAGATTACTTGGTCCCCTTGCTCCAAATACTAACCTATAGCAATGGGTATTTTCCAGGTAAATCTAAAGACATAGCTATTGTATGTTCTTTTGATCATTTTGATGTCTGGAATATAGAACTTTGATTTAAGGTATTTGTCTAAGAAGCCTTCTCTAAAGTCTGACTCAGTAAAGTCTGGGGCTACTTATTAATATTATAAGCTAAGTAAATAAATTAAAGATGAAATTGTGGAACATTCACTTATTTCTAATGATTGTGATAGGCCACAAGACTATGTAATTTGGTTTCAAGGATGGTAAGTGTTTTTTGCTCAAAAGAAAAGATCAAATGCTGTCTGGATATCTACCATTCAATTTAATTGAACTTTTTCCTATATTGCTTTGATCTTTTTTTAAAATACAGACATCCCAGGAGAAGAGGGTAAAAGCACATGCTAGTATTATTATTTCAGTCTTTCCTATGAAAGAAGGCATATGCAATGAGGAAGAAAATATTACCTTGTATCCTGAAGCAAGTGACATCAGCAAGATGGTGGAATAGGAGGGTTTATTTTTTATCGGTATCTCCCACAGTGCACTGATTTTGACAACTACATCTGTACACCTCTTCAGGAGTCCAGGAGTTCAGCAGAGAAGTTCCAACACACTTTTTAAGCAAAAATTCCAAAATAAACACATAGAAGAGGGTAAAAAGAACAGCTTTACTTTGCCCATTTTACCACTCTTGCAAGGCCTCACAGCTGAGTGCTAAGAGAGATCGCCTTGGCCCATAATTCCTCTCACAGGAGAAAAGAGAGCACAGCAAGTGGGTGCCCAGCTCTGCCAGCTATGTGAGATGCTGCCTAAGAGACCCACCTCTTTCTCAATCCACCTAGAATACTGAGGAGATCAGCAAAGTCAAGTAGTCAAGTGGCTGGGAGAGGCTGAGAGCAGGGAACAGAGACAGGAATTCACAGCAACCAAAGCTCAGAACTCAACAGAGGGCTATGTATACTACTAATAACCACTTCTTGGACTCCGTCGGGAGACTGACCCATGAGTCACATGGGACTCCTCATCTGTGGGCCCCCTCAACTGGCCCACAGGTGCCCCTAACACTCCAAGGGCCTTATCCCCACTTCCCCATACCATGGCTGGCTCTCTACACATTGAACCCTAGATGGAGGGTATGAGCCTTCATAGATGGCTCACAAGCATGTTCAGATAGCCAGCTAGATTCTGTGGGATTGGAGGAAGGCATACAAACTTGAGCATTTCAGGCCACCATCCTAGGAAAAACAAATGAGAGACTCAGCACCCAGCCTAGTTTTGCAGAATCAAGAGAAAGCATATAATCCTAAGAATCCCACTCAAGAGGGAACCCAAGAGGGAACAAGAAAGATGGAGTGGGCACATCTACAGAAACATCTGACAGAGCCTCAGAATCTGTAGCCAGGCTGACTAGTAAATGTATTTTTCTCTTCTGAGCCAATCAATAAAAACTGGAAGAGGAGACTACTTCTTATGTGAAGACAGCAATACAAAACTTCGAGGTACATGAAAAGCCAAAAAAAAAAAAAAAAAAAAAGGGTACTGTCAACAAAACACAAATTTTCAGAAACCCAAAGGAATGGAGATATAGGAATTGACTGACAAAAAAATACAAAATAATTGTTTTAAGGAATATTTGTGAACTGCAAAACAGCAGAAATAGACAACTCAATGAAATAAATGAAAAAATGTACAAAACTGGTTCAACAAACTGATAGAAATTAAACAAAAAAACCCCAAAATTCTGGAGTTAAAAAATACAATGAATGAAATTAAAAATCCAATAGAGAACTATAATAGCAAACTTGACAAGCAGAAAAAAAGAATCTGCAAACTTAAAGGTAGGTCATTTGAAATTGTACAGTCAGGGGGTTAAAAAAAATAATGAAAAGGAATGAAGAAATCTTGTGGGATTTATGGGACACTATCAAAGGCAAGGATGGGATATACACCTTATGGGAGTTCCATAAGGAGAAAAAAGAGGGAAAGGAGAAGAAAGTTTATTTAAAGAAAAAATGGCTGAAAAGTCTCCAAATCTTGGGAAAGATAAAAACATCAAGGTGCATGAGACCTAAAGGTTCCTAAACAAGTTCATCCCAAAAGAGACTTCACTGACATATATTATAATGAAATTGCAAAAATTACAGAGAAAATTTTGAAAGCAACAAGAGAAGAGACTTGTCATGTATAAAGTACTCCTCCTGCACCAATTAAACACTCAGTGTATTTCTCAGCAGAAACCTTTCAGGCCAGGAGAGAGTGGGATGATATACTGAAAGCACTGAAAGAAAAAAAAAAGTTAACAAAAAACACTTTACCTAGAGAAATTGTTCTTCAGAAATGAGAAGAGATAAAGAATTTTCCAGAAAAACAAAAGCTGAGAGAGTCATTACTGCTAGAACCTGCCTCATAAGACATGCTAAAGGGAGTTCTTCAAGCTGAAATCAAGGAATGCTAATTGATCACATGACAACATATCGAAGTATAAAATTCACTGGTAATGTTTAAGTATATAGTCAAATTCAGAGCACTCTAATAATTTAATTGTCATATATAACTTACTTTTAACTAGCTTAAAAGTTAAAAGACAAAAGTATTAAAAACAACTATAACTATAATAATTTCTTAATGGATACACAATATAAAAAGAAGTAAAATGTGATAACATAACCGTAAAATGTGGTGAGAGGAAGTAAATGTTTAGAGGTTTTGTATGTGATCAAAATAAAGTTGATGTCACCCTAAAATAGACACTATAACAATAAAATATTTTATAGAAGCCCCATGGTAACTATAAAGCAACAACCCATAGCAACACAAAAGACAAAGAGAAAGAAAACAAAGTATACCGCCATAGAAGATCATCAAATAACAAAGACAGCAAAAGAGAAAGAAAGGGGGGAAAAAAAGAAATAAAAAACAGCCAGAAAACAATTAAGAAATGGCAATATTAAGTTCTTACCTATCAATAATCACTTTAAATGTAAATGGACTAAATTTTCCAATACAAATTAGAATGGCTGAAAGGTCAAAAAAAATAAAAAAAGACCCAACAATATGCTAAGAGATTAACTTTAGCTTTAAGGATCCACATAAACTAAAAGTGAAGTGAAGGAAAAATATAATCCATGCAAATAGAAATCAAAAGAGAACAGAGATAGCTATACTTATATTAGATAAAATGGACTTTAAGTAAAAAACTGTCCAATGAGACAAAGAAAGTCATTATATAGTGATAAAGGTGTCAATTCATCAAAAGGATATAACAATTTTTAATATATATGCACAAAACACCAAAGCACCTAAACATATTATGCAAATATTAACAAATTTGATGAAAGAAATAGACAGCGGTACAATAATAGTTGGGGACTTCAATATCCCTTTTGCAACAATGGATCATCCAGGGAAATCAATAAGGAAATATTGAACTTGAACTATACTTTAGACCAAATGGACCTAACTGACATATTCAGAATATTACATCCATAGCAACAAAATAGACATTCTTCTCAAGCACACACAAAACATTCTCCAGAATAGATCACATATTAGGCCACATGACATGTCTTAAATTTAAGAAAATTGAAGTCATAACAAATATATTTTCAAACCATAATGGCATGAAACTAGACATCAATAATAGGAAGAAAACTGGAAAATTCAAAAATATGTGGAAAGTAAACAATGTACTCCTGAACAACCAATACATCATAAAATAAATTAAAAGGGAAATTTAAAAACTTTGAGGAAAATTAAAATGGAAACACAATATAAAAAAACTTGTGAAATGTAGCTAAAACAGTTCTAAGTGGGAAGTCTATAGTGATAAATGCCTATATTAAGAAAAAAGATCTCAAATTTAAAAACCTAACTTTAAGCCTTTAGAAGCTAGAAAAAGATCTAAGGTGAAATTTAGCAGAAGGAAGGAAATAACAAGGATCAGAGTAGAAATAAATGAAATAAAGACTAGAAAAACAACATAAAGTATTTTAAAAACCTGAGTTGGTTTTTTGAAAAGATAAACAAAATTGACAAATGTTTAGCTAGACTAATAAAGAAAAAACAAAAGACACAAATAAATAAAATCATAATGAGAAAGAAGACATTACAACTAATAACACAAAAATGAAGGAATATGAAAGACTACTAGTAGCAACTTTGCACAAACAAATTGGATAACCTAGAAGAAATGGATAAATTCTTAGAAACATCTATGTTTCTACCTAGTCAGAATCATAAAGAAAAAGAAAATCTGAACAGACCAATAACGAGGAGAGATTGAATTAGTAATTAAAAAAAAAAAACTCACAAGAAAGGAAAACCCAGGACCTGATGGCTTCACTGGTAAATTCTATCAAATATTTAAAAAGGTAATACCAATCCTTCTCAAACTCTTCCAAAAAATTAAAGAGGAGGAAATACTTCCAAACTCATTTTATAAGGTTGGCATTACTGTGATAACAAAACCAGACAAGTACACTACAAGTAAAAACAAAAAAATACTGCATGATATCTCTGATGAACACAGATGTAAAAATCCTCAACAAAATACTAGAAAACTGAATTCAATAGCACACTAAATGTATCATTTACCATGATCAAGTGGGATGTATACCTGGGTTGCAAGAATGGCTCAACATAATACAAATAAATAAATGTACTACACTACATTAACAGAATAAAAGATAAAAATTATATGATTATCTGAATAGATTAAGAAAAAGCATTTGACAAGATTCAGCATACTTCATGATAAAAAATCAACAAATTAGGTATAGAAGGGATGTACCTCAACATAGTAAAGACCATATAAGATAAGCACGCAGCTAGCATCATATTCAAGGGTGAAATGCTGAATGTTTTTTTTTTTTTCCTAAGATCAGAAACAAAACAAAGGTGCCCACTATCACCATTTCCATTCAATCAGAGTAGTTAGGCAAGAAAAAGAAATAAAAGGCACCCAAATTGGAAAGGAGCAAGTAAAAGTGTCTCTGATTGCAGATGACATGATCTTATTTATAGAAAACCCTAAAGACTTTGCCAAAGAACTAATAAACTAATTCAATAAAGTTGCAGACTACAAAATCAACATACAAGAATGAGTTGCATGTGCGTACACTGACAAGAAACTATCTGGGAAAGAAATGAAGAAAGCAATCCCATTTATAACAGCACCGAAAAGAATAAAATATCTAGGAATAAATCATCCAAGGAGGTAAAAAATCTATACACTAAAAACTATAAAACATCGATGAAAAAATTGAAGAAGTCACAAATAAATGGAAAGATATTCTGTGTTCATGGATTGGAAGAATTAATATTGTTAAAATGTCCATCCTACCCAAAGTGATCTACAAATTCAATGTAATCCCTACCAAAATTCCAATGGCATTTTTTACTCAAATGGGAAAAAAATCCAAATATTTGTATGGAATCACAAAAGGCCCCAAATATGAATAGCTAAAGCAATTATGTGCAGAAAGAACAAAGCTGGAGGCATGACACTTCCTGATTTTACATTATCCCACTCGTGATAGTAATCAAAACAATATGGTACTGACATGAAAACAAACACATAGACCAATAGAACAGAATAGAGAGCCTAGAAATAAAGCCACGAATATATGGTCAACTAAACTTTGACAAAGGCATCAAGAATACACAATGGGAAAAGGACAGTCTCCTCAGTAAGTGGTGTTGGGAAAACATGCAAAAGAATAAAATCGGACACTTAACTGACACCATACGCAAAAAATCAACTCAAAATGGATTAAAAACTTAAATGTAAGACCTGAAACTGTAAAGCTCCTGTACAAAAACATAGGAGGAAAGTTCCTTGCCATTGCTCTTAGCAATGATTTTGTGGCTATGATATCAAAAACACAAGACAACAAAAGCAAAAATAAACAAGTGGCACAACTTCAACTTTAAAAGGTTCTGCACAGCAAAGGAAACAATCAACTAAATGAAAAGGCAACTTATGGAATGGCAGAAAATATTCACAAATCATATATACTATAAGTCATTAATATCCAAAATATACAAGGAACTTATACAACCCAACAGCAAAACAAACAAACAAACAAAAAACAATTAAAAAATGGACAAAGACATTTTTCAAAAAAAGACATAACAAGTGGCCAACAGGTAAACAAAAAGGTACTCAACATCACTAATCATCAGGGAGAAGCAAATCAAAACTACAATGCGACATCACCTCACATCTCTTAAGAAGGCTATTATCAAAAAGTCAAAATATAACAAATGTCGACAAGGAGGTGGAGAAAAAATAGCCCTTATGCATTGTTGGTGGGAATGTAAATTGGTGCAGCCATTATGAAAAGCAGTATGGAAGTTCTTCGAAAAGTTAAAAATAGAATAACATATGATCCAGCAATCCCACTTTGAGGTATCTATCCAAAGGAAATAAAATCAGTTTTCTAGAAGAGATATCTGCACTCCCATGTTCACTGCAGCATTTTGCACTGCATAGCCAAGATATGGATATCTATGCATGTATTTTTTTTCCATTGTATATGTATATATACATCGTATATGTATATACAATGGAAAAAGTTGAACTTATGGACACAGAGAGTAGAATGATGGATACCAGCTGCTGGGGTGTGGGGGTAATGGGGAGATGTTGGTCAAAAGTTAGAAACTTTAAGTTTATAAGATAAAGTTTGGAAGGTTTAATGTACAGCATGGTAACTATATTTAATAATACTGCATTGTATACTTAAACTTGATAAGAGAATAGATCTTAAGTGTTCTCATTAAAAAAAAGGGTAACTATATGAGTTGATAGGTATGTTAATTAGCTTAATATGGTAATCATTTCACAATGTATACATATATTAGATCAACATGTACACTTTAAATATATACATTTATATATTTTTAATTTGTCAACCATACCTAAGTAAAGCTGGAAAAAAATAAACATAAAATCATGTATTTCTCTTGGTATTCTGTGTATTCAGATTTTACTCATTGTGATTTTAAATTAAACCTGATGTTTTACTGAAGAATGAAGGGATATGTATGGGAGTAGGTAAATGCAATGACCCAATCATACAAAACGTATTTCACAGCCTTGGTCTCTTTGTGTCCAGCCATGATAGTTGTAATAACTCAAATTCAATGGTGATTTCCCTGGAGGAAGCAAGTGGATATTAGAAGCCAGGATTTAGTATGTTTATTGTTTGTTTAATGTTTTATCTCCCACTCAACCAGAAGTAGCAAACTCATATGTTCATAGAGGCCAAGCCGATTATATCTATGAGTGAGACTGGCTGAGGGGACCATGGCTGGCGGAAGGGACCTGCTCTGCCTCATGGGTCAGCTGTTCCTCAGCTCCAACTGCCTTGTCCATGCTGTAATGTGGCTTCCATTATGTCTGATTCTTCAGTTTTTCAACAAAAATCGCACATCATCTTATATCAATTTTTGAACTTAATTCATAATTATTAATAGAGTTTGTGGTCAGAAAAATCACAACACAAGGGCCAGACTCCCTCTTAGCTGCCCGTGTGCAAACATTGTGCAAGGCTACACATTCAGTGAGAGTGGAGCTTCATCCCAGCTCACTGGGTGTCCACAGTCTGAATTGTCTGATGCATAGTAGGCCCTCCATTGTTACTGAATGAATGAATAGTGTTAGTAACTTGTTAAATGTATTCTGTTCCTCTTAATTTATGCTTAGCATGAATTCAAAAATAACTCCCAAAGAATGGCAAAATAACAATGCACACATAAATTCAGTGAAGTCCTGGGCTTCATAAAGATAGTAGCAGTACTCTTCGATTATATGAGGTTAAAAAAAAGTGGCCTCTGCTTAAAAAAAATCTAGCCCACAGTCATTTTTCATTTGGCTGCTACAATATTTTAAAACATGCAGGCTTAAATATACAATATGTAAACCAGAAAGTTTTATATAAATTTCCAGATATCAGGATTTTCTTTAAAATAGACAAGTCTGAAATAATTGGGTCCATATTTCAAGAACGTAAGGTTTGCTGAATCTGGGAAGTGACTTCTTCTCCCTGGGACACATGCTTTTCAGTTAGGACAGTACTACTAATCGTTTCATTACACTGAGACTGAGCACCACTTGCCGATTTTTGTGGCATTTGTATGGTCATTTTTCTTATAGTAGAGAAATATTTTTCTGAGTCTGTCTCTGCCAAAATTGAGAAAGAGAGAAATGAAAATTTATATTCATACAAACACCTGTCTACAAACATTCATAGCAGCTTAATTTGTCATAGCCAAACACTAAAACAACCCAGATGTCCTTCAATGAATGGATGGTTGAACAAACTGTGGTATATCCACACCATGGAATACTACTCAACAATAAAAAGGAATGCTCTCTTGGTAAACACGGCAACATAAATGAATTTCACAGGACTTATATTAATACTAAGTGAGAAAATTTGGTACTGAAATGTTGCATACTGCCTGATTCCTTTTGTATAACATTCCCACAAATGCAAAATTGTAGAGATAAAAAGCAGATTAGTGGTTGTTGGAAGTTAGAAGCAAGAAGGGGAGAGTAGGCAAATGTGGCAATAAAAGGTCAACATGAGGGATATTTGGGGTGATAGAACAGTTTTGTATTTTGACTTCACTGTGGTAGTGGATACACAAACCTACACATGTGATAAAATTGCATGAAACAAAATACATACACACACACACACCACACACACATGCATGCACATGGGTACATGGAAACTGGTGGAAATGAAAATAAGAATATCAACATCAGTGTCCTGGCTGTAATATTATAATACAGTTTTGCAAGATGTTACTGTTGGGGAAAATTGGCTAAAGGATACATGGGATTTCTATGGATTATTTCTTACATCTGCATGTGAATCAACAAATATTTCAAAAAATTTTAATTAAAAAGAATGGGGAAAATTAGTCTGCAAAGGACTACACAATGATCCTACAAATTGCCCACTCTACCCACCAATGTCGCCTGCCTAGTCTTTGTAGAATTTTGAGTGTCTAACTCCTGACTTATGCTGCTGCTCCTGCAGCCTACAAGAGATCCCTTTAAAGAGAGGGTTTTGGGTTTGGAGCTGGGCATAGAACAGAATCAAAAGAAGCAAAAAACAGTGGTCAAATTCAAGCACATAAAAGGGGGCCATGAAATTTCTCCAGAAAGAAATGTCTTTGAAGTTTTCTAATGACAAAAGGGTTAGCAAAGCCAGAACACACAATAATATTGCTAATTTCTATTATCTTTGCAGGTGTATTTCCACCCAAAGAGTGCAGTGGGCCCACACACTCTGTGCTGATGTCCTTGTTTCCCCTATGAGCTGGGTAAAATCTGGTTTGGTTTGGCCTCACAGAACTGCATCATAATAGAACACACTCCTTAAGTATCCTACCTCTACTCAAATATAATTGCCGTGGAATTAGTACATATAATAAGCAAGGAGGCTGCCCAAATAATGGATATTTATAGAGGAATGGTAAATATTTTCAAAGGGTCCATTTTGATCCACGGTCTTAATTTGTTGTGATATTATAAATATGCCATACACTTAAATAAAATACTAGTTTGAAGGGGAATAAAACCCTTTATCTTCTAAAACTTGAATAAATGCAAAATGAAGGCCAGATCCTGCTGTCTACTTGTGTGTCCTTTGCTTACTGAATCCAGGAAGAAGAGGAGGTAAGTTAGGAACATGACAAGCTTTCCACGCCTCAGGTCTGCCTCCATGTGTCAGCAAGGTGTAGGCTTCCAAGGCTCGGCATTTAAGAGGCTTGACTTCAGAGCTCTGGGGGAGGGGACAAATCTCTATTTGTTTGTAGTCTTTAGCTCTAATTACATAATTACATTGGAAGGGGGACTGACTTCTGAGGAAAAGCAACAAAGCAAACAAGGTAAAATTGTAATAGGTCAGTCTAGCTATTATCTTCCTAGCCCTCCAGTGCCTGTGTGTGTGCATATGTGTGGCACACACATGTGCGCCGGTGCATGGTATTAACAGATAAAGGCAGCCAGAGGTGTATGCAAGGCTATCATTTTACCTTTAGTGCACTGTGGCACCCTGATTATCTCCTTGAAATTGGGAGGTAAACGGGATGTTGTAGAAACAGAAGGCCTTCATGGCAGGTAATAGAGCAGACCTAATTAGCCTCAAGTACCTGTAATCCTAGGAGATGTACTTGGAGATAAAAGCCAGGGAGAGTCCCTCAGGTATGACTAATAGGTCCCCAGCCAGGTTGGCTGTGGATCAGGTGTAGAGTGTCAGCTGTGCTGAATGCACACTATTGATCCAGGAGAAGCTGCGCTTTCTGTCACAAATTGAATTCAAATTGTTTACAAGGGGAAGGCATCGGGCCCTACCTGCTTTGTGTTTCAAAATTATTTTCTTCTGTACTAGTTTGGTAGTAGTTTGTTTACTCTTTTTTTTTTAAAACTGTGTTTTAAAACATATCCTCTTAGGTCTTATATATGATTTCCTTCTAAACCATTTTTTAAATGCTAGGGACAAGTGCATCATAGATGCATTTCATATATTAGAAAAATGAAGAAGAGTTTTCTTACAGATTATGACACCTGCCTGCTAGGTGATATTTTATAAAAGGACATTTTGTTATTCACTTTAAAAGGAAGAAAGGTATGTTTTTCTGTTTATTAACTAATTGTAAGAACTTAGATAATTAGAAACACAGAAGACAAAACATGGGATTTTAAGCTGGGGTTACTATAAAATAGTGTTTTCCAAGTACTTGTCATCCTAGGAGATGGGCTTGGATTAAATAAAAGTAAAACTCTTTTATTCAAGTAAAATGTTATGTTATAGCCTCCACCCCCCACCCCCGCCACTTCCTTCTGCCCCCAACACATACTATCAAAAGCTGAGAAAGGCAGTATCCTCTGCATGAATCCAAGGGTAGAGACCTGAGCTCTGTTCATATGGTCCCTTATCTTCCCCTCTTTTTGAGGTCTTTGAGAGACCTCTAAGGAACCCTAAAAATCACTGAAATAGACAATGTTTGTTTTTTAAAGGGGACCATATCTGTTTAAACCATTTCGGAAGAATTTAAGTTATTTTTAAAACCTATTGCTAAGTAAGATACCATAATCTCTTCTGAATCAATTAAGTATCCAATACTGCCAGAAAATTGTTCCTAAGCATTATAGATTTGTATTCTGATCAGACATTGGAGATCCTCTCATTTATTCAATAAATGTTCATTGATTATCTACTACATAGCAGGCGCTGTTTTAGATACTGAGGAGACATAAGTGAACAGAACAGACAAAAACACTATGCTTAAAGAGTTTATGCATTCCAGAGAGGAGAGATAGATTGTATACAATTAACAAAATGAATAAGTGAAATTTTTAGTAATCTTAGAAGGTAGAAGTGCTAGGGAAAATAATAAAAGCAATGTAAGAGGGGTTAAAAGTACCAAAAGGATTAGTGGCAATTTTAAATGGGGTATGTAGGGTCAGCTTCATTTAGAAAGTTATATTTAAATAGAGATATCAGTGAGGGGAAAAAGCTAGCCATGTGCATTTCTGGGGACAAATACATTTACAACAGTACTTTGCATATAGTAAACACTCAACTGGTATAGATTATGTTTATTCTTAAGTTAGTCAAGTACTGCTAGATCATAATTCAGCGAGAAAAACCAAGTTCACTATCCTCAAATATAAAGAGGGGCAAATAAAATAAATGTAAAAATATCGGGAAGTTTAAAATAAAAGAAAATGTTGTTGCTGTTGTTTAGCTAAGTAGTATGGGTTAAAAGAGAGCAAGCCAGCATTTCACAGCACTTTTAATGAAAGGTTTTCCATGTATTTCACAGTGCCATTTTCCCATGTCTCAGTATAAAGCAAGGGTTGGGAAGTTGAGTTGGCAAGATAACTAGTGATGAGCTAGAGCCAGTGCGTATCAGCACACGAGATCTGACTGTGTGCATTTTTTCCTGATTCCCCTTTAGGGACATCACTTTGGAAGATTAAAATCAGACGTGATTGGGTATACTCATACCATAGAAATTGAAAAACACCACAAATCTGGGCTCCCCCCGTCCCAAGAGCTGGCCGTTAAACATTTACCAGCTCACTACAGAAAATAACCACTGAGTCAATTTTAAATAGCTTCAACTTACTGTTTTGGTCTTAAAAAGTATGCTAATTTTATCAAGAATTCCTCATTAACAGTCCTATGAGATCAGTTGCCAGGGTTATTGCAATACAATGTTTCATTTTTTTTTTCCACTCTAAGAAATTTGACCCACTTAGTGGCCTGTTTTCTTCCTAGTCAGCATGACCAGAAGAAGAAACTGCCTCTGATTATCTGAAGTTAGGGCAAAACACTTCTTGTTATGTCCATTTTAGATGGAGGCTTGATCTATAGTTTGGAATTCTTCTGTTGTATGTGGAGATATTAGAACACTAAATGGAGGTAAAAGTGACACATTGAAGCATAAAAATAGTCTGATTACAAAAATTACAAAGCACAGAATGGGATGAATTTTAAGATAAACAGTGTAGTTTGTAAATAGGACAAAACACTTTCCAGATAAAGTGTGAAAATTACAAATAACCAAAATAATTGAAGAAATACTAATTTGAGAGTTATGAATTGTCTACTTCATTTATATTTACCTTTGGCTCAGCAACTCAGAGTTAACAACTTATTCATAAGAGAGTGTTTCTGTCATTAAAAAGTACATCTGTTTTCCAATGCACTTTCCGGGTTTCGAAGACATTTTTGCATCAGGATGTATAGGAAAGATTGATAAGGAATCAGAGAATTTCTCAAATTCTCAAGATTTGATGTTTTGATGTTTTATCTTCCTGAGGGAATGCTTGTCATTAAATCAACAATGTTTCTAAGCTCAGGAGTTGAAAACTGTTACGCTTCTTACTGTAATGTACCTACAGAGGCTAAAAATCAGGTTTGTTTGAAAAGGATACAAAATACAAACTAGACAGCTGCTCTTTTCTCACTCATTTCACTCTATTACTGGTTAACTTAGTGGAAAAATGCAAATTTTCCAGGGATTTTAGGTTGAAGGTATCTCAGCCAACGTAGATGTGTGCTTGACTTGAGGTCTAATTTAACTCCCATGTAGTATTGATCGGCATAGACCACTGAGGATACTTAAGTCTTCCTTTGCCAAAGTTAGACAATAGTATAAGAGTAAAGTGGAATAAATGCTCCTGTCCAGTTCCATGTCGATATCCAGCTGCCTTTTGTGTGTGTGTGTGTGTGTGTGTACCATTTTGAGTGCATCAGTATTTCACGTTTATTGTAGTGTGATGAAACACCTTTCAAAATGGCCAGAGGGACACTCAGCAGTAAGTGTTCGGGCAATACAAATTGGAGTGAGCAGGAGGACAGTTAGCAGGGAATATTTCTGAGGTCAAAGTAGTCTGGGTAGGAGCTGAATCAGCTAAATGCAGAGTTAAGAGCTACAATACCTGCCGCAAAGTAAATATAGATTATCTTCTTGATGACAAATTGATCCACTGGACAAGGATCTTTCAGCCAAAGAGACAAGCGCAAAAAAATTAAGTAATTCACACTGACCAATGTTTTAACCCTTTACTCTGCAAATATCCTATCTCCCTGTAACTTTCTACTTCACATTATTTCAGTCAAAAACAATCAATTGCACAAGTAAATACCTTTGTAAAATTTAAAATTCTAACCTTCCAAAGAACAAATCATTCAATCCTCCTCATTTAACTTATGATTCTATACACTCACTAAATCAATCATAATTTCTAAATCTGAAGAGCATAGCAAGTGCTGTTATGCAATTGTTCTGATAATCACATCTGAAAAACTTATACATGAGTAGAAAATCAGACTGATGCAGAAGTTCCATTTTGATTTAATTCAGGAAGTATTTTTGAGCCTCTACTATGTGCCTGCCTGCTTTAATATGTTTATTTAGATAATTACTGTCTTCAGAAGATCTCTTTTGATCTGATTTATTAAGACTGATGGTATTTCACTGGGGAAGGGGTGGGAGTACAGGGTGGGCAATGCCTTCATTCATTTAGTTAGCAAATATTTCTTGAACAAATACCCCAAGCAAGCCTCCATGGTAGATGATGGGATATCAGCCTCAAACTCTTAGTTCCTTCTTACAGAGAGCTCAATGTTTATTTGGGGGGAGATAAGCAATTAAATAATTAAAACAGAGTATAGTAGATGATACAAGAAGGATCTGAGAAACAAGGTGGGTGGCCAAGTAACCCAAAATGGTGGGTGGGAAAAGATCACACAAGTTTTTCTGAAAACAATTATAAAATGGGAAAGTAGGACCTGGCAGAGTTAAGAAGGAAAAAGAGAGTATGGAGGATGCATTAAGGAGGCAGAACATTCAGAGCAAGCAGTAGCACATACGATGCAAGGACAGGGCACCTTCAGGAACATAGAAAAAGTTTGGTATGACTGCAAACAACCAAAAATAAACAGTAGCTATGGAGGATGGTAGTGGTGGAGAGCTCATGAAAGAATAGTATATAACAAACTGAAATCCCTATTGGAAGTTGGTAGCATAGAAATTATATAAAATTAATAAGAACAAGTTAATGAGATCATTCCTTGTCTTAAGGATGATTAAGATCTAGCACCAAATCATGGTAATTGAGATAATTAAAAACAGAAATCAACTTGAGTTGGATATATTGCAGGTAGTTTGACTGAAACCATTAGAAATTTAAAAGCCCCATTGCATCTAAAAAAATCCTACCAGTAAAGTCTAAAACAAACTCATACTAGGAAAAATAATTTTTCAGACAGGTTTTCTAAAATAAAATTGTAATTTTTACCTATAAATCAAATAATAAACAAAAAATCATTTTTCATTTTAGATGAATTCACTCTAAGTAATATTTTTCAGGCACCAATTGGTATTGAATGTTGAGCACTCCGTTCATATAATCAGATCTGCCAAGGGAATTGAAAGAACAAAGAATTCTCAAGGTTTTGCATACTCAGATTATTAGCAGATCCCAAGAAGACGCATCCAAGAATGTGCAGAATTTCCTCTTCCAACAGTAGAGATTCAGTTAAAGATGTGTTATTTGCTCACCGTGATGACAAACTTCTAGTATTTCATAGGCTACACTTAGAAGAGAGTACAGACATACGTTGGAGATATTGCAGGTTCAGTTCCAGATCACCTTAATAAAGCAAATATGGTAATAAAGCAACTCACACAACTTTTTGGTTTCCCAGTGCATAGAAAAGTTATATTTGCACTATAGTCTATTAAGTGTGTAATAGCACTATGTCTAAAAAGATGTACATACCTTAATTAAAAAATAATAATTTATTCTTAAAAATGCTAAATATTATCTGAGCCTTCAGAAAGTCATAATCTTTTTGCTGATGGACGGTCTTGCCTCAATGTCAATTGCTGCTGACTGATCAGATTGGTGATTGCTGAAGGCTGGGGTGGCTGTGGCAATTTCTAAAATTAGACAATGATGAATTTTGTCATTTCAATTGACTATTTTTTCATGAACGATTTCTCTGTAGTATGTAATGCTGTTTGATAGCATTTTACCCATAGCAGAAGTTCTTTTGAAATTGAAGTCAATCCTCTCAAAACCTGCCACTGTTTTGTCAACTAAGTTTGTGTAATATTCTAAATCCTCTGTTGTCATTTCGACAATGTTCACAGTATCTTCACTATGAGTAGGTTCCATCTCAAGAAACCACTTTCTTTGCTCATTTGTAAGAAGTAACTTCTCATATGTCTTATCTCCAGTTTTATCACGAGATTGACACCATTCAGTCACATCTTCAGACTTGGCTTCTAATCCTACTTCTCTTTCTATTTTGACCACATCTGCAGTTATTTCCCCCACTGAAGTCTTGAACCTCTCAAAGTCATCCATAAGGGTTGGAATCAACTTCTTCCAAACTCCTGCTAATGTTGATATTTTGATCTCTTCTCGTGAATCACAAATGTTATTCATGGCACCTACAATGGTGAATTCTGTCCAGAAGGTTTACAATTTACTCTGCTCAGATCCATCAGAGGTATCACTATCTATGGCAGCTGTAGCCTTACAACATTTATTTTTTAAAGAATGAGACTTGAAAGTCAAACCTGCTTCTTGATCCATGGGCTGCAGAATGGATGTTGTGTTAGCAGGCATGAAAACAACATTAATCTTTTTGTACATCACCATCAAAGCTCTTGGATGATCAGGTGCATTGTCAATGAGCAATAATATTTTGATGGAAACCTTTTTTCTGAGCAGTTGGTCTCTACAGTGGGCTGAAAATATTCAGTAAACCACACTATAAATAGATGTGCTCTTATCCAGGCTTTGTTTTTTCATTTATAGAACACAAGCAGACTATATTTAGCAAAATTTTTAAGGACCTTAGGATTTTCAGAATGGTGAGTGAGCATTGACTTCAACTTAATGTCACCAGCTGCGTTAGCCTCTAATAAGAGGGTCAGTCTGTCCTGCAAAGCTTTGAAGCCAGGTATTGACTTCTCTCTATGTGTGAAAGTCCTAGATGACATCCTCTTCTGAGATAAAGCTGTTTTGTCTACATTGAAAATCATGGTTTAGCATAGCCACCTTCATCAATGATCTTAGCTACAGCTTCTGGATCATGTGTTGCAGCTTCTACATCAGCACTTGCTGCTTCTCTTTTCACTTTTGTGTTATGAAGATGGTTTTTATCTTTAAACCTCATGAACCAACCTCTGCTAGCTTCAGACATTTCTTCTGTAGTTTTGTCACCTCTCTTAGGCTTCAAAGAATTGAAGAGAGTCAGGGTCTTGCTCTGGATTCGGTTTTAGCTTAAGGGAATGTTGTGGCTGGTCGGATCTTCTATCCAGACCATTAAAACTTTTTCAATATAAACAATAAGCCTGTTTTACTTTCTTATCATTTGTGTGTTCATTGGAGTAGTACTTTTAATTTCATTCAAGAATCTTTCTTTTGCATTCATAAATTGGCTAACTCTTTGGTACAAGAGGCCTAGCTTTTGGCGTATCTTGGCTTTTGGCATGACTTCCTCACTAAGCTTAATTATTTCTAGCTTTTGATTTAAATTGAGAGATACAACTCTTCCTTTCTCTCGAACACTTAGAGGATATTGTTATGTTATTATTAATAATTGGCCTAATTTTAATATTATTGTGTCTCAGGGAATAGGGAAGCCTGAAGAGAGGGAGGGATATGGGGGAATAGGCAGTCAGTGGAGCAGTCAGAACACATACAACATTTATTGATTAAGTTCACCATTTTATATGGTTGCAGTTTGTGATGCTCCAAAACAATTACAATAGTAACATCAAAGATTACTGATCACAGATTCCTATAAAAATATAATAATAATGAAAAAGTTTTAGGTACTAAGAGAATTACCAAGATATGACATGGAGACACAAAGTGAGCACACATCACACACTGTTGTTGGAAAATGGCACTGATAGACTCGCTTGATGCAGGGTTGCCACAAACCTTCAATCTGTAAAAAATGAAATCTCTGCAAAGAACAACAAAGTGAAGTGCAATAATACAAGGTATGCTTGTAACCACATCAGTTAAATAAACTAAAATAGCAAGAATTTACTCATTTGCCTAATACTGATTTCTCTTCCACTTTTAAGGCTAACTACACTTGTTCAGGGGACAAGTCTGATATACCAGTCACGGGGGTGAGTTCCCTCCTCAAACTGACCACCCCTTCCTAACTTATCATATGAGAAATATCCAAACTTATTCTGATGGGGCTCTGTCCTAGCTACTTTTTGCAATACTCAAATAGGGGAAAAAAATGGAGAGAACCACTGAAATCAGAACAGAGTCTTAAATTTTCTTTATGAATTGAAAGACAGAAATTGTATTTTATAATTAACCAAAGCATAGAAATAATTTAGAATTGTTTCCTTGGGGTATAAGGCATGCCCAATATTTTAGCCAATCAAGCAATTGAATGATTTTTAAATCATTTTGTATATCATGGGTTAATACTTTTAAATCAATATTTTAATTATTACACAGAATTGTGTAGATAAATAAATGTGTACATATAAAGGGCTCAAATATCAACAGAGATCACTTATTTTTCAGTAGAATGCTCAAATTTGTGAACTTATAAGTACAAAATTAGTATCTGAAATACCACTTCAAATTCTCTGTTACATTAATATTACACTAACTTGTGGAGAGATGTGAGGATAATAAAATTTGCTTCTGTCTGTTAGTAAGGAGAGAGAGAAAGACAGAGAGACATTGCTAAGGAAGAGATAGCTACCTATCCATTTTATGTCAATCAAAGAAATATCAAAAACTACCTGGCTCTAATTTCCATTACTAAGTAAAATGCTGGAAGAATTTACTGTATGCTTTCTTAAAACTCATGTTTTCATGTATGTAATCACATCTGTGAAGACATTAGGGGTATAGAGTTACTAGCGTATGTTTCCAAGTGTGTTCCATTATATTCCTACTGCAATTTTCTGAACACTAATTTACAGCTGTATTTCAAGCTTACCCTAGCTACACTGAAGTAAATACTGTATATATTTCAGGAATTCTGTACAAAATTATATATTTGATAACAGAGTGACTGCTAACTCAGTAAACATCACATAGCTGCATTGTATTCATGGTGGTGTCCCATGATATTTGCACAGCAGGCACCTGGAGGAGGGGAATTTGTATACATTAATATTTTGAAGTCGAATCCTTGAATTCCCTGTCAATCATGTCACATATTAATTGGAGAAGCTCCAGAATCCCATGCTGTCCTGCGTAGGGGAGAGAGGCCTATTTTAGGGATCAACTAACTGAGGTAATGATAAGCGAAAATGATTGACGGAGATAACATCACATCTAGAGCATGAAGAGAAAGAGAAGGTAGATCACAGCCTATTGATTAAAGTAGCTTCAACCCAGGCCTCCCAGCAGGTGTCAAAGGTGCAGATTGTCCTAGAGAAAATGGCTGCTAACTGGAAGGCATTTTCTGAGACAGTGTGAGGCAATGCAGCCATCTCACCTCTGAGCATCATATCCTTCACCTTTGATGCCAGGATGCTCATTGCTTCCCACTCTATTTTCTCTGCTCCAGGCAAAGGCTAGAGAAAAAAGAGCCAATGCATTTAAGGCACCATAGTTCACAGGTCTCTAACGTATCCAGGGCATCTGTATACACTGATGGAAAGTGTTTTCAGTTCAATCACTTTGAAAGCCTGGATAATAGAGGAGCAGGAGGACTGGTAGCATGGACAACAAAGTTTTTTGTTTTTTATTTTTCTTTTATCAACATGAAGCTCAGTTAGCAATTGCACCAAACATTGATTTCACTGGCCTGTTTGTAGGCACTACAGGGGTCTTTTTAGCTGTACAACACAGACATATGCTGAACAGCCTTTGATTTGTTTTTTTTTTTTTCATACAAGTTTGTTTTACAGGATAGGCTATTGCCAGCATGTGTTGCTTTAGTCATTATATAAGATCTATATCATCACTTTTATTTAAAAAGTCACCTGCTCCCACCCTCACTTTTCTCATTTTCTGCCAATCCTTGGGCGTTCCCTGATTCTTCCCCAGCCTGGTCTGAGAAGTTCTGGGTTTCTTGTGCAGAGCTTGTATAAAAACATCATACAGTAAACAATTCTCCTGGGATAACTCTGCTCTCACCGCTTCTTGGGCATGCTGTGGAACTCTCAGTATTGTGAGGGGTGTTATGTGTGTGCTTTGAGCAGAGAACAGACTCCTCAGTGTAAACTTTTTGACAGAAGTCTCTGAAACAACTATTCAAAACCTATGTCTCCTTTAGTTTCCTCTTTTCCCTCCTGGTTGGATGCCAGTCATCGGCTGAGCAGGAGACAACTCATTTCATTCCTGTGACACACTATGACGGACTTGTGTTGCAACCCTGACTTATTCTGAGAACTTCAATTTTGCAAGCTGAAAGCTTGAACGTCCCATGGTTGGAGGAGCTATTGATCCGATGGCAATGGACAGCTCAAGAGGAACTGATACATTCCTTACCCATTTCTTTTGCCCTTGCCCTCCTGGCCGCTACTTAATGTAGTCTTTCTTGGACTTTGTTGTCATCTACAAACTTTGATTCTGGCAGCACATATATATTCTATTTTTACACCCTTTTTTCCACTGTAAGCTTTGTCTTCATGTAGTATTGCTCCATTTCATTTTAGATGGATTGTCTATTAACTCACAAATTAGTTACTCTTGGTCTCTTTTACAACTTGCTGTAGAAAACCTAGGCACTGAGATGAAGTGATAGTTCCAATGTGCCTTCCTAGTGATTTTAGTAGGAAGAATGTATAGTATTTCTCTCAAGTACAAGATGCTAATATGGCAATAAATTTAAGAATTTAAACCATTATTTAAAGCAGTAATTTAAAATCTGCAAATAACCCAATATGGGTATTGAGTAATATAATTTTTTTAAACCTGATATACAAAAGTCCTGGTAGAAATAATCAGTTTTCTATGCCTTCTCTGATGGGGGAAGGTGGCTACACCCTGACTGGAATTCTAGAGACTCGAATTACTCTAGCTCCATTCTCCAATTAAGAAATACATTGGTTTAGACATAGAGAAAATAGTATGATCTTTTGATCTCAACCTACTCAGGACACCAAAAGAGAATGTAAGTATCTTACTTGGCAGACTTCATGAAAATATACCCTTTTTATTTTAATTTTCTTCATAACATTTGTCACAGTGATAAATAAGTTCTAAGCTCTGTGCAAGGCACAGTAGATGCATTTGCTCATCTTTTCTTCATAGGGCTTCTATAAAGTACATACATATTATAGTTGAGGATACTAGAATTCATAACTTGCTCAAGCTCCACAAGTAACGAGAGTACAGTAACTCTTGGAACAAAGTCATCTGACTTTGGAACATGCATGGTTTCATAAGGAAACAGAATTCATCTCAAAAAAAGATTTTAATGAAGGAACAACCTATGTATATGGCCAAGTTTAAAGGAACCACAAAGATAGGGACATGCCCAGAGATTATCAAGAATGCAAGCCATTAGCATCACTAGGGCTGATTGAACAAAGGGAGCAAAGAGCATACTTACTGGAGCATAGTGAGAGCTGGAGCTAGAAGAAGCATCCAGAAAGATCTACACCGGAGACAGAGGCATGGCAACAAGACCTCTCTTTTTCCACCTTCCAATCTCCTGTCTGTGTTCCCTGTTGGCTACATCCTACTAGAAGCCAGCCCACAGGGGATCTTGGGTGATAGAGTCTCCAGGGGTCAATATTTCAGGTCTCAGAGCAGGGCAAAAAGGGCAGAAAATAAATGGGGGCGGGAGGAAGAGGCCACAAACAGGCACACACACTAACCAATGTGCTCTCTGCATAGCAAGAATGTCCCAGCTTTCAAATGGGGGCTTAGCCTTTGCACGACATGGTACATTTCTAGGAGATAATTCACCTTGCAAAGAAAAGGCAATGTGCTCATCAAATAGCTAACAAACCATATTAGACACAAAATGAAATGTTTTCATAAGCATTCATCCCAGGTTTGCAGAGTATTTTTTATTTCTTCCTGGAAATGAACTGCGTATATGTTATATGACATATTTTCTTCAAATAGTGTTTAACTTCAAATATTCCTCAAAACTTTAGTTTTATTATGTATAAAAATATCCTTAAAAAGTATGAATAATTTTGAAATATAACCATAGAATTAATTATTATACCTAATTTACCCCTTAGAATATGTTTACAGAAACTCTTTCTGTGATTTCTTTATCTTTTTCACAAACTAATAATTTACAGCTTTCTTCCCATTGGTCATGTCTTTAAACGTTGCCATGTTCTTAATTTAGTTACTGGCATCTCTAAAGCTACTGAGAAACAATAATCAAATTAGGCAAGGATGAAGAACAATCACAGATTGACTTAACCTGCCATTCCCAACCCTTCATATTCACGCTGCAGCTTTCCATTCCACCCCCATCCTTTGGGATTCTGCCCCCATCCCAGCCTGAGCCCACCCTGCGCAGATCACATGAGATGTGCATTCTGTGCATTTGCACCCCTCGATCACTCTGACTTGAATACCAATCTGCATAATTGGAGCTGTTTTCCAACTAATATCCCTGTAAATAGTCTTCCTATATTTAGTACTGCCTCCCCCCACTGCTGCCAGGTTATCTTAATAAAAAAAGCAAATGTTATTATACTGTTTGTCCTCTTAATAGCTCGTTCTGACTCTCAAATGCCCACAGGATGAAAAAAATCTAAGCTTCTTAACTAAGCAAACAACTATTAATAACTGGTAGTCTGGTTCCACCTTGCTTCTCCAACCACATCTTCTCTAGCATTGTGTCCATCCAGAGCACGGCCACAGGCTGCCTTTTCCTTCTGTCTTCGTTCACGATGTGCCTGGATGTCTCTTTCATCCTTTATCCCTTTGGCAAATGTCATCTATCCACCCATCCACCCATCCTTCCATCTCCCCATCCATCTGTCCATCTATCTATCTGTGTATTCGCCCATTCAATCTCCTATTAATTTATTTATTCACCCAATCTAATTATTAATTAACCTTTATTTTTGGTCAGGTGATTTTCTAAGACCTGGACATTCGATGGTGAGCAGAGCCAGACAGCCCTTGCCGGCGTGAGTTTTAGCCTAGTCAATGGTGATAGACTTTGTCACGTTGGCTGCAGGCAGGAAACAGGAGTAGGGTCAGAGGAGAAGCAGGACAACCAGTGAGAGGCTATTTCCCTAGTCCAGTGAGAGAGGACAGTGGCTTGAACTCTGATGGGGATAGTAGAAAAAGAGAAAAGAGAGCAGAATTATGAGATAATTGGGGAAAAACAGGCAAGATGAGGAAGAAGATGGAGTCAAAGAATACATCAGGGTTTCTGACTTGTGCAGCTAGTAGATCCATTCACGGAAGCAAATATTTCTTACTCAGCTCCAGCTTAAATGTGATTTCCTACGTGATATTTTTCTTGACTTTCATAAAGCAAATTTAAACATCCCTTCCCTACACTACCACAAAGCTTTATCCATTACCTATTACTTATGAACTTCATGAACTTTATAAGACTTGTGTTTTATTCTTCTTTATTTTACTTATACCTAGCGTGTAAGTAGGTGCTCAGTAATAATTGAATGAATGGATGAATAAACTCCTTTTATAGTTCATATAAAGAAGCTACTCTTCTAAAGTGAAGATATAGACATTAAAAATACTGGATATGGAAGAAATCTAAGATATTTAGGCCAAACCTTTTCTTTCAAAATAATGGATGCCTTGGGATTGTAAGAAATTTGCTCAGTTTTAAATATCTAGAAAATGTGGAGCTACACTAGAGCCCTTCTCCCTCTCCTCTTTTATGAATGGCTACTTTTCTCTGTTACTTTGTCTACTCTGGTGTTTCCTCCATCTGACTTTGGTAGTGGCTTTCCTCCATGGTTAGTAACTTCTCTACTCTCATTTATTTTGAAGGCACTGTCTCTAGCATTACTGAACCACAGTGGTTGCACCTTATATATAATTGTTTAGAGGTCAGGTCAACAAACAGTTACAGAAAAATAAAGAATAAAATAGATATGTTTTAAGAAAAATAACAAGGAATTAATTGAATTAATGAATGGTACCGGGAATTTCATTAATTACAATTTAATATAATATGACAATCACAATTAGATTGTGATGCACTTTTGAAGTGGCTTTGCAAAGTGCATTTTGAAGATATATTATGAGTATGATCTGGCAACTTTATTGCAATCTAAATTGAATTTTCTCTGCTCTTTTCTTCCTTCTATTCATCTTCCATTTAGCAGGTCTGGAATAAGATATCTGAAGTACAATGACACATAAAAGGAAAAGATTAGAAGGGTTACATACTTTCTCATGTTTGAAGTAACCTACATATCAGTCTATTTTGTCTACATATGTATTTTTGTAGATATAAAAATATGCATTTCTCAATAGTGTACCAAAGTATTTCTAAATGATATATATATACACACACATGCATGTATATATACACACATGTAGATATGCCTTAGCCAATCAAAGGCACAGGAAGAGTTATCCTATTTCTAATTTTCTTATAGCATCAAAAAGTAAACAAATTTTTCTTCCTGAAATCTAATATATTCAGAGGAAATACTGAGTACACAAGGCAAGCCTTGCTCTAAGAGTGCAGCTGTTTGATAAAAGGGTGAGAACATGGGAGCTGTGTCTTGTAGCCTTTTCACAGGGTATTACAATGATGATAATATGATTATGAATGTAACAGTTCACATTTATAAAATGTTTGTTCCATGTCTGGCACATGCATCATTTTATTAAATTCACACTTATGTATACATATGATTTTTATCTTGTTTAATATATGAGGTAACTAAGGCCTTAGAGAGAGAGAGAGATCAAGTTACTTACTCAAGTTACACAATCAGTAAGAGGTTGAGCATAAATTTGAAAACCTCTCTCTCTACTCCCAGAGTTTGACACCTCTGCTAGCCATTTCTTTATTAGTTATTCCTCAATTTCAATTTAATGATACCAAATACTTTCCTGTTCATTTTGTTTTTGTTTTATTTTATTACTTGAAGAAATGTAAGGGTTAACAATAATAGTGCCATGATCATCTTTAGCTTGTCCGTCCAGCACCCTATTCTTTATGAATTGCCCTTTGGGGCCTCAGCGAATGTGATATCATGTTTCTATGTTTCTACAGTGTGCCCTGCCTTCTACACACAGGGCAGAGCACCTGAAAGACTGGTCAATACATCTTTTCCCAAGGAATTTAGGAGAGAGGACGAACAGCATATCTCTAATGCTTGAACACATATCATGCAAAATGGGCCCATGCCCTTCCTCTACCACACAAAAAAGCAGGAGTGGAACACAGACTGTAAGGGAAGGCTATGTTCCAGTTGTTACTGGATTCTAGTAGAATTCCAGTCAATTTTTATTTTGTGTTTTGGAGACATCTCAAGGTCCTTATGGTACATCACCTTTCCACTCAAGCTACTTCAAATTGGGGATCCATAACTTTTAACCCAAAGAAAAAACTCAGCACAGCTACTGTAGTCCTAATCCAGTCTTAACAATTTTGACTCTTGCGCTTATTGAATAAAGTCTTCATTTGAACGTTATTAATTCAACATCAACTATGATCAAGTGTCTACTATTTTTCTGGCCGTTTTCTCAATATTGAGAATATAAATATAAAGAAAAAACAGTCTCTGCCTGAAAGAAATTACATTATGGGAGATAGTGAATCAATCTTTCTCTCTCTCTCTCTCTCTCTCTTTCTCAATTTAAATAAAGAGAAGAGAAATATTTTGTGAAGGTTAATGTTTTATGAAGTAGAAGGATTGGCTCACATCTCACACCAGGATTGGGTTGGGGTAGGGTTAGGTTTTATCTGACTCAGACCAGTCTTATTTGGGGAGTGGGGAGTCATTTTAATTGCTGGCATGGCAGACCTCCTTTCTCTTGTGAAACATGTTCACGGTTAGTGTTGGCCTTAGACAGAGCCACAAAGCAGGCAAAGTTTCAAGGTCTTTCAACACCCACCATTACAGTAACTTTTTCTCCCCTGACCCCAAGCCTATTATTGCAAGGGCCTCATGGTTTCTTTTGAATGCCAAGGCCCACTCAGTTGGTATTTCCAAGAGGACCTCATGTTCCTGACAATCTGTACTTCTCCCAGTAGCAAAAGATTCCAGGTCTGGGTCTCATTCCCTTGGTGTTTGATCTTTACTGGATAAACGTTAGCTAATAGGACAAACCAATACATGGGCATGTGTCTGTGAAAAATAGTTAACCTATATAGTTTTGATAAGCTATAAATCAGAAAAGCAAATCATGTTAGGGATTTGGACTCACAGATAAGCTATTTGTTAAGACATTTTGAGCATATGGGAACATTGAGCTTCCTCAATCATAGTTGAAGATATACATTTAGGTATTGAAACTTCTTTCAGAAAATATTTATTTATATTTATGTGATTATATAAAATGTATGTAATCTATGCTGTTAACACTTAGATCTCTTTCGAGACCAGCATTTCTGACAACACCCAAGACAAACATTTAGTTTAAACATGGAATAACTTATAGGGTTAAAATGTTAGAAAGAACCTTTTTTTTTAAGCTAGAAGCTTTAAAATGTTTCTGGTGCTATTACCTATGCAATAGATCAAGAACAAAAAGAAAATAACACCTCCAAATTCCACTTAATGAAAAGCAGAAAGCTTCAGGAAAATGTTCCAAATGACAAGAGTTTCCTTTTAAAAGTATAGTTTGATTAGAAATATAAGAAGTTTGAGGTGCTAGGAGAACAATATTGATGTATTGGACATAAAAGACCAGAGAAAAAAACTTATCTTACTGAAATTACCTCTACAACACTTGGCTAAGAGACTAAACTTGACAACATACTACTATATATCCGAATTGTACTATTTAGAGTTTTATAAAAAAAAGTTTATGAAGTTCTTAAGAAACCATAGATAAATTTGATAAAGTCCTAGTATTTCCTTTTTGTACTCTAGCCCCTTTTCTCCAAAGTCCATCCATGGTGTATTAGCTCCAATCTCTTCATCCTGGTAATAGAAAGGATTTTGAACTTCTTTCTAACCCAACAAGTAATCCACTTTGACTTTAAATTTGCATTTTTAGAGTTGACCTCTCTAAACATGACTACTTCAAGTACTACTTTTCAATTGGCTTATGATACTACTTTTCAATTGCCTTATGATAATTCATGTATGAAATGACATTCAATTGTTAAATATAATTCTTCGTCAACCATAATTGTTGACTAATTTGCATGTAGCTCACCCAATGTGCAAGATGATGATACTTGCTATTATGCCGTATTTTTTTCCTGAGAAACAGTTAAAAAAATATGTTACAGGTTTCAACTGGGCATTCAAGCTCTATCACCTTAATTATTAGTTTGAGGACAAAATGAGCCAAAACTAAGTACCTATTGATATCTTACCTTCCTCATAACAGGCTCACTTTCTGATTTCATTTTCTTATGGGTAGTATTTTAATTTACAAATGGGCTTGCATTTATCATTTCATTTGCATTTTAATTTGTATTCATTTTTTTAAGTGGGAAGCAAATCAACAACTTCAAGTTCCATTGATATGATTGACAATATAGCAATATCCTGTTTTTATTTAGTGCCCATCTGTTTTCAGATTGTTAAGAATCAAATTAATTGAATCTTTATATGATTCCTTAACTGTACATAAGGGGCAGGTTGTCTTTTGGTTTTATTTAGAGAACTGATTAGTTTCACTTTTTTGGTTAAGGTTAAAGAGTAATGGGGTAAGACAGGGATAAAGAGAGTCAGAGATAGAGTTCAGTCACTCCATTGCCAATGCAGAATGCTACAGATGAGGCAGAACTTCACCACTGTGATAGACAGTTAGAGGGAATGCATGCTACTTAAGAGAGAATGAACATCAGGTAACTGTTTTTCATGAGAAATCAAGAAATGTTAATTCAATTTGAAAAGAGAAAAGTGGAGAATATGCATTTTGATTTACTTACTAGCATACTGCCCTATTTTCTGTGTTTCTGTAACTGTCTAAAAAAGCCAGACCACTGTGTACTTAGCATATCTGATACCTAGGTAGATTTACTTCCCTCTTCTCTCTAACAAAATTGGTTTCAGTAATACTCATGGAACAATAGGTAATCCTTGTTATTTCCTTATTCATCTTTAGTTTTGAAACAATTGGTATTTAAAAGGAGAAGATATATATATTGATTACACCAATGTCTTAACAATTTCACTGTCTTAAATACTAAACAAATAAAAATTCCAAGTGGTAACATACAATGACAGAATTAAAGTAACCAAGTTCTATTTCATTGTCTATTATATCCACTGTTCAAATGCAGGAATATAAAATAGCACTGGAGTTAGAGACAGAAACTAAATCCCACGGAAGCTTCAATAATTCCAAACCTCAACAAGCTTACTGTCTTAACTAAATACATGTAGCTGGTCCTTTTTTTTTTTGAGTCCTGAACCAATTGTAACCAAGAGTTCTAAGTATTACCTTCCTTGCAGAATACTATGCTTATTAGATAAAAAATAATTAAAATAAAATAAGAAATAAATTTATAGCTATACACAATACTTACTGGTAGCCACAACAATTACTTAGAACTTACACCAAAATTGTTTTTAGAGGGTGATGTATTTTATCACTCATATGGTTTAGTATTGCTGGTGCATGATGATAATGAAAAGCAAACCAACTGGTAGCTCATTTATTTTTAGTTTTAAATTCTCTTGTGATTTCCCTTCCTTTCCTGCACCTAGAGCTTATTGCTGTTACCACCCTACCCTTGGTATGCCCTTAAACCAGACATAATTTTAGATACTGGAGATACAGAAATTTTCTTCTTTCATGGTGCTTACATTTAAGTGAGAGACTTAGAAGATAAACAGGAAAATAATCAAATAAAGGAGATAATTTTGTATATTAATAATGCTGGGTAGAACATGCTGCCACAAGAATCCAAAAAGGCCTACCAGTCACTATGCCTCCTTCTTTGTAGCTGAGGACATTTTTTTTATTACTCTGGAGGGGATCATTTGACCGTAAGGATCTTAAAAACTTTACTGAACCAACAGATTCCTGAATCTTCCTAGGATTTGTCTTCTACTTTCTAGAGTGATTGTGTCCTACCAAGTCATTTAAGCTGTCCACTAGTTATACCTCTTGCTTGCCTCGTCCAATCAATGTCATGGATCAATGTGATATTCAAAAGGATGACCAGGATGGCTAGATTTCTTCAGACTATATAATGCCAGAGGGAAGAGAACTAATGTATCCATGAGGTAAAACTGTAAATGAATATTTTTGTCCATCCCATATGAATGTCAATTGTTTCCGATCCTCCCTCTTGATTGGGATTGAAAAGAATGCATTTACCAGACCAAAGCCCTCATGCCAGCTACCTGAGACTTTGTTAATCTGCTGTAGCAATGATACCACATTCAGCTCAGTAGATGAAAAGGCTCCTACTTGGTTAAGCCTGAGGCCATGTGTACTTATTCTCCAGTTTCTACAGGGGCCAGAACAGTGAACTAAGTGGAAATATGATAGGACCACCACCTCTGCATCCTTTGGGTCTTTAATGGTGGTTCTAATTTCTGCCATCCCCCACCCCTCCACACTAGGAATGCAATATTGGTTTTGAATTACTATCTTGGCCAGGAGTGAGAGGGAGTTTCAGAGGTTTCCACTTAGCCTTCCTTACAGGAAGGATCCACTATGGGATTTTCTTCTAATTGCCAACATATCAATTACAATTTTACTGGGGAAAAGACCACTGGGGGTCCCCTGTAAGATGAACTTTAGCCAGAACTACATTTATTACTTGGCCTCCATCAGCCTCCATTCTGGGGAAGTCATGATGGCATTTTGTTTGTCAACTTAGACACTGTGTCCAATAGTTCTCCTATTGCCTGGGTATTCCCTTCCCCCAGTGTACAGTCAACTAATAAAAATGGATCACAGTGATATTTAGGGTGATATTTAGGCCCCTTCGGAAAAAAAATGAAAGGAATTATCATAATATACACATACCATTGGGTATCCTAGGGCTACCACTTCAGTCAGTGGTATTTCCAATGAATCTGAAAATTGGCTCAGATCTGGAAACTGAACAACAGATCATGACTTTTTATTGGGTTGATCACACTCTTCCAGCTGTTTGGTTATAGATATTAAGCAGCAACTTCTTGGCTACTCCTTTGGCAATTTTAGCCCTAAGGACACTATGTGCTATTAATCAGCTCCAAAACTCCCTGCAGGCCTTGGCCAAATCCCTATCTTGTCAACTGCTGTGGTATTTATATTCCCTGACTACCGAAAGTTAAGCACATCCCCTTCATCTCTCTCACTGTGACACCCCATCATACCCACAGATATTAATAAGCTCAGCCCTGAGACTGCCTCTCCAATCTCCAGCCTTGACTTGCAGACCAGAGCCATCAGTGGAATTCTGGTGGCCCTCTCACCAGCGCATCCCTGCCAGCCTTGGTTAACAGTCTATCCTCCTGTGGAACATAATCTTCTGAGGTGTTTTCTGACCTCACGTGGTATTTTCATTTCAGCGTGCCCGCTTTATTCAGCCTCTTTACTCCTTCTTCCACCATCTGCTAGGGCAGCTTAGGCTTCTCTGATACATTCCTCATTAGTCAGCACTTTTTCCAGGCCTCTAAATGTAACCCTAACATAGAGCTCCCCCATCTTTTGGTCCTTTCCAGTGTATTAAATTCCATATCCTGAGATGGTGCCCCTAAGTCACTGAAGTTACAGTTTTCAAGTCTTATATTCCAGGTTCCTTAATTAAGCACCATCAAAAATGAGTTCTGGTGTTATTCCCCTGGCTCCTGCAAGATCGTGCTAGCTAATTTTTGCAGTTCTATATCTCTGCTTTCTCTTATGAGGTCCAGAACATCCCAAGGGTAGAATTTAACTTAGTTTCTGTCTAGCAGTCAGGAAAGGAGGTAGGGACATCTCAGTGGAGAACCTGTTGCCTTTCAGGAGAAGGGCTTCTGAGATTTTTCCAGCATATGATAATTGCTAGCTCTGACTATGAAAGTATGGACAATTTCTGCAAATTCTGAAGTTTCTGAGAGGTCTTAGAAGCCAACATCCTTGTAAGCATCCGTGCAACTGTCCCTGTCTGATTTTTCATACTCCTAGGTTTTCCCAACCATAGACCCAACTTTATCATAGCAGTTTTGCTTTGACTGAGTACTTAGACATTTTAGGGGCTCTGTGTCTTTAAGTATTACATCTTCTGTGTCTGTTCTTCTACTTGGTGTTTAACCACTTGTCAATAGCCCTCTGTTTCTCATTATCCTTCAGGGCATCAATAAACAGTAGAAAGCAGCAAACTATGCTATCCTTATAGGCATTGTTCTCTTATAACTTGCAAATTCGTGAGTCATAACACCTGCAAGAGCTTTCCATTCCACTGAGATGTTTTTCACCCGGGTCACCTCAGGTAAAATTTTTAGCAATTGGAACATTACTGTGTACTGTATACACTGAGAATGAACAGCTTCATATTTGCCAACTAGTTGGTTGGTGAGCCCCTTCCAGAGTCCGATGATAATACTTCCAGCACTTATTTATAATAGTTAGAGTTTTCTGAGAAACAGATAACAAGATGGGATTAGAAGTTCAAGATATTTACTGGGGAGAGTCTACTTGCCATGACAAGTAGAAACAATCATGGGGAGAATAAGCAGAATTTGTAGGTACTACACTAAAATGTAGGCAGCTGTGGCATTCAGCAGGGATTTTAACCTGAACTGACATAGTCTTTCTTGAGTGCAAGAAGAGCCCTACCTGTGTAGGATTTCTTAATAGGTTGATTAAATATGTGCTTTGGTTTGTAGAGAAGCAGAGACACATAAAAAACAGAGAAAACACTATTTGAAAAAGTTAGACAGTCGGAAAAAAAATCATAGTCTTTAGTGGAGAATCACAACTGTTTGGCTTCCTTAGCCTCAGCATGGAGGTTTAGTCTATTTTAAGTTATTTACGGTAAGAAAGGGAGACATTATAAGGATGGCCATTATTGTTATGGTTTAATAGCATGATTCTGGAATTCTAGTCAAAGGAATAAGATAAGAAAAATATAAATACTAGAAATATAATATCCTATTTAACATAAGTATCCACTAAAACAACTGAAAATGGCCAATGGGAAATTAGTTAAAACTAAATTCAATTTAAAAATGCTCAGTACCTATATATAAATATTCCTCAACATATTATTAAAAATCATAACAATAATTTGAAAAATTATGTGGATACGTATATGTTCCTAAATGGAGCATTTCAATATTACAACTATAGGCATTTTTCTCAAATAATGTTGTACATTCTATGTAACTCAAATTTATATTCCAATGTGCTATTTTTATAACTTGTCAAAATTATTTTGAAATTCATCTGAAAAATAAACAAAAAGAGCATATTGAAAATAAAAATGGGAGGGGTGCTTCTATTCCTACATATTACAGCATATTATAAAGTCACAGTTACTTAAGAAGTATGGTCTTATTGTTAATATAGACCTACAGATTAATGAATGAGGATAGGCAAAAATCAGTATTTAGATTTATCCTTCATTTTGTTTCTGTTGGTAAAGATGGCTATCCAAGTCAATGGGGAATATATACCATCAACAAATTGTATGTAAAACACAACTTAGTGAACTTAAGAGCAATTATTATTCAAAGACTAACATGTGTAAAATACCTTTATTCTAGGAGTACCCAGTTTGCTGAGAGCTGCAGGTGTTTCCAGGATGTGGGACTTTCAGGTTTTGAACTAGGACAATTTTGTTCATTCTAGATGACGCCAAAGTAGGAATTTGAAAGTCATTGTGTAAAGAATTGATGGCATAATTTATATGGCAATCAGTAGGTAAGCACAGAATTCCTTGTAAAAGTTCTGGGGTCAGAGGGTGAGTAGGCAGTTAAATTTTGCAGGACCTTGTGGCATGAGGACAGAACAGTTTGCTTCAAGTGTGATTGGCCCCCAGTGAGGGTTTTTCAAGGGGGACTGACTCATGTGTTTCCATATGGTACAAAGAATTTTTCCAGCTGTCATGGAGAGAATAGAGATGCCTACTTCTTCCTAGACAACAGATTGGGAGGAACTGCACCAAAACATTTCTATGGCTATTTTTGAGTGGTGAGAATTTTTTTTTTTTTTTTTAATATTACTTTCTTGAGTGGATTTGCTTTACTGACATGCATTAATGTTTTAAATAAAATAATTATTTTTATTTAAAAATAAGCTTTGTAATATGACTCGAAGTTAGAAAAAAATGATGAAAGAATGCATATTCCCATTTAATTAAATGTAAGTCTGATAATATGTGACTCTTTATCAAAGTTTATAATTCACTTAAGCCAACTGAAAAAAGTTAAAAGCCATCTTCCCTTATTCACACTTTTTTCCCTGAGAGGCCAAACTCCAGACTTTGATCTAGAATGTAGAGTTTATTCATCTGAATATAACGAAAGGACAATTTAGATGGAAGAAAAACCAATTTGCCTATATCAGCAATGAGAAGGTAACTGTATAGTTTTACTTCAAAGGTTTTGAAATATGTTAGTAATGCAGAGCTTAAAATTACATAGACCTGGACAGACAACAGATTTGACTCTTTACCGTGGACATTCACAAATTCTAAATGCTAATTCAGATAATAAAGTAAAAATAAAACAAAATCCTTTCCCCAAGCACAATGTTATAGCCCTTTTATTCTATTTCTAATGTCTTGTGGAGACTCATGAAGACTATAGTAGATACAACATTTCTAGGTAATATTATTAAATATTTAATCTAATGACATCTTTGATATTTCTAAGGAGACACTGTCTAGGGATTAGCATTGGAACATCAATAGCAATGATTGCACACACACACACACACAGTTGAAATGTGAAAGTTACATTGAAAAGATCGTCTCAGTAAAAATGAACCACAAGTGTTTTCAACGTTAATGACCACCAAGTTTTTTTTCTTATTCTTCCTCATGGATAATGATAGTGTCAGTTGTATCACTTGTAACTATGAAAGATAATGGCTAGGTAATTACTTGTTTTTCAGCACGCCCATGTCATTACAACATTAGTGAAGTCCACCTCAAATTGTCAGCATCCAGTTTCATTGATCTCTTAGTCAGTTTCTAAAAGCAGGAAGTTACAGTGATGTGCAGTTAATGCTGGCGGCTGCAAATAGACTGCCTACAGGTCTGTTTTTGTAAAGAAAATTTTCAATTAGTGAAAGCCATGGGCATCAGCTTTCAAAAAGACAAAAAAAAAAAAACTTCCCTATAAATCTTTGATGTTTTCTGCTACATCATGTTTTTCGTGAAAGAGAGTTATAGTGCTTCTGCTTACAAAGCTTCTACAAAATAATTTCGTATGCCAGCCAGCAAGGTTAAAGACTTAGAAACTTTTATTCAAATAATGGTGCAGAAACAAAATGTTAAATTTAGATCTTGTTTCTAAGAGATTCACTAGATTAAAATTAGCTAAGAAGTAATAAAATAAGTGAAAGAACTTATTTCATTTGCTTTTTAAAATTGACAATATCAATATTTCATAGATTGGCTTTGTGTGATTATTCCTTCCTGAACTTTCTGTGTCTTGCCATCACTTTATGAAACTATTGGTGCTTTTAGAGATTTCCTGGATTCATGAAATCTCCTTTCAAAAATATTGCTTTCAATCTCTGATTTCTTCCTGATAGATAACTTGGTGACAGCAGAGAAGGGAGACTCTGCATCTCTTCCCTGTTTCCAACAGTCATGCATTCCCATATACTCTTATATTTTATTTCTCACTCCCCCATTAAGTAAAATAAAGTTGCTTCATGTCAGGTATAAACTGTACAGGATCTAGTAACTTACATGATCCTCCCACTTAGATGTTAGATTGCCACGAGAAAAAAGTAATCTCAGGTGAATTACAGCCCTGCCAAAGTACCAATAGAACATGGGTATAGCCTGGTAATGGGGAAGAAGGAGATTTCTTAGGGCACTTTGAGCTGTAAGTTTCTAACATAGAGCTTTGCACAGAAGAAGCACTCTCTATAGGTGGTTGCATTAGATTGTATCAGACGGTTTTACCATCTCTCTATTAAAAATAAATATTGCCTTATTAAAAGTAAAAAGCAGTCAGTATCTCTACCCATTACAGGGTTTTAATAATAAATTCCATTCTCCCTGGTGTGCAAACAAAAGTTTTGTTCCTCAGTCTTAAATTCTTCATATGGAGGAGAGTGGGGTGGGTAGCCCTGCAGCACTCACTAGGTATGGAGGATCCTAGGAAAATAAAAAATGAATGCTTAGTAAATTCTGATTACTGACACGATAGTTTGACTTTCTTTCCACAAGTGTGACAAAATTTACAAATGCAAACAGTTACATTTTAATAATGGTTAGGAAATTCTATTAGTAACATTTTCATAGGTGATGGATAATAAAGAGAAAAGAGAACTTAAGAATTTGTGGGATTATGTTATGTAACAGTAATTTTAATTACAGTGATTTAGTTTAACTGCTTATAATTCATGCTGAACCCTGAAGAATAACAATTATGTTCTACTTAAGTTTCAAATTAGCTTTTTTGTAAGTTTTATTTGATTTTAACAGTAAATCACCTGTATAGGCTCAATATTCCTGCTCTGTCTTTGTGTAATGTGATCCATTCATATATTATAAACAACTATAGAAAATATTGATACATAAAATTTCTATGGAAAGGCAACAAGGAAAGAAGTCTATATGATTTTTAGGAAAAAAACTATGATTTAACGTTCTGCCATTTCTATTCTCTGTTTTCTATTTTCACCTGTTCAAATAAAAAAATATCCTAAGTAACTGTTGTTTTTTGACACAAAAATCAGATGGAAAAGAAAAATTCTCTTGAAATTAAAGTTAGTGACAAATCATATCCTCAAAGGGGGAGCCTTAGGCCTAGCCAACTTTTTCCAATGTACATTCTTCAGAAGATAGTTTGTTATAAGGAACTCTATGAAAAGTCTTCCATGGTTAAATATGTGAAAGGAATATCACTCTTAATATAGTTAAATATGTTTATGTTAATATATTAATCAGAATGTCTAAAACATCTATATATCTTGCAGCCCGTCCCAACTTACTTGAATGTAGTAGCTCTTTCTGTTGTATGGCATGTTGGGGTGTTCTGTGGAACAAAACTTGGGAAACATTTTTTTCAGGTAATAATAGGTAATGTAGAAGTTAAAATATAAGATTAGAACTATTTTTGTTTTGTTTTCTAACATCTTATCCATCTTATATCTGAATTGATTTTTTTTCTAATGTTTTTGTTTACCTTACAAACTTTTCAAGACCTTTTGTTCCAGTTAATACACCAAGAAAAAAAAAAGATTATTTAAATATATTAATTGTGTGGGCCCTTAAACCATTGTCTTCATTGTCCTCTCTGGATTCTGCCTTGCCACATCCAGTATTTCATCAGGTTTAACAATACATCAATTTAATTTAAAATACTTTAATATTTATATCCTTAATTTTGTTTAGATTAACTATTTTATAAGGATCTATTCTTGAGAGTATAAATTTATGTTTTAGAAGTCAAGCATTTAACATATAGAAAACTTATACCTAGTGGTGTTAAAAAAGTAAGTGATATGATATCTTCCTCTATGTAGAAAAACTGATTAAATGGCAAACCTTTCTAGTTCTATTACTTTATGGGTTGATCAAATGTTACAATCTTTATCATATGTTTTCTAATGATATGAGCTATTTATTCATCTCAAGTATAGAAATATTTAATGGTTATTTATTTTATTTGAGGATCTAGCCTCTAGCCCTTACATTTATTTACTCTGTTCATCTTTAAAATAGAGTGTTTACTTACTCTGTTCACCTTTAAAATCTATGGCTGTAAGTGAAGACATACAAAAATATATATTGTTGATGAAATATGTTTCTGTAACAAACTATGCAATTTCTCATGAAACACTTGCATTTTGAAAAGATTTTTGACAGAGTTCCACATCAGCAGTTAATGGCAGAGTGCTTGGTGTGGGAGTCTTTGGAGAAGTGGAAAATTGGCTCTACAAATTACAGCCCGAGAGCAAGAAACCAAAACATACAGTCATAGATGCGTGACACTACATTGGCAGCAAAGGTGAATATGTGGAGACTGACAGCCAGAAATAGATAGATTCAGATCATTTTAAGTTGAATAGATAAAAAAAGAAAATAGTCAAGGCAGAGACATTAGAGTTATATCACACTAGCTGTCTGTTGGCATTCCTATTACAGAACATTCCTTCATTTTCTGGGTATACCAATGACTGACAAAATGAACTAACTACAAGCCAATACTTGGTGGGCTAGGCCTCAAGCCAGTAGCAATGTTTATTTTTTAAACCATGAAATGCATTTGGCCTTCTTCAGTTACCAAGAAAAGAAGAAGGAGGAAAACTCGATTGGCACAAAGTGGCTTCATTTAGAAAATACAGATTATTGTTGTGCCAAAATCTTGCCCTATTTGAGTTGGGGCCTTGGTGAGGGAGAAGTTCTTAAAGAGCCATGTTTTGTGGTACCAATATTAGTTTGAGTGCTCTAAGCAAAATTATATTCCCAACAGTATAGGGCACAATACGTTTCAAGTGAAATCAGATGATGGGATGGAATTTTTTTTTTCAGAATGGATAAGGTCCATTGTAATTCACTTTTTATATAATGTATGAAGGTCAGGTTCTAAATTACTGGGGACACGATATACCTCGACCAAGAAACTTCCCAAATACAGATTGACCCAATACACCAGGATTGTGGCAAAGCCTAACTGCATTTAGAATATATTTTCTCAAAAACAATTGAACCAGATATATTGGAATTCATCTTCTTTGAAGCTATTCTCAATTTCTTGTTAAATATTCATTATTGTAGTGGCTCTGAGTACATATAAAAAGTTGGGCAGTCCAGAAAAAATGGCAAACATGATACTTGCTCACTAGTAATTTTAAAAAGCTAACGATGATATTCCTTACAAAATCTTTTACTTCATTTACTTCTAGCCCTTCCCAAATGCATAACTTTTAAAAAGACACAATGATTATAAGCTCAATAAACTGAAGCCTAAAACATTTCCATTAAAATTGGAAATGCTTTTTATACTTAATATTATACTCATTCCCATTCATGTTTGATATATCATATCTATGCCACTAAATAATTTCTTGATACTTTCAAATACCTAGAAAATAACTAGAATAAAATCGATTTCATAGAAGCACATATTTGGTCTATACCTCTAGAAATATCCAGACATTGACCAAATTAGTTAGATGTGAGGGGGCTTGCAAATATGGTACTCCAGAATACGTTTCCTTTGATTATCAAGTATTTTTTAAACTATGTTAACTACATTTTTTTCAGTAGCCAATCTGATCATAAGTCATGCTCATGTTATCTAATAAATTGCCAATAAAAAACATAATCCTGTTTCTTAGGTATAATATAAAAATATAGTGGTTGGCTATTATGAACCTACAATGTGATATGCTTTTATGTACATCACCTTATTCAAATCTTAACAATTACTGTGGAAAACGAGGAGCCTCATATTATAGATGTGAAGAGTGGGAAAGGTTAAATAATTTTTCTAGTTAGCTGCAGAATGAAAATTTAAATGTATAACTTGCTGACTCTAAAGTATACATTCTTCATTTTATGTTCCCTCTTGTAGGTGCCTGTAAAATATTAACAAAGAAATATGCTTCTGACACTCCCAGACCCTGGTGCTGGCAGAGGCCATTCTTGATCCTAACTCATAGGGGATTGTGCAGAAATCTGCCAGCCAACATGGGTGGTGGTCACAGGTTGGGAGAGGCTCAGAAATGAGATCTGTCATCAAATCTTGAGCTGGGGAAAAGTTCCCATGGCCAGAACTGAAAGGCAAGTGTGGTGTGGACTTGTGCTGTGGGCATGAGAGTTGTGCACCTCACCCTTTGCCGGACCAGACCAAGAGGGGTGTGGCCTGGGACCCCAGGTTTTTGTCCTGGGCAGGGAGTTTTACGGCCTATGGCAATTTCACAATCTGAGCACAGACTGTTTTGTACTTGTCTGGCTATTTCAGCTTGCTGCCAGTGGCAAGCTGTGGGAGGGAGGCCTACTGGGGCAAGTCTATGGGAGCTAGGTAGGTCCCACTACCACCTGCCAGGCTGTGGAGTTCATGCTACCACTCTTTCCCTGTACAGGCTCTTTGGCATGGCACAGGCAGCTCTGCTCGTCTGAGGATTGTTGCCCCAGTGGCCTGAGAACTGCCCTCCGACCCCCCCTGAGGTCAGTGCTTGCTCCTGCCATTGGGGAATCTAAACACAGGCTTGTCTCACCCAGCTCCGCCTGTCCTTCCCCAACACACTTTGGTGGCAGAACACGGAATAGGGACCTTTGGGCTTTCCATGGCATTGCCCATTACCAGGGATCTCCCAGTACTTCTTATACTTCTCCTGGTTAATGAAGGTCAAGCATAAATACCTCTGCCACCTGTGCGGCTGGCTCTCTCATGCAAGTGCCACCTCCTGACCAGGAGGTGAACCTGCACAGCCCATAACAGCATCTGCTGACACAGTTGCACAGTGCTTGGGAGAGAGACAAGCTTTGTGCAAATCTCAGCTACCACCATTGCCCACACCACCCAGGTAACTCAGGAGGCCTTGAGCCTGTTCACCCACCCAGTACAGTACTTCTACAACTGGCGTTTGAGAAAACCACCACACTAAGGCTATTAATAACCAAGGAAATCTTATAGAATCTATGCCATTCTCCCACCACATTTATCAGGGCTTGTGCATAAGCTTGCCTCTGGGGGATGCAAAGGTAGGCCTGCCTGGACCAGCTCCACCCAGCTTGTCCCCCTGCCCCCTGGGCTGAGAGCACAGCCCAAGCCCCACTGAGAGTCCCACAGACCAGTGCATGGCCTAAGGCACCTTCTGTACATAAACAAAGAGCTTAAAAGCTGACAGCTTCTGTAGATAAACAAAGATCAAGCATATACCCTACTACTAACAACAACAAAAAAGACCACGACCACATGGATAGGCAGCCCAATTCTACCAGATGTACAAAGAAGAACTGGAATCAATCCTCCTGATATTGTTCGAAAAAATTAAGGAGGAGGAAATTCTCCCTAACTCATTCTACTAAGCCAATATCACCCTGTTTCCAAAGTCAGGCAAGGACATGACACAAAGAGAAAACCACAGACCAATATTTACGATAAACATAGATGCAAAAATCCTCAACAAAATACTAGTAAATCAAATCCAATAGCACATCAAAAAAATAATACACTATCATCATTTGAGATTTATTCCAGGAGTGCGAGGATGATTCAACATAAGCAAATCAATAGATGAGATCCACCAAATGAACAGAATTAAAAACAAAAACTATATGATCATCTCAATAGATACACAAAAAGCATTTGATAAAATTCAACATCCTTTCATGATAAAAACCTTCAACAAATTAGGCATAGAAGGAACATACATCAAAATATTAAAAGCCATATATGCCAAACCCAAAGCCAACATCAACACTGAAATCATTCTCCCTGAGAACTGGAACAAGACAAGGATGTCTACCTTCACCATTCCTATTCCACATAGTACTGGAAGTCCTAGCCAGAGCAATCAGGCAAGAGAAAGAAATAAAAGGCATACAAATGGAAAAAGAGGAAGCCAACTTATCTCTGTTTGCTGATGATATAATCTTATACCTAGAAAATCCTAAAGACTCCACCAAAAGACTCCTAGATTTGATAAATGAATTAAGTAAAGTTTCAGGAAACAAAATCAATGTACACAAATCAATAGCATTTCTATACAGCAATAAGGGCCAAGCTGAGAATCAAATCAAGAACTTGATCCCATTTACAATAGCTACCAAATTAATAAAATACCTAGGAATACATTTAACCAAGGAGGTGAAAAATCTCTACAAGGGAAACTACAAACACTGATGTAAGAAATTATAGATGACCTATAAAGATGGAAAAACATTCCATGCTCATGGATTAAAAGAATTAGTATCATTAAAATGACCATATTGCTCAAAGAAATCTACAGTTTCAATGAAATTCTTATCAAAATACCAATGTCACTTTTCAGAGATTAGAAAAAACAATCCGAAAATTCATATAGAGCCAAAAAAAAGATCCCAAGTACCCAAAGCAAGCCCAAGTAAATAGGACAAAGCTGGATACATCACAGTATCTGACTTCAAATTATACTACAAGCCTATAGTAACAAAAATGGGATAGTACTGGTATAAAAATAGACATATAGATCAATAGAACAGAATAGAGAACCCAGAAATAAAGCCATATATCTACAGACAATTGATCTTTGACAAAGTCCATAAAAATATACACTGGGGAAAGGACACTTTATTCAATAAATACTGATGGGAAAATTGGACCTCTATATACAAAAGAAAAACTAGATCCCTATCTCATCATATATAAAAATTAATTTATGATGGATTAAAGGCTTAAACATAAGACCTGAAACTATAATTGTGGGAGAAAACCTAGGAAAATGTCCTCTGCACATTGGCGTAGGCAAAAAATTCATGACTAAGACCTCAAAAGTAAATGTAACAAAACCAAATATAGACACATGGGACTTAGTTAAACTAAAAAGCTTCTGCACAGCAAAAGAAATAATCAACAGAGTGAACAGACAACCTACAGAATGGGAGAAAATATTTGCATGCTATGTATCTGACAAAAGACTAATAGCCAAAATCTACAAGGACCTCAAACAACTCAATAACCACCCCCCGCAACAACAAACAAATAACTGCATTAAAAAGTGAGCAAAGAACATGAACATTTTTCAAAAGAAGACATACAAATAGCCAGCAAGCATATGAAAAAAAATGCCCACCATCACTAATTATCAGAGAATAGAAATTAAAACCACAATGAGATATCATCTTACCCCAGTCAGAATGGCCATTATCAAAAAGTTAAAAAATAACAGGTGTTGGTGAGGATGTGGAGAAAAGGGAATCCTTTTCCAGTCTACTGCTGGGGGTGGGGTATGTGAATTATTACAACCTCTGTGGAAAACAGTATGAAAATTTCCCAAAGACATAAAAATACAACTACCATTCAATTCAGCAATCCCTCTACTGGGTATTTACCCAAAAGAAAATAAATCATTACATAAAAAGATGCCTGCATGCATATGTTTACCACAGCACTATTCACAATACCAAAGATATGGAAATCAACTTAAGTGTCCATCAACAAACAACTGGATAAAGAAAATGTGATGTATATGCACCATGGAATACTACTCAGCCATAAAAAGGAATGAAATCATAGCTTTTGCAGCAACATGGGTAGAACTGGAGGCCATTATCTTAAGTGAAATAACTCAGAAACATAAATTCAAATATTGCATGTTCTCACTTATGAATGGGAGCTAAATGATATGTACATGTTGACATAGAGAATGGAATAATAGCCATTGAAAACTTGGAAAGGTGAGGGTGTAGGAGGGGTATGAGGGATGAGAAATTAATGGGTACAATGTATACTATTAATATTTGGGTGATGGCTACACTAAAAACACAGATTTCATCACTATGCAATATATCCTGTATCAAAACACCACTTGTACCCCATTAATTTATACAAATAAAATAAAAAGCATAAATAAGATACATTTAAATTAAATTAAAAGAAAAAGAAATATGTTACTTATGGCACCATTTTGCAAGAGTGGTGGTTACATGAATGGTATTAGACTTTCCACTACATGTTTCATTGGTTTGCCCTCTTCTTCCTTTCCCCACCTCTTCCTAATCTAGACAATAGTTATTATATTTAATACTTAAGGTCATCTAATTAGTAAAATTTGTTTTGTTATTAGTTTTTGTTCATTTAGATTTTATAAAGTTAATTGAGAATAAATGAACTAACACTATAGAATAATGAATGTCTATATAGAATAATTATACATGTATTATATGAATAATTATGAACAAAACTCTAGAAGTGCCAGAGAGTTTTGATATTAACTTTCCATACTTCCCATCAAGGATATAACAAAAAACAAAACAAAATAAAACAAAAAATTCAAAGAATTAGCTCTGCTTAGACTCAGAATTCTGCTAATCTTACATTCGTCAAGAATCCTGATCTTGTCTATACTATGATGCTAATTTTCTTAAATCAGGATAGTCTGTGTTAATGGAAAAGAATTATATATTTCTTAAATTGTAATTGTCCAAATTACTTTATTTTTTTAAATACAGATGCTCCTCGACTTATGATGTGGTCATGTCCCGATAAACCCATAGAAATTTTAAATATGGTAAATCGAAAGTGCATTTTCAACTTATATTGTCAACTTACAATAGGTTTATCCTGATGTAACCCCACTGTAAGTCAAGGAGTATACTGAATGCATATTGCTTTTACACTATTGTAAAATCAAAAAATTGTAAGCAAATTGTAAGTTGGGGACATCTGTATGAAATTCTTCCTCCCATTGACTGTACAAAAATGCCTATTAATAGTTATTAATTCAATATAACTGGCTTTTCTCTATTTGAATGCCTTGATATTCTCTAAATCTTTCTGGTTCATCTTGTTGTTTTGCCCTATGGCAATAATGGAAGGATATTTGTAAGCTAAATTAGGGTGTGCTGAGTAGCAATCACCTCTTATTTATACTTTATCCAAAAAGAGTACCTATGTTATACAGAAACAATTGATGTCCCCAACCTTTCTTTTGGGAACATTTACCCCCTCTGACAACACTGGTATATAGAGTTTTCTTCACTGAATTTAATCTCTGTTTAAATGGTGTCTTATACTACTATAATTGTTTGGACTTCTGTGGCACCCCAGAGAATCTCTGAGGTTCATTCAGAATGCTTACCGAGGCCCTAACATCAATCCATGGCAGGTGCTAGCCTGTGTTTAGCCTTAGATGGTGGATCAGATATAACCCTTCCCGGTCCTCTCTGATAGTTCATTTTATTTCAAAGTAGTCAGGAATTTGGATCCCACATTCATACAAATAATTTTCCTTCTTTTCAGTTTTTTTAAAGTCATTAGCATTTTAGTGGAAACTTCTTGATAGGGTATGAAAGAAGAAGCAAAATCAAGGAGAAATAAGAGTTCCAGGTGAAGCCAGCTTCTAGTCGTTCCTGCAGAGGTGACATACTGGAAGGTAGCCTGACTCAAGGTTATAATAGAATGACTTAAGATGAGCTTCTTGGCCTTGTTTCTAATTCTTCCTGCAACCTGCCAGCTCTACCAGTGCATGTTTGATTTAAAGATATGGATGAGAGCCAACTGGCCCATAATCAATCTACACAAGAAAAAGGTGATATTGCAATTTAAAAGGAGAGGCAGATGTGATTTAGGAACACTTGAAGGGAATTGTTTGCCCTTAAACCACAGAGGTCCTTAATCTTAAGATGTTACTAAATCATTAGTACCTGGAGTAAGATTTAGGAAAATTTTAGCTCTGAGCTATAGGACAATACTGAATTGAAAATGGGACCATCCATGTGAGCTACATTAAGTCATGATGACGTGAACATATGAGTGAATTCATTCACCTTTTAGGAAGTAAACAAACCCAAAATGGAGAATTTTAATCAGGTCATTTCATAATATAGAATAAAAAATACTTGATATAAAGGCTGGGAAAGATTTCTCCTCAACAAGAAGAAAACAATATTTATTAGGCATCTGCTAGGAACCAGATTTTAATGTTGAGCAAATAGATATTGACTCTACTCTTACAAAGCTCACAATTAGGACTTATGCTGCCTAACAGAACTTTCTGCAGTGATGAAATGCTTTTTATCTGCACTGTTTGATGCAGTAGCAAGTAGTTATATGTGGCTATGGGGCACTTGAAATGTGGCTAGTAAGTAAATTTATATAGCCATATATGACTACTGGCTACCTTGTTGGCCAGCATAAATCCAGAAAGACATTAATCTGGCAATCAAGACAGCATATAATTGCTAATTATGACACTGTTCTGAAGGAAAAGTAATGTGAATAATAAAATTAAGCAGGGGGACCTTACTAGCCTGGGACTTGATGGTCAGGAAAGGGTCTCCTGAGGAAGTGACATCTCAGCTAAGATCTGGAAAGTGAGTAGGAATTACTGGAGGAGGGAGATGGGGTCAAGTGGAAGCAAAGTGAGCAATATATGTCAAACGATGAGGAAAGGGGAGTGTCCTGTACCTAGAATAAAAGGTATAACTTTGAATCATCTCAACATCTGAACTCAAAGGAAAGAGGAATACACTGGAGAAGTAGGCAGAGTTCAGTTCATGCAGAACTTTCTAGACAATGATAAATATTTCTTGTCTTGGTAAATAAAAGATGAAGAGCTACTGAAGATCTTTGAATAGAAAAATGGTCCTATTTGTGTCTTTACAAGATCACAGTGCTAGCTGCAGTGGAGAGAGGATCAGAGGAATAAGAGAGGAGGTAGGGACAAAAGTTGGATGCCATGGAAGCAGTCCAGGAGAGAATGACAGTAGCTGGACTAGGGAAATGGCAGTAGTGGGTGGGGGAAGAAGCAGATGTCAGAGGTGTTAGGCAGTAAAACTGATAGGACCTTATAAATACTGGATCTGGAGTGAGGAAATGCAAAGCACCACAAATAACTCCTGGATTTCTGAGTCATAGGCCTGGATAGATGGCTGGATCATTCACCAGTAAAGTAACTGGAAGGTAATCCACTCTGACTGGGAAGATGATCATTTCAATTATTGACTGTGTGAGTTTGTGGTGTCTTTGAGACATTTAAAAGTGACATATTCAGGCCGGGAGTGGTGGCTCACACCTGTAATCCTAACACTCCGGAGGCCGAGGCAGGAGGATTGCTTGAAGTCAGGAGTTCAAGACCAACCTGAGCACGAGCGAGACGCCGTCTCTAGTAAAAATGGAAAAAATTAGCCTGGTGTGGTGGTGCACGCCTGTAGTCCCAGCTACTAAGGGAGGCTGAGGCAGAAGGATTGCTTGAGGCCAGGAGTTTGAGGTTGTTGTGAGCTATGATGACGCCACTGCACTCCAGCCCCAGCAAAGGAGAGAGACTCTGTCTCAAAAACAAACAAACAAACACCACCACCACAAAAAATGACCTATTCAAATGGATATACAGACATAGAGATCAGAAGAGATTTCTGGATAAGAAATATGTCTGAGGGTTATTGTCATGTCAATTAAAAAAACTTACGGGCAAGACAGCGTCTTCACGGAGTGAGAAGACAGAGTGAGAAGAAAAGAGGGCGTAGAATTGACCTAATCATATCGCAACGTTTCATTTATTTTCAGGATTGATTTAATGTTATTTACTCCCAAGTTAGAACACATAGGAAGTGTTTAACCTAGGGTATCCTTCTTTATGTATATACAATGTTTTTATATATTTGTCTCTCCTCTATTTTCCCTAAACTTCCAATCAAAATTTCTATTCCCTCAAATTGCAGTTTAGCTATTCTAATCAAAGAAATGTATAGACAGAGATGTAACCAACAGGTTTTTTTCCGAGAAATACCTGTTAACCAAAATACATCTGAATATATGGAAGCACATTCTTCCCATTAAATTTCTAGAAGAGGAAATAGCAACCTGAGCATTTCTAAGGGTCCCCCTCTTACCACCATCCCTATATTTCCCCCCACTGTGCTCTTTTCCTAATCTTTTTACAGCCATTTAGCACTGTTTTGCGCCTGCTGGGGCTCTGCAGGGCAATAGTGATCAACACCCGGGTGCCTCCTTTTAGCAGTCATTCCCCAGGTACCTATGTAACCAACAGCAGGTCCATGTAGCCAAAATAAGAACTACTTCAGTCATTTGTCTATTCTATTTTGGGGATGGAAATATTTGGGGGAATCTTTTCCTGGTAAGATGCTAAAAGAAAGTGAATGGAGGACTCTGGGCTCATGTTACAAGTCACACTTTTTCAGAACCAGTCAGATCCTTGTAAAAAGGAATCCGAATGTGCCTGGGAATTGTGATCAAATAGCAAATGAATAATTTGTTAAGTTATTTATAATTGCAAAAGAATTTTATAATCTGTCATCTTGGTAAGTAATTTAATCTTTGTAAGTAAAGATTTTACCAAATACACTAAAGTACTTTGTGTGTATATGCTAATATGCATATATACATGCACATATGTATATATCTATATAAATATATGTATATATAATGTACTGTGTATATAAAACCTATGATAGACCCACCTACACATACATTTTTATAAAATATAATTATGTTTATATACACATATTTGTATGTATATGTGCTTATACATAATCAGTTAGTTTTTTTGCTTATGGCAAACTACTCAAAAATTTAGTGGCTTAAACAATAGCCCATTTATTTTAGTTTATGATTGCGTTTATGATTGGTGCTGGGTTCTGCTGGATATTTTTCTGGTCTCTTCTGGGCTCAATCACACCTCTGCAGTCAGGCACTGGGTCAGCTGGGGCTTGGATGATTGTCAGCTAGGGCAACATGGCTCTCCTCCAGGTAGCCTTTCATCATCCAAAAGGCTATCACTGCCTTGTGCACATGGTTGAAATATCAGGGGTCCCCAGAGCAAGAAGAAGCATGCAAGACCTCTTATAGCTTAAATTTAAAACTTGGACAACTTGCTTCGCCCACCTTCTATTTGTCGTAGAAAGTCATTAGGACAGTTCAGATTCAAGGAGTTGAGAAATACAAGGGAAAGGGAAGAATCTGTGTCCATTTCTTGAAATCTATGTTATATATTCTTAAAATCTTTTTTGCTAATTGATCCCTAAAAGTTTTCCTACATTCAATTCACAGTTTATTATTTGTGGTTTCTGTGCTCTCCCTCTCACTCTTATGTAGGTTGGGTCTTGGTCATCATTTTCATGAGGAAAAGACCATTATCTTTGTGGTTCTCCTGTTTCATGCTTAACAGAATTCATATGCGTCAACCAGACAGTGCCTTCTTTGGGAAACTGCCATAATATGCTGGGTGAATTTTTAACATCGTTATCATACACCTGTTACACTGTTACTGGCTGTGTTGCTCTTCTGTACCCTCTTAAGGGAAGTCACTTTACTTTACTCATATCTGTAGCCCTTGCACCTGGAACTGTGCCTGGAAATGTATTAATTATTCTTAGTCAATGATTGCATGAAGAATTGAATAAATGAATGTTCTAGAGTTTAACAAATGTTCCTTAATAGAGAACTAATATTTAAAGTAAAGGAAAAAAATGGAACTCAACCATTGTCCAGAAGTTTTATTGTCATATGTAATGCAAAGGCAAAATTTTAAAGAGAAAATCAAAAATTTAACAAGTCCTCTTCTTATCTCTGTCTCTCCCCTAGGGCCTACTGAACCTATGTTGACCCACCTAGATATTCCCCTGAGTGGTACATACTTTTCAGTAATTAAACCAGCTTTCAGTTGAAACCACAGAACTCTCTTTGGTAGAATCACTAGATGATTAAGTGACCATGTATACAATTTTCCTGAGACACACCTGATTTAGTACTTGTTTTCTTGGTGCATTAATAATGTTCTTTTCTACTTCCAAAATTGTTGTAGCCTGGGCCATAAATTATACAATCACCCTAAATATAGTCCACACTTTGAATGTGATGCCAATAACAGCCTGAAGGTTGAAAAGTAATCCCTATTGTATTGTGATAATACATAACTATTTGAACTGGACCAAGTCACCTAATCTCGCTATGCCATTTTCTCACTGCTATCCAAGAATTTTGCATTACAGACCTCAGAAAGAACTAGAAAGTACACCTCAACTAAAGGTCACCAGCAAATGGCTTGTGCATAAATAATTTCTTTTGTGCTGTAGTTACCATAACCAATAAATAATTTATTAAGTAAATGGGAGACTTCCCCAGAGATTATGACAAAATCATTGGGTTAAAATGCATGATAAAAATGGCATTAAACCTTTTACCTAGGGAGAGGAGACTTCCTTGGCCTTTCTGCTCTTGTGCCTTCTTCCCTTTCACAGTTGACCTAGAGTGACAAAGAGTCTATGTGCTCCTAATGGATTTGGGCTCTGGGAATATGCTACTTAATCCTGGCATGTGATAGTAATGGTGAGTCCCAACGGTGCATACTAAAGGCAAAAGAGTAAGTGCAATCACATAGTGTGTGTTGATTTTTATATTTAAATATACATCTTCAAAGTAGTTTCTGGCCTAAATGACATAAATATCACCCACCGAAGGTAGTATTTTGGTTATAGGATAATTAGTAAAATTTCCCTAAAATAGAAGAAGAAAGTCCAGATTGTACAATATTTAGCATTTGTCAGCCTTGCAAGTAATATCACGAGACCTTCTTTTTTGAAAAATGAAAATCTCTGCATACAGGGCTCTGAAGGAGCTGCCAGGCCAATGCTTTATAACATTTCCAAAGACTCATGTAGTGGAATCCACTGTAGAATAAGACTCTCTAGATAAATATCTATCAAGCTACTTCTTCATTAAACTGCTTAGCAAATTTTGCCAAAAAGCTTTTTTGACTAGTTTCCTTCATAAATCCATGGCTTTGTTGGTTGATAACTTTTAAGCTTTTCCTTCCTTCCTTCCTTCCTTCCTTCCTTCCTTCCTTCCTTCCTTCCTTCCTTCCTCTCTCCCTCCCTCCCTCCTTCTTTCCTTTCTTCCTTCCTTCTCTCTCTTTCCCCCCTCCTCCTCTCCCCCGTCCCCTCTCCAGATCTTGAGTGAACCTGTTCAGGACTCACACTGGCAGTGCCTGAGTGAGGTATAGCTGCAGATTCTGTGTGAGGAATTATATCCTATGACAATGAAATGAGACGCTGCAACAAATTACACGCTTTCACAAAAACCTTCACCAGAGTTAAATGCATGGCTTTGGCATTCAGAAATATACGCAGATATTCATAGCCTACAGGTGAGGAAGCTTATCAATATTTTACCTTCTCTAATGTTTTTGAATATAGACTTCATCTTTGCTGTTTTCCTTCCAAGCCTTCTCTCTTTATTGCCGCTGTTCCCAGGAGAGGCACCATGCGGGGGCCTCGTGGTCTCATGCCTCTGTCCTAGACATCATTTGTACTTACAGCTAAAGAAAGCAAGAAGAACTGAACAACAAGAAAAATTACAAATTGATTTTTTCTTCAGCAATAATAATTAGTCTCTACTTTTTTAACATTCAATAATTTTACTTTTGTTTGTGATGGTCCTGATCGTAGCTAACATTCACAGCTAATACTCGGAAACTTTAAATAAAAGGAACAGTTGAGGACCGAAAAGAATAGAGCTTCCTTGTGTTCCTGGTCCTTGTTTTTCCATTTCTATGAATGCCTGGCTAGTGATATTTCCCTTTCTTACTTAATGTCTGAATCACTAAAAGAAATGATAAAATCTACTCACACGGGAAATATAAAAATATGCATTTGCTATTCTCTAAACTTGAACTTTATGTCTCCCTTTTATTTACTAATTTACTAATTGTCACTCTTCTCTAGACTCTGCTTTGTCAAAGAAAGTCTAAGCCTCTGTCAGAAAACATCATTCAGAAAACATCCATCTTAGGGAAATCTCCATCAGCTGTCATTTTACTCTGAAACACCTTCTGCGTTCCCTCATTTCCCTTGTGCTTGTTTGCCAGTAGCAGAACAGCAGGTATTTTTACTTATCAATAAGTGTGAAACTGTATGCACACGATGTCTGTGCATTTTTTCTTCTTTCATTTTTAACATCAGTTAACTAACTCTATGTGAGTGTTTAGTTGGAAGAAGATTGAATAACATGGTAATCAGGTAACATAACATTAAATACTAGACAATTTAGTTCACCACAATTTTAAACCAACTTTTTTTTAAGTCACCCTCTCAATTCTAATAAAGCCCCAAGAATAAGAGGAAAAGGAACAGAGACCCTTCTTTTCTTTCCCACAGCAACTATTCCCTAACAGCCATCAGGAAAGAGAAAAGCTGGGTGAGATGAATCGAATTCCACTATCTTCATTCATTTGTTTACTTATTCTTTTATTTCCTTGTGTATTGATTCACATATTCATTTGACATATATGTTCTAGGCACTTCAGACACAACATTGAACAAGATAGACATGGGTCTTACAGTTTGTGGGTGTGGAGACAGACAATAAACCCTTATTCAAATATACTTGTGGTAGGTACTGTGAAAACAATGAAATAAGGTAAAGAGCCACAGGATCTGTGAACCAGGAGGGCAGAGGTGGGAAGCATTACTTAAGACAAAGTGACTAGGAAAGTGCTCTCTGTGGAGGTGGCTTTGAGTTCATTCATGATAAAGAGCAGGTGACAGCTACATAAAAATTTGGGGAAAATATCTTCTGAGCAGCAGGTAGAGCTGAGGCAATGAGTCTCAGTCCCGATGAAGCTTGGCCTATTCAAGGAAGAGCGAGGGCACTATGCAGCTGGAAAAGTGTCACCACAGTGCCACGGAGCAGAGGGAGACAGGTGTTGGGCAGGGCATTGCTCATGTAGCCTCTTGAAGTTGTGGCACTTCACTGGAAATCTTTAGAGGGTTTTAATCTGTGCAATGACATGAAAACTCATATATGTTTTTAAAAGACTACTGCTGTTGATTGGAGAAGGACCGTAGAGGGGCAAATGTATCTTGAAGGAAGGATCTGGAAGGAAAGATCTACTGTTGATGGTTTATTTAGGTCACACGAGGTGTGACTATAATATGACAGATTTAAAAAAATATATATGGGAAATGTATATATCCAAAAAGGTATGGTGTTCTGAGTCACAACCATGAGATACTATATCCTTATTTCTCCAACAATTTCATTATTTAAAATAACAGATTTGAAAATTCTTTTGAAAGAGATTCAGAGCCTGTTCCTCAAATGACAGCATCTTTTGTTACTTTGATTCATGGATCAGATTTTTAAGAACAGAATAAAGACATTTGGAGTCCCATCCAGTGAACAACACGGACAAACAAGAAGGGTAATATGTGTTTGGGTCAGAACATGACTAAGACAATTTTGTTTTTAATGTAAAATATTTGAGTTGCAGAAATGTTTTAAGCCATTGGGAAATCTTTGGAATAGGTGATCTTTTCCGCCCCCGGATGGTGATGATTTCTCTCACCTCTAAATAAACTTCCAGTAGAATTTAATCTCTATGTCCCATAAGAAATGAATCACTTTGGTGTGGTGTTTTATGAGTATCCTCATCACATCTTTCTGGCAAGACTGGAAACTGTTGAGAGTGGAATCTTGCTTGCTGTTTATGTTGCTTGGTCCAGCACAATTGGTGCTTGGGTGAATAACTATTTGTCTTCATCTTCCCAGATCCCACCTCTACTAACCTCTCAGGTGAGACATTATTGCTTATTCAGGTGTTTATTCCTGCACTTACATATAAGTAGAAGTTTTTTATATTATTATTATTCTTTTCCCTGCTTATGCTGTATGTGTGGGTTATGGGTGGTTTTATTTGATCTCTTTTTAAAATTGTATTCTTCATGGAGGATTTGTGGATACATGTGGATATACCTTTATCTGATCAGTCATGGGGAGCCACAGTACAGTAACTTTTAGTGTCATATAACAAACTATTCTATTATTTATTATTTCATATTCACTTTAGGATACCCAATGTGCCTATTTCACATGCTTGGAAATCCAAGAGATTGCCTTTATTCACTCCTTTCACTTGTCAAATACCTGATTCTATACTTATACATAGGTATTAATTTAACAAGTGAGCACTAGTTATTTCAGCTAATTCTTTCATGGCTCAATACATGTGTTAGATCCTGGCACATAATGTGCTCTAACAGAATTTGTGCTTAAAAGTCATGCATTTGAACCAATTACCCATGTTTGAAAACTCTTCTAAGAGGGTTTAAGCCAATGATAGCTACCTATAAATGACTCCATAGTTTCATGTGTCATCACCATCACTAAGCAACTATAAGAATCAAATATAATGATATTGAAATATAGGAATTAAAGGTCTAAGACAACAATCACGTGGCAGACAGCACTTGGGCTTTGGCATCAAACTGATTTATTTCAGTGTAGTTTTGCCACTTATTAGGCCCTCTCTAAATTGGTTATAGTGTCTCAGATTTTGTTTTTAATTTTAAAACAGATATAATACCTGCCTCATGGAATAGTCATCCTATTTAAATGAGATAATATATTGAAAGCACCTAGCAAAATATTAGGTAGAAAATATACAATCAAAAAAGGTTTTTGTACCTTCTTCTCTCAGGGGAAATTAAAATTGCATTTAAAAGCCATCACTTCTCTAGTTATATCTTTTAAGTTATAGAAATAATTTCTCTCTTATGACAATAAGTGATAACCATGTTTTAAATACAATATTTATTAAAAATTCACAAACACAAATATTGTGGCAATTGACCTTTTGATGTTAAGGATTGTCATTTCTAACTTCAAAGTGAGGAAAACATGGTAAAAAGGACTTGCTCCCAACTCCAGTTGCTGGAGGAATTCCAATTTCTTTGTTCTCCACCAATTAAATCTTTATACATCAAAAAGGTATTATCTAAAAGCTCATCAACACATGTGCAAAAGTATAATACTTTAAATGAAGAATTGTGAATTAAACAAATGTAATAGAACTGCTAGCGGGATTTATAGTACCCAAGAACCATCTCAGAAAGTACTTCACAGATTGTTTCTTTATATTGCAGAATGAATAGGATTTTATATCTGAAGAAACAAATCTGTACATTAAGCAATCAATGTTTCTCATGATACATACTTAGTATTATTTCTGGGAATACTAGAGCTGGCTCAACCTAGTTAAAATAGTATAATTTATTTAACTACATGCATAGTTCTTTTGGAGTAAAAACGGCTGCTTACTACATGCAAAGAGAAACAATGACCTTCCTGCTTTGGGAATTATCAAAGGTTTTTTTTTTTTCAATTGTCTTAAATTACTTTTTGCTCTACTCCCCCTCAAAGCCCTGATGCATAATCCTTCCTCTGGCGACTTGAATGCCTCTCAGATTTGAAAAACAAAAAGTTGGGGAAAGGAAGAAGGGAGAAGAGGTGTATAAAGGCACATTCAGTGACAGAATCTCTACTGAAAAAGCCTCAACAAGCAGAATGGATTGAAAAATTCAAGCATGACTAAAAAGTACATTCCCCACTAGTCAGTAGATTTTGCTTCCTATTTGTCACTGCCACCTTGGAGAGCAGAGAGCATTAATAATGCATGGGTGCTAGGAATGTATTAGCAACTAACCTTGCGAAGAAAATCAGCTGGGGACCCAGAAGAGCTGAGAGAGAGAGAGAGAGAAAGAACAAGAGAGAAAGGCAGAGTGAGTGTGCACACATGCTCTGAAGCATCCTTCTTATTTATTGAAAAGATTTGGAGAGCAGTGTCAGGTATGTAGGCAACTATGCATCATTGTAAATGAAAGCTAAAAATCCTTGGAATGGGGCCATAATTGAGTTCATTGATCACGCTCATGAATTTCCCCACACCCTCCAGGACACCAAATTGCCTACTTTTATGTAATTTAAATAAATATCCCTGGGAGATTAAGTGTATTTATACATTTAGGCAAATCAGAAGTTTTAGTAAATTATATCTTGGACATCTTTCTTACAGAAACATGAGAAAGGATATTTTTTAAATGTGTTATGTGTGATTTGAGGTCTAATTTAGGATGTAGCATATACTGCAGATAGAGTTATTGTGATATGTGAATATCAACTCTGATTCCAGAATTCCCCTAAAAGAAACAAGCAAATGAACAAATGAACATCCAAAGACCTATTAGCTCAGAATAGTGAAGTTGCTCCTGCTTCGAAAGGAACTTTTCAGTTTTAAAAAAGTAAGTGCATTTAAAAAAATTATTGTTTTTTTCAGATAGTTTAAATTGAAACCATCTCAGTTCCTTTGTGAAGATATGACTTGTCCGTGAGGATGCCACCATACCAGTGCTTAGCCCTGCTGATTCAAGGCTTTAGCCTAATGTAGTGCTTCTCTACCCAGAGAATGCTCCATGCCCTGTCCTTAGCACTTCCCCTTAAGCCCCATCATCCCACTTGCTGTTTCTCCGTACCATATCTAGCCCACAATGACTTGTCAGTGATTGAATTGATCGTGGAAGACATTAGATAATAATGAACCAAGAGAATGTATTTGTAAAATATTTATATTTTAAACCCACAACCTTCAATTCAAAATATTGAACTAAATTATTGCTCAGGTATTTTTATTTTCATATCTAAAGATTTTGTATGTGAAAAATGGGAAAGATTTTATTAAATATGAAAATATGTGAATATGGAATATTTTTACTTTGCTTACTAATGGGTTTTTAGGGTTTTTTTTCCTAAATTTTATTATAAAAAATGTCAAATATACTGAAAAGCTGAAAGAATTTTTCATGTGTCTTAATATATTTCTTGTATTCATTACAAAGATTGTACAATTATCATGTTACTTCACTTGCTTAATCGCGTCTAATCATCCTTTTCCCATTCATGCATCTTATTATTTTTTTACACATCAAAGTAAGTTGCAGATATTACTATACTTCCTCCTAAGTACTTTGGCACTCCTATCATTAGCTGGAATTCAATATTTGTTTGTGCTTCTTGTGATATAAAATTTATATACAATGAAATATCCAAATCATAAATACAGAAATCAATGGGTTATATCAAATTCATATAATGTGTAACACAAATCTCTTGCAAGATACCGAGAATTATTTTCAACTTACTATTTTCTTAGCTTTCTGACATTATTTAATTTTTAAGAAAAAGCAAGCCCAGAGACTACAGCTAATAGATTTGCCCACAAAAAGTGCTTATTCAAGATTTAAGAAGACTGGATTTTGGCATCCTAAGAGGATCACATGATTAAGATATGAATATTCTAAGAGAATTGCTTCCCTACCGCTTTCTCATATTCATTACAATTGTTCTCTTGAGAAATGAGTAATTTTGTCATATTATTTTCTAAATAGTTTTTGTTGAACTTAAGTAAAGTTTTACCCATCATTCCTTAATTATTACCATTATTATCATTATTATTCCTTCTCTTAATTTCTCATTTGGGAAAGCATCCCAGAATAATTTCATTTATTGTGGCAAACAACTTCTCTGACTCTCCTTCCTTCTCCCTCCCTTTACCAATATATGTACATGTACATTCAACAAAAACCTGATGGGATAGTTACTAAGTTCATTCATGTTACTTAAAGCATGCACAGTATGTACTCAAATACTTTTACACTAAGAAGTTCTGAGATGAACGAATAGAATAAATGGTATGGAAATTATTTAAGTTACATTTACTTGCATGTTAGCTGGTAAATATTCTATGAGGCAAATTACAAACTAGTATATGGAGTTGTGTTTTCAGAAATTTATTTTAATATTTACTATCAACTCTCATATGTGAGAGAATGTGTAAATTTCCCTAAGTAAAGAAAAATATATATTTTTTTGAAATAAAAAAATTCTTAAAAGAATTGTTGGACACACACACACACACACACACACACATATGCAATATTGGGACTTCTTATTCCTCAGAACAAAACTTTTTAAAGACCTAAATACCATCTAACATGCCCCCATAGAAACAAATGATCTTGATTAAAAGCCATCAACATGTACCATTCAACTGGGTTCTCCACAAAATAGCTAATGTAATTCTTGAAAATAAATTAACTGCTGGAAATAACTGATAGCCTTGCACATTTTGTTAACATCTTCCAATATTTTAACAGAAATTCAATTTCTTTGACTTTAAATGAGGGATTGTAATTAATTCATTCTTCCCATAGGGGGATAGAAATGTATAGAACCTGTCCTCACTCTCCTAGCTAGGTGATTTTAGCTGACCTACTAAGATTTCTTTATTGCTGGCTTAAAAAATATGAATACTTTGGGTTTTCCATGTAATCCCTTTAGGATATTATCCAATTCCTCTTCACACCTTTTTTTAACTGCTGAACTGATCCAATTCCAATGTTTCTTTTTGGGATACATTGCAGTAATCTTTGAAATAAGAATACTAGAATCCCAAGGAAATATTAACCAGAAAAGTTCAATTTAAAAAAAACACTATGGCAAAATCATGAACCAACAGGAATCAAAGGGATGTGCAATGAATATGAACAAGAGCCACAGTTCTCCTAGTAGTTAAATTTCAAGGTGATCCGCTTTTTCTCTAGTTAGTATGTGCTACCGTGCAAAGATCCTAACGTGGTTTTTTGCTCTACTAAATTGTACATTAATAAACTGGTGGTTTTTCATCGAAATTGTTCTAGTAGTAAAATTGATAGCGAAGACATTTCTTCATCAGTATATTAAAATGTTTATTCATTGAAATATGTAAAAAATACCCCATTTGATTAGCAAAAGATGGAGCATAAAACACAAAATTTGAGCAAAACAAGAGGAATCTGGAGTACTGGGAAGGGATGTGGCTGGCAATTTTAAATAGGATGGTTAGGGTATCATTTTGATTGAAAAGATAACATTTGAGTAACAACTTGAAGGAAGTGAGGGACTGTACCACATTAATATTGGGAAAAGTTCTTCTGAATAAACTCTCTAAGAAGCCCAGCCCCAAGTTAATGGGACTACCAAGGGACCCAGGAGTGATATGTAGAGGTTAATTATACATGGTAAACTCTACCTGGCAATATCCTCACAATAATGCTCGCTTCTCAGTATGCATACACACACACGCACGCACACACACACACACACAGAGAATCAGAGTCACAGGCTATAATGTATACCCAGGCAAACAACCAAATATCTATCTTTTTAAAACAAATAAGACAAAAAGTCTGGGGATAGCCAAAAAATTCTCTACTGCAATTTGATGCCTTAAATAAAGCCCCTTTTATTTTGGCATGTGTTAGGTTGCACTCCCAAAGGCTGCACAAGTGACTTCTGCTCAAAGTAAAGCAAATGTGGGACAGCGGATCCATTCACGATGCTCATTCAGAATCCCCGCCAAGAGAAGAGACCTGTCAAGCATCTAATACATTAACAGAGAAGTGGGGCTACATTACACCTAGAAAACACAAATATGATATTAGAAAAAATGTTATCAAACAAAAAAAGTTCTTAGATTTTTTTTAAAGGGCTGTTAACTCAGTAAGACTAGAAAATAGAAAAAAACATAATTCAAAAGAAAAAGAAATGGAAAATATGAAACCCAAACACACAGAAGAAGATGATCTATCTAATTTGTTCCACAAACAAATAAATGGGAAAAGAGGTAGGAGAAGACATATGTATTAGCAACATCAAAGGTCTCCTTGGTTATTCCGCTCAATGAGAATATAAAGATTCATGAATACACATATTACTGTAAAATTTTTGAGCATTAAGGATGAACAAAATGTCTTAAAACCTTGTAGAGAAGAAAAAAGTTATTTATAAAAAACAAAATCAGTCTGGTATCATAAAGTTTACCAACACTAATGGATGCTGGATGGAAAAGGTGCAATGCTTTCAAAATTTTATACCCAGAAAAACTGTCATTAAAGTAAAATAAAATCATAAATATTTTCAACAAGCAAGGCTACAGAACACTTACTTACCATGAATTTTTCATAGGGAAATATTTGAAGATAAATTACATCCAAAGAATGGAATAAATCACCAAAGAGAAAGGCAAGTAATCCAGGAAAAAATGATGGCAATTCTGCAGATCTATGAAGGGTACTCAGTGTGAAACCTTTATAATAGGTTACAAGGCAACTGTTCCAAACTGAAGGAGAAGGATTACAGTCTTCTGAGTGAAAGGTTGCTAAAGAAAAGGGGGTCTCAAAGAAGGAGAAATTCTTATTGAAAGATTGGAAAAACTTCAGAATCTTATAAAGTCAGATGACAGAGAAAATTAGGAATGCCCCAAAAAGACAAACATGCAAGGAAAATATATAAGAATATTATGGTCCAAATATAAAGCAAATTAAACAGAGGTATGCTTTAAAGAAATTAGGGGAGCTCAAGTAAGAAGAATGCATTTGAATCTTGAATATGGGTTAATTTATATTCAATTAGTTCCAAAAATGGCATTTTACATGTAGCAAATGAAAAATAATTTTTAGTAGACTACTTGGTCTACTGTTGAACAATATTTACTATTCATATTTTCTATTATTGGAAGCACCGTTTCTTGGTTTTAGAGTCAATCTACTGTGAAGGCACGGGAGACTTGTTTGCAATCACAGGATAAAAATCATACGTTACAACTTGCACCCCCTATACCTAAAACAGTGTTCATAATAAATGTGGGTCCTCAATTAATATTTAAAGAATAATTAAATGCATAAATTTTGATAACAGAAAAGTACAAGTGTAACTGAGAGAAGATAAAATGTGACAAAAGGGAAGAAAAGAAGAGGAAAATGTGGTTTTAATACCCTCAATTTGTAAAATATGGAGTTAGGAGACACTATTGAAAGAGGAAAAAAATATGGGTTTAAATATATCACTTAAATTACAATAGCAACCAATGGAAAAATGGAGAATAATAAAGCAACTCAATGACCGGGGAGGGGGAATTTTGAACATAGGATGAATATTCTTATTTCATATGACAAAGTCAATAGATAATTGTCTGGAAAATATATAAATATATTATTAAAAATTATAAGAATTCCTTCCAGAAGAATAAAAATTATAACTATTACATTATGCTAAGTGAAAGAAGCCAGACATAAGATATCAAATATCATATGATTCCATTTATATGAAATATCCAGAACAGGTAAATCTATAAAGGTAGAACACAGATTGGTGGTTGCCAGAGCTAGGGCAAAAGGCAGTGTGGAGTAGCTGCCTGATGGATACAGGGCTTCCTTTGGGGGTGATGAAATTGTTCTGGAACTAGATAAAGGTGGTGGTTGCACAACAGTGTGAAAGTACTAACTGCCACTAACTTGTTCACTTAAAAATGGTCAGTTTTGTGTTATGTGAATTTTACCTCAAAAAGATCATAACTATAAAAAAAATAAGTGTAGGACTAGGGTGGTAAGGAAAGAAGCCAGAGACACTTGATTTCATCATATATTAATTTGTACTATGGAATGTGTTATCTTATGCATGTATTATCTTAATGATTTTTTAAAAGTTTTAAATAACACAAATTCAGCCAGATCGGGGGCAAAAGTTTTAACTCTGCAGAGAATAAAGGAAATGGAACAGTAAAATGTTCTGTTTATTAGATTGTAAATGGATGTGAATATGCTTGCAATATAATCTTTTTTATTTTCAGATTATATAAATGGATTTCAGCGATTTGTTTCAATTACATGCTTATGGAATTAAATGAACGCATATATTTTTCAGATAAGTATGATAATAAGAAATCTATAAAATGAGCATCAAATGTACTTCTTTAATTTATCATAATCTGGCTGTAATCTGCACTCAAAGCTTTGTATGTTAATTATGAAGGGATATGAATCTCTGTATTTCCTTTATCCTTGCCTTTTAGTAGTGACTTGGTAATATCTGCTAATGGGCTTTGTTGTCTGATGAACAGAATTACTGTGTTTTCTGCACAGGACTCTGCTAAATCATCTAAAATATTTGAGAAATTAACTTCCATTTAAACATTAGAGTTGGGGACAGGAGCAAGAAAAAATTACCTCTGTTGGAAAAGAAAAACCCATGTTTTATAGTTTTTCAGAACGACAAAGAAGTCCTATGTTTTTTGATCATTATTTTATTTGTATTTAAACCAAAAATGAAAAACAATTTCATGGTTAAAAAAAGAAAAAGAATATTCTCTGGCCCTCACTTTTTGAATCTAATTATTTTCTTTAAAATTAAAAATTTGCCTTCAAAAATGTCATTATTTCAACCTTTGCAAGTTTAGATGTTACTCATAAACACATTGTGAAATATTATTTTTTTAAAAGAAGTAAATTTTGTCCTAGTTTACAGTAGTGAAATCTTCTAAATATGCACATTTCAAAATTCTCAAGATTTGTAAGTGGGACTTAATGAAATGGAAATCTGGTTGGTAATTATACCCAGCTCAGCCTGGGAGTTCATGGTACTGTCAGCCTGTGTGGTCATGGGTAGCTAAGCAACACAGCCAACTAGCACCTTTGTGGAGGATATTTTTAGCTTCATTGCACATTTTTCATTTATCTATGGGGGATTGATTTGTTTTGCAATTTATTTTGAAATTCCACTACTTAAAATGAAAGGTATACCATTATGCCAAAAGGAAACATACAAATGGGAATAAAAAACGACATGATGATCTCCATGATTTGAAATACAAACAATATAAATATTGTTGGAGATTAAATATTATACTTTATTTATGCTTTTTTTAAAAGTGAAAAATACTTTCAAGGATTTGAAAATAATTTCTTATCAATAAAAAAAAAGAGTTGAGTTCTCTGTTCATGGGTGAAGACACTGACATCAAAAGTTAAATAGCTTAATTTGTTTCTAAAGTCAAATTAGTACCCTTGTGACAAGTTCATGATTGCTTAATAAATAAAGTATGAATGAGACCCTAGGATTATGTTCTTTTGGTAAACAGCATTTCCAGGGGAGACGAGAAAGGTAATAAGTTGTCACAAATCTTAAATGTCAACAGTAGCAATGGACAGAAAGCTTTTTGGAGTAGTAAACTGCATTCCCAGACCCTTCACAGAACCTGGAAGAATGCTGATGGCCACAAAGCCCATTTACTCTATCACGTCACACTTGTCCATTTCCACCCACTAGGCCTGATTTGAAGAGTTCCTCTCCTTAAAGTAACCTGTTATACACATACCACCAGTAGGAAACCACATGGCTTAGAGAGAAAACAAACATCCCACCAACAAACCAAGCACATATACTATCTAGAACTGACAACAATGGAGCGTTCAAATACCAGCTCCATCAATGTATATCTCTCTGTCCCCGAATTAGATGCTTACTGTCCCTCTAGTTTGAATCCTCACCTGTGTAATGGAATGATACTTTTTACCATTCAGAGTGTTGTGAAAAATAAATGAAGTCCATAAAATATCTGGTACACATTAAGTCGTTTAACATAGTCCAACTCTGTCCCCACCCTTTGTATATGTACATAGTGATTGAGTACTAATGATTTAGGTATTTGTCATATCTTGTCTGCTGTCATTAATACAACCTAGGAAGATAATAACTCTTGAGCACTATCTATATTTTCTCAGGAGGATTAATCAATTTTTCAGTAGGAAAGCAGGTGGTATTTCTGTAAAAAATTAGAAATTGACCTGGGCTAGCCAAATGTAAAGAAGGGTTTTAAAAACTTACAACTGTCATTATTTAAACCCTATTGATAATTGTAAATTTTAAAATACACCTGAAACATATTCCCTGCTTCATTTAAGTAGGATTATAGTTTGTTTGATAGAGTAAAGTCCTCTTTTAAAGGATCCCATTTATAAGGATTTCCTATGTGATTAATTTAAAAGCCTAGAATCATGATTCATTTTTCCAGGTTGTGTTCTTGGTAGTGTTCAGTGAGTTTCCTGAATAATGTCTTAATGGGAGGGGGTTGCTGTCTGTATAAACTGAACTACTCCATGGTTCCCTATGTGAGTTGATAGTAGAGATAGAGTGACAGGTTTGAGGAAGTTTCCCATGCTACTGCATTGTTCATTTTTAGATAGGAGCTAAATTCAATTCAATTTCAAACTAGCATTTGTGCTTGGTAAAGGAGACTGTGTCAGAAACTTAGGAGGGTGATGTTGGGACTCTGGCTTCAATCAACGTACAAATGAGGTGAGGTGGGAGAAGCCTGGTTAGACTGCAAACAGTGAAATGCGTAGGCAATGACTATTTTTAGCTTGATTTACTCTTGTTTGTGTTCCTTTCCAGTGCATGCTGAATAAAGTAGAACCTGACCCCTGCTATTGGAGGACAACAAAGGAAGGAAGTCAAATAATACACTCCCTTTAGTTCTGGAGTGGAGATAAGATTAAACAATACTAATGCTTCTCACTACTGACACAAAAATAAATTAAAAACATTGCCAGGAATGCCACCAATTCAGAGCTTCCCAGTCACACTGTCAATGGAGACGCCCATTTCCTGGTACTCTGGAGACTTCCAAATGAAAGGGTCAAAATGCAGTGATGTAACTATTACCTCCATAGAATGAGTCCAGGTGGAGTAAAAGCTAGCAGCAGAACATTAATTTATATACAAAAATTGTTGACGACATTGGGCAATTAGAAACTATAAAAGTTTTTTTTTCCATTTTAATGTTTTATATTAGTTAATGGAGACAGGGTTCTCCACGTTGCCATGCATAATATATATTTGAATATTACTAGATGCTAAATACATTACTGAACAGAACACAGTAGGAGAAAGATCATAAAACTTTCAGGCTTTACACAAAACATATGGGCACATTAATACATAGAAAATATAAATATTAGTATCAAATACATGTAGGGATTGAGGACACCATACTATTCTGTGTAAACTCCTTATTGTTACTATTGAGTTGCCAGTATGTTTTTTAAGATAGTGTCTTTATCTTTGTTCATTTTTAGGGTCTGTTTTATCTGTTTGTTATTTATTCTTTTCTCTTGACACATTATTGGGCTTAACGATCATCATTTAATTTCAAATCCTTTTTTTTTCATCTTCCATTAGTCTAAATATTTGTCCTTCATACATTTTCTTTTAAAATCACTTTATTCTTTTAAAAGCTTAAATTTCGACCCAAAAAGGGAAGCGCAAATAATCCTCTAATCATTTTAAAAGCAGCTGTTGTTTACCTTGAAATGATACCGCTGCTTTCAAAATGTTAGCCCCTTTTTTTCCCCATTCACTTCAGACTAGTATAAAAGTTTAAATATCTAATCTCACACCGGTAAGATAAAGAGTCTGCCCTGACAGGAGCCTCTTTTATTTCATTTCCTCTTTTTTCCTTTTCTTTAATTCTTTCTTCTTTTTTTATGTAGGAGGATATACCATATTAAAACAATTATGCAGTTTTTCCCAGATAGCTCTATGTTTAGCAAATTATTTTCTTGCCTCTCTAGTTTTGGCAGATTTTAATTACTCACTCCAATATTAGCTATATTATCTGTCAGTAATGCTAAACTATGATTGATACAATTTCTGAAAAAAGTCCAAGATTTCATTTTAAATTTATCTTTATTACTTTTGCTTTATAACTGACTCTATCAGACCGTTTTTACCCCTAAATTCTGCTCCACATCTTTAAAAACAAATAAATAATCTCATGCTGTAGTGTAGTTAGGCACTTATTAATAGATTATATTGTATGAGAATATCTTTCCATGTTATATTATTTCTTGACTAGAGGCAATGTAATGTAGAAAGAGATTATGGAAATTGATAGCAGAATATAAAGTCTGAGAAGACACTAAATACTTTTGGACCGCAGTTCTTTATTTCTGGCCATGATTATACAAACCCTTGAGAGTGGTAAGACATAAATGAAGTTTGCCTGTGAAATGATTAATATATGGTTTGGTATACCATTGGTGCTCAAAAAATAATAGCTACTATCAATATATATATGCTTGACTTGACTCTAAATTTTTTATTATTTGCCAAGGGAAGTCTTTTTAGGAAATAAAAGCAAAGATATTTAGACTGTGTCACCAACAGCTTGTTCTTTATTCTTTTCTAGGACATCATGTGACTTAATAAAATTATAAAGCTTAGAGTCTAAAACAGGTATGAAGTTTTTTTTTCCTAAAATGGATTAATTAAATTTTGTTATTTCCAATTTTGTGGTTATCTTTACAAAATCTTGATTTTGGAAAAATATGCATGTGGTTTTTAAATATTTGACTATTTCCTTCACTAAATGCGGGTGGCCTCAGCTTAAAGATTTATACAAGGAAGCAGGGGACATGATCCAGAATATATTTCAAGGAATTTAAATAGGGATATCCAATTAATTAACATCTGTATTCATTTATGCCTAGCTTTACATTGGATAGATTCTATAGTCTATATCCTGCCATGGTTCAGAGCACGGAACACTTACTAACTAGACAGATGTATGTAAAATAATCAGTGTAAGAAAGTTAGTTCATTTTACTTCTGAGAAAAACTTTTGGCTTTTAAATGTTAAACTCTAGACATTTATTTAATTGGCACTTGTAAACTCTATGAATAACTTATGGAGAGGAGAGTGAATCTATAAACATTACAAAATATTCTAGGTTAGGAAAGTACCTTTGATACCTCAGCATTGTTATATGATATGTATGATCTCACAAATGTGGGGCAAGGGGAAACAATTGAAATTAATAACTTTGCTGCCTTTTTCTTGATATGAATGATGCTGTGATGTGGCTACTGAATAAAATCACATTGAGAGAAATTTGGGCTTGGGGCTGTGTTTTTTAATATATGGAAATGTCATAACTTAATAGTACTCTAATACTAATTACCTCTCATGATATTTTTTCCTGAAGTCTCTTTATACAGCCTTAAATTGAACTAGATTACTTCCCCTCTCTTCTTGTACAGAAACCTCATTTAAACCTGAACCAGGTATGAGATGAAAGTGCCTAGTTTTCACACTGGTGCTCTATAATGAATATATTATCCCAGGAATCTTCTTGGCTTACCTTTTACTGTTGAATAACACCACATTTTATTAAAGATCTGTGAAATGTTCCCCGAGATGTTGCATAGCCTGTTCTCTTTAGACAGTAAGTTTTGCAAAATCTTCTTAGCTTTCTATAGGTGATAACAAGAAACAAGAATAATGAGATAAAACCTCTTCCTTCAGGTTTTTTAATTGAGGAACAAATTATTTCATAGTTTCTCATTAGTTATTCCCATGGATTCTAATGACAAGGTGCCAACTTTCACACTTTAAACAGGTTAATTAATCAGGTAGTAATGAAGTTGGGTGATACCTGAGTGTTGGTGTGCCGAATAATCACAGTTCCTAATAATGTGCTTAAATGTCTGTAAACCTGAGAGGATAGGTTGAAATTCAGATCTTCTGAGTTCTGCATAAATAAACACATGCTAGCTAATGGGAAAACTAATTTTAATTTATTACACTAGGTATAATCTTTAATTGTGAGATATGTATATAGGAATGAAGATACAAATTGGATACATATGTTTATACTCATAATCATATATATTGTTCTTTTCATTTGGGTACATAAGCATGATCATATTTCAACCTTCACATTTATACAATTATTACTTTGTTTAGCCAATCCATAAAATTTTATATTTTAAATCTTGTAGTTCAATTGTAGTTTTAGTTACAACTCCAGGTAAGAGTGAAATTTTAAGTGAAATCTCACAATGTAACAAGAATAGTGAGTGTGTCATAGAAGATATTGTTACCAGGAAGACATCACTAAGGCATGAATCATCTTGAGGACCCTGAGTGTCTTCTCTAAAGTATAAATTGGAGAGGTCTCAGGTCCTTGTCACTTGGATTTTCTTCTTCAAAAACCACAGGAAAGATTAGCAAGTGAAAGAAAATATCTATCAGACATGTTGAATATTACCATGTTTATAATCATAGAAGGAAAATGTAATAAATATTTTAAGAACAGACAAATTGTTTTTATTTTCTATGATGGTATTTTAGACAAGTCTATTGCTAAGGAAGCAGGAGACTCAGGGTACAAGACGTTGTGTCTTCTCTCACCAGCAGGTGTTTCATCCTTGTGAAATCGACAATAAAGAATCAAAAACTGCTTCATAAATGTAGGATGTGGAGCGTCTAAATTTCCCTGGTGACAATGAAAATATTGATGGGATGATAACAGAGGATTAACTCTCAATAAATTAGAATTAAAAAATTGAGGGTAGGTCAGAGAAGAAAGGATATATTCAAGTCAATATTAAAACAATTCTACTATCAACTTTTGATCGCCAAAAATGAATCATCTGTGGTTAGAAAGTGGTAAAGAACTTGAAATATCTCACGCTGCTAGGATGATGGTCTACAACAGGCAGTTCATGATGAGGCCACGATCGCAGCTCCCTCAGAGTGGGGGCCGTGCAGCCAAGCCATAGAGCTGGGTCCCTACAGTTGGGGGCAGCTGTCAGGAGGGGATGTGGAGTGTGGGACACAGGGCTCCCACTGGCGAATTATGAGAACGCCTGAGACCTGGGACCACAACTGTGCCCCATGGAGATCTGGAAGCCAAAACCTCAACAGGCATACTCATAATACTCACTTTCTCCTGGGAGGGGGCACTTGACTTGCTTCTGCTGGATTTTAAATCCAACCTATAAGCCGGTTAGACCGATGCCTGTGGATAATTCAAAATTCTCTCATTCTATCTACCTACCTATCTATCTACACATATGTGTGACTATATCTATTCTTATGTGGATAAATTTATATACAGGCTAAAGATTTACATATGGAAGCTTGCATATTTGAATATTTACCTTTACTGTACGTAGCTACCTTACTTGAAGTGTTTTTGTTTTTACTTTTGTTTATTGTGAGTTTGTCTTATGGAGGGAGTGTTTTTTATTTGTTCTGCTTGTGCCCCATCTTTTTCCATCAATCACTCCCTGTCCATCTAGCAATATAATCTTGGGGCAAAGGTATAGTTACCCACCTTCCAAGAGTACAACATAAACAAATTAATTAACCTCTAATTTAAATGATACAGCAGGTAAAATTCAGAGATTAGAACAATTCACTGATTCCATTAAGTAGTATTAATATTAAACAATACATAATCATGGACTCTGGAATTTCAAAACTCTCCTATTTTAGACAAGAAAGAGAATGATAGATTTTCTTATTATACTGAAGTTTAAACCAAAATTTTCTAGACTCTATGTGGTCAACAATTAGATTTTACTCTGCTGGGGTATAATGAATGGTGTTTCAGCTACTGAAGTACTTACATATTTTTCTTCTTATTTACACATAACAATTATAAGCCATGATCTTTATTCATAGTTTATTATAGGAATGTATCAATAATATTCATTGATGGAAGGATAAGATAAAGAAAACAAAACAAAATCTTTCATGATATTCAAAAGGCACATAATATTATGCACTTTACCGCCTTCTCCTAAAAGCAGAGTATGGACAAACCAAAGCCTCAAAAGACCCTTAAAGCTTTTGTTTCAAAATGACATGGTTTTGCTATGTTGTTGTCAAAAAGGGGAAAAAAATACAGAAACATGTATATTATTAGCACAACTGCATTCCATTATTTTCTTTTGCAAAATAAATTACATAAATGGGGTTTGTATTGTTTGCTATACTTCACCCAGAGATTGGGATAATTAAGTTTCAAGAACTGAGATGCTTTAAAACACACTTAATTTAGTAAAATTGGTAAGGAAGCTACTGCAATTCAAAAAAATAAACAAAAAAGGACAAAAGTTTCCTATGTCTTACTGGGTAATTTGGAGTGAATTTAGACTATGGCGTTAGAAGTACAAAAGGTAACTAAAAATGCCATTAAATGAAATGTTCCAAGTCCAAGCAATTTCCTTCTTAACAGAAAGTAAAATGCAAACAGAGATTACTAAAACCCTGCTGTGTTTAATTTAAGTGTATGTAAGCCTTTTACTCACAGCCATTTTGTCTGGAGATAATCATGGCCATCCACAGTGGTCAGGGCTGTGAAACATGGGTTGTCAAAAGTTGCTCACTCTTTGATTCCACCTTGCTTGTGTCAGCCATGGTTCACATGAGGCAAGTTCAGCTCATTCATCTTCTGACAGGGTGGGATTCTCCTATTTCTGCCTCCATCAATTTGTTTTTGTCACTTACAGACCACGTGCAGCAACACAGACTCGTGTGTGTAACTGCATATCCACCAGTGCAAGGTGACATGATTGGCCATACACAGGCTCAAAGACCTCTGTAGCCATGTAAATGTAAATCAATTATAAATGTATCATTCTACATTATATATGTGTATATATATTTTAAATGTGGATTATTTATGTATCTATGCATGGTTTGTTTACTATAAAAATTCAAATGATAGTGTTTGCAAATATCAAATCAACATTTTTACAGTATTCAAACTGCTAGAAGTATTTTGTTACATATAGAATTACTTTGACAACTAAGCAAAGTCTTCGTAGTAGTTCTCAGAGGTAAAGAAGAACAGTGACTAAACCCAACTTTTAAATATCCAGAGAAGGAAAGGGATTAAGGATCAGGTCTGGCTATGAGACTATTTTTTATTAGAATAATCATTTTTACCATGTTTTAAATACACAATTTACAATTTATGATAAGAATATTTTGAAGACCAGAAGATGCCCTTTATGGGAGAAATGCCAATATTATATTTTCATTTCATATTCAATTTCTAGTTGCTAGTAATTCCTAGAAAAAGGAGAAAATGTGCCATTATTTTAATTTCAAAATTAAACATTTGGTATCTATTGAGCCCCTAAGTGTGTATGACCCCTGATGCAAGGTTACATATGCAAATAAAAGAACAGTGAATAAAATAACATGTTTTTTGTCTCCAAGATAGAACAAAAAGAATCGTAAAATTTCCAGAATATATAAAGAAGAATTATAAAATTTTCACAATATATACACACAGTCACACAAAGACCTATACCTATTTTCTACAATTTTTCAATGGGAAGGGGAAAGATCCTTAGATATCTGTATAAGTTGTTTCTCAACACATGAACCACTTGTGAAATGTCATGAGCCAAACTTTTTTTTGAATTTTAGCAAGGTGTAACTAATGGCCTCTGAAAACATTCAATATGAACCAGAGATGGTGTAAAGGAATTCTGGATAAATTATTAAACAATGTAATCCAAAAGGCACGAATCAGATAGCAGGGTCATCTGAACATGCAAGGCCCAACTGTGGGAGTGGTCTTTGCTATGTAACAAACAGTACCAATTAGAACTCTAACTAGTCTTGGAGCTCACAGTAGCACTGACGTTGTCAACAAGCCAGGGTTGTGGCCAATCGTAAGCAGTTTTGGGCGACCGTGGAACTTTAAAAGCATCTTAATTTCCCCTGTGGTTATTTGACTGGATCATGAGATATTGTTATTTAAAATATGCTGTTCTACCTCATTTATTTTAGGTAGCTCTTTTAAGGAAGCCATTACAAACTTTCCTCCACAAGTTCATTATTATAAGCAGCATTAAAAGAGATTGCTATAAATAAGAAATGGTATAGAATCATAAGGCTTTTGAGATAACCTTCTCTAATTCACTGATGCTATCTATGAGAAGTTTATGCTCAAAGAGGGAATGTCCTTCATTAAGGATATATGTAGTTGTCAGTGTCACGATACATGGCCACATGGATTGAGCACTGCGTGATTCCAGAGGGCACGTTCTCCAAGGACTAAAATTTGAATAGTGCTAAAAGTATTCAAAATTGGCAAAGTGATATACTTCAATATGAAATAATACAAAAATGAATGAAGGAAACCCAAAAGACCCCAGTGAGCTATAGGGGTAGAATTAGATACCAAGATTACCTCAGATTCACAACAGAGATAGAGTCCATGCAAACCTGGAAAGTACGAAAATTGTATCTTTAATACCTCTGCATTTCCACCTTTATGCACATTCTATACCTTTAAACATAATTACAAGTCATACAAAACAATGACGTGCCAGTTATCAGTTTATTGCCGAACTCCAAATTCAAACTCAATATTTTTGCTTGCTCTATGAAAATGGATCTGGGCCCTTTAAATAGGTTTCTTTTGCTAGCTGACAAACTTTGTCAGTAGAGGACACTGGAAAGAGATTGTAGAGGGAAAGGGTTTTGATCGCTGGTTCCCGTGTGATTCTTTGGTACTTGCAGCACATGCTTCTTCAGTACGGATGACTGCTCTAGTGTCCAGGCTCTGCAGTGCATGCAGATTCTTGCTCAGCACACTCCTGCAGCATTCATAGCTTCGCCAGCATCTACTGCAATAGTGCACGGCAGCCAGCAGCATGTGACAGAAACCCCAGAGTTTCCCTCGGATGGTTTCGTAACAGAGTGCCCCTGGTGGGAAGATGACCTTTTAACATCTTTTCCTGGCACCTGAAAGAATGGATTTCTAGCAAGTTCCAGCAAATTCCACAGGTGCATTATCACAGTCAATTCCACCCAAAGGGCCACAGCCACGTCTTTTCCCATGAGGTCAGCATCACAGCCCTAAAGGGGAGGTGTGTTGTTGCATCACTAGGGATTGTGGCTATTATATATTTATTATATTATATTATCTCATATTATGTGCCTTATATATTATATGTATTATATATCATACACATTATGTCATATATATTACATATGATATGCATTATATATTTGTGTATTATAACACATTACATTATGTTATATACTATTACATTATATGTTTTCATTAGAATTCCTATATTCTTTAGCATTGTTTTGCTTCTTATTAGCCAATACCTCATTACACCTATTCACTGTTATAGATTATATAATTTTTTTATTAACCTTTCTTTGTTCAAAATATTGTATGGTTTTTCTTTCCTTATTCAAGCTAGCTTGCTACAAAAGTTTTACTGATTTACAACCCCCAAAGAGATATATGAAGATTTTTTGTGTTCTCTTATTCTTGACACTATTGAGTATTATGTTTTCAACATTTTGGGTTTTAACCATTTTGATAAAGTGAAATATAGTATTTAGCTTTTCTAATTGGAGTTTCTTTGAAGACTGGTAAAATCAAATAATTTTGCTTTTATTATTGGCCATTTATATTTGTGTGTGTGTGAATTACTTATTGATAGCATTGCTCCTTTTCCATTGTAGCAGATTTTATTTTTAAAATCGTGCAAATTCTTTACATATTAAGAACACATATCCTATAACTGATATTTGTTGCAGCTATTTATTTAGTTATTCAACTCTCATGTTTATTTTTATATATTTATAAATACATATATATGCTATCAGTGTTGTATACATGTGTATAAGTGCATATGTATATATGTATATCTATAATTTTTAACACTTTATTTATTTTTTGCCTCTTAACAAGTCTCTTTAAATTAATTAACTAATTAATTTTAAATTTTGATTTCAAAGTATTATGGGGATACTAATGTTTTTGGTTACATAGATCACTTTTGTAATGCTCAAGTCAGGGTTAAAAGTGTGCCCATAACCCAGATACTGTTCATTGTACCCATTAGATAGGTTTTCACCCATTCTCTTGACCCCCTCCTCCCCTGCTTGATTTCCTTTGAGATTTACTTCCCTCTGTGCACATGTATGCTCATCAGTTAGTTCCGATTTAATAGTGAGTACCTGTGTTGTTTGTTTTTCCATTCTTTAGATAGTTCACTTAGGAGAATGGTCTCCAGTTCCATCCAAATTGTTGCAAAGGGATTAAATCATCCTTCTTCATGGCTGAGTAGTATTTCACGGTATACATACACCACATTTTGTTAATCCACTCATGAATTGATGGGCATTTGGGTTGATTTCACATCATTACAATTGTGAATTGCACTGCAATAAACATCTGCGTGCAGGTTTCTTTTTGATAAAATGACTTATTTTCCTTTGGGTAAATACCCAGTAGTGGGTTTGCTGGAGCAAATGGTTTGTCAACTTTTATTTCTTTGAGGAATCTCCATACTGTTTTCCATAGAGGTTGTGCTAATTTGTGGTCCCACCAGCAGTGTATAAGCTTTCCATTCTCTCTGCATCCATGCCAGCATCTATGGTTTTTGAACTTTTTCATAAAAGCCATTCTGACCGGGGTAAGGTGATATCTCATTGTGGTTTTGATTTGTATTTCCCTGATGATTAGTAACATTGAGCATTTTTTCCTGTGTGTATTGGCCTTTTGTCTGTCTTCTTTTGAGAAGCTTCTGTTCATGTCTTTGGTTCACTTTTTAATGGGGTTGTTTGATTTTTTTCTTGCTGATTTGCTTGAGTTCTTTGTAGATTCTGGTTATTAGTCCTTTACCAGATGTATAGCTTGCAAACATTTTCTCCCATTCTGCAGGTTGTCTATTTGCTCTTTTAATTATTTCCTTGGCTATGCAGAGCTTTTTAATTTAATTAAGTCCCATTTATTTATTTTCATTGTTGCTGTGATTGCCTTTGGGATCTTCTGCACAAATTCTTTACCTAGGCCGATATCTAGAAGAGTTCTTCCAACATTTTCTTCTCGAATTCTTATGGTTTCATGCCTTACATTTAAGTCCTTTATCCATCTTGAATTGATTTTTGTGAGTGGTGAGAGATATGGATCCTGTTTCATTCTTCTGCATGTGCCTATGCAATTTTCCCAGCCCCCTTTATTGGATAGGGATTCTTTTCCCCAGTGTATATTGTTGTCTGCTTTGTCAAAGAGAAGTTGGCTATATGTGGATTGTTTTATATCTGGGTTCTCTGTCCTGTTCCATTGGTCTATTTTTTTTGCCAATACCATGCTGATTTGGTTAATATGGCCTTGTAGTATAGCTTGAAGTCTGGTAATGTGATTTCTCCTGATTTGTTTTTTTCACTTAGATTGCTTTGGCTATTTGGGCTCTTTTCTGGTTCCACACAAAGCATAGAATTATTTTTTCTAGATCTGTGAAATATGACATTGGTATTTTGGTGGGGATTGCATTGAATCTTTAAATCACTTTGGGTACTATGGACATTTTAACATTGTTGATTCTACTGATCCACGAGCATGATATATTTTTCTACTTATTTGTATCATCTGTGATTTCCTTCCTGAGTGTTTCATTGTTCTATTTGTAGAGACCTTTCACCTCCTTGGTTAAGTTTATTCCTAGGTATTTTATTTTCTTTGTAGTACTTGTGAATGGAATTGAGTCTTTGATTTGACTGTAAGCTTGACTATTGTTGGTGTATAGGAATGCAACTGATTTGTGTACATTGATTTTGTAACCTGAGACATTGTTGAATTTATTTATCAATTCCAGGAGTCTCTTGGTGGAATCTTTGGGGTTTTCTAGATAAGTTTTAACCCTTTTAAATTGCAAATCATGTTTTTATTCCATTGTGATTCCTACTTTTCATATTCTTACATAAAATTCATGCCATATTTCAAGCTCATGTAAATATTCACCTTTACTTTAAAATTTCTATTATTTTAGCATTTTTATTGCATTTAACTTTTTAATCCCATGGGATTAAGTAGGTTTATAGTGTGATTTATTTTTAATTTTCCCCAAATTTACTAAATAGACCATCAATGTCCCCTGCAGTGTATATTAAAAAATCCACTCTTTTTCCAATGAATTAAAAGTCTACATTCATTATATTCTAAATTATTTGGCTTGTTTATATTCCATTAACTGTCTGTATATTTCTGTGCCAGTTCACCTGTTCTTAATTACTATAAGAATCTTTATAACAAAATAATTTATAATTTTAAATATAATATTTGTTATGTGGGGCTACTTTGCATTATATATTTTTTTAATTTGCTAAAAAGTTTTTAAAAATCTATTATTACTAGTTTTTTCCAGATGAACATCAGTGCCATTTAATGATCCAAGATTTCTTTCTATTTTATCTTTATGTTGAATTGTAATATCATCAAAGTAAAATGGTCTTCTTTGTCTTGTTTCATATATTTGTGAAAAATATTTATGATAATATTGTGAGCCTCATTTCATTTTTGTTTGAATTTTCCTGAAAAAGTTTTGCTTAATCTTTTACTTTTAAGCACTTTGTCATTTTATTTAATATGTTTCTTCTCTTGAATCTTTTATAAATTCAAGCATCCTATTAAATATGATTTTATAGTCAATTCAATATCCTTGTTTTGAATATTACAATTGCTATTTCTAGTTATTGTTATAATGAATAAAGATGGCCCTGAATCTACCATATGTTTTATGATTTCAATAATTTTCTACTGGTTTCTTTGTATTTTATTTTCTGTTACATGTAATTAGTTTTTAAAAATTGTTTTTAATTTAATTTTATTTTCTCTTAGGTGTCTTAAAATATGTATTCATAGTTTTCTAAATTCTACTGCAAGTTTTTCTGAAACATTTCAAAGCATTTTAATCCAATATTTCTTATATATGTATGCTCTTCTCAGAAAAATGCACATATGCTCATATTTTAAATATCATTTCAGGAGATTCAAAGGCCTTTGATGCAACCCAATCTTTCAAATTTAAGTATTTTTTTCTTTTGAGGCTGTCTACTTACAGGTATAAAGCAATGGGTGGCAGCAATCCTCTCTCTTGATGCACAAACTAGAAAAACAAAGGTCTTACTACAAAAGAAGAAAATGTTTTTAAAGCAGTGTAGGGATGCATAAACAAAGAGGACTATATAAAATGTCTAGAGAGAGAAGAGTCTATTTCAGAATAGCTGAGATCCCTGGCAATTTTTTACCCTTAAGGGATTTCCTGCTGTGTCAGACCAAAGACCCCACCATGGAAAAGAAAAAGACGTGGAGCCTTGATGACCATAAGCGATGGCATGATATGCTGGAATGTAGGAGAGCTCCAAACTCAGACCCAATTTTGCCCATGGGACATTTACTGAGAGCTGTATAGGCACAGAAATATGGAGGTGAATGCAAGGAAAGAAGAGTGAAATCACTGATTTAGAGCTTCTACAGTTCTTTTAATATACAGTATCTGGCATACAATGAAATATAAGATATGTAAAGTGTCAGGTGAATGTGACAAATAATAAAGAAAAAAAGTAAGAATCAGATAATCCTAATATTGAACTTGGAACATAGGACTTTAAAATACATATGCATATATTAAATATAATAGAAAATGAATAAAAAGTGTAATATTCTTACAAAAATTGATGTAAAAATTAATTAGACATTAGGATTAACTTGAAGATATGTCAATAGATAATAAATATATATTAAAACTCAAGCAAAGAAACAAGAGTAAGATAAACTGAACAATGACAACAACAAGAACACAGAGCAGAAGAGACACGGACCACAGTCAAATAGTCTAAAATAAGTGTAATCGGAGTACCAAACAGAGAGAAAAGAGAGAACGGGAAAAATAAAATTTGAAGAAATAATGGTCAAGGATTTGCCAAAATTGATTTTAAAGACATAAGCCTAAAGTTTAAAGAACTGAATCAGGATAACAATACTTACTTTAGTCCAAATTTATCTTCTTTCTCTTTTAAAAATAATTTGTTTATTAGAAGCAATTTTTGAAAAATGAAGTAAGAAACTTTAAAAATATGGTCCTCTATAAAAACAATGTAAATACTGGAAAAAAATTCAAAATCAGTGTTTTCTGAACTCTAGGAATTCACTAGAGATGTTATAATAATTCCTGAGAGAATTTATTCAAAAAAATTGGCTGAATCTCAGTAAGAACTATGAGATTTTTGGTGTTTTAACTTGCATTATTCTCATTGCCCTCTTTTCAGCTCCACTGTAGTCTTGAAAATCAGCATCCCTAGAACCACTGTAGCTCTGAAAACCAGCAGCCTAGCAGCCACTGAATAAAACAAAATGGGTTTAGAACTCTTCCAAAAGCCCTATCCTCAGAGAATTGTCACTATTAGATTATTGTGCAGCTCCCTAAAAAATACTCATTTAAAGAATTTGTCTTTATTTGACCTGATTCAGAGATCACTCAGTGAAGAAAGCAGTGACAAAGTACCCAAGAGTTTTTGTAAAAAAAAAAGAAAACAAAAAAAAAATAACACCCAGGAATAATTGATTAACACCTTGGCTGCCTAAGGCAACAATACCAGTCGTGGCATATAACAGAATGGCAACAAAACAAAACAAAACAAAAACAAAGACAAAACTTAAAAGAAATATTTGGGAAACGAGATGTCTATAGGGAACTTTGAAAATTTCCAATTATTTCTGGGGACTTAAAAGGCCACCCGCATATGTATAGTTTTGTCCATTCTGAAGAAAAATTTGAGAAGGTCCTAGACACTCATCTCTGTCTGACCTTAAGACTCTTGAAAAAGCAGGAGTTAAGGCTAAAGCAGATATGTAAACTGCCCCGGAGTATTAAAGGCATGTTCCAAAATATACAGAGTCTCTTGGAAAAGATTGGTAGACATTCAAGAAAATCTTTGTCTAATCATTAAATGATCATGAAGATAACTGAGCAGAGAATTCAGTGGCCACACACTACAAGGAACACAGCCTTTACAGAAACAGCCCAGGAATGTCATTAAAAAATAAACAGCAACAATAGGGATTAATAGTGGCAACAAACCCTGGGAACTAAAAAGAACTTGATTTCCAGAATTGCCAAATCATATTAGTTAAAATGTCCAGTTTTAAACAACAACAACAGGAATGTGTAAATAAATAGATTAATATGACCCATACTCAAGAAGAAAAAAAATAGTTAATAGAAACTGTCTCTGAGGAAGCCCAGATGATGAGCTTACTACACAATGACTTGAATAAGGTTTTATAAATATGTTCAAAGAATTGTCCAAAAGTATAAGAATGATGTCTCACCAAATTAAGAATATCAATAAAGTCATAGATTACAAAATGAAATAGAAATTCTAAAGTTGAAGGGGTGAAGCAGAAGATTTGATCAGGCAGAAAAGAGAATCAGCAAACTTTAAGATAGATCATTGAGAGACAAAAAGAATAAAGAAAAGTTTACAAAGCCTCAGAAACTTGGGGGACAACAAAAAGCATACCAACATATGCGTAATGGGAGTTTCAGAAGAGGAGTTAAAGAAAGGGTAAAAAGAATATTTGAAGAAATAATTGCTGATAACTTCCCAAATTCGATAAAAAAAATTCATCTAGGAAGATCAAAAAACTCTATGTAGTATAAACTAAAAATGTTGCACATGTAGAAAAAAACACAAACTGCTGAAATCCAATGACAAAGAAAGAATCGTGAAAATAGCAAGAGGAAAACTGCATACATTCAAAAGATCCTCAAATAGCTGACTTCTTAACAGAAACCATTGAGGCCAGTGGGCAGTGGAATAAGATATCAAAGTGATGAAAGAAAAAAATCTTTCACTCAAGAATTCTATATCCAGGAAAAGCATCTTTCAAAAAAGTGAAGAAATTAAGATATTTACAGATTTAAAAAAAACTGAGAGAATCTTTTTCTATCACATCTTCCCTACAAAAAATACCAAAAGGAGATACTTGGGCTGAAATGAAAGGATACTAAGCAATAATCTGAACCTCCATGAAGAGATAAGAGCACTAGAAAAAGTAACTACATAGGTAAATATAAAAAGTAGTCTAAACATGTTTGTCTATAATTATTTCTTCCATTATTTGATTTAAAATACAAGTATATAAAGCAATATTTGGAAAGTTGTATAGATAATGAATAATGATTGATTTCTATGACAATAGGAGCTCAAAGGGGAAGGGGAGAAAATGGAATTTAGTTGAGGCAAAGTTTTTGTATACTATGGAAATTCATTAGTATTACTCCAAACCAAATTGTCTTAAGTTAAGATGTATATTTTAAGTCTCAGAAAGACAACTAGGAAAATAAAATAAACAATAAGGGAATTAAAATGGTATATTAAAAATAATAATTTAAAACAAAATAAGACAGTAATGGAGGAATAGAAACACAAATAGTATATGAGATACATTTAAAATGGCAAAATGGTAAATGTAAACCATAACTTATCAGTACTACGTTAAATATGGATGGATTGAACACCCCCCAAAAAGGCAAATATTGACAGAATGGACAGAGAACATATTATCTGACTGTATGCTGTCTACAAGAGACTCATTTTTGAATCAAAGACAAAAATATATCTGAAATAAAAGGATGGAATTGGATATATTTTGCTGCAAAGAAAGCTGGAGTAGCCATACTAATGTTAGACAAAATAGATGCTAAGAGAAAAAAAATTTGCCAATACAAAGGACATTTGAAATGGTAAAAGGATCAATATATCAGGAAGATATCTCAAATAGATAAAGCAAAAACCTGAGAGAAATAAAGGGAGGAAATAGACAATTTGGCAATAAAAGTTAGAGACTTCAATACCTCTGACCTTACAGAAATGAAAAAAGGATTATAAAGAACATTATTAATAATTGTACACCAAAAAATTAGATAAGCTAGATGAAGTGGACAAATTCCTAGAAAAAAACACACTACATTAAATGACTCAAGAAGAAATAGAAAATAAGAATACATGTGTAACAAGTAAAGAATAGAATTAGTAATTCAAGTAATTTAAAAACTTTCCACAAAGAAAAGCCCAGGATGAGACTACTTCACTGGTAAATTCTACCAAAACTTTTAAGAAAAATTAATATCAATTCTTCAAAGATTCTTTCAAATAATAGAACAGTAATTCCCAACTCATTCCATCTACGAGACCATATCACCCTAACACCAAAACCAGACTAAGACATCATAAGAAGAGAAACCTATAGACAAATTACTCTTATGAATATAAATACAAAAATCATCAACAAAATACTAGCAAACTGGAGCCAGTAATATATAATAAAAGATTATACAGCATGACCAGTTGGGATTTATCCCAGTAATGCAAGTTTCATTGTACATATGAAAATCAATCAATATGATACCCTGTATCAACACAATAAATGACAAAAAACATATGATCATCTTAATGGATACAGTGAAAAAGCATTTAAAATGATCCAACACCTTTCCTGATTTAAAAAACCCAACAAACTAGAAATAGAAGAGATATTCTTAAACCTGATAAAAGACATCTACAAAAATCCCACAATTTAATGCTGAAAGACTTAAAGCTTGCCGCTCCCATTCAACATTGTATTGGAGATTCTAGCCAGAGCAATTAGGCAAGAAAATGGAATAATAGTCATACAGAGTAGAAAGGAAAAAGTAAATTTATTTCTACTTATTATACACAGATTGTGTAATCTTGTGTATGGAAAATTCTAAGGATTCACAAAAGTATAAGAACTAGTAAATGGATTCAACATGTTTACAGTATACAAGAACAAAATGCAAAATCAATTGTATTTTTATACACTAACAATGAACAAACCAAAGATGAAATCAAGAAAATAATTCAATTTTAATAACATAAAAAATAAAAGGCTTAGAAATCAATTTAATTAAAGAAATACAAAACTTATACTTTGAAAACTATATTTCTGAGATAAATTAAAGAAGCTAACTAAATAGAAGGACACCCCATGTTCATGGATAAGTAGGCTTAATATTGTTAAGATGGCAATAATATCTGAATTTATTTATAGATTCAATGTCATTCCTTTCGAAATCCCAGCTTATTGTTTTGGAGAAATTGATAGATTGATCCCAAAATTCATATGAAAGTGCACAAAACTCAAAATAGCGAAAACAACCTTGAAAAGAAAAAAAAAGATGGAAGACCCACACTTTCAGATTTCAAGACTTACTAAAAAGCTGCAATAACCAAGACAATGTAATACTGGCATAAAGATACACATATATATCAATGGAATAGACTTGTGAGTCCAGAAATAAACTCTCACATTTGTAGTCAATTTACTCTTGACAAGGGTGCCAAGACAATTTAATGGTGAAAGAATACTTCTTTCAATAAATGTTGCTAGGACTGGATACCCATATGCAAAAGAATAAATTTAGAGCACTATCTCATACCATATATACAATAATAATTCCAAGTTCATCATGGGCCTAACTGTAATGAGCAAAACTATAAAGATCTTAGAAGAAGACACAATTAAATTTTTATAACTTTGGGTTTTGTAATGGTTTCTTAGAGATGGTATCAAAAGCATAATGACAAGAGAAAAATCAAGTTAATTAATTTAATCAGAAATTAAACCTTTTCTTCTTGAAAGGAAAGCATCAAGAAAATAGGAAGACAATCTATAATTAGGAAGACAATCTATAATAAGGAAGAAAATATTTGCAAATCATATATCAGATAAAGAAATTTTATACAAACTATATAAAGAACTTTTACAACTCAACAATAAAATTCAAGTAACCAATTTGAAAATGGGCAGTTGTTCTTAACAGATATTTCTCCAAAGAAGATATAAGTTGGCCAATAAACACATGAAAATATGCCTAACATCATGAGTCATTGGGAAATGTAAAACAAAATCACAGTGAGTTGCTGCGGTATGCTCATTAAAGTGGCTAAAATAAAAAAGATAGACAGCAACAAATGTTGATGAAGATGTAAAGACTTTGAAATCCTCATTCGTTGCTGCTGGGATTGTATAATGGTTCAGCTACTTTGGAAAACAATGTTCCAATACCTGAAAGTGTTAAACATAAACCACATGGCAGGAGAAATGAAACTAGATGTCTCTGCAAAAAAAAAAAAATGTACACAAATGTTCATTGTGCATCATAACCAAAAAGTAGAAAAAAAACAATGTTCATCAACTGATAAATGGATAAACAAAAGTGATGTATATCCATGCAACAAATATTATTTGACAATAAAAAGGAATGAAGTACCAATACATAGTACAAAATGGGTAAAATGTAAAAATACTATACTAAGTGAAAGAAGCCAGTCACAGAAGACCATATATTGTATGAATGCATCAATATGAAATTTCCAGAATAGGCAATTCCATAGGGAGACAAAGCAGGTTAGTGGTTGCCAGAGACTGGAGGGAGGAGGGAATGGTGGTGACTGCCAAGGGGTATGAGATTTCTTTGTGGGGTGATGAAAATATTCTAAAATTAGATAATGGTGATGGCTACACAACTCTATGAAGGTACTAAAACCCACTCAGTTATATAACTTAAAATGGTAGATTTTATGATATATAAATCATATCTCAATAAAACTATTATAAAGATGCTGTAAAAAGTAAAAACAGTGACATGCCAAAAAATGATGAGACAACCTTTTATTTACTTTCATTTACCCCAAATTCTTTGATTTTAAAGCTATGACATGGTGTTATGGTTTAAAATATTATTGATAGCTTTTTTATATTAAGTGTTTATCTTTCAATTACAATATTTACAAATTGAATGTATTTTATAACCTGATGTCTCTAGCTCAGGTTTTCTGGAAAGCAGAAACTAAGGCAAGGATTATGATAGTGACATATTACTTTGGTAGTGCAAGCTCCCAAGGAAAGGAAAAGGGTCAAAGAAAAATGTAAATCAAAATAATAGTATATTCTAGTGCAGTTAGTGTTTGGAATTATCTGTCAGATGATCACAAATGGAATTTGACCTCAGCATCGTGAAGGCCTATTTAATCAGTTGTGTTGGAGTGTTTTCGATCAAAATAAAATGGAAAACAGAGATAAAATTCAGAGCTGCCAGAAACTCAAACATGCATATGGCAGGAGGATGGAAACATAGTAAGAATCTATATTTATAGTAAAATATATTGTAAACAATTTTTAAAAAATATTTATTTTATTATCTATATATTGTCTGGTAGTGTGCAGAGCTTGCTTGTACTTGTGTAAGGTTACATTTGTTACATTTTCAGAAATTTTGCAAGACATCTGTTAAACTATTGGTAGTTTGAAGTTAGCCATAGCAGAAGTATCTGCACCATAAAAATTGGCATGCTACACATCTAGGCTACTCTTTTCTCCCATAAAAATCTGTTGCTAAATATTTACTAGCACATTACAGATAGTAGGTATCCAAATGAAACATAGAGAAATAATATTTAAGATTCATTTCCTTAAAAGAGTGGCTGAAAAAGTGAGAATTTATTGGTCCATTTATAGGTTAAGACTGATGATGAGATTGATAGCAAAGGATTGCAAATTACTAAGAGAATATAAAAAGTGTGTGATTTAAGAGGCATTTTCATTATATGCACAAGATGGTAATATTTTTTCATTATATCTATTTGTGTAAATAGAATAGGTAAAAAGGAAAAAGTTGATTTTACCTGTGTATCTTATTTACAATGTCTTCCTTATCCTAAATCTCCATTATTAGAAAAGTAGTAGTATGGAAATTTTGTCGGCCAAATTACATTATTACTTGACTTGATTTGCAGAATGACTGGTTCATTTTGTCCCCAAAAATACTAATTATTGTATAGCTTGACTGCTGACCCTGCTAGAAATCATCTCTTTAGATGGTGCAAAATGTTCCAGTCCTTTTCTAACTCAAATGAAGTCACACCAGAGTTATCACAGCAATCTTATCCATCCATTGATTTCTCGTCAGCTGAAGGATTGACTTCAAGGCATCTTCAAGTTCTTCAGGGTTTTATTTGGATTATGAGATTGAAGGATTTGTTTCTTTGTATTTGATGAAAGTAATTACCACCGATTCTTCATTCTTGGGACACAGCATTACCAGAGTTGTCAAAGTTCACCTGGTGATCATGTAGAATAAAAATGCTTTTGCTTTATGGTTCTAACTTCAGGAATCTATTCATCAATCTATTTCTATTTTTAATATTTTATCTAAAATCTGTTTTAAATTCATTTTAATCTTGCTGTACTGTATATTGATTTTTTATTTTAGGTGCTTGATACATTTCATTTTCAAAAATCATGATAAATGTCAAGTGTATTTGAAATTGTCTACATAAAAGTGCTTTATAAAACAAATGTTGTTATACTCTTAACAACTTTCAGCCCCCAATTAGGAACAGATATTTTAAAAGATTATTTCGGCTATCTATGGGTGTGGGGAGAAATAAACCTATTCATTTTAATGCAATTTCATGAAGTGAAAAATTGAAAATGTTTCATGTTTTAAACAAAATAAAGTTAGCAGAATAGCTGCTTTAATCTTCTACATTGAAATCTCTTGGACTTTTTTTTAAGACAAAGGGCTCTAACTATTAAAATCCAATTGATTTTTATTACCAAACTTCAAACCCAGTTGAAAGTGAGTACTTGTAATATTATCAAATTACTACATTTTTGCATATATTATTCTTTCTCAAGTTAAACTTGAGGGCTTGGGATTTTTAAAAATATTGTTTTGTTTCTGAAAAAGTATTTCAGTAATAGAGAATAAAGTGTTCCCATTCTTTTTTAAAAATATTTTTTAAATTTCAAGACATTATGGGAGTACAAATGTTTTTGGTTACATGTGTCGATTTTGTTATGCTTGAGTCAGGGTTGTAAGTGTGCCCATCATGCAGATAGTCATGAACAGAAGCTTTTCAAGAGAAGATAGACAAATGGCCAAGAAACATATGAAAAAATGCTCAACATCACTAATTATCAGGGAAACGCAAATTAAAACCACAATGAGATATCACCTTACCCCAGTTAGAATGGCTTTTATTAAAAAGTCCAGGAACAATAGATGCTGGCGTGGATGCAGAGGGAAAGGAACACTTGTACACTGTTGGTGGGACTGCAAATTAGTACAACCCTTATGGAAAACAGTATGGAGATTCCTCAAAGAAATAAAAGTAGACCTACCATTTGATGCAGCAATCCCACTGCTGGGTATTCCCATTCATTGTGTTTTCTGCCACTTTGTTAGTTCATATATAGTATATATGAACTATATAATCATGTGGGAGATCTTGAAACTGCCCAGATCCCTTCTAAACTGAATGTGATTTTATTTATAGAGACACTTGTTGCTGAGATATTTTGAATCCTGGAGAAAAAAATTGAAGGTGATGAAATAATAAATTTAAATTCAAATTTAAATGTGGAATCCCTCATCGAGGAAAGTACTATATCTGTCTGAGTCTCACTATTATAAAAATGGATAAAATTGCCTCTCAGAGCTGGAGACCAATCAGTGGTACAAGTTTTAGAGAGACAGAAACCTTTCTCAAGGCTAAAAGGCAGCAGGAGGAGTAGTAATATCAGTTGGAACCTTGATACACATCAAAGGAAATGAAGCCCTATGGCTGAAGAAATTACATGGATACCATAGACCAATAATTTTAAATATTAAAAGGCTCTTTTCAAGCTAAGGACAATTTGTAGCTATAAGCAGACAGCCCAAGGTTAGCAAGTACTGAGAAAAATCAGTCCCTTGTATCCAAGATTTTTTACCTTCAAGCCTTCTAGGGATTAAAGTGACTCATCTAATTCTTACTGATCAATGTAATATTATTTTTGCCATTGTCCTGTATGTGTGTGCGCACACTTTTGCCTTAACTTATGTGCATATTTCAAAAATAGACTTTCTTCAACCAATTTTCTACATTATATATTGAAGAATGGTGTCAATTTTTAATATAAATAGAAATGTGTTGTCGATTGAGGGTGTCGCTAGCCTATTTCAAACCTCATATTTAAGTTGATATTCAAATTTGAAGTCTCATTTTCTTTCTTAATAAAAGCTATTTCATTTAGCTACCAGTCTACGCTTTTGTTGTGTCAACCTGATAATATAAGCAGATAGTTAGAGGTTCAGATTTATGACGGTTTCTTTAAAAGATAGCTTGCATGTAACTCTTCAGTCTAGGGTATTTTCTTGCTTGGTTTCTAACAAAGGCTCATTAAAATGAGTGAAACCAATATAAAACTTACCTTGAAACAGTTTCCCGGCTGAACTCTATCCTCAAAGGATTTTCTAATTTGCAATTTTTATTCCAGACTTTGACCAAGATATTAAAAAGAAATAACATGTAGGACTCTGCAAATACATGATACTCTTTCAAAATTGGAATAGATTCATGGTACTTGGATTATTAAGGCATTTGTGTTGATATCATTTATTTATAAAGGAAGGGAATTCAACATGATTTTTCACTAATTAAGTGACATTTTGAAAATTATGATTCAATAAGTGTTTACTATTTTCAAATACTGGTGCAATATTTTATACTGATTTGAATAAGAAAGTTTAGATTTTGAAACAAGCTGATGTTTGCACATATAAAACTTTGCAAGTTTCTGTTTTAAAATATGATTATTTGATGTGAACAAAATAAGCTCATTGACTATGGTTTTGGCTTCAATTTTCTTTCAATTTACACAGAGTACAATTTAATTGAAACATATTATTGTCTTCTTCAGCCTGAGGTTTAAGACATGAAGTAAAATCTCAGTAAACAGAATTCTTAGCTGTCACTAAGAATGTAATTCTGTGTAACTGGATTTCTGATCAAATTCAGGTTAAGGTAAGATTAAATTTTAACTTTAAAAATCTTTCTAAAATATGTTTGTCTATTTTTCTATCATAGTATACTGAACTGAATTCAATCCTTTTTTTCTGCAATTCATTGTTTTTCACTGTACCTCAGGGTCATCACCTCGAACATGAATTATAATTTTTCAAAGCTAGATGAAAAAGATCAGGCTGTAAAAGCTATGACTCCAGAAGATACTTGTGAAGCTGCTTTATGAACAAACTCCTGAATCAGCTTGTTTTCCCTGATTATTGGCTTCCCCCTCATAAAAAATATAGAAAACTTTTTCTTTTCATCTTACTATATGAGGATTCCTATTGGTTTGAGTTCACTTAATCAAGGATTTTAACAAAATAGAAGAGTATCCAAAAAATGGATATATTATGGTTAAAAACAGCGACTACTTAGATGTGGCTAGTTGCATTGTTTCCTAGGAAAATAGAAAGATAGGGGACTAGAGTTTTTCCAATAACTTCTTATTGCCAATTCCACCTGATTATGGATTTATAAACGATTTGATACTCCAAAGGAGCCATCTTAATCACATTTTGATAACCAATCTAGGTACAATGAATTGTCTCCCATTTTTACTTTTGTTTGTTGGTTGATATGGGAATATGTGTGTAAACTGAATATGTCAATGACCTCACTCAGCTGTCTAATTCCATGTGCCTAATGGCTGAAGCTGCCCTGAGTGGAGTTCACCAATGCTTTAAACACAAAACATAATATGACTAGGCCATCACTGCACTAATAGAAGTTTTTATCCCAGGGGTAATTCAGACCACACGTGTAGTACAGTAAAAGTGCCATCTGGAAGTAATTCACTGTTATTGCTTCTTATCAGGACTGCTGAGAACTTTTTTTTATCAAGTATAAATGAATCGTAGAACAGACTGATGTATGCTCATCAAACTATAAAAACTTGTTAGGTGATCATCTTACCATGCAAAATAGAAGGCTAAGAGAGGTAAGCTAGATCACGTGAGTTCATGGTATGAATGTGACACGTAAAGGGAGAAATCGGCTGAAATCTGGCTGCCTTATACCAGGAAATTACATATTCTTCTTAAAGTAAAATAAACACTTGACAAAGCTGTTAATCATCCCTAGTGGAAAGGATTTACAGATTCAATATTAAGATGATGAGCTTCCCACTGGTCTTAGAAGCACTGCAGTCAAATGAATCCATTCTCCTCTGAAATCATTTAGATAAAAATTATATTCACATTGAAGAATATGAATGGCTTGAATGCTAAAATGTCACTTTAAAAATGCATTGTCCCTTCTGTGGTCTCCTATTAGATATCAGCTAATATTTGGTTAAGAAACAAAGACATCCAAAACCAAACCACTTCCTTGAATGGAAAAATGACTGACCCATATTTTCTGAGAAAAGAGAATGGGATCAGGAATGACAACAGAGGCAAATATATACATATCTCAAATTCACCCCATATCTATGCATGTCATTCAGCCATAAAAGAAGACACATTTTCATCTTAAGATTACTTAGATTACTTCATAAAACCTCTCTCTTACATTTTAGGGTAAATTGCAATAATCTTTCACTGATAACATATTTGAGAATTTACATGTAGTGATATTGTAGCTGGTAACTCCTATAAAAACAAACAATCTTTACAAGTTATCATTCACAAGGAGATTATAGAATTTAGTGATTAAGGATGTGTGCAGTGCAGTATAAATGCATTTGTTTCCTAGGAAACAAACTAGTACTGTGGCACCAAAGAAATTTGTAAGCATTAAAATATTCTGTAATCAGGCCCCAGGAGAGCATATTAAATTTTTTAAAAGGAATAAATATTTGACGTCTTAGCCATTTTCTAAATATACTTATAGATGAGGCTTCCTGTCAAGGGGCCGTGTTTCCAGGGTAAGAAAAAATGATGTAATAAGTGAGCCAAGAACATCCTTCGACATGGCTAATCCAGGTGGCAGGATCAATGCAGGTATCAGCTGGAAAGATTAAAGTTATTCAAAACAGTGAGGTGGAAATGACAACTATGGTAAGACAAACGTAGACTAATTTTAGAATAAAAATTCAGAGGCAGAAATGAAAGGACACAGATTCAAAACACAACTCTCTTTAAATCAAGAGGGAGCAATAAAAGAAAAAATTAACCTACTCTCAGGAGGCACCATTACAGGTGGCCAGACTAAGAAAGTAGTCATCTAAATGATGCTATCTGCTGGGTAATTAAATCCCAAAATATGTCATTTGTATGCCTATTATGGTGCCAGAAATCTTCACCACTGAGCTATATTTTTGAGAGGTCTTCTGGATCTTTATGACTATGAATGAGGCTAAATATTTTCATAGGGAATTATATTATATTGGAATAGATAAGATAGAAGGTTTAGATCTGGCCTCAATTTTCTCATCTGTAAAATAGAGATTACCATATCTGCCTCACAGGGTTGTCAAAGGAAATGTTATTTAAAAATCCAACATATGGGATAAAGTAATTGTCTTGTACATGGTAAGCATGCAATCCATGGTAGTAGTTACTATCTTCATTATGGAAAAAAATGGTCACATATTATTAGGAATTACATATGAGGGCTATACAGAAAGTATCCAGCCATGTAAATGTTCTTGTTATATTAACAATGGCTGGATACTTTCCAGAAATTCCTTGCATGTTCAAGCAACTACTATGCATTTTTTCATTGTTCTAGTGAGCTTTTGAAAAGATAGAGGGAAAAATACAAACAAATACATAAATAGTATATAATACATCAGATGGTGTTTTTTTTCTTTGAAGGAAAAGCTGAAAAAGGCAACAGGAGAGATAGAGGATTCCATTTTAGATGTGATGAACAGAGAAAGACTCTCTGTGCAGAGGGTACTTGAGAAGAGACCTAAAAGAAGTGAAGGGGTGAACATTCCAAGGGCTGTCGGGAGAGTGTTACAGATAGGAAAAGCCAGTGCGAAGTAATTGGGGGCGGAGTATGCTCGCTTGAGGGAGAAGCAAGACCAGTGTATGGTTAAAAAGAAGAATGGCGATAAAATTGGAAGGAAACAAAGTTAGGAGGTACTTAGATGCCAGAAAATATTAGGGCTTAGGTCCTAACATCCACGGTCAGGACTTTGGATGTTAGTCCATGTGTAATGACAGTCTATGTGTAGAAGATTTTGTTCAGATGATATGAACTGATTTGTCTTTGCTCCATGGGGTATAGAACAGGTATATTTAATTGGAGGATGGAGTTATAAGGTCAAGGAAAGGCCTTTAGCATGGTAGATGCAGATTGGGCAGAAAATGGAATAAGTGGTTGGTATGGGAAGCTATGTGTCTTTTGCTGCTTGAAGATACTGGACACCTTTGAGTAACAGGCATTAGAAGGGAGTAGAAGGGTTTAATTCCTGAATGTTACATTTCATGGACACTATCTGTGCCTTCAGGACACAACCTTCAGATATGATCATACCACTCTAGACAAGAGTGGATCTACAGATCTATTTCACATAGAATTGGCACCATTTGCCGGAAATGCCATTTACCATTTTCTCCAATAATCTTGTGTGGCCACAAACAGTGGTAGTCACACATGCTCCTCATTAAAGAAACAGAAATATTCAGAGGTCAACTTTTGTCGTTATTGTCTCTACAACATACAGATGGAGAACAGCATGGTGTATTTGGGGAAGCAAAATATTTAAAATATGAGGCTAGAGGAGAAATTGGGGTTTATTTTCATTTGGGAAAGTGTGAGATATTCTGTTTTACAGTATTGCACTGTTTAGAAGGTCTCTCAGTCATGAGGGAAATTTATTGAAATTGATCTAAGCAAATATTTTCCATTGGCGAAGGTCTATGAATATGAGGACCCAAGTACTTGCTTACTTAACAAGCAAGGTATGAAAATATGTCATCACAGCTAAACAGGAGACTGTATACATATGGAAGCACATTGAGTAAGAAAGTATAAAAACGAGATTTAAAAGTAGATGGTAGATATAAAACACATATATGTATATGAAAAATCAAAGAAAATAAAACATGGCCATTTCACCATAAAATGACACACCAATACCTACCTTAGGCAGATTAGAACTATGTCATGCAGAGAAATTGTGAATAACTTTTGAAAACTCAAATTTATATTCTGGTTATCTCATCTACATAAAATGCCTACACTTTCCAAAGCATCATTATTGGATCTTTGGCTATCAACTTGGCATCATATTTTGTTTCTGGCAGTCTGTTCAGGAGAGGACAAGGAATGGGATTAAAGCTGGTAGCACGTCAAGCTCTAGCAACTTCGGCAGGACTGCATGGTGAGGTCTGCACAGCACCTGCTTACTTTGATTCTTGGGTCCCTGACCAGTGAGTTTGATCAAATATGTACATGATGGCCAAAGCCCTACAGAATAATAAAAGGAAAAATCATAGTTACAGAAAGTAAAAATTCCAACATGAGTTAAAATTGCACTGTCTGAAACAGTAGCCACTAGACACAGGTGACTATTGCAATGCTTGAAATATGGCTGAATTGAGATATTCTGCAAGTGAGATGTTCTGATAAAATCTCTTCTAAATCACACCTGATTTAGAAGACTGCATCCAAAAAAATGTAAAATATTTCGTTAATAATTTTATATTGATTACAAATGAAATGATAACATGGATATTTTTGTTTAAATAAAATATAATTTTAAAATTAAACAAATGAAACGATAATATGGATATTTTCGTTTAAATAAAATATGATTTTAAAATTAAATTCAACTCTTTCTGTTTAGTTTTTTAATATGGCTACTAGAAAATTCAAAATTACTTATTAGCTAGTACTTGTGGCTTACATCATAATCCTATTAGAAAATGTATTAGAACTTTATTGGTCTGGGCTTTAGTTTGGCCAATGCAATATTTATTGGGGGAAAAATGTGTTGGCTAGAATGAGAGATGTATTATTTTGGTGTCAATCTGAGTCCAAATCTAAACTAGATATAGATGGTCCTTGAATTATGATGGTTTGACTTAAGAGTTTTTGACTTTACGAAATTGCATTCAGTAGAATCTGTACTATTAGTACTCATACAACCTTCTGGTTGTTCACTTTTAGCAAAGTATTCAATAAATTACATGAGATATTCAAAATATTTTATTATAATATAAACTAGGCTTTCTGTTAGATGATTTTGCCCAACTGTAAGCTAATGTAAGTGTTCTGAGCACATTTAAGGTAGGCTAGGCTAAGCTATTATGTTTCATAGGTTAGGTGTATTAAATGTATATTTGACTTACAATATTTTCAACTAATGATGGGTTTATCAGGAAGTAACCCCATCTTAAGTTGAGGAACATCTGTAATTTAATAATTATGTGATTGTGGACTCTTTATTTAACTTCTCTGAGTTTCCAGGACTATTAATCTGTAAATAAAGAGTAATAATGCTAGAGGCTTAAGGTTATAAGAAATGTACTTAACACAGTCACTGGTCCATAATAAGAGCTAGGCAAATTTATTTTTTTCTGCTAGGACTAGAAAAGAGAAAACCGAACTTGGCCCACCCTTTCTCTAATAACTAGCTTTATGTTGACAGACACATCTATTAGTTTCTCTCAGCTTTAGTTAATTCAGATGTAAAATGGAGATAATAATATTATACCTGTTTTGAACATAGGTGTCTTTGCAAATTAAGTTCCTGGGTTATTTTCACTTCAAATATTAATGATTATATTTCAGATGACTCAAAATATTAAAGATAGAAAAAATATTTCCCAGGAATCCTGGGGTTTTCCTCAGGTTTTAGAATTTTAAAAGTGTAAGTAAAATCTAACAAAAATTGTCTACTCCATAAGAATGATATATTTGACATTATTAAAATGGTGACTATTATATTTTATCTTCAAATTTTTTTACTAAAATTAAAATATCTACTCTTTAATTTTAAAATCTTTTATAATGCGGCAAGTTTTCTCTACATTTGAGAAAAATGTTGTCTCCCATAAAGCCATACATTAATCTCTTTGAGAAGCTGCTTTTGTCCTTTTTAAAAGAAATTTTCTTCAATAAATATATTTCATGCTTTTATAGCTACTTTGTCTCCAATATGGAGGGCAAAATTTGCCTAATATCAAGGGAACTTACTTAGTCAACAGGCACCTTGTGCTAACAATTCAAAGGTTAACTCTGCCCTTTATTTTTTACTAGGGTGATAAATGTTTCTCTCCAAAATATGTATAGATTGTTGTTTCTTCTTTCCTTTGTAAATCATTGTTGCCTAAATACGGGAAGGAAGAAGTTTAGGCATCTGACTTGTGATCCATTTTATCCCCAATTATGGGGAGGGTACTCCTAGGAGAAAAGAAAAAAAAGGCAAGAGACCTGGGCCCCTGGGCAAATAGACTAACAGCACCTTCTAGGAAGAGAATTCTTACCTGTGGAAAGCTTTGAGCAGGATGTCCCTGGTTGAGGATTGTTCATGGCAAAAACAACAACAATAAACCTACAATCAATGTACTTATAGTTCCCTGGATATTGTCTTATAAGCTGTGTAGTATTAAGATATACAATGAAAATAAGATAGAGATGTTTCATAACTTAAATACTTCCTGCTGTGTGAGGTAATCTGCACATATTACAGAGACTTCATATATTACTTGTGTTATATGTTATATATACAGAGACCTCATATATTATTCTGAGACAGAGAGTACATTCCAATATCGAAAGAAAGACCCTTGAGTAGCCACACAGGTTGTCTCAGATCTCTCCTTACTTTCTTGTGCTACTTAAATCATTGAATTCTAAAATCATTAGTAACATTTGATAGTAGTTAAAATTCAAGTTGATTTAAGAATCCACTCCTTTGCTTTAGCTCAGAATACATAATGAAGAAGCTTATACTTCCATTATGACTATCTTTTTTATAGAGTTAAAAAAATAAAAGTGATCCTTCTCATAAACTGAGTCAGATCAGCATTGGATATTAATGATGCCTGATTTCTATTTGTCTATCAAGGAGGGCACTATCTCTGTTCCTTAGAAGAGCCAAGCGTTCAAAAAACACAACTCCACAACTCTAAACTGAGCCTGTTTTCATGATTGTATAAATTAATTTCTGTGCTTCTTTAAATAGTCTTCTGTGAAACATCATTTCCACAATGTATAAGTACTCCTCACTTCCTGCCCTCATCCAATGCATGTTGTATGTAGACGCCCTTAGTATGGAAATATTAGAAAGTGAATTATGCCATCCAATAATTTTTCAGATTCCCAATATAAAAGAATTTTTAAACTAGAATTTAAGATAAAACCAATTACAAAGGTAACATGAAAAAACAGCCCGCACCTAGGGAACATTCTGGTCAGGAGAACAATGATTACCTCTCCTACTTCTCTTTCACCTACAGAGACTGGGAAAGTAATGAGGTCTGGATGGTTAAAACATCTGTCTGTTCTTGAATGGCTATGAGTACATACCTGGATATATGCACCTTACCTTTTGGGAGCATATTAATAGCTTTCATAAATATTTATAAGATCTATAATCTAATGTGTGTAAAAAGCTGCACTGTTCAGATGATAAGCAAAGAAGTAGTTGGGGGTAGCGCAGAAGGAGGAGAGGACAGGACTCATCAACATGAAACATGACTAATACCTAAGAGGAATAGAGAAGCAATGAGCATGTTCGTTCTTTCTTTGTTTCCTCTTTTCCTTCCTTCCTTTCTCCTTTCCTTCCTTCCTTCCTTCTTTCCTTCTTTCCTTCCTTCCTTTCTTCTTTCCTTCCTTCCTTAACTAACAAAATGTAAAATCAGGCTCTGGGATCTAATGAATTATCATCACATTTATGACATTTTTTTATCATGACCGAGACCATTGCTATCAAATGTTTTGTTTAAATCTGTACAGTCTTTGCATCTCTTCTCAAATAACACATTTTAGATAACCACTAAGTGCTCTCCTATTAATTTTCAAGAGATTCACTTTGCTTATAAACCCTAGATATAGTTCCATCTCTCCCACTTCCTGCTTATTGTTCCCCTTAACTTGAAATATTTTCTTCTATTCCTTATCCAAATCCTACTCTATCTTCAAAGCTTAACTCTTATGACATCACCACAAATTTTTCTCTGACCACTTAGCAAATACACACACACACACACACACACACACACAAAGTGGGGTTTATTGGGAATGAAATCTTACGATCTGTTATGCGAACTCAATTTAGTTTGTTATACGTAACACATGCAAAACTGTAAGAGTCATGAGTACAGATATTTTTACTATCTTCTTCAACTCTATGTTCCCAGTACCCAAAATAATCCTAGCATGTAGAAAAGGCTTAATAAATATTTGTTGAGGAAATGAATGACTAAAGTTCATAAGAGGATACAGAGATGATTTCCATATTTGCCTGCCTATCTAGTATGGCACATTGGAGAAATGGTTGATGGTGACCTTTAATTCGCATGGCTGTAAAGGAATGTGACTATTTTCTCAATCCTTTTCTTGTAGTTCCATTTTATTCTTTTTCTATCCAGTGATGCCATGCTATGATATCAGCTCTTTGCTTTGGAGTCTCTCATTAGTAGACTTAGGTTTTATTTATGCAATTACTTCAAATGTACTTTATTATTGCCTTTCAGGAAAAGCTTTGCTTCCAGATACTATGACATCTAAATCGATCATGTAATGCTATAGTTCTAATTTTTCAAAGTAAAAATTCTCTGCAGCAGTATTTGCATTATCATTAGATTCAGAATTCTTTTGCACTCTTTAGAAACAAGAACCACTTTAGAAACAAGAACCACTTCCTTCTTGGAGTGAGCCTCGAAAATAGATCTTCCATTAAACAGCACCATGATGCTTCTGGTTCAACTCCATCAAATATGGCTCTGACTGAATAACTCTGGGTATTACATAAGCCCTGACACATGTACCTGTCATGCCACGCATTATATATGAACATACTACATCATATATGAACATAGAAAGTACAAAAGATGTGCTGATGGACTGGTTGGTTTTAAATATTAAAATGTAAATCTGATCCTTTGCTTCAAACACTCCATGACTTGTGCCCCCCAACAAAAACCTCATTACCATGCCCTTCATGTCCCTATGTGGCCCCACAGGGCCTGTTTCTTGCTCACCTGTCTAAGCTAATCTCCTTACAGGTGTTCCCCCTTGCTGAGTCTGCAACAGTCATATTGGCCCTCTCCATATGGAACTTTGAAAATGCCTGGCCATTTCCACCTCAGGGTCTCAGCCTTACATTTTTTTATTCATCTGCCTGAAATACTCTTTGCAAGCCTGGCTTTTTCTCTTCATTTACACCAAATATTCCTCTTTGAAGAATCTGCATCAACCTATGTAGCATTTCTTCTGTACTTACTTTCAATACTGTTTGTGTTTTTCTTACTTTATATCAATTATCTCTGATATTATCTTTGCTAATTTGTTTGCTTTTAAATTATCTGTATTCCCTCACTAAAATAGAAGCACCATCCAGTCAGGCACCTTAACTTATACAATCATATTAATTTCAGCTCCAAGACTGAATTGAGTGATATTGATGCACTAATCACTAAGCTATCGTCTCTCAGCTCTAAATCCCCCTTCTAAATTCTGCTTTGTGATCCTGAGAGCTAGCAAATCAGATTTCCACTTTGCCAGCTAGTTCTGTGTTAAGTGCTGCCAACAGGGAGAGTAAAAAGTTGGAGGTGGTGATGGCATTAACTTTCAGGTCGACCCTGATCGGTTCCCTTTCTGCCTTCTGTTCCTGTGGCAGGACCCCAGCAATACTTCTTCACCCCCCGCCAGCAGGCCCTTCCAATATCAGCAGCTGAATCTAGTTTGTAGTTCTGCTGGCATTTTTAAAACCAGCCTTACTGCACCCCCTCAGAGGTACACACAGCTGGATGGTGACCCTCTTGAGTTCTAGTTTCCAGGACCACAGGGACCATCCTCCCAGTCAGAGACTCAAATTCCAGGCAGCTAACCAATCCTCCTTAGAGGTCTGAAGCCAGTTCTAAGAAGTCCCTATGACAAGCTCCTAAATTTGAAAAAGTCCAACCTTTTTTCTTTGTTCCTTATTCCTCTAGGCTTACAGGTGTAGCTGCTTCCTGCAGTTGTTGCCACTGTCCTATCTTCATGTTCTCTGTTTGGATTTTTCAATTAACTGTTTAACAACTTAAGAGCTAGTTAACATTTCTTGATACAAAAACATCTCCATTAAAGTAATGTATGTGATTTCTGCCTCTCAACTGGACCCTGACTGATTATATATCTCTATATAGAGATATATACATTTCCATGGATATTTACAAGTATTCCCTAGTTAGATTGTTTAACATCTAGTCCATCATTTCCTAGAATGTTTTATTATTTTTCAGGCTCCTTCAGCTTAGATTTGTTGACGATATTCTATCGTAAATTAGCTTTTTTGTAGGTGGAGGATGATACTAGTATTTAGTTTTTCAAATTCTGTGTTGCCCTTAGAATTCCCAAATGTAACTACTGATTTAAGATCTATAAAGAGAGCAATGCTTATGTTTCATACAGGGTTTTGCCCTGGAAAAGTCACTGTTCCAGTACCAATAGGCTGGAGGTAGTTGAGTAATTTACCCAGTGAGCTGAGAAGGCTTGTATAATTTTGACGTTTGAAAAGGTGATTTTGAAGTATGTGATTCTGGGATTTTATATTTTTTCCTTGTGGTTGGGTAGCTTAATATCTGAATATTAAATTCCTGTTCCCAGAAAATATAGCCAGACACAAAAAACACATACTTGCAAGGAGATAGTATATAGACTGCTGTATTCTAAAGAGATTTTCTAGTAGTTATATCTCAATTTCATTTTAACAGAAAACTCTCTAGAGAAAGAATTCATAGTAAATTTAAAGATAGAAAGGGGCTCTTTGGTCTCAGAGGGTATGGAATAAGAACAGCACAGGGGAATACGTGAAGTCAAAATGGAAAGTAGTGAATAGTGATAGAACAGAAAGCGTCATTTTGAGCCAAATAAATCTGAAAAAAAGGAGAAAGAAAATGATGAGAATGAGCTGCTGGTTTTTTTCCAAACTTATTTAACACAAAAAAGGGAAAATTATGGTGAAAGTGCAACTCATACATGTACATTTTAGTATTTTTGTTGTTCAATTTGCTTTCTTTCTGCTAAATGAGAATAATTCTCTAAGTCTGTAAAGTACTTTCTTGTGCCTTTGGCTATTTTTCTAATTCAGAGTTATTTTAAGTGAGTGTAATGAGGTTTGGGGACAGTTATTTAAGGTAAAAGTTCAACCCAACTCTCTCTAGGGAAAACATTTTAGATAGGTCACTTGGTAATTGGGGGGAAAATATCTCTTTTCTGCTAATATTTTAGATTTGATTCCCTATGCAGGTTTAGCAATTTATTAGCATAAACAAATGCACCAATGTAACTCTCAAAAAAAAAAGCACATTTAACATGCCAAACAACCATGATAACAAAGAAATTTAAAAGTCTTAAGGAAGGCTTTTTGAGGGGTAAAACGTTCATGAAAAAAATTATATTTTCTGTGAGCTTTCAAATATTGCTTTGTTTCTGATTATTATACTTTTTAAAAATATCAAAGAAAAATGAGCGAAATTCAATTTTTTTCAAAATAGAAAATAAGTATATCACCTACTTGGATGCCCAGTGTATGGTTGGAAATCAAATTAATCATTCTCATGAGAATTAAAAAATAACTCATCTGCCATGGATATTTTATTTCTACATGTATAATTTAAGACACTATGGACCTGTTTTTAAGTGCTCTTAATAACATAATATTTAACTTTTCAGAGATAAACTTAATTTATCTTTTTTTAAAAGATGAAAATAACAAAGTTTTTTTTGAGAAAATCCTCAGTGTTCAAATTCCATAGTGTAATGTATCTACCCTATAGTATAATTATTTCACCAGAGGTTTTAAGCCAGCAATCTAAGTTGTATTGTATGTAGAGAAGAAATAGCAATATAACTATTGGGGGAAAAGTAGAAGTTGAGAAATTTCCCTCTGGGCAAAATGTAAGTGGGGAAACTGCATGATTTATTGCCATGTATGTGGTATTAGCATGTATGTGGGTATAACAAATTAAACTTATGTTTCTGCTAATAAGTAAACCAGCAAATGACAGTATCCAGAGAACAAAGCTCTAAGAAAATCTACCTGATAGTTTTGTGGTTTCTAAATTAGCTTTTTAAATTTTAATGACGGTGTCATGAAAGGAGCATCATATTTCATAGCTTTGGAAATACAATGCAACTTTAGAAATACCACAAGCTTTCTAAGAAATTCTTTGCTCTCTGTAAATAAGTATTTCAAAAGTATTGTTAGGAAAGCATTTTTGAGATTTCTACTTCTTGGCGGAGTATATATTGCTGTGTTTCCCCAAAGGGGTCATCTATTCCAAAACACATTTAAATAGAAATTATTGGATTCAAATTAAAATTTGTTTGATGTTTTTGTTGTGAAATACTCCCAATCTACTTAAAATTTATTTTTCCTTTCGGTTTAAAATATCACGTCTTTGGGAAAAAAATGTTTTCTACCTTTTAAATCAAAAGCTTGGATTGCATTACAGGAAAAACAAATCTTGTAACAGAGGAAAAGTAAGGTTGAATAGCAAATAAATTAGATTCAGACTTGAGATAACAGAAATAGCTGTAATCAGAAGATATGTTTTATTATTACAGATGGAGATAATGGTGAGACAAGTGTGGGAGAATGCCTAAGGCTTATTTTAAGACAAATGTAACAATATATTACCTACATGGCTTATTTTCACATATATATTTTTTAAAAATGCCTTTTCTGGAAATTATTTTTGAATAATGAAAGCAAATTTATCACCACAGAAGATTAAAAGTGACAAGCATTTATTGCGGGTTTTCATTATGCAATATCTACAAGGGCGTATGTTATGTCCAGATGGATAACCAAATCCAATACTGTATAATTCCTGTCTTCTAGGAGCTTACAATCTCTTTTGAAAGAATATGTCATAAGCTTAAGAAAAAATTGAGATATATTTAGTATCAAATGTAACAGATTTTTAAATTCAAGAAGGAAAAATATTAAAAGAAATGACCAGCACAATTTGCTCGTCAGACTCTGAGGAATAGGTCTGTGAAGTATTTCAGATAGAAAGAATACTGTGTTTTCATAGAAAATGGTTTGAAAAAGTTACAGAGTGAAGGAAAAAAGAAAAGAAAGGCCATTGGACATTTTTTGATTCTGAGTCAGGGTGTTTAAATTTGAAAAATAAAAAGATCTGAACTCATGGCCCAATTTAGAAAAGTTTCTTAACTTTTATAGACTGTGTTTTCCTCATATATTTGAAAGTTAGATTAGACAATTTTTAATACATTTCCCAGTGCTGGGATTTCAATGGCTCTAAGTGTTATATAGGTAACTATTGTAAGTAATCACATGGACAGCCAGTATAAGAATTTACTAATTGTTGACATCCAAATGCAATTGCTATATTCCTTAGGAGTAGGACATTTTAAAGAAGTCTATAACAAATTCATGAACTCTTCTAATGTTATTATCAGACTTATAATAGAATAAAGATAAGAAATGAATATATATATATATTCATCGGACTTTGGGTTACCAGATAAAACATAGGATTTTTATTTGCTAAATCTGTCAATAATAATTGGACTAGATTTTTCATTATTTACTTCACTGAAGTACATGAAGGGACTGCTTGAAAGCCTACCAAGCCTTTTGAAATTATGTTCATAACTCTTAATTTTACCTTTAAAAGAAGTTTCTAAAGTGAGAGATGTTATATTCTCCCACTAAATAATTTGAATGAAGTTATTGACAGCAAGACCATAGTGAAGAATTTCTGCTGGAAAATGTATACAGCAGATGGTAAGGTCTATGCATCTATCACAATGATATTAGTTTTACGGCTCTTTCAATTAGTGCTGATGAGAAGAGCCAACATCCAGAACCATAGGGCTTTATGTGATTTCCCATGCATGCTTATGTATGCGTGTGAGTCTCTACATAATGATGGAGTCCTCAATGTTATTACTACAGAATGTGCTTTTGACTTACCAGCTACTTATCACCTGGACCTGAAACTCATCGTGCAACCTGCAAGGAACACTTATTTTGTTTCTTTAAGTAGTGTCTCATTTTGGTGCCAGAACCTTATCTTTCCTTTGGGAATATATCATAGCCTCTTTAATTATTTAAAATATCTCTGATTATCATACACAAAAATTGATTTTTTAATTGCTGTACAGCTCTATGAATTTTAAGGGGTGTATAGATTTATGTGACTACCAACACAATCAGGAGACAGAGCAGTTCAGTCAGTCCCCAAAACTCCCTCACTCTTACTTTTACAGTCTCATTATAACCCTGGTAACCACTGATCTGTTCTCTCTCTATCACTATAGTTTTGTCTTTTCATAATGGAATCATATAGTATTAATGTGGAACCTTTTGAAACTAGCTTTTTTCACTCAGCATACTACCTTTAAGAGCCATCCTAGTTATTGTGTCAGCAGTATGTTCCTTTTTATTGCACGGCTATACCACAGTTTTTTATCCATTCACCAGTTGAAAGACATTTGTTTCTTTCCCAATTTTTGGTGGTTATGAACAGTATATGTATATGTTATATATATATCATATATGTAATACATAAATCTGTGCACAGGTTTTTGTGGGTATCTAACTTTTTATTTCTTTAGGTTAAGTACCCAAAAGTGGAATTGGTGGGTCATATGATAAGTAAATGTTTAATTGTCAAGCTGTTACCCAGAATATTATAGCATTTTGCTTCCCACTAGCAATGCATGAGTTCCAGTTGCTCTGCCTCACTGCTAGCACTTGGTATTATCAATAGTTTCTTTAGTTAGTCATTTTAATAGGTGTGTTATTGTATCTCATTGTGATTTAATAATTTGCATTTTCCTAATGGCTCATGATAGTGAATATCTTTTCATGTGTTTATTTGTCATTTTCATATCCTCTTTGCTAAAATGCCTTTTCAACTACATTTCTCAGTTTTTAATTGGGTTGTTTCCTTTCCTTTTGTTGAGTTTTAATTTTAAAGATAAAAGTCCTTTGGAAGATATGTGATTTGTAAATATTTTCTCTTAGTCTGTTGATTATCTTTTTATCCAATTAACAATGTCTTTCACAGGGAAAAAGTTTTAATTTTGATAAAGATATTTATCCGTATCTTCTTTGGTGGATCATGCTTTTGGAATTATCTCTAGGAACTCTTGGAGAGAGGAGTTGTTCTACCCAAATTCTATGTTGAAGTCCCAACCCCCAGTACCACAGAATATGATATTATTTGGAAATAGGTCCATTGCAGATGTAGTTAGTTAAGATGAGGTCATACTGGAGTATGGCAGGCCCCTACTCCAATATAACTAGTGTCCTTATAAAGAGGGGAAATTTGGACACAGACACACACACATGGAAGACGTCATATGGAGATGAGGGCAGAGATTGGGGTGATATGGCAGAAGCCAGGAATGCCAAAGATTGTCATCAAGCCCCTAGAAACTAAGAAAGTGGGATAAAAGTATCTCTCCCTCACAACCAAAGCAACCCTGCCAACATCTTAATGTCAGATTTCTAGCCTCTTAGAACTGTGAGACAATAAATTTCTGTTATTTGAACCACTCAGTTTGTAGTTCTTTGTTATGGCAACCCTAGGAAACTGATACTGAAATGTTGATGTCTCTAACCATGATTGTAGATTTTTATATTTCCTCTTTCAGTTCTAAAATTTACCTCATGTGTTTTGCAGGTCTGTTGTTACATATCCACTCATTTAGAATTATGTCTTCTTAGTGAATTAATCCTTGTATCATTATATAATATCCCTCTTTATTCCTGATAAATTTACTTTGAAATCTACTTTTTTGGGGGATGTTAATATAACAAATCCAACTTTATTTCTCTTTCTTTCTTTCTTCCTCCTTCTCTCCTTCCTTCCTTCCTTTCCATTTTCTTTCTCTCTTTCTTTCTTCGTTTCAACTTTTCATGGAATATGTGGTTTTGGTTTCTGGCTTCTTTTACTTAGCATAATGTTTTCAGAATTCATTCATGTTGTAGCATGAATCAGTATTTCCATCATTTTTTATGGTTGAATAATATTTCATTATATATTCATATTTCTTCTAGTTAAATTTCTTCTTCATTTCTGAAGTATAGTTAGTTTTGCTAATTCTTTGTTGATAGTCTTTTCTCTTTCATCTCTTCAAATATATTATCTCATGGCCTCTGACCTTCATGGTCTGATGAGAAATCAGTTAATAACCTTGTTGATGATCACTTGTAAGTATTGACTTGCTTATATCTTGTTGATTTCAAAATTCTCTCTTTGTCTTTGTCTTTGAACAGTTTGATTTTAATGTGTCTTCACTTCTTGCTTGCACAAAGCTTCAAGTTTAACCCAAGTTGAGGGCTTAGGGCCTTCTAAGGTCTTTACCATGTATGCATACAGATCTGGGCTTGTGCTCCTCTGTTTGCATGTGGTCTTCCAGATTCCCAGGGTATGTTGGATCCTCAAAAGCCCTCTAATCACCTCATTCTCTAATTTTGCCCTTAAAGCTTTTTGATTAGCCTATTGTTTGCCCCAGGTGTTATCTACTTCTTCAGGCAGCTGTGCATTTCATCAATTGTATCTAATGGTTTTCAACAAATGCCGCTGGAAACAAGGCTCTTCAAACTGGGAGATTTCTGAGTTAGGTCAAACAAAAATAGCCTTGCATGTGTGGACTTCCAGGATACCACCAGAGAGGTAAAGTAATGACATTCTTTGGGAATGAAGCTTTGAAAGAATTCCAGTCCTGTTCTGTTCCCTTCAGTAGTTGCCAGGCTTCTGGTTTTCACTGTGATTGTAGTTGTTGGTTTTCAAGATAACCACCAGGCTGGAGAGAGATGGATAGGAGTAGGGTGAGTTTAAACACCACAAAGTTTGCTGTTCATACTGTTTTAGCTTTTTTTCCTTGAAGAAAAACTCCCTGGATTGCTGCAAATTTTTTATTAATTTCCAGCATTCTGAAAAGTTAAGAATTATGGTTTGTGACAATTTTCTCATTGCTTTTATGGAGAAGAAGATTTTTAGTGATCTTATTCTGCCATTTTCACTGATGTCATCTCCAGCTTCTTTTAATTAGTGTTTGTGTGGTATAAATTTATCCATCCTTTAATGTTTTCCTAATGTATATCATTATAATTATATTTGAATTAAGTTTTATATAGATAGCATGTAATTAACCCATGTCTTTTAATCCATTCTGATAATCTATGTCTTTTAATTGGTTTGCTTAGACCATGTACATTTATTATTTTTAATATGTTTAAAATTAGGTCTCCCATTTTATTATTTGTTTTCTATATGTTCTCTCTATATTTTGTACCTCTTTGTTCACTTTCTTGTGTTCTATCATATTATTTGAACATTACATAGTATTTCTGTTTATTTTATCCATTTTTTTTACTACCTTTCTTTGTATATTTGCACCGCTATGAGTGTATGTTAAGTTCTTCATTCACCTCAAGTTGAATATAGGAAATTTACCACAATATAGGTTTTTTTTTCCTTCCTTCCTTCATATTATACTTATGTATGTATTATTTATGTATGTATATTTATATTTATTTATATACAATACCTCTACTTATATTGAAAAGTTCACCAGAAAATCTTATATTTTCTTTTACTCTCAATAATCAATTTTTAAATTAAGAAAATAATAGTGTATTATATTATCTGGAATTTTACCATTTGTGTGGCTTTTCTTTTCTACTTAATATTCCAGCTTTGTTTCTTTCTGTAATAATTTTTCTTCCGTATCAAGAAAGTCCTTTACCAATATTTTAAGAGCAGACTTGCTGGAAACAAATTCTCTTAGTTTTCCTTTATCAGAGAGTGTTCTTATTTTACCTTAATTCATGAATGATATATTTGCTGACGATGGAATTCTGAATTAATACTTTTTGTTGTTGTTTTTGTTGTTTTTGCTGTTTGCCTCTTTTCAGCAATTTAAAAACACTGTTCTACTTCTTTTTGGACTTTATAATAATTTCTAATGAGAAACCCACAATTATTTGTACTGTTGTTCCCCTATAAATAATGTGTAATTTTTCTTTGGCTGCTTTCGATATTTTTTTATCTTTAGTTTTTAGCAGAGTTGGTATGATGTGTCCTGGCATATGTTTCTTTGTCTTTGTCCTGTTCAGGGTTTGATCAGTTTCTAATGTCTGTATGTTTAGGTCTTTGGACAAATTTTGGAATATTTCAACCATTATTTCTTTAAAAATTTTTTTAGCATCACATTGTTTTTTTTACCTCTCCTCTGGGACTCTGATGACATGAGTATTATACCTTTTCAGGCTTTTTAAATCTTTTCCAACTATTTTTCTCTAAATTGTTCAGGCTAGATAATTTCTATTTGTCTATCATCAAGTTCAGACTTTCATTTGTAATCCATTCTCCTATTTGCATCTTCTATTTATTTATATGTGTATTTATTTATGCTGAGATTTGCTATTTTTCCATTGACTTCAATATATTTACAATTATTTGTTAAAGTATCTTTTGATAGAAGCTCCTTTAAAACTTTTGCAGGATAATTCTATAATTTGTTTCATCTCATCCGTAGCATCTGTTGATTGTTTTTTTCCATATGAGTTGAGATTGTCCTGGTTCTCCACATGCTAAGTGATTTTGGATTGTACCCTGGATATTTAAAATATTATATTACAAGTCTCTGAGCTTTGTTTAAATGCTGTGCAGAATATTGATTTTTTAAAGGAAATTGGCATGGTTACTTTAAGGCTAAAAGTTCCAACCTGCCTTCTGTGCACAGTGGGTCCATTGTCAATGTAGTTTTTTAGTCTTTTCAAATCTATCCACCAGTCTGGGACCTGGCCTCTGGTCTAACTGTTAGTTGACTTCTCACACATTTGTTATGCCGACTGGAATCAAATCCATTTGTGCACAGCTTGGAGATGATCCCAGGAATTTATAAACAACTTTGCAGCATTGCTTTTCTGAGCTCCTCTTTCATCATGATCTCCCTGATACCCTCTATGTCTCTGAGACTCCTCTTTTGTCCTCTGACCAGTAATTGGGGAATTTGATTGCCCTTCTATGCTGTGCCCTTTTGTGGCTGTGCCCACATTTGGGCCCAAGAGACAGAACAGAGAGAGGGATAGATTGAAAGTAACAAGGTTTGCCCCACAGTCTTGGAATCACAGCTTCCTTGAACAAAGGGGGTGATTCCTCTCCTGAGTTGTGGCCCTACTGGACCTTCACTACTGTAAATATTGCTGCCATCACTGGACAGCCAGAGGGCTGGCACACAATAGAATAATGAAACTGTTTTAAAAAGGAAGAAAGAAAAAACAAAACAAAATGAATATGGGAAATAACTGCACTGTTCTGAATGTTAGAACTTCCCACTCTTCCTCCTTAAGCCAGAAGTAGAAGGCTTCTTTTGAAGGTCTCTTTGTCTACAGCCTGGTGTCTACTTCTGGCCTTTGGGTTTCATTGAGATCTGATTGGAAAATACCAGAGGAAGAATAACATGATTAACTCACTGCCTTCTCACTGATATTTCTCTCTCTTTCTCTCTCTCTCTCTCTCTTTCTCTCTCTCTCTCTCTCTCTCACACACACACACACACACATACATTCTACCTGGTACTGTTTACTTTTTAGAGTAATCAAATAGCTGTTGCATGCTTTGTGTAGGTTTTATAGTTGCATTCCATTTGATACACAGGTGGAGTGTGCTTACACCATCTCACTTGAAACAAGAACTCCAATAGAGTTTTCTTTAATGCAATTGGATTACTGTATAATCCTTAAATATTTACTGAAGGGCAACAAAGTGGTTTTTATGTACATTGGTTTCTGCCCCAGACTGCCTTAGTTCAAATGCTAACTCTGCCACTTAGTAGCTGTAGAGTATGTACAGATTATTTGAATGCCTTCAGCCTGTCTGCTCATCTTTTTAAAGAGAACAATGATAATAATAGTATCTTCTTTTCAGTGAGTTACTTACTTAATATATGTAAATGCATCTAATTGTAGTTGGCACCCAGGGTGTACCATAAAAACTTTGCTGTTGTTATAGTTTTGAATGTAGGTATAGTTTCTTAGTCACCACCTTCATTGTACAATCTAAAAAATACCCACTATTATATAGTAGAAATATATTGCAGAATATATCTGCAATCACTTTGTTCATTTAAGACTTTGTAAAAATATAGATTATCTCTTTCTAGTATAGGTTGCCACTTTGCCTTTTATCCTATTTCCTTCAGTACGTTGTGTAAGATTGTCCTGTGAAGATACGATGTTAGTGACCTGGTCTCACCACTGTAGCAATTAAATCACATAATCAGAAAGCTAATTTCATAGCACTTTGAGAAGGTTATTAATTGTTGATGTACATATTTCAGAGAAAGTCAAACATTGGGCAAAGGGCATATGCTGATAGTCGTGCATCAGCCAGGTTTCAAAGGGAAACTTAAAACCAAGCTTCCTCAGGAGGAAGATAACAATCAGAGACTGATGCTATAATGTGGAAAAAAGAACAGACCATCTCTTACTCTTCCTTCTCTACTGAGATTAGGTCACGAAAAGTATACTTTAGAGGTTGCAGAGAATTATTAACCAGAATATTTTTCCAATAATATACAAAAAAGATTTAAGCAAAAAATCAAAATGGAACACATTTTTATACTTGCTCCCTAGACAAAATAAGAACGTAACATAATTCTGTTTGAAGAATATTCTTAATGATGTCTAGCCTGGAGGAAAGTTTATAGTGATCTTAGAAAATTTTATGGACTCTGATCAAAAGTCAGCACCAGGTAGGTGTGTGTGCGTGTGTGGGTGGGTGGGTGTGGGTGTATGTATATGTGTGTACATACATATATACATAGATATGTATGAAGAACATTATTAGTTTAATGATTCCTTGTTTGTCTTGAACACTTAGTTAGTGAAATAAAGAGGGTTAAAAATAACTATTTTATTTATTCACTATTTTACAACTAAAGAAATCTAGTGCATAAAAACATTAGTGTGTCAGGCAATAGCTAAGTAAGACATTTCTGATGAAAAGCATCATCATGTGTTCTATACCTGGAATGCCATGTTTCCAGTAACTGCCATGTATAAAACACTATAAAATGGGTTTATGAGTGGCCCATTAAAATGTATAGTGTATTGATAAGTTTTGACACCTGAATATTTTGTTTGAAAATAGAACACAAAAAATCTTTGGATTGAGATGTTAGAAAACTGGACCTAAACAGGCTTAAGCTCAAAGAAAATTTTGGTGCTTGGGGCAAGGCTGGTGTTTTGCATGGCCAGAATCAGAGCTCTATCTTGTCATCAAGACAAGATTTATTTTATTCTTGGCCTTTGTCTGGAAGTCTCAGGCTCCATGTGGAAGCAGTGGGTACAAGGTGGGGGATGGGGCACCACGGAGCACTCCATCCTCAACGGGAAGACTCTTTTATCATTGCTTGGTTTAGGATTGCCAGTGAATTGTGACAGTAACAGACACTTTCTTAGTAGGTGTTAATATTATTTTAAAAGTCTGTATATACAATGAACATGCTATTGCCTAGACCTAGAGTGTAAAACCACTTCCCTCACCATTCCCACGTTGCATGGAAGGAAGATGATGACAGCAATTCCACTGCCTATATTCCTTCAATAAGACTGATACCTGCTTCCCTTTCAGACATCTCAGTAAACTTCTCATTGTGTCTTAATCCCTTTGACTGGGGACCCATGCGCCTCTGTACCTGTGCCTGTGACTAGAGGAATGCTCTTTACCAATTGGCTTAAGCCAAACAGGTTATATACTAGGTCTACTCATAACATAGGAGTTAAGAATAGACAAGGGGTGGCCTCCCAAGAGAAATTGATTGTTGTCTTTTACCTAAAGAAGGGTAGATGGATGCTGGATAATTTAGTAAATTTACCTTAAACTTCTTCATGTATTTTGTCTAAGTGATTTGCTAAAAAGTTGATGGTGTTGATTATTACATGTGGCCTACAGGTAAGAAGTACCTGGAGCTAGTACTCTAGGTCCAGAGAGTTGCAAGGGTGGAATTGTTAATCTCTTACCCTTTAACCTTCTTTCTTACCATGAATATGTTAGAGGACCACATGTTTGAATCACGCTTCTGTTAACAGGAACAGAGACGAAACAACTCAGTCCTCAGAGAACAGGTGCTAGTTACTACATCCATCTATTCTAACTCTGTGACCCACAACATGCATGAAATTTTCAGTGAGGTCCATGTTTGCATGTGTGTTTAGTTAAAGATATGAACTTCTGTCTATTGTTTATTTGTCTTGAAGGTTGAATCAATCAGCAACCACAAAATACAATTAAATGCATCCTTGAGAAGTAATGACATAACCGATTTCAACCTTTTAATATTCATCCTGTCAAGGTATATTTTTCCACATAAGTTTGGGGTTCTGCAGAAAAAAAATAATGAAATTGTACAGTATTCACCGTTTTACTACTTGGTTGTTTCTAGCAAGCCTGATTTGACAGTTACATACAGGCCAAATCTAACTCACTGCTTGTTTTTGTAAATAAGATTCTGTGAATCATAGCCACATCCATTCCTTTGTGTGTTGTCTATTGACACTTTTGCCCTGCAATGGCTTGAAAGTCTAATATCTACAATCTTGCTTTTAATGGAAAAATTTTTCCATCACTTGGGTTATTCCAATGGCTTATATTTATTGAGCACTTACTATTTGCCAGGCACTGAGGTAAATGTACTAAGTGCATAATATGATTTTATTCTTTTAACAAACTTATAAAGCATTACTATAATCATGCTAGAAATAAATAAAAAACAGAAATAAGGAGATAAGTAGTTTAATGTCACATAATCAGCAAGCATAGAGATCCAATTGAAAACCAGATTTTTTAAAAATTTAAAACCAATTCACTTCCTCACATTCTGGAAATTTTCTAATTTCTACTAGGAGCAAAAATAAGACAATTAAATTAGGAGCAATGTACAGAGTTTTTGAATTGGGAGACAGAAACCAAGATGCTAGGTTTTATTTTATCATTAGTTAGCTGTAAGGATAAAAAAAAGACTTTAAATTTCCTGGCATTAGCTTCTCTATGAAATGAGGCAACACTCTGAGGGTGCTAAACTACCTAAAAAAATACATAAATAAAAACTTCCTTTTTCTAAAGAATAAAGTAGACTTAATATAATTTTAATAAAATTTGCTCAAACAAACCTATATGGCAGAAGTGGTTACATGACAAGAAAGAATAATAAATAAAATAGAACTAGTTCTCATATGTGTGTTGATTATTTGGCAACTTGACATTATAAAATCTGGTCTGAATAATTGATTTAGGGGAAACTCTAGAGTCAATATTAAGATTATGTAGTTAAAATGATTTAACAAGGATAATTCATTCTTCCCACTCATACTCCTCCACCCTCACTGGATTCTATATACTATCATAGATATTTGTTTAAATTTTAAAATCATATAATGTGGAAAAAGTAGTTCTTTGTTCACTGAGTCAAATTGCAGTGATTCCTGTGGACACCATTCAGAACAGAAAACTCTCTGGTTTAGCTCCTTAAATTTCTGGGAATTCCATGCAACCGTGGAGTAGCACACTCTTCATATTATCTTCCTGTTTTTTTTTTTTTTTTTTGAGGAGCATCAAAAAGTTTGCTCTCACAACGTTCACAACGTTTCTTCTCAATGCTTCTCATATCCTATAGCTAGTTTCAAAAAATGCTAACTAGAACTCTCATTTTCGAGAGCAACCAACTAATGCTGAGGGCCACCGAAAAATTGGAGCAGTCTGACATATGTATTTGTGTTGATTTGTCAAAGGCTATGTACACAGCTGACAGAAAACCACAGAGATATAGCAACATTAGTCTCATTGTGGTATAAAGAAATCTATCAGCTAAACGGACTGGAAGAACCATCCCTGTGTCATGCAGAGATATCTCATGTCAACTTTAAAGACAGTGGCAAAGTTAGAATAGGACACCAGCCCTCCTGCTGCTGCTACATCAAATGAGCACTTTGTGAAACCATACAGAGCTTCTTTAGTGGTGTTTTGGTGGAGGTGCATATGTGCAAGAAAGTGACACATGGTCTCTGAGACAGGCACCTGTGCATGTGCAGGTGTATGTGCCATCCATTTTTCTAAAACATAAGACTCAAGAGAAACGTGTTTTATAAACCCAGAAAGGTAAAGTTGAAAAATATTTGCACAAGTTAGATTTTCTCCTGGACTCTGCTTAACTTTACCACAAACAAAGCACTGTGGAAGCCTGGAATGAGAAAAGACCTTCAGGCCATATTCTTTGACAAAATCTGGCTCCTAATCTCTAATCAGCCTGTATAATTATAAAACTGACATTTGATTTATTCAAATGCTAACTTTGCTGTCATTATCGTGGTGGTGTTGGTGATGTGTTCATGTGACATGTCTAGTGTGTGTGTGTGTGTGTGTGTATTTCCAAGGGTCATTTGGAACCATAGCATGATAGCTGAGATCAGATCTACCTGCTCAATACAGATCTAATGACATCACTGGAAATAAGTGAAAATATTCAAGATAATTAATGTGTTATTGTCTGATTCAGTGTGTGTGTATCAACTTTCTTAGTTTATATTATTTTATCAATCTACTATTAATTCTACTTTAATAATAATATTACTATCTCTGAATACCATTTTTTCAAAAGAATTATTTCTTTCTGAGACTTCAAATGAACATTTTTAGAAAGGATTTTATTTTAAACTTATGAAACATTTATACAATAAATCATTGGTAGATGTAAAATTACATCATCTGGTTATATTTATGTTCATGACTCTAATGTGACTTTTTTCACTTCACATAGGTCTGTGCTGCTGTCAACCTCAACCTTTCCGAGTGACATTTTCATTTAGAATCTTATCATTTTATAATTATTACTTTTCAGACTGCCAGGGAGTGAACAAAAGCTTCCTCTTTATATTTCCATTGTTATGTTTCTTTGAGGAACAAATTAAATTTCAACCCCAGCCAAAATAAACTTTTAATGGCAAAATAAATCTAAAATTATGTGAAAAAAAAACCCATCTAGGGGAAGCTTGTCTCTGGATATCATAAGTTCAGGTGTATTTAAGATAATTTACTACCATGTTTTCTTTTCTTTGTGTGAGGCTGCGGCGCCACATTCTCCCTTTGTAGTAGAAAAGGGAGGAAAGAACTAAGGTCTGAAAAACATTACTACAAAATGAGCCGAGGGAACTAGTTAGTATATCATTCTATCCTGCCCTGAGAACAAAGACACAAAGCTGAATTCTCTTTCCCAGCTTACCTTCCATCTCTCTCTCTTGTTTGTACCATTTTCCTGTTAACTTCAATGATATGATGATATACAGGAGTCTGAATCTGTATCGTTAACTGCACTGGCTCAACGTACCAATAAAAAAATTAACAACCCCCTTGGTGTATGGGGCCATTTAACTAATTTTCTCCCAAGTATCTTGAGCCTATGGCAGCAAAACAGACAGTTTCATTTACCCTACACAGCTGATATGCCAAATGGACTTCAGTGCTTTAAATTCATTAAAGTTATGACTTGACTTTCACAAAAAATGACTCAATAAGCTCACTTGGATCTGTCCCTGCAAGTTGCCATACAATGGAACCTTTTTTTTCCCCTCAGTTCGACATATTGCTAAAACCAGTCACCTTCCCTCTTTCTTCGTTTTGGCTTCCTCTGTGTCTTCTTTTGATTTTTCTGTTCATTTCATCTATCCTCACTCTTGCTTCTGGATTCTTACCTTTCCTCCTGCTGAATACAAACACACCTGAAGGCTGTTCTGCTGGTCAATTAAAGAGAGAAATAAAACCAGGCTATTCAAGTAAACAAGCTATTGCATCTTTGCTCTAAGAATAATGGAAATGCGGTGTTATGAACATACACTTTCAAATGCGCTCAAAATATTTTGAATGAAGTTAGTAAGTGCACTGTGCAGGAACACTCGGCAAATTCTTCCTTTAGAGGGCCCCGCCTATTCTCTAATTTGGTCAGATTTCTCTTATCCCAACCCCACCATAGTGTTTAGGTAGTTTTGTTTTTGTTTTTAATTGTTTTACTGAACACTAACATTTCATGGGTTTTATAATATTTATTGCTTTTTTAAGGTTTTTTCTTTCTGTTTTTGTTTTGCTCATTAATTACTTTACCCATTTTGTCTTATTCTCCCTTTCCCTAGCTTCTTTTCATAACTTTTCAGAGTTATGAAAATTAACTCTGAATTAAATTATTAACTTTTAAATAAAATGTTTATATACACATATATACAAACTAACCTAATGGGTTTTTTAAAAGTGTTGGTGCTATCCCAGAACTGTTATGCTGATCAAGTGTTCTGGGGCTCCTTGTGTTAATATCAATAAATGAAAAGTGATTGTGGTGATGCTGGTTGCTACCCCTAAGGTATCTTGATGCGACAGTTATTTTAATGTTCAATATACCAGGACGTTTTGTGGTCAATGGGAGAAAGAGCCCAGGATATGAATTCTTATCTTGAAAATAGCAAAATAAAAGGATGCTTTATTTTTCTTATGTTGATATATTTTTATTTTTAGATCAAGATTGCTGGCAGCTTTTTTCTCTATTTATAGATAGAGAATCTTGAGCTAAAAGAGGGAAGCGAGACTTTTAAAGATGTGGTTGGTAACTTTTTAAACTGGTCTTAAGCTTTGGGAGTCTTGGCATCCAGCCCCTACCTTTGCCCACCCTACTTTGCTGTCTTTGGGGCTTTCATGGCACTGAATTGTTTAGTGACTAAGCACTGAGTCTCTGAGGTCAGAAGATAGGTTTGGGTTCCATTCCATTTCTCCTGTTTTGTAGTTGTGTAACAGTGATAAGATAAGTTACTCAATAACACCTCAGTTTTCTCATCTGTAAAGTGGGAAAAATAATAGTATATATGTCAATAAGTCACTGTTTTCAGGTGAAACAACAGAGATACCTGTCCTATAGTAAGGGCTCATTAAATGTTAGCTATAATTGTCACCATTACTATTAATGATAACATTAAGAGGCAGAACTATAAGTCAATTACTCTCACAATACAATCATGTCATTCCACATGTTCCTTTTTATTATTATTACATACATGAGTAGCATAAAAATAACTATGATAACAAAATTCAATGAGTTTCAATTTGTGGGTCTAATATGAACTTTATATAAAGAATTATTGCTGACATTCCACTGAGGCTAGCAGAATGCACCTTGCCAAATTTACCTAAATCATGACTATCAGTCAGGGTTCTCTGAGTAAAAGAAGCAAGTATATATGTGCATGTGTGTATATATGTGTGTGTGTGTGTGTGTGTGTGTGTGTAGTTTCTTTATATATATAAAACTATACATTTATATATAACATATAATATATATTATATGGAGTTGACTATCGAAGAACATGAGTTTGAACTGCATGGGTACACACATATGTGAATTTTCTTCCACCTCTGCTACTCCTGACACTTCCTTTTCCTCTTCCTCCTCCTTCTCAGCCTATTCAATGTGAAGATGACAAGGATGAAAACCTTTATGATGATCTACATCCTCTTAATGAATAGTAAATATATTTTGTCTTTCTTATGATTTTCTTAATAACATTTTCTTTTCTCTAGCTTGCTTTATTGTAAGAATACAGTATATAATACATATAACATACATAATATGTGTTAATAAACTGTTTATGTTATTGGTAAGGCTTCTGGTCAACAGAAACCCATTAGTAGTTAAGTTTTGGGGTGTCCAATGTTATTTGCAAATTTTCAACTGTGCAGAGGGTTGGCGCCTCAACCTCTGTATTGTTCACGAGTAAACTGTATATGTAAATTCATGTATATATTAAACTGTTTGAAGTTTTATATATATATTATATATAAAATAAACCTTTTATTTATTTTAGAGATTTATTTTAGGAAATTGGCTTACATGACTTTGGGGCCGACAAGTCCAACATCCACAGGGCAAGATGTCTGTGTTACGGTCCTGTCAGAATTCCTTCTTATTTGGGAAATCTCAGTGTTTGTTCTCAAGGCCTTCAACTAATTGGATAAGGCCCACCCAAGGTATGGAGGGTACTCTCCTTTACTTAAAGTCAATTGATTATAAACATTAATCACATCTACAGTCATATTTAGATCAGTGTTTAACCAAACAGTAGGGCACCATAGCCTAGCCAAGTTGATATATAAAATTAACCATCACATGTTTTGTTGCAGACAGCTAGTAAGTGTATGGGGGAATTGAAGCACTTTGGAGGGGCAGAAACTGGAGACAATTCTGTCTATGCAAGCCTAGAGGGTCTAGATCCATTGAAATTAGTTACACTCTCAGTGTAATTTGTTATAGTGTTTAAGGGCCTCTGCTTTCAACTGTTCTGCCCTGTTGCTTACGTGGGCTTTGGCAAGTTTCTAATTCCTGTGTGGCTCAGGCTTCCTTTCAAAGTGGGTGCTAATGATATTTTCCTCATGGTGGGAGGAAATTTTCTAGGAGTAAATAAAGTAATACTTTAAATCCCGTAGGACAATGCCCGGCATTTATTAGTACTAGACACAAATCAGCTATTTCTATAATTTCAGGTCTTCAATCTCCATGTGATTGGGTTATGACTAGGATAACGGAATAATTTTGTCAAAACTGGGACATAATTGATAGTGAAAGAGAAATTTTTGAATATTTACTCTGATAAATAAGCATAGACCAGAGCATCCAGGGTAACTTCAGGGCAAACCAGGCCCTATGATTAACCTAGCCATACTTAAATGTGTTGTGAGTTTCTTTTCAGAGTTGAAGGTGCTTAACAGATAACATTTCTTAACTCTTTGAAGTTTTTTTTTTTTTCTTCTTCTTCACAAGTAGTTAGTCATCACATAGAGTTTGATTTTGGCAGCTAGGATGGACAAAACTGCCTTAGGCAGACTCTATTCATTTCTTGTTGGTAGGTGGTGTTAGATAAAATTTAATTTGTCCAGAGGGGCCCTGCAGATAGAATTTAGCTAGATTTATGAGATCAAATTCAATTTCTTGCTGCTGTTATTCAATGTGTAGGTACATCCACGTGGAGGCTAAGTCTGCCGGCCAGGTTCAAATCACTGAACAAATGATATTCATACTTATCTCTATTTTTCTATCAGCAAGACAATTTCTGTCTTAGAAATTCTATGTTGCTGTGATGAAAGAATGGCAGGTTGAAGTCATATGACATGTGGAGATAGCATACAAGAAGTAGAATGCACTCTATAAATGCCATGTGATATATTTTATTTAATTGTTCATATATTACATGCCCTTTTTTCTGGCTGTACTCTTATCTCCCTACTTCAATTTTAAGGAAGTAATACATTTTTCCTCACCTTTGCCTTTTCTGCCATGATAGGCTATCACTGAAAGCATCAGTAGCTCCAAATTCCAAAAGTTTGCTAAGAGCAATCCACAAGGCGTGAATGGTACACAAGTCAGCGTTCAATCAGAGGAGCAGATCCAGTAGGCATGATACACAATAAGGAATTTAGTACAGTGATTAGACTTTATACACTCTAGGTAAGCAGTCTATGTAAGCCTGTCATACCTGCTTCTGGTGATAGGCCTAAAGTCAGCAAGGACATTAGCTGGGAAGAGCAGGTACATAAAGTAAGGGAGACCAAATAATAACAGGACCCTGGAGGGAAACTGGGACCACACCTCTCTCTCACTGCCTCCAGTACCAATGATGCAGGTGATCTGCAGGATAAGCTAGCACCTTTTGCACATTTACCTAGCCTAGGATTCTGTGGAGTTGAAGGAGAGATCCAATAAGCCAGGCTGCTGTCCCCACTGACAAGATGTGTGAGAATATTGGCAATTACGTAAGTAGCAAACAGGGCCTTGCCAAACATAGACTGTAAAAATGCCTGCTTCTTCTCTTATGCCTTGCACATTTCATACAGATTTCTTTTGTGCCCAACTCTGACCTTGGCACCTGTTGGAAAGGGAATTCTGGGAAATGTAGTTCTAGCTAAGCTACGTTGACATACTCTAAAGCCACCACAAATGGTTTTAATAAGTTTCACATTGCTAAATGTAAACTGAAAAGTGCTCAACTATTCACATTCCTGAAACTGTTCTTATTCTCCATATTTTGGAGGCCCTTCTCCAGTGAAGTCTGGTGGCTAGCCTCCGTGACCTGCTTATTTTTTGAGACCTACATTCTGCTAAAATTTAATAGTGTCAGGACAACCACCATATAATTTTAAGACACTATTTCCCCCTCCCCCAAATTGGCAGTAATATATAAACCAAAATGGTAAAGAAATTATTTGGGTCACTATCATGTTGGGAAAGCAGAGTTTGGTCAATGGTTAAGAATGCTGACTCTTGAATTAGCCCAGATTTAAACCATGAGTCTGCTTCCTACCAGTTATATGCTGTAGGACAGTTACTCAACCTCTCTATTTTAGCTTTCTCATCTATAATACAGGGATAATGATCATACCTGCCTCATCAGGTATGGGCATCAAGTATTTCAAACATACAAAGTGCTTCAATCACTGTTATGCTTAATAAATCTCGGCTAATATAATTACACCAGAAATCCACTCCAAAATATTTAGTTGTACAATATTCATCAACGTACTCATGATTAGTAACATTGATCTGCCTCATCTTTTTAAGATAGTCTAATCTTTAAAAGAAAGTGTTACTTTGGGTTCAGATCTCTGTTTCCATACCACACCTTATCATTTCTTTCTCTGTGGGAGAATTTGTACCTGAACCTGTTTTATTAAAGAACCTGGCCTTGCCCATCTGCTTTAACCTGCATGTCCATGACCAAAATTAAAGTGTTCATGATCTTCTTCTCTTCCCTTATTTCATGGTTTTGGACAAGTGGGTTTGGTCCTGAGAAATTGAAAGGGGCCAATATATATATCACCAGTTGCTTAAAGCTTTCAAACACCACATTTTTTAAAGTCTTTTAGGTTCTGTTGAACACAAACATACCCACGTATAGAATCTGTCCATTGAGTCTAGGAACCACCTATAGCCCCTAGTGTTGATTTCTTGATGTGTGAATAGACATTGGTAGAAACCCATTCTAGGGAGCAGTACTCTGTACTCACACTTTAAAGTGTACCCACACTTTATTGATATGTGTTAACGAGATGTGGCTAGAAAACTAGGCAGCTGTCTTTCTGAGCTTTCAAAAGAGCAGATTGAAACTTGGAGCCAAGTTTGTCCATATTTGACCATTTTCACCTTGTGAAGTTGTGATGGAATTTACCACCATGCACTAGGTGGAAAATATGAGTAATTGCATTTGCTTCAGTGAGTAAAATATATCTTTTATTATTTTTCTTAAAGTTGGAGAAATTTATGTTTTCTAGCTTTGTTGTACATAGATCAAAGAAGAGAACTTCATTTATGCCAGATTTCATGATATATTAAATGAGCTATTTTTGCCGAGATTATGAGGTAACCAAAACTCTTTTTAGTTTAATTTTACGTTTAACTGGATTCAGATTGCTTTAACTGAAGAGTCAAAGGGCCTGACCTCTAATTCATTAACATAATCAGAAGCACATGTAAGCTACTGGCTGCCAATCTGTTTGTGAGTCAGTGACTACAGGGTACACACATTAGTCTTAGATGTTTTACTCAGTGACATTCTGGGGGTATTTGTAGGTGCACAAGCAGGAAAAAAAATGCAGAAAGAGAAAGTAAGAAATGCTACAATGTAAGCCAAAGTTTGCATACAAACTGAAATCCAGCTTTTTGTAGGGTTTAAGTCTATTGTTTCTTTAGGTGGAGGAAGCATAGAAATAACTCCTCCTGTTGTCTTCACAAATATTTGTCCCTATGTTTTAGTCTACAATTCCTAAAATTTCCAGTGGCAGGTGATCATAAAACTCCTCATGAGATAAGCTGTCTAGCAGAGTATTAGTTTGCCAAGCAAATTAACTTTTGGTAGAATTTAAATAGGAGAGGAAGAGCATATAGGGCTTCAAATATGCCTCCTGACACACATATAGAGGTTAGAGGAGCAGAAAGAAAAGCCTTTGTTGAGATGAAACAAGAGCACATTAAAGTTGGTGACAGCTGAGCCCAGTCTGTCCCTTAGAGACTACCCTGGGAGGGCTTTTCATGAATGTGCTCCTTCCCAGCTTACTTTTTACTTTGTAAAACAAGTCTTATTCTTGTAGAGGGGATAAAATGTCAACCAAAACCTCAGAGAAATAAATTAGATACAGTAAAATTCTGACTTGTATTTTCTTTTTCTGCCATCTGGCAAAAGGAACCAAAATATACAGGATTCTGCTAATGTTGCAAATACCGTACAGAAATGCAAAGAGGAGGAAGTTGGTACCACTGACCCTGCAAGATAGTAGCTGCAAGCAATATCCTCTGGTAGCATTCTTTATTCAGCAATATTATTCAATATTTACTGAAATGCCATAAAGAGTAGTTTGTTTGTCTGTTTGGTTTTGGTGTCATAACTCCCTTGCCCTTTACATGGTGGCATTATCATTGCTGATTTGCACTCATTATAGTAGTGCCTTATTTCCTTGCTTATATCTATAACTAAACAAAGAGAGAGATTTGTCCCTGGAGACAAATTTCATGTAGGATATCTTGGTCATTCTTATATTTATAATGCTTTCTCTATGTGCTTTAATTCTCCAAATTGTATTCCTGTATTATACATAAAACATATGTCTTTGTCTCATAAGGCAGGAGCAAGAGAAAGATTGATGTGTTTGTGATCCAGAAACATCTTTTATCCTTAAAGTCTATGGTTCCCAATCCCTAGGCCGTGGACCAGTACCAGTCTGGGGCCTGTTAGGAACCAGGCCTCACAGGAGGAGGTGAGTAGGAAGCGAAGCTTCATGTATGTGTGCTCACCATAGCTCACATCACTGTGTGAGCTCCACCTCGTCTTTAACCCTATCACTCCTAGATGGGACTGTCTAGTTGCAGGAAAACAAGCTCAGGGCTCCCACTGATTCTGCATTATGGTGAGTTATATAATTATTTCATTATATATTACAATGTAATAATAATACAAATAAAGTGCACAATAAATGTAATGCACTTGAACCATTCCTAAACCATACCCCTGTGGCCCCCCACTCCCCAGTCCATGGAAAAATTGTCTTCCATGAAACTGATCCCTGGTACCAAAAAGGTTGGGGACCACTGCTTAAAATGATCTGAGAGAATGATTCAGTTACTGCACCTTTAATCATTTTTTTTGTAAAGCTATTTTAATTTAACCCAGAATCTCTTTGCCAACATTTTTTTCTCCCAGGTATGTTTAGATGAGCCATATAGAGTTTCATTAACTCACTCCCTGATACATTAACTGGTATCGAGGAATTACTCAATATTTTGAATGGCCTGGTCTGATATTTTATATTAAATATAAAGCAGCTGAGCTTGAATGGGGCCATACTTACTGGACCAGATCTGAAAAGCCAGTGCCAAACCTTGCATAATTAATTCTCAGTAACCAGAGTGTGTTATCCATTCTGAAGAACATTTGCCATCCCTCATCACTTAATGCATGTTCACCTTGCTTTCCCACTACACTTGTCAAGTGGACTTTCTCTAACACTTCCCAAAACTCGTGTTGCTTGATTTCTCAACTTTCCTACGAGTGTTGTTGTTATTAGTTGCTTCTTTAACTCCTACATTGTCCTTTCATCCGTCCTATTTTTGAGTCAGAACTATGGTGGGTGGAGGGAAGATTTTATAGCCAGAAGGAATTGGGTTCAAATCTCTGCTAGCTATTACCTGTGTTATCATAAATAAGCTGATAAATCCTGCTGGGACTCACTGTCTTCATCTATAAAAAATGTGATACCTGCTGCAAGATTCTTATTGGTAGATTTTCAATAAATATCTCATGTTAATACTTTTCCTATTTCTTTTGCCTCCCTAGTTTCTGACTTATTGTTTGTTTGCTTGCTTAGTTTGTTTCTTTGCTCATGAAAATTGTATCCTTCCATTTAATCCCATCATTACTGCCCAGATGTGGCAAGCACGCCCCTCCCAGGTGTTTGTCCCCCCACAGCTCCCCAACTATCGTTATCTTATAGGCCATGACATTGAAAGATGCAAGGTGATTTTTCATATCCTTGTTTCATTTGGGTTAATGCTCCCTATCTCTTTTGGATGACCTAGCACTGAATTGTGAAAATATGCATCTTTAGTTGTATACTTTAAATAGTAGAACTTTGCACTAACTCTTGATAACCTCATTTTCTATCAATGTTTTACCTAATGGTTGCACAACAAATATTTGTCCTCATTTTCATATAGCTGGAAAAGAAAACAATTAGCCTTTGAAGTAAAAAAAAATAAAGAAAGAAAGAAAATAAAAGACCCTCTTCCACTTTGTGCTTTAAGACTAGTATTATTTTGTGCCTTATTATTCAAGGTGTAGTCCTTGGATCCTCAGCATTGGTGTTCACATGGGAGCTTATTAGAAATGCAGAATCTCAGGCCCTACCTGGAGCTGGTGAATCTGCATTTTTATAAGATCCTCAGGTCATTTCTATACACAGTAGAGTTTGAGAATTGCTTTACAGCCCATTGCTTAAAAATCAGAAAAATAGAGGAAATATTTAAATATCATTCATAAAACAGGGAATGACAGGAGGAGGGGGGGAGCTGAAAAGAGGTCTTACTTTTGAAACCTACCATAAGATAAATGATAAACTAATCACCAACGTAAGTGACAACTGGCGAAATCTGCCATCACGAAGGAGAGGGTAGAGTGGATTTTTCTGCTTAGTGCTGAATTGAAGCCATGAAAAATGTTGTTAGTAACCACCCTGATGTTATAAAGAAAAAATTACCAAGTGACATGTTTTTAGATTAAAAGGAAATATTAAAACTGGCTTTCAATATTTAAAGCTTACTTAACTAGTAACACTTCGCCTGACACTGACTTGTGTCATTTTATTTCATTCTTCTTTTGATCCATGCAAATAGTTACAAGATTTAAAATGTATTATCATGTCACCTTTTTGAATAGATTAGATGAAAGAATTTTTTAATACTGGGTGATGAACCCTATGGCCAAGTCTTCATGAGATTGCTGCAATAAAGCAGTGAATCTAGGCAAGAAGAGAACCCTGTTTTCCTTTTTTAAAATAATGAAAATGCATTATTTATACCTACTATTCCAATATTGTGCTCACTGATAATTAATGAAAAGTCTTGTGACCACTTATTTGACATATTTCCCTGCATATAAGTGTTGTCCATCTCAAGTTTATAGGATCAAAAAGTGGTAAACCAACAGCATCGTTTTGCCTTTGATTATAAAGATGCAAACGGTATCACAAGAAGTATTAACATAAAATAAAATGATCCTGTTCTGCTTTCTTTTAAATTTACTCAGGTTATTATTTTTTCTTTGCTTCACATTTAAAGAACTAGGTTCCTTTCCCATACTTGGTATGTAGTACATCTTTTTTCTCTAAGTTAATTCTCCGAGTCTGGTCTGTCAGCCAGTATAAACAACACTTGATGAATGAGACTCAAGGTGTTTAGTCACCTGAAGCAGCTGTTTGAAGTAACTCTACACACAGCCTGAGGCCTGTGTTTTCACAGCTGTGAGAACTCTTCAAAAGCTTTCCCTCTTGGCCTAGCTCTTTGCTGTGGCTTTAAACTCTTAGCGCAAAATCTGGACTATTTCAAAAGAGCAGAATGAAACTAGAGACAGTAATTTTGCATGATTTCGAGCCAAAAATGGCCTAAAATAAATAAATGAAGTACATTTGAAAGTGCTTTACCTAGGTGGGCTATATATCTGAGAATTGTTCTCCTTCTCTATGTACCCATATACTTGCTTAAAAGGGAGATGTGTTGCTGAAACACTATGCTCTGTTTATACGGCAGTATTTTCAATTTCTGTTCGGATTCTATGACACCAAGGCTAAAATCTTATGAGCTTGGAACTATATGTACCTGAATTAAGCTCAGGGAATTGCTAGATGTTTGATAGAGTTCCAGGCTCATAAATCGACCTAAGGTGATTAAACATGGCATTCTTTTGCCAGCCTGCCTAGGTGATTCAGGCTTTTGAAGTTCCTCTGATGTCTTCTATTGGCCTGGCAGGCTTAACTCATGGAGCAAACATAAATGTGGCCACTATATTTGTTGTAAGGCTTCAGACTTGCTTGAGCTTATTTAAACAACAGATGTTTTTCTTCCTTTTATATATAATAAAAAGGACATTGTTTCTTCTCACTAGAAATCACACATTTCCTTACTAGTAGGGGCCATTTTTGTTCAGAATGATAATCATGTTTTGTCTGTTTGTTTTGATTTAGAGATTTTATTTCTAAATTTGGAAAATAGCTATTTCCTTTTTGGAGCTATTATAGCACCGTGTCAAGTCAAGTATACTTGAATTTTATAAAAATTTCATGTGTTTCATAATAATTATTCTTCCCAACTAGTCTCCTCTATTTAATTAAATAGAATCATATCTATAGTTCATCCATTCACCTACAAATACGTACCATTATCTGGGAGATGCCAAGAACTAGGTTAATTGCTGAGAATATAAAAGTAAACTAGGCATGGTCCTTGCAATCACACAGCTTAATCTCTAGTTGGGAAAACATGGATTCATTATGTAACAAAACAAATAATTAGTGTTTTACAAGCAAGAAAACTGCTACAAAGTAAGGGCCAGGATGCGCTGAGAGCAAATAATCTTTAACTTCATCTGTCTAACTTTGTCTGAAGCCTTTGATTTTAAGATAATGTTAAAATCAACATAGATAATAAATTTTTATTATATTATCTTAGTGCATTGGCTATTATAAGAAAGCCTAGATCGTATTATTGTGGTTTTCATATTGACACATATAGTATTTGGCTCTTATATGTTTTTTATCACATTAAAATTTAAATGCATTTTTATTATCCTCAAATACATATATAAAATATTCAGAGTACTTGACACAAAATCGAGGAGCTATGAGATTTATGCCATTTTGTTTAGGCAAGGCTCCTGTTCTGAATGAGTTCCTATAAGGGTAGAGGTGGTTAAATTCATCCAATCATTAATTTATTCACTCAGCACGTAATTATTAACTACCTACAATATGCCATCTTTGTTTCTGGGAATACGAAAATAAATAAATTAATAGCTCTTGTATTTGTGAACTAACGATAATTTCTGTAACTGATAAATTCTGAAGTTTCCATGGCCTAACAAGGGTGGGCACATGGTAGCCCATGGACCACTGCCTGGTTTTGTACACCACTTACACCAAGAATGATTGCTTCTTTTTAAAATAATTTTTAAAAATAAAAATAAGAATACTACTTCATGATACGTGAAAATTATATGAACTTCAAATTTCAGTGCCATAAATAGAGTTTCATTGGCTCACATCCCTTCAATTACCTGTTGCCTTTAACTACAATGGCCAAAATGAGTAGTTGCAAGAGACCGCAGGACCCACACAGGTGAAAATATTTACTGTCTAGTTCTTTACAGAAAAAGTTGGCTGACTTCTGGCTTAATATAATAGAAGTTTTTATTTATGCAACAGTTGTCCCTGAGCCATAAGTGTCCCTCCTCAAAATAGTGATTCAGGGACCTGGAGTCTCTTCACTCCTGGTCACTGGTAGCTGGCAGCCATCTTTCCCGCATTGTCCCATGATTGCTGTGCTTGTTAGCAACAGGCTGTAGAGAAAAGATCGTAGAAAATGAGCAGTTTTTTGAACCAGGCCTGGATATGGTACACATTGAGATTCGTCTTACAATGTTTTAGCTGGAACTGAATTCTGTAGCCACACTTAACTGTAGGTGAGACTGGGAAACACAATCTAGCTATATGGCAAGGAATAAGAGGAAAAGGATTTAGCAATCAGCCACCAGCCTCTGATATAACCTTTTCCCCCAAAATTCTTAACAATTTGAGTCAAATATATTTTTAAAAATTATATTACCCTGTTGATTTAATTAATGGAGTTACATTATGTGCAGAGTAGAAGCAGGTAAAGGGAATTATTTAAAGATGTCTAAGAATGGTAAACTCAAGAAATTTACTAAAAAAGAAAGATAGAATATCATGTAAAATTATAATATAATAGTATGAGTTCCATTATAGAAATTTATTTAGAGTGTTATTAATGAGACAACTTAGAAATGCTAGTGAGAGCATCCAACTTTGCATGGGTGTATCAGGGAAGTATTTACAGAGGAGCTGTCACTTTTAGGATGAAAAGAATAATAGCTACTGTTTATCGAGCACATATTATGCTTAAGACATAACAGGATGTTTTCATGTCTTCAATAATTTATTTATCATTCACCAAAAATTTATAAGGTAGTTTTTACTCCCCTCCATTTCATTAATGAAAATACTAAAGTAGTTTAAATTATTTTTTAAGTCCACATTTCTAGCAAATTGGGACTTTAACCCATGTCCTCCAAAACTTGTTCAATTGACTGCTCTGTTACACTGTATGTGCAGGAAGAAAAATAGAAAAGGATCACTTCTTGGAGAAGGTAATTTATATGCAAATAATGGAGCTTGATAAATACAATACAAGGAGAACAGTAGAAAATCATGGGTGACTAGAATATGTGGTATACCTGGGGAAGAGGTAAATGATGAGGATAAAAAAGCCTGGTTGGACTTCAGCCTATAGTTACAGGGATCCAGGAAATATTTCTATGTGGGAGACTGTCATGATCAAATTTGAGTTTCAGAGAAATAACTTAGCTGTACAAGTGAAGGACATATTTAACTAGAGAAATGACAGAATTTTTGAAGGAGCAAATAAAAGAAAGCATATTTCTGGGGGAGGCAAATTTTCTTAGAAAACTATCATTCATGAAATAGAAAGTTGATTAGAATTTCCCTAATCAACAAAAATTGTAATGTATTTCATTCTAGGGTAGAAATAATGAGGTAGTATGAGCTTTTGGAAGTCACCTCATTTTTTTTTCCATTAAAATGGGTGGATTTAGTTAGATTACCAAAGTTACCATGGACAAACTTGTGAAGCAGCTCTGATTCACAAAACACTTAAGGAAGACTAGGATCTTCATTATTTTCTTAGGTGGAACTTTTATGGAGCTGAAAACAGCAAAAATGAAACCCCTCCTGGACACTAATGCAAACATTACCTGGCATTTGTACAAAAATTTTATGAGCTCTTTCTCACCATAAAGGGCAGTGTTTTTTTATTACTCAATTTAATTAAAACTTGTTCCAGAGACCACCTATGCAACAACCAATTCTTAGTTCTACAGTTCTAGCAGAGAGCCTTTGATCTGGGGGTCTTCAACATTTCCCCTCGCTCTTCTTTCCAGGCTTGCAGAACAGATTATTGGTCTTCTTGAGAATATTGTACCTTTGCATCAGTATCTTTTTACCTGGTCAATTAATATTTTAGCTTATAGGTTTCATGTTTCTAAGACCTGGTATTTCTTTGTGCCATTGATTAGCTTACAAGTACATGGTTTTGAATAGATCTTAAATTTTATATTTGCTGTATTTTTCAAGCATAAACACATTTTAGATATTAAGTGAATAATATCAAATTTGAATTTGTTTTACTCTAAAGCTATTCTATGGTAATAGGACCCTAGGGTATGTGTATGTTTTCTGTGCTACACATAGTTGTATTTTGTACTTTTCCATGCTGCTGTCAGAACCATGTTTGCTCTTGTTTGCTTGTATGAGCAGGCAGTTGCCTAAGATCTATCCTTTATTACTGCCATTGCCATCAGTAATTCCTAATATATAAAAATCAAACAGTAAATGTTAGTTTATATTATTCAGAGTGATAATAACGTTATACTTTTTGAAATAAGGATCATGCTGGCTGCATACCACAGAGGTTTGGATGGGAATGATGGTTTCAGGATGATGGAGATTACCACCATCACTTTTCCACTAGAACCACAGAAATCAATGCTAATATTAGCAAAGTTTATGTGTTTATGTATCTATCTGTATGTGGATAAACACAGATATATGTAGATGAGGTGTAAATATATACACATATCTATGTATATTTATATAGTTAAATTCTCTAATAAGCATTAATATTGATATCTGTAACAAGAATTGATACCAGATCATTACCATCTGTCTTACATCAAGTTCTCCAGGAGATAGACTTTGAGACAGAAATTTGAATGCAAGAAGAATCTATGAAGTTTCCTCTCTGGATAAACACCTTAGAGGAAATAAGGAAAACAGGATTAGGTAGAAGGAGATGTTATATTATGACACTGTCACAGCAGAGGCCTTGGCCAATCCCACACGGAACTGAGAAGTTTGGATGTCCTTATGGACTTATCCCTAACTGAGGCAAGGCGCTGGAATTCTGCACCCCCTTATTGATTAGTCCATGAATGCGGCTATTTCCCCAAAAAGGTGTGTTGACCTTGGCAGAGGCAGTTCCTTTCAATTTAGGGTAATCCTGAGAGAGGATAATCCTGAAAGAGGTCATCTTGAGTGACTGTAAGTGTGGACTGTCAGAAGCCAATATTTCCAGGATCTGAGAGAATAAGTACTTCAATTTTCAAGAGTTTATCTGGGCCTTACAGTACAGAATCCACTATAGTTCACCTGTTGTATCACTCAGATTCATTGCCTCTTACAGTAAGTTTATCTCAACTGCAACTAGCTCTGTCAGAATTCTAGCAGGTCACTCTTCCTGTGGAAGTTTACAGAACAGAAGGTTGGTGAGCTGAAATATAGCCCCCACTAATGCAGCTAACCCCAGGGCTACAATGATACCATGACCCTCCTCAACCACTTGTTCTAGATTCTACTCCCTTGGCCAGCACCTCAATGGCCAGTCATGGTGGCTTCCCTAGTGGAGTGACTGAGACTCTCATCATGAGAAGTATGACTCCCTGATAATCACACACTTATCAGACCAAGGTTGCTGCACCTGTCCATTTATTGTCAAAACAAATGGCCTAGTGGATCACTAAGTACAAAATATATATTTCCCTGACTTCATTGAGCAACACCAGTTCTACTTCCTTCTGATGATCACAGTCAGTTACCCCTGCCAGAGTGATGACTGCTTTCCTCACCTCCTGGCAAGAGGAGCTCAAAGTAACTGGATCACAGTCATAGATTAAAGTTTAATGGGACTCTTGATTTGTCCCCTAGTAGAAGCATTCCTATTCTGGGAAACAAGATATCTAAACCCACAAACCCCAGAGTTATAGGGACAGTACACACAGATTCCCCAAATAGGTTACTGGAAGTGATCTAAAGTGAAGTCACTCCTGCTTCTATCTGGTTCCTGAACCTATGCATTCAATATATTGGGGATACAGCACCATATAATAATAATTGGTTTAGGTTATATCCTGCATTCTGGGGTACAGTGTCCCATCCTTTCACATTATTATCTCCAAACTGGTCTTCATCTGTACCCTCATAAGTGTGTTTCATTATTCTTATGGGTAGACAGTTTCTGGATTATATGTGATTGGACTGCTTAATCCCACGACCTTGGTCTGATGTAATGTTACATGGCATCCTGTTTCTATGGATCTCCTATTTTGAAAGTCCTCAATAGGTTCTGGCCAAGGACCTGCAGGCAGGAAAGGCAAATCATACCCAGAATAAGTATTATCTCTAATCAGAAGGATTTGATGCCCCTACCAAGGAAACAATGAGAAAGTTTCTCCAACGACCAAATGTGTCTACTCCAATTAGACATCCAGAGTCTAGAGATATGATCACCAGGTGCATCTGTTTGCCCAAAGGACCCAAGGTGAGCTGGACCTAGACCAGGGCTCCATTTATTATCTGCCTTCCATATATACTTAAGCATGTTTCTGGGTTTCAACATCAACTCAGAATTTTCGTCAAGCAATTCCTGGAAACTTTGTAATCCTTTTTACCAGCATACAGAAAGGGAGACGAAAATACATTCTTAGTGCCCACATGTTGTCTTACAAGACAGAAGTATCTATATTATCTTCAAGCAAAGGGGTTAGGACTAAATTTCAGGATGAAAGAGGGATCCACTTCTGTTCACCCAGGATCTCAGGGAATCTGAGGATTTAAGATTATTAAGGTGCATTCATCCAGATATCCAAATATGAAATCTCAAGGTCCTCTTTTATCCCAACCAGAGCTCTGAATTTTGTGTGTCAGACTTATCAGCATTGAAAATTCAACCTTCTCTGGAGTGGTGCTGTTCTAATAATTAAGTCCTGCATGTGATCTACAGTTTTTGCTTTGTTCTGGCGGCAGGAGATCAGAACCTTTTTAAACACAGCTAAGAATGCCCTCTGGTTTTTATAATTATCCTTAAATTGGTGACTTGTCACCCTCAGCCTTTTATTGTCTTTCTACAATGCATCAATAGCCCCCAACAATAATTTTCTGAGTCAAAAGTTTTTATAATTACTGTATCTTCTGAACTTCACAATCACCTAAAATATTGATCCCACCAATGCATTCCCTTCCACTGATATCCCTCTCAGTGTAGCTCTGTGAAAGTTTTAACACTTTTACCAAACCACATGCCAGGGATTATCAGTACTCCACCACAGACACTAATGAGGTCCTTCATGCCAGTCTGATGGCTGGTGTTCCAGATCCAAATCCCTATTTTGAGTGTGTGTTCTTGTACCATCTCTGGCACTAACTGTCTTAGGTCATGTTCTCAGGAAACAGATTCTGAGGTAGAGATTTGTGTGCAGGAAGTTTATTGGTAGGTTTCCTTAAAATCAACACAGAAGGGGAGTGAAGAAAGCAGTGTGGAGGACAAGGAGAAGATAAACTGTGTTCTACTTGCAAAAGAGCCTCCACCAATCCTAAGGAGAATCTTGGAGCTAGGGGTCCCAAATAGAAAAAAAAACTAATGTGATATCAAATAGAGGGGTAAAAAGTATGAGTCTTTGAAGTTCCCCATTGCCTCATCATTAGATGTAAGCTGCTCTTGGGGATATGACACGCACTCGGATAGGGCAGCCTCCTCACCTAAGGTCAATTCCTAGGCTCAGCTTTGAGCCATCAGCAGCCAACACTCCTGGCCGCTTAGGAAATGAGTGCTCAGTTTTGAAGTGAAGAGAGAGATGAAGATGTTGTACTCCAAAATTCTCTAACATAAAACATGTTACCTACTAAACATGGCCCAAACAAATTAATTTTTAAGTTGCATTAAATTATTATAAAGTAGTTTGAGTAAGTGTTCTTACCTTAGGAAATGTTGGCTATGAGGTTGATGGAAGAATTAAGGGAGCAACCTATACTGTTGCTCTACTAAAGGCTTTAGTCATGAAAACATATCCCCGTAGATAGAATGAGATAAATAGGGGATAGAAAGAAAGGATTATCCCTGTCCATGTTCATCAACTTTCATCCATATCTAGCAATCTACATATAAGTACAAGATTATATGTTGCATGTCTTTGAGGACCTAATGGTCCTCATTTCTCTTGATCATTTTTCAAAATAGTAATGAAGGAATACTGCTCAATATTTTAACTATGAAAAACCACATAATAATCCACCCTTAATCTTTTCTAAACAAATTCTCTAGGCCCTTGTCAACCATGTAGCTATAAAATAAGACAAGTTATAGCAAAATAAAGAGAAACAGATCATAAATAAGATAAATGAGCATAAAACATGATTGTATGGTGATGGGCTCTATAATAAGAATATAAAGTAGAGAAGAGACATAGTGATCATCGACATGATGAAATTTTAAGTAGTGATGTGGTGATGCAAAGAATGTTCCATTTCCATACAGACCTGAAGGAGCTGAGAGAGTAATCCGTGCAGCTGTAAAGGGCAAGAGTGTCCCAGGAACGGAGGACAGCAAGTGCAAAAAACCTCTGATGTGTGTTCAAGGAATAGCAAAGAGTGGAGAGGGGAGAGATGCATGGGAGCATGGAGTGTAGCAGGAGACAGGGCGGAAGAGGTAATAGGGGCCAGAACCTTTCAAGCTGTATTGTCTTTTAAGACATTGTAGGGACTTCGGTTTTCACTCTTAGTGAGATAAGATTAGTGTTAGTTTTGAACAGAGGAGTACCATGATCTGATTTTGTTATAAAAAGATCACTCTTATTGCTGTGCTGAGAATAAACTAGGAAGGCAAGGGCAGAAGTGGGAAGATCAATTTGGAGGCTAGTGCGATAATACAGGTGAGAGATAATGGGGGAAAATAGGATGGTAGCTGTGGAATTTGTGAAAAGTCATCAGATTCTAGATATATTCTGAAGGGAGAGCTGCCAGAATATTCTGTAGAGTGTGAGTGAAAAAGAGTCAAGGGTGACTCCAAATCTTTTGGCTAGAGTAACGCAGAGGGTGGTGATGTCATTTCCTGAGATTGGGAAGACTACGGAAGGAAAAAGTTTGGCATTGAGAGAAGACCAGGAGCTTAGTTCGGGCATGTTAACTTTGAGATCACCCTTAGATATCCAAGTGGAGGTGACATATCAGCAGGTGAATATGTGACCCTGGAGGTCAAGGGAGAGGTATAAGCTGAAATGTATGTTTGGGGATGTTACTATATTAAAGAGCTCTCGGGATGCAGACGAATAAGAAACAGAATTGAAAAAGAGCCAGGCTCAGAGTTAGGAGAAAAACCAGGAGAGTGTTATGTCTTGGAAGACAGTGAAGAAAATGTTTTGAGGAGAAGAGATTTTTTTCGTCACTGTAACAAACAGAATATCCTTTAAATTGTAAATCTAGGCCACCAGTCTTAAAGAAGTAATTGGCTAAATATCAGTAGTTCAATAAGCCAATAAACACTTTTTCAATATATTGGGTGCAAGTAGAGACCTTGGCTGCTCAATTTGAGATGGCTCTGTGTATTCAGGCTTGTTGAGAGTTCAGGTTCCTAGAAGAATGTGAGCATATAATTTTAGAAATAATATTCATCTGGAAGTGGTTGCATTCCTTTTTCAATTTCAATATAAAATATTATATTGGTATTGTCCTTCAAATTGAAGCAATAGTGCAAGAAAATATATAAACCATAGAATCTCCATCATACAAAAATTTAGAAGTACTTTGATTTTTAAGCAAATATCATACTCATTTTTGCACTAAACAATGCAGTGTCTCTCAAGCCCTTTGATGAATTCGGGCACTGCCTTACAGATTTCATTCTTCTCATATTTTGCTTTCATGTTGTTAAAGTATAATGCCGTTAACATCTATTTCAAGTAATCTCTCCTCCCTGGTGATTGATGGTAGATACAACAATTATGATGCCAATGCTGGGGATAATTCTTCACAGATGTTGTCAAATTACAGGTTAAATGGGGAAAAGAGTTTCTTTCTTCCGGCCACCCACTCTTCATTCCCTTGAAATAGGTGCGTGGTGCGGTGGATCCTGTGCTGTAGGTATGCCAATTCCCCAGCCTGTCGCTCATCTGGTGTAAATGACTTCCATTTGCTATTTCAAAGAATGACAGAATGTTATGTTCAGCGTATTTCTTCACAGGTACCAAAAATGCAGCAATTAAACCTTAAATTTTAACTGGCAAAAGGAAGTCCGTTGGTTCTGGCACAGCCATGCTGATTTTTCCCATATTATAAATAACATTTGCCATTGCTAATAAAAAATAAAATGATATGACGACTATGATTTGCTTCAAAATAATATGAAAGAAGCAATGTAGCCTTCAATTGATAATTATTAAAGCTGGGTGCTAGATATATTGTGCCTACTTATTTCTCTGTTTGATTTTCCATTAAAAAACATTAAAAATAAAAAGTTTATGTTATTTTAGCCCTTCATAAACTTACATGTTCTCATGAGTGGGAAATATAGAAATTCCACAGATAATTCTTCTCTCAGTCTTTTAAAATAATGAAGTCATATTTTCTCGGTCCTTCAGTTTGGACCAATGGATTATAGTACAACATTCCTTGAGTTTTGCATTTATTTTTCTAAGTGAGTTCATTGCAATTCTCAGCAGGGAAAGGGGAAGGATTTGGGACAAGGGACAGAGCAAAGAAAAGGAAACTTGGATTGCCAAGTAAACAAGTAAGTTTAGAAAAAAGGGTTAGGGAATTTAGGTTTTAGCCTCACCCAACAGCTGACGTGTTTTAAGCCAAAAAATTTTTGGTCTAAGTTTTAGCTGAAATTCCTCCACCTGGATAAACTGGGGTGATTATTTGAGCTATTCCCATCAAGGTGTCAGGAAGCACTATTAATAAATGTGGGTCCAGAATGTACAACTAAAGATGCTCCATATCTCCCATTGGAGCAGGAATAATGACAGAAATTTTTTGTTCTATGGTGTAATTTATGTTAAATACAGTCTTCTGACTCAATGTACAAATATTGTAAGTGGCAAATTTCTTCTCTGTCTTTGAACTACAGGTCGTCAAGTGTTCATCTGATGTAACCCAATATATCTTGGCAACACTTTATTAAAGGCATTCCACCAATAAAGTGGTCTATTTTTCGTAACTCTATGGAGTATTGCCTTCCTTTAAATCCCTTGCCAATATCTCAAACTATAATAATCAGGAAGTACTTCCAAGTGTCTAATTGAAATCCTTACCACTGCAATTTAATATCATTAACCTTGAAATTTCAAGGTATTTTCATCAATCTTATTTCATCATTCTTATTATTTTCTTAATAACTTGAATATAATTTTGCTTGTAATAACTTGAATGAGTTCAACTACAAGGCTTTCCAGGCAAGAGGCTGAAAGAAAAAGTAAGGAAAATGGAAATAGAAGAACCCAGGGATACAAAACCTACCTGGTCTCTTGCCCATTCTCTGATGGGGTACAAACAATTCAGGTTTAACTATTCCCACAAAACCAAAATTTCAAACTTAATCAATACCTATATTGAAAGCTATCCAATCTTAAGGTAAGGTACGTCAGTCTAGGTCTCCAAGCAGTTGTTAAACTGAATAATGACTCTGCCTGATTTGTGCTAGTGACTGGAACTGCAAACAAAGGAGGAACATTTTTGTATATGGTTATCGGATTCAGAAAAGCTAAACAAAAATTATGATAGATTAATTACAAACATGTTCCCAGTTCTTCACCTTGCCCTGTATTCACACCTTTTATAATATGACTTTATAGCTTTTCTTCATCAAACAAGCAGAGTTTGTTATTCCCACCCTCAAATTTGTGTTGCCCAGTGACTTGTTTTGGCTAATAGAAAGGACACGTCCACCCTCTCCCTAGAATCTCTACCAACGTGGTGTAAGCAAGCCTAGGCTAGTCTCCTCAAGGACGAGGAATAAATGAAGAAAAGCTGAGGTGCCTGACTAAGAGTCAACCAACCCCAGAAACAGAGCTACTGGTCAAACATAACTAAGGAAGTCAGTTGAGACCTGGACAACTGACCAGTTAATTCCAGCCTAAACTATAGACCCATTAAATCATAAATTAAATAAATATATGTGTTTTATGTCACTAAATTTGGAATGGTTTGTAACACAGTAATGGATAACAAATACAAAGATGCTAACTAAGATACTAACAGAAAAATTTGAGTTCAAGTTTTCCAGCAGAGATGTTATAACGCAAATCAGGAGACACACAGTCACATAAATTGGAAAATTATGGTCAAGGTAGAGTGAATGGTTGCAACTTCATGACCGTGTAGTTGACCTTGAATTTGGAAGTTGTTAGCCACCCAGTTTAATTTAGTGTTATTGACAAATAGCAAATTTTCTTCCAGTGTTTCTTACAGGGAAGGAGGAGGGGGCTGCTAGTTGCATGCTGTACTTGACAAGTCTTTGTTAATGGAGCTGAAGATTAGGATATTTTAGGCTGTAAGTATTAAGTGCCAGTAGTAATTTATAACCCAAATCATTTCCAGATGTTTGCAAAGTTCCTTAAGATAATACAATAACCCAATAAAGGAAATAAATGTTAATGCTTTATTCTTAGGGAAAATTGAGTGCTTGCTTACCTATTTTGACTTTGAAAAGTTAATAGCTATAGACTTATTATGACTATGATTAATTGAAAAGTAGGAACTGTGTATTCTGTTGTTCACTCTGAAAAACCAGCACCTATCATAGTAGGCATTGAATAAGTACTTTTAGATTGGCTGACTGACTGAATCAATGAGGAAGGGAGGGAGAAATTTAACTGTTCATGTACTGAAGTATTCATTCAAATCTATTTCAAGTACTACTTTCAGAGTTTACAGAGGCCAAGGAGATTATCTATGCAGCCAATGTAAACTCATTTAAAGTGAACTCCATTAAAGTGAATCTAAATAAGGGAGCTGAAAATTGCTTACTTACTATGGGTTGTAAGCTTTGTACATGTATTATGTCATTTGATCCTGCCAATAACTAATGGTACCGTGTTATCTTTATCTCCATTATATGACAACAGCAAAAAATGAATGAGGCCAGGGTATTGAGGAAATACTAGCTTAGCTAAAGTTGGTCAACACACTTACTTCTTATTTGTTTTTTTTGTGTGTGTGTCTGTGTGTGTTTTTAAGTCAATTCAGCTAATTCTGTTCCCTGACCCTAACTAACCTTAGTCAGATTTTTACCCAGTGCCATAACAATGAGAATTTTAAAAATGAGTGTTTTAGAGAGTCATCTTTTGAAGAAAAAGACAAAGTTCTGCCTTCAGGCAGTTTACATGCTGGTGGAAGATTCAGATCATATTTAATAACTAAACAAATAAGTAACATAAATTCAGATAGGAAAAGTGGTCCAAATATGGAATGTAACATGATGGTGTTGAGGGCTCTTTTGGATAAGAATTGTAGAAAAGGCCTCTCTGAGGTTGATATTTGAGCAGGAACTGAATTAAGTGAAGGAATCACTAGCAATGGGAAGGAGGTAAATAAGTCAGTAGATAAACTACATAAAGTGGTTCAATTCTGGGCACCCAATAAACACTCCACCAACGTGTAGGTTTAATTAACCTCTTCACTGTGTTTTTGGATAACCATGTCAAATATACCCACCATCTATACTCAAAATTAAAAATTAATATACATTTAAATATCTACTGGTATGTCACATATCTACAAAAATAACAAGTTTTAAATATATTAATTAAATATGATTAAATAGATAATATCATTCATTCAGAAGACAGATTCAGATCTATCATTAAGTTATGTGAAGTTAGGAAGACTATTATTTAGTTTTCAGTGTATAGCCTCAAACACATAAAACTTAGGAACACAAAGATAATGGATACAAGAACAAAATTTGCAATTTGTCCAGGGTTGTATGGCAGACACAAGTACAATTAGAGTATAACATGTATATTCTCTTGAATGACAGAGACTACATGGTTTTCTTGGAGCCAAGAGAAAGGGCATTTCAAATAGTTAAGGTCAGTAATGGTTTCATTTTCAATGTGAAGGCTGAGCTGACTAGATTAATTCTTTTTTTTTATTGAAGTAAAATTCATATAACATGAAATTCACCATTTAAATGTACGATTCAGTGGCTCTTAGTACATTCACAGTGTGTTGTAATAGTTACCACTATCTAGTTCCAAAGCGATTTCACCACCGTCAAAGGAAACTTGGTACCCATTAAACAGACACTTCCCATCCAGCCCCCACCGCTAGTCCCTTGTAACCACTAATCTGCTTTCTGTCTCTATGGATTTACTGATTCTGGATACTTTTATATAAATGGAAATATGCAGTATGTGAACTTTTGTGTCTGACTTCTTTCACTTAGCATAATGTTTATGCGGTTCATCCATGTTGTAGCATGCATCAGTATGTCATTGCTTTTTATAGCTTAATAATATCCCACTGTATAAATATATTAATACCACACTTTGCTAATCCTTTCATCCATTGGTAGACATGTGGGTTGTTTCAACATTCTGGCTGTTGTTAATAGCACTGCTGTGAGCACTGGTGTACCAGTATTTGTTTGAATGCCTATTTTTTATTCTTTAGTGTATGTGCCTAGGAGTGGAATTGCTCAGTCATATGGTAATTCTATGTTCTAAATGAATTCTTTATTTAGGAGTTCATAAGGTAAAAAAGACACAGAAAGGACATTCTAGGTAGAAGGGATGAATATGAGAAGGCATGACAAAATGCCACTCTTGGGGACATGCATTATCTGACAACAGTGGCAAAGGGCAAGTGTAAGGGAGAGGCTGGGGAGGATACTAGAGAATTACACAACTTGATCATAAAGGATCTTATGTATTAAGAAGCTTGTACTTTACCCTATGGAGAACTTTCAAAATAAAAATTCCAACTTTCAGACTCAGATCCAGCCCATGAGTTAACCCCAACAAAAGCAGGCAGCACATATCAACACACAAGTGTCTAGATTTATATTTCTAAGCCTGTATGTAAAAAGTACTGAACCATTACCTGTAGTGAAGATCAAATGGCAACAAGTACAGAGAGATAAGCAATGAGTTTTGTGGATTAGAATAGTCACTAAGGTAACAATAAAGGTGATGGATTATGGAGCAGTGATGGAGATGATGTTGCATCTAAAGGCAAAAAGAGAATAAGTTGGTCAGGAAAATGTGCTGAGAGATTGAACAAAGGCAGTGCTGGTGGAAATTATGTGGAAGAACCATATTGTAGAGATTTTAAAGGGTAGAAATCATAGTATTTGTTGCTTGGTTGGATTTTCTGTTTGGGCAGGTGAGGCGTGTCAAAGATGACCTCTTGATTTAGATATGCCAAGTGCTAGAGGGAAAACTTATGAATAGCTCTTAGTAGTCCAGATTGTGAGAGCCAATATAAAGATTTAAGCTTATAAAATTATTATTTTGTTTCTATTATTGATTATTCTAATCATGATTAGCAAACAAACCAATAGCTTCTTTTTTCCTAGTAAACAACTTGGAAAATCCCTCCTCAAATTGCTAGAGATGCTATGGGGAAAGCCTCCATTATTGCCACTTGATAAACTAAAACTGTGTTGTTTCCAATGTGAGCATGTAAGTGATGTACCAGATATCATAGTCATGGTTCTTTGGAAACATTTCATGCTCATTAAACACTTAAGATTTTTAAGTTTATTGCTTACATAAGTAGGGGCAGGTGATGTAAACATTAGAGCCAGAGAAATACTGAAAAAATAAAAAAGCAATGTCTTTCAAATTAAGTGTAAATTCACGGTTTAACTAGAGTTCCTCAACTTTGGAATGATTGACATTTTGGAACTGATAATTCTTTGTTGGGTGGGACTAACCTGCTGTGTATTGTGTGTTATTTAGAAGTATTTCTGGCCTCTACTCACTAGAAGCCTCCACAAGTTGTGACGTGCAAAAATGTCTTAGACATTGCCAAATGTCACATGGGGGAGCAAATTCATCCTGGATTGAGAAGCTCTAATCAACCACAAATGGTTAAATGTGTTCATGTAAGCAAAACTTTTTCCTTGTTTTACACAATACCAGTCAATTAATATGCAAGATTTACTTTACTTATATTCCTTCTGATTGAATGCTTCAAATTTATCAGTTGATGTTATAACCATAGTCAATTTAAATCATGAAAATGTCTAGTATCATGATACATAATATAATTGTTCACCAAATCATTTGGTAAGTTATTATTATGGGTTGCCCACTGCTTATATTGCATTGTACCAAGCTTTTTGATCCAGTCTTTCAAACAGTTAATAATGACTTTGAACTGTGCTGCAATGGTCCCCAAATTTCTATTCTATAAGAATTGTTTTGGATGGTGATTTTTGTGATAACTAGGAATAAGAGATTTGCTGTAAAGTTACTGATAATAGCAAGCAAAATGTTTTTGTTTATTTTTTAAATTAGATAGTACAGTTGACCCTTGAACAATTGGTGGTTAGGGGTGCAGTTGAAAATCTGTGTCTAACTTTTGTCTCCTCTAAAACTTAACTTCTAATAGCCTGCGGTTGACTAGAAGCCTTATTGATAACATCCACAGTTGATTAACACATATTTGGTACATTATATGTATTATATTATATACTGTAGTCTTACAATAAAGTAATCTAGAGAAAAGAAAATGTTATTAAGAAAATCACAGAAAAGAGAAAATATACTTACTATTCATTATGTGGAAATGGATCATCATAAAGGTCTTTATCCTCCTCGTGGTCTTCATGTTGAATAGACCGGGGAGGAGGAGGATGAGGAGGGGCTGGTCTTGCTGTCTCAGGGATGGCAAAAGTAGAAGAAAATACACATATAGTTGGCCCTACATGGTTCAAACCTATATTGTTCAAGGGTCCATTGTACATTCATTTGTAGAGGCTTGCGAGAAAAATCTGCTGGTACCTACGGGGGTGGGGAGAAGTAAAGTCATTTTCATGACTCTACTGGAGTTGAGAATAATGCAGATTGAACACTAAAGCTTAGTTCTAATGAAAATCAAAATGACAATGAAAAGCAAGGAAAGGTTTCACTGGAGAATATCCTTTGAAAATGTTGAGTCTGGAAAAAGGGATGGCTATTGATTGGACAAAAGCGTATGACAGAAACTTTTTGTAAGTGACAGTACATGATTGAAAATGACAGGGCTTATCTGTAAAATAGCTTAAGGAGATTAGATGGACTTGGCTGATAGAACTTCTTTGGCATGGTACTGCTTGACCAATCAGCCTAAATCCTTAACTATGGAATTTACATTTGAATTCCTACATGGCAATATGTTTTACATTTACACAAAAATCCTACCTCATTGTAACTTTCATTATATAATTCATTCATTTATTCAAAATAATTCAGGCCACTCACGGTAAAGATCGGAGTCTATTCATTTTTTAGCTTTGTATATGACAGATTCTATGCTAGATGCTTTGAATCAATGGAGAACATCACATAATCCATAAGATTTATAATCTTCAAATCCTAGGGATGAGATAAAAGAAGCTAATAATCACAGGTAAGGGTAAGTGCTAGAAATAGAAGAATCTTTAAGTTACATATAAGGAGAAAAACACCAAGTTTTTTTTTTTAAAAAGTCAAAAAGATTTCTTTAAAATTTAAGATTTTAGTTGAGTCTTAAAGATGAATAGAATTTCTCCAGGTTGAACAAAAAGGAAAAGGCTTTAGATGGAATAAGTAAATATATATACACCTGGAGATAGGTGAGTATCAGCATGTTCATAGACATTTAAGTAGTTTGATGTAATTGAAATGAAATATAGGGATTGGTAGAAGATGAATATGGAAAAGTATAAAATAATTAGATCATGATGGGCATCCAATGCTAAGGTAATGATTCAAGCCTTTACCTTGTGGGCAATTAAGAGCTGTTGAAATAGGGAAGAACTTTATAATATATGTGTTTTAACATGTAAGCCCTTATATGGAGCATGAATTAGAAATGGAGGAAGACGAGGTGCAGGTTGACTAGCTAGGAGTCTACTGTAAAAGCTCAGAAGACATAGAAATAGGGTGTGCACAAAAGCAGTGAGAGTTGGGATGAAACAAGGTCATGAATGTGTTTGATGAATAAAGTGATTATCTAGAAAAGACTCTGAAGAAGATAAATGTGTCATGCAACTGTAAGGGCATGTAAAACAGAACTGTAGCAAAGACTTTCCATCTGGTCACAAAACCTATTGCCTCCCTTCCTGGGCATAGAACTAGACTAAATATTACACTTCCCTTCTAGTGTGTGGTGGCCATGTGACTGATTTCTAGCCAATGGTATGTGGAGAATAGTAATGTGAGTCTCCTCCAGACCACATTCCTGTTTCTTCTTCCACAGAGCAGAGACTATCATGGTGATATTGGAAGCCATCTATTGAAAATGGGTAAGGCTACAAGATGAACAAAGATGATGTTCTTGAAGTACTGCTAGGAAAACAACTGTCCCAAATCAGAAGTATTAAATTTTTACTTTACATCAATAAAACACAAGCTTTTGGATTTGTTTGTTTGAGCAACTGACAATATCTTAACTAATACAAGGCCTTATTTGAAGCAAGTCCAGCATGACATTAGTTTTTTTTTTCCTTTATGCTTACATTAGTAGTATCTCTATAACTGTAGGCATCCATATGTAGAGTACATGTACAGAGTATTAATATATAACACATAATTTATATTATTGTTAACACAAATTTTTGTAAAAAAGTGTTCAATACTTACTTTCTATGGCAATCATTTAGAAAACATGACCCCCGCCAAAAAAAATTCAAGCTCATTGATACACAACATAACAAGAAGGCTATGCCCCTATAACAGTAGAGCAATGTTCCAAATCTTTTTAGATAAAGTCATTTACTCATTGGAATTTATTTCAGGATTTATATTGCTATCTACAAATAGATATCAATAGTTAAAGAGATTTTATAGCTTTTTGACATTCAATATATTATGCAGGTTTAAAAGGCTCTGGAAAATTAATGAACTATCTAAGCTGAATAACTTTCCACTTGTAAAAATGTTTCTTAAAGTACAGAGCCCTCAGATTTAATACTTAGTCTTGCTTGTTTAAGCACATGGTAAAATGTGGACAGGTTTTTCATTTGACAGAACAATCCTGATGGAACAATTCAGTCTTCACAGGGCTAAAGCTAAAATGAAAAAAATGACAGACACATCTTATTAGAGGAGATAATTTAAAGGAATACTTAGTTTTAATGTTTCTCTTAAGCAATTCTATTTTATTTCTCTTTTGACATGAAGCCTTCTTCCTTACCTGTGGTTAGTTTAATTTTTACATGATCTGGGTATTTTCTCATCCCTGAAATTAAGATGCTTTTGAGCCAGTCCAGGTGCCTGAGATATTGCAGAAGCTCTCTTACATTACTTTGCATATACAATAGCTTGTTTTAGGGTCTTACAAAAGTAATTTCAATTTATCAGTTAATAGTGTAGATAAAGGCCCGAAATCCTGTGGCCAACCAGGTCTCCAAGTTAGGCATTAGCCATTTGATAAAGCCATTAAATACACAGAGGATGTACATCTCTGATTAATACAAATAATAGAAAACTTCCTAAATAACGTTTGGTCCTGGGCTGCTTCCAAAGTAGTAATTCACAAAATATGACTTTTTTTTCAATTGGGGAGGTTATAAAAATTTGTTTGTTGGAGGTAAGGAAGGAAATGTAATTAAAGGCTAAATTCAGACTCACATTTCATTTTAACCAAAAGAATATGTGTGATTTGGACACCAGTCACCTAGGCACTTCCTATTTTAAGGCAGTGCACATTGTCAGCAAATCAAATTATCCAATAGCAAAACTACATCTGGTGGAGCTAACTATGCCAGGTAACCTTAAATAGAAGCTCGGGGGTAGTTAACTCTGTTGCAACACTGGGCTTTGCTGGTAAGAATTATCTAAAGTTCCTCTTTGTAGCATTGCTATTAAAAGAATAAAACGGGAAGAGGTGAAATGAAAACATTAAGCTTGTGGGTATATGTGTATGTTTTAATGTCCCCTTTACATATGAAAGTGCTAAAAACAGCATATTTAAAATAAAGCAACTCCGGGGTTTTATATTATGTATTTTTTATTTATTTATATTTTTTTCATTTTGCATACGATCCTCATAAGATAAAGCTTTAGATCATATATGCTTTAAGAAATGCCTATTACACATCATTTACATTTAGGAAATCAAGAAGCTTTGAATTTGGATTGACTTCAAGTACCAATCTAATCTGAAAATGCCCAATGAAATTATTTTTGTTGTCATTAACAATTTGAGGAAAGGCTTTAATTTTTAATCTTGTCAAAGGGGTATGTGGTCTGTTTATAATACTTTTTTAAAAATGTGTTTCACTTTTGGAAGGCTAATTCAAATCCACATTTGTGGGGTGTACAATACACACACACAGAAACACAGACCCTTACACATCCTAAAGTCTGGTCAATTCAGATCTAATAACACCTCTTTTTCCCTTATGGGCAAAGATGTCACTTAAATATGAAATCCAAAGTGGGCATGGAAGTCTCCATTAGGGTTATTCATCTAGTGTTTGTTTCTGAGGTTTGTTTTACTGCAAATATTAAATTAAAAAACACACTCTATCCTATATGCAATGTTCCAAGCAAATTTGTTCACGTGTATGACAGTCAAATCATCTCATTGGTTCTGCAACAGTCATGATGTTTGAGGAGGAGGCATGATGTTTCTTTTAAAAAGAAAAGGAACCAAAAAACCTCTGGGTTAATCGTTGGAGATATATGAGTTCAGAACTTAAGAATTTTTTAGGCTGTCCAGGGTCAGTGAGAACAAACCAAACCCTTCTAAAAAGTTAAGTTAGTATTGCCCAGAGAATGAGTAGGAATGAGGATTAGAGGTCTTTAACATGTATCCTAAATATTCTGAGAACAGGTTTAATTTATTCAAATGTATTTGTTCCATGAAATGCAATAATGTTTTCAGTTTTAGCTAAACACTGGGAACAAGGATGGAAACGGGGAAGTGCAGAACATGGGATTAAGAATTTCATAAAGTCGTGAATCAACTTCTAAATAACCTGCATATGATACCCAACCATACTAGTTTATTCACCCTAAGATTGTCCATCCTGTAACTCAAAACCCTTTGTCAGGTCTGAGAAATGGTTTGTTTTCTTAACCTGATGTTGTTTTAAAGGGCAATACCCAGATGTTCTGGGTTTGTGATAAAGAGAGAATTAATGAGTCTGTCTGTCCAACTGGAGCCTACTTATGAGTCTGTATGCATGCCAATTGCAGGTTAAAGCGTGATGTTCCTGGTGCACATAGGACTCACAAACATTTTAGAGAAAATAAAAGGTTTCCATTAATCTTTGCTTTAAACACTTTTCTTTTTCATAATCTACCAACAAATAGATTCAGGCATGTTCTGGGATCACTTTAAAACCCTGATCTGTTATTTTTTCTTCATCTTCTTCTTCTCTATTTAGAAAACCTTAAAGCAATCGCCTCTGTTGATGCAAGTTGGACTTTGCTATGTTTTGTTGCTTTAACCTTAAGCTTTACTGTAAGCTGTGTAAACTAAAATTATAGATCTCTCTTCATTTTCCAAGTTGTTTCCCTCCAAGAAATCCCTTCTTTCTTTTTCCTAAGTAAAAAGGACTAAAAATGTGTTTGAATAGAAACTGTAACAATAATGACCTTGGCTGAAGTTTTGGCTGAGCACATCCCACATGAACCAAGAGGAAAATTCTACCTAAGGTGAGCTGAAGGTCACCAGGGCCTTCTCAAAGTATTTTCAATAAAGCTATTTCATTTTTCCTTTTCTTTTCCCTTAAGCATTGAACATAAGAAATCATGGGACAAATAATTTCTATATCCATCCTCTCTTGGCAAGTGAAATATTGACATTCTTTTGCTCACGATAGTCTGATCCCTGATTTCTGTCTAAAAGTTTGAAATAATCTTGTTGAGTTAGATTCTCCTTTAGCTACTAAAGGGAGTTGGTATGTAAATCCCGTTTATACTAATGAGATTGTGTGTGTAAATTGCTGTACGTGGAGGTGGCACTATGCCCCATGGAATTGATGTGTTGGTCTAGAAATTACAATGTGTTACATGTCTCTTATCCTGTAGGTCATAATAATTTTATAGTGCAATTAGCTAATCCCAATTTAGTGACTATATTCACATGAAGGTGTTATCTTTTATTCATAGCCAACCATCTACTTTAGAAACTCATGAATGTCCATATATTTAACTATTTGAAGACCAGCTTTTTAAGGCCTCTCCCTTTTGCTAGAACAGTTATAAGTGTCTTCAACAAAAATCATTATCAGAATGATAGTTTGAAACTATCCTGGGTCAAAGAGAGAGAAACCAAGAGTTTTGGTAGTTTTTTTAATTTTTTTAAGGATTTGTTTAAAATCATTTCTATTTCTGAAATATAACAGATTTCTATTATTTGTCAATAAGCACTTTTATTCTAAATGTTTTAGTGATTTCTAGGAATTATTGGATTTCATTTATGTACTTGTCATGGACCTGACATGACTATAACTTTAAAAAGTAAATGGAGGGGGTTTGGTGTTAATTTTTAATAGGAACATTTGACTATAATGTTTAACTTAACACTGTTCAATTATAAACGTCTTAGTATACTATCATAGAAATAAACATTCAGAAAAAATTAAATATTTTTTCTATTATTAGGTTAAAGTTAATTTAACTTTAATTTGCACAGTTATTGACTCCATGTACCCCATGTATAGTAATAAAGCATAACTCTAATATCACTTAAATATATGTAGAAATGCTTGACATCCCAGTCTAAATAAAACAACTAAGCCAAATCATAACTTGTAAGCTAAACCTGTAGAGAAATGAGATTTGACATCTTGCTTTTAATGGTATAAGTAATCTAACCTGCAACTTTAATCTACAGAACTTAATGTTTTAAAACATTTTCATCCCAACCTATTTGCAAAAAGAATTTGATGCATATTGCATAGAAATGACAATTTTTTCCATTATGACTGTCCTTTTGTCGTAATTTTCTTCATCCATATTTTTTAATTTCCTGCTTTGAACCAGGAGAAAAATGAGGTTATTTTAAAAGTTTATGCCACCATTGGATTTTCAATCCAATTTCCTCTGTCCAGAAGCTTGAGACATCTAAAGGAGTATCCAAAAATGTAGGCTAAAAGCCAAAATTCTAATCATTAAAACAGCTTTACAAAAAGAGACAAGAAGATAGAGAATATAAAATATAAACAGAATATAAAATAAGAGAAAATGATACCATTCAAAGATTCTACTGTCAAAAAGATCAGTGTCCACAGGTCCGGTTGATCTGTGACCTTCCTGGAGGATCAGACATTGGTCATTTAGATTTACTCAGGGAGCTCCTCATCTTACACCATTTGTCCTGTCCTGAGTTGTACTTCAGCAACACCGACTTTCTTTTATTTCCTCAAACATGTTAAGCTCTTTCCCACCCAGGACATTTCCTCTGCCTGGAAAGCTCTTCCCTGGGCTAGTTCCTCTTTGTCTTTATTAAAGTTAAATGTCACCTCGTCTGAGGTGTCTTCTGACAACTCAATCTGCAATAGTTACTGTCTCTGACATCATCCCATTCTGTTGCCTTCAGAGCATTGATCACAGTATATATAATTGTTCTTTATTTGTTCACCTGTTGGCTTAATGCCATTTTCCATCACTAGCCTGAGAGCCCTACGAGGATGCAATCTTTTTTCTTGGCGGCTCTGTGCCCAGAATCCAGCATAATCTCTGGAGCATAGTTGATAATTAATAAATATTTTTTAAAATTAAAGGATAATTGAGTGTTGTGGTACAACCAAAGAAGTAAAATCCCGTCTCAAGAACCCCAGATCTGAGTGAGACAAAATATAGATGTGTGAAAATTGAAAACAATATTACGAGATAGAATATCATCATCTGTCATAGGAACAGTTCGAGAGAATGAGAAATTATAGAGGTCTGCAGTGATCAAGAAAGTTTTAATATAGTTGAGAAGACTTGAGCTTTGATGAAAATCGCAGCTTGAAGGCAGACAGATTCGATATAGGCTACGCCAATTTCATGATGGGGCACTCTTCCCTCAGTGATTCAGCAAATGTGTTTGAAGACTTACATGTTTTAGAAGCTGAGGTTATAGCACCAAACAAAACAGCCAAGTCCTTGCCCTCAGGGAGCAAACCATCACTTATTGGCTGAACTTTGAAGAATTACTTACTCTCCCTAAGTCTCAGTTTCTTCATCTGTAAGGCTGGAATAAAAATAGTCCTTTGTAGTGAACACTATGTGCGTTTCACCTAGATATTTTTCGGTTTCTTTTATCAACTCTATGAGGCCCTCCCCCCAACTTCTACATACTTCGCTGCTAAGGGCTCCCAACTTTTTCAAGTTTCATGGGCCATATTATTGGTCCTGGTTGCCTGATTAGAACATTATTCTGCAGCTGCTTTCTGGATCTATGGCAAACAAAGTTAGGATTAAATTATAATGTTTAACCTGGGCACAGGAAGGAGCTCCAGTCTGAAGTTATATATTTCCACATATGCCAACTAGAGGCAAGGAGACTGCTGTGAGGCTTTGTTAATGATGCAAATTCAAGCATGAGGTTTGGACTGGGTTGAAGACAGTTTGCATGGAGAGCAGAGAATGGAGTCAGCTATGTTATTAAAGAAGATTCAGCATGCTTTGTTAGCTAACTAAATGGGGGTGGTTAGTAAATGCAGGAGAGAGGGTAGCAAGACAAAGGAATCAAGTTAATGTGAGGATCTGAATCCCTTTGGCCATGAAAAACACTCCCATTAACAGAGATATGCAGGTAAATACATTAAACATGGAAGCCAGTTTGAGAAAAAAGATGACACATTAGTTTAAGAAAATCTGAGGAGGTGCACTTGCAGAGTGTACTGGCAGCTGGAGATGGTGCTCAGTGTCGAGAAGAGGATATAAATATTGTTGGGAATGATAGTGGAAATAAGGTGCTAATATTTTTAGCCAGGGATTCAGTAATATGCATGCCCTAGCTTGCTTTACTCCTCTTCCCTGTAAGGTCTCCAAGGTACCCATGAGGATTAGTAGTAAAGAAGGTAAAATGACATTTTCTTATTAGCAGGAACTTGAGATCCAAACCTTAATGCAGAAGCTAGGTTGGAACATATAATAAACACCTTTACTTAAGTTAACCTTTACCTAAACTTAACTTTACCTAAGCTAACCCTTACCTAACTTTTTCCTTGTTCCTTTTAGCTCCTCTACATTCACCAAATACATACATTCATTAGCCAACAAAGCCAATAATACCCAGGGTGTCTAATTAATCCATTTCTCAGACTTCCAGATTGGAACTTCTAACTCTAATTCCAAGGAAATCTGCCCTGGTACTATGGGAAAAGAAGGCAGAGACAAAAAAATAGGGAAGAGAGTTTGGCAACAATGCCAAAGGCAGAGCTGTTCTGAGCATCCAAGACAGGGATGGGGTAGAAGGCTATGAAGACCAGCCTTAACATCTTATCATTTCAGAAACCTTAAATAGAAAAGTGATCGCATACTCTTATCATTCTGTTCTTTTGAAAATTCTACCCCTAGAAAAAGGAGACTGATCCTTGCCTTTGTACTTGAACCTCAACCCCCTTCATTGGAGAATAGAAGAAGGAGAGAAAGGATGAACACTTGAGTTCCATAAAGGCAATTCGTATAAAGAGCAAGCCACAGGAAAGATTACAGAAATTTGATAGTATTTCAAATATTTGAGAAAAAGCATTCACAGAGAAAGAAGGAATGGCCTGAGAGCTTAGTCTAAATTCATTCTTATAACTGGGGAGTGTGAATAAGAGATAAATCAACAAAGGAACCAATGATTGGGCGAAGACATAGGGTGGTTACCTGGAGTCAGAGAAGGATAGCACTTCAAGAGGCTGATGCCGGCAGTGTCATATACCATGCAAAGATGAAGAAGAAAGTGGACAAGGAAAGGACCTTTCATCCTTTGCATTTGACAGTTCGGAGGTGATGGTGGCTTTTGACAGGCAATTTTCCTTGAGTAGCATTTCCTAAAAATTATTAACCATGAGACTAGCTGGATGATAAATATCAAGTGAAATTATGTACTATATATTATAATTAATATAACTATATAATTGATATTACTTTAAATGTATAAAACAGGGGAAGAATTCCTTGATCAAGTATTTCTGAGAAACTGGATGAATGTTTTCTTCCTGTACCCCTTCTCTCAGAGCTTTTACTATGCCAACATAAATTATGGATCTCACCGTACAGAGAATATAGTGGATATAGAATTCTGTCTTCACTGACTTATTTGCCAATGAACCCTCTTTATACTGAGTACCTTGTGGGGCCAAAATATTGAGAAACATACTTTGGGAAATGTGTATTTAGCATATTTAATGCAGAAACTGGATTATGAAAAGTTAAAAGTGCAAGGGTAGGAGAGTTGAAGAAGTGGAGGTGATTGTATAAACTATTTATTTGTGAGAAATTGAATATACAAACAGACAATGGCCACACCATGTGTAAAAATAGACCTTTGACCCACAGCCTGCAGCAACTAGCCCAGGAAACTAACCCGCCTATCTACAGAACAACCCAGGAAGCCAGCCAGCTGACTTGCACGGAAGCCAGATTGCTATCTCTAGTGACAATCCAGGAAGTTAGTAACTTCTGTGAAAATCAGCCCCAAATGACCAGGTCTTGATAAATAACTGACAGCTTCCTTAATTTTTGTCCTAGCTTCTAACTTAGGACCAACTAGAGAAAGCCAACTATGCACCCTTAACCAATCATATAGGATGGCCTGCTTCTAGTTAGCCTGCCTACAGCTTGCCCACACCAACAGCCTCCAATCAGGGCATACCTAAAGCCTTCCCTTTTCTCCACTACTGTATAAAGCTTTGCTACTCCTCTGCCCGCCTTTGAGTCTCTGCCAAAACACACGTGATGGTGGGTGACTCTCTTGCTATAGCAAGCTCTGAATAAATAGCCTTTGCTCTTTGCATTTGGTGGGTCTTCCTTTATTTCCACATCTGGCCTTTTAATAAAATAGATAAATTAATTAGGGTGTAAACCCAAGGAAAGAACATGTTTGAGTAAAGGGTTAATTTTCAGACTTTATATGTTTGTACGAGTCAGTAGAAAGAAAAGATTAGAAGTACTGCTGGTGGGGAATAAGGGGCAGAGAGGGAGAGAGAGAGAGGAAGACAGGGAGAGAACACCTGGCAAGGCTAGGTCCCAAAGTGAGTAGAAGTGAGAAATAGGGATGGGTCTGAGAACACAAAGGGAACGGGGAGACATCTTTTTACTTCCTCACCCTCAGTCCTGGGTCTCTAGACTCAAGCTGAAGCCCCCTAAAGCAAAGCTCCTTGCATTCTATCCAGCACAGAGCAGCAAACAGGCTAAATACAAGGGCCTGGCCTTTTAATTTTTTGTAGTTGCTTTGAATTATCAACCAATGACATGAACACACAATAATTTTTGTTTCCTCAATAATAAAAATAACAATAATGACTTGGACTTCAGAAAAAATGATTCACATGGAACAGTTTCAGCCTCTCTATTAGATGACTTTAAGGTCAGCATGAATCAGAGGAACCTGTTCTTAATGTAATGGTAATTAGGACTCTCCACCCTGTTTCTCTGTTGTTTTCTTCTCCTCCCAGGTCTCTTTTGCCAAGAAATCTTCCACATCTCCACCTCTGATGTAGATAAGTCTAAATCAGCTCTCAACAACTTCCAAGCCAAAGTATTCTCTTACAACTTCCTTGGTTTTGGGGTCATCCTTGTTCTTTCCAATACAGGACTTAATTTTAAAAATAAAATTTTTTATTTTTAAAGCTCTCACATTGGTCAAATGAGGTGGATGTTGGAAACCAACCACCTTATTTTGCCTGGCACTTGGAGTTCATTGAACCCACGTGTGAGCTTCTTAGACATGCAAACCATCATGCCCTACCCCAGAACTTGGGTATCAGAAACTGCCTGTAATGCCCAGTAATCTGTGTTCTAACATTTCCTCCAGGTGAATTTAAATTTTGAGAACTGTTTTAGGACTGGGCGTGGGAAACTACAGCTGGTGAGCTAATTCTGCCCACTGTTTATTTTGGTACAGCCCGGTGAGCTAAGAATGATTTTTATATTTTTAAATGATTTTAAAAATCAAAAGAGGAAGAATAATTTGTTACATGTAAAAATTTTATGAAATTCAAATTCCGGTATCAATAAAGTTTTATTAGAACACAGCTACACCCATATGTTTACTTATAGTCTATGGCTGCTTCACAAAATTGAGTACTTGCTGCCAAGATTGATTGGCCCACAAAGACTAAAATAGTTTACTATCTGGACCTTTACATAAGAAGTTGATCCCCTAGTTCTAGGGTGTAAGCTTACTAGGATCAACAGTAACCGTTGGCAACAAGCAATAAAAATTTACTTTTCCTCGTGGTGTCTTCTCCTTCAACAACTTCCAAGCCAAAGTATTCTCTTACAACTTCCTTGGATTTGGGGTCATCCTTGTTCTTTCCAAAACAGGACTTAATTTTAAAAATAAAATGCTCTCACATTGGTCAAATAAGGTGGATGTTGGAAACCAACCACCTTATTTTGCCTGGCACTTGGAGTTCATTGAAGCCACCTGCGAGCTTCTTAGACATGCAAACCATCATGCCCTATCCCAGAACTTGGGTATCAGAAACTGTATTCAGATACTGTATTCCATGTGTCTGGAAATCCAATGACACTTTCTCTCAGCCAGCCTCCTTTTATTCCCTGAACGCAGCTTCATCAGGGTTGCTTCACAGCAAGGAAAATATCATAAGAAAGAATTTCTCTACCTTAGATGTGATCAGTATAATCACTTCTCTAAGAATGGAAACACAGTTGGAGACATTCTCTAGAAATATTTTATGGCTGGTTTAGCAGAGATCTTCAAACATTGCTGTGCATGAAATTGCCTATGGAGCTTGATAAAATTGTAGATTCTTGAGGCAAATTCTAGAGGGTTTGAATCAGTAACTTTGGGTTGGACACTGGGAATCTGCATTTTCACAAGCACCTGAGGGGTTTCTGAGTCTGGTAGTCTGAAGGACATACTTTTGAGAAACATTAATTTACAGAAATGCTCTAAGGGAAGCACTGTTCATATCAGAGAAGAGGTTGGTTGTAGCTCAAATACGCTTCACCGAAAGTAATTGGATTCTGTACTAGTTCTCCATTGCCACTGAACAGGGACAAACTGGTTTTCAGGCTGAGGCCTCAGATTTGGGGTTTGAAAGTAAAAGGGAGAAAATTTTCCCAAAGATGTGAAAATGTAAAAACACACTTGGGTTACATGGTAATCCACGGGAGGCTAGATTTTTAGGAATCTCTACCCACTCTAGGTGGAGGTATGTCCCTGAAGTCAGAGAGATACCTAGTATATCTTTTTGTTTTGTTTAGTTATCTATGATTTCTCTGTAATTTAGCCATTTTCAGTTTTTCACTTCTTAATGCATTTAAGGTTTCTCTACAAAGAAAAAAATCAGTCAACTTACTTGTGGCATTTGACCAACAAAATTCACCAAAGTCTATTCAGTGGACCGTACATTGCTCTCTTGCCTGTTAGTGTCATCAACTCTTTTCTTTCTATTTTACATCTTATGTCTCTAAATTTGGTAGAATAGGGACTTTTTGTGTACTTTCTGCCTGAGGCCCTTCATATGAAGAGTGAAAATTGCAAATTAAAGAAATATGGACCTAAAAAAGAAGTATAAGCCCTAAAATACTCACTTTTTCTCACTTCTCTATATTTCTAATCATTTTTACCTTTCTTCAAATATTAGTAATATGACTCAAACTTTACAAGATATCTTCTAGGAGAAAGTCTGCTATTAAATAAGTCTACATACATCATATATCTGACTGTATATCATTTAATTGTAGAACAAATGACATTCTTAAAAGTTTTCTCTTCCTTTCTGATGATTGTTTGAGAATTGCATGTGGCTTTCTGTTTTTTTCTATTTTCATCATTGAGTGAATTCTTTAATAACCTCCACGATAAAAACACAAACTAATTCATATCCATTTTATCCAAATCACACAAGCAATTGTACAGGACAATGGAGTAAATATTTTCAGTTCTAGATAAGAATCTCTAGGCAGAGATTTAAGAAGTATTTGGATCAGCAAAGTCCTAAGTAAATAAAAGAATGACCCGCAACTATACAATCTTGGGGCCAGTGAACCTGATGTGAAATGAAGAAGTACTTGTCCCCTCCTCAGCTAGAAGAGCTTTCAACATATCACAAGTCCCACCCAGGAGAGTGAAATGTTCTTTTGCTTCCTTGCCTCATACTCTCCTGCTCACCCCTCTGCCAGCAAGTCTGAAGGAGATGATGAATCATGCCAGAAAGGGGGGCCCATCAGCCATCTCCATGAGCCCAGCTTGCACTGACTCATTTCTGAGGAAGCAAGCATGCTTCTATGGCAGAGGGAAGCTATTTATTTATTTATTTGTTTCGTGCATGTGCTTTTCCAGACTTATAACGTACACCAGCAGCCTTCTATGTGGGTTCCAGAAATGAAAAAAAAAATCATAAATTGAATGCACATGGAGAAACCATGTTCCCATCCAAGACCGCACAGGCTCCCCACCCCAGTGATCCAAGTCCACACCCTCCTAGTTTACATAGCACCTTTCTTCCAAGGATCCCAGAGAGCTGCTCCAGCACAAAGGAATCAGACTAAGGGGAGGATGTGTTTGGGTTTCCTTCTTGACTAGTGAAAGAACTATTGGGCCCTCTAGAGTTTAAGGCCACACAGGCAGCCTATGTATATAGCTAGGAATCAAATTAGATCTAAAGTCTCAAGGTGTTCATTCATTTTTACATTTTAGAGAGTCCAAATTGGTCTTGATTATTTTTATGCTAAGTGGGAAAAATATGAAGGGAGAAGATTTTGCTTTAGGAAACGCATTCCCTGCTACCCCATTTCTGCTCCATTTCTTTCCAGTTATGACACTCTTTCCCCAAACATCAGGTGCTTTCCGGCTGTCTTTCCCAGGAGAACAATCTAATCATCTAATCAAATCACTCATATTAAGGTGTTATGGTGTGACTGTTCATCCCACATATATTCACGTTTTCAGAAATGAATATACCCTAAGGAATAACAAAATCATTGCAAGTGAAGGAATTTGATGTATCTTTAGGATAAAATTTTTGGCATATATGGATCTTTTAAAAAACCTGTGCATATGTATAACCTGCCACCTTCTCTGCTGAAGTTTAAGGCTCACTTGGCTCAAAGCAAGGCTGAGATCATACAGTGAAACTCAGCTTGTCAGGGCCAGGTTGAAAGCTGCTGCTTCTTTCTCCCTGTACACACTGTCTTCAAACTCAGCTATTGCTTTAGATTACTGGCATAAGAGATGGGAGCATTTAGTCCAAACTTTGAATGTTAACGGAAAGTATACAAACATCTAGGATCTGAGACAAGTTCACCTCAGTAACCAGTCAAGGCTAAGGTCCATCATATCTCTCAGTCTCTTTGTTGTGACTTGTGGCAACTGCTGGCTCCTTGCCGCCTTTGCTTTGGTACCACCAGGTTCTGGACATCACAGCTTTAATGTACCCATTCTGACACCCAGTTTTATTGCTTCGAGTCTTATTGCTATAAGAAATATAGGACTGGTCTCCATTTTCCCAGTCTGGTATCATTACCCTGCATTCTTAGTTTGCTTCTTCCCACCTTCTAGAATGATACACCACCATGTGTAGGGCATCCAGAGTGAGCCCAAGACAGCACAGAACATTAAATCCCAATACCTGGAAATTACTGGCCCAGAAGCCTTGAACAACCAGTCTCCCCACCCTTCCTGAAATCCTCCTACTCTGCTGCAATCTGCTTGGTGAAAGAAGAAAATGCTAAGAGGACAAGTTGTTATTAGGGATTTAAAATGATTATATGATGGAGTGAACCCTAGATATGCAAAAATATTGCCTCTTGAAATAGCATCTTAGATATCATGTATTCTTCTTTCTAGTCAAGGATACCAAAACTCAAAAGGTGAAATTATATTACTCAAGACCATAAAGTCACTTACATACTGAACCAGGATTAGACGTTGGTCTCTTGAGACTCAAGACAGGGCTACTATTTCCCCTGCTCATTTCTTATCATACTAATTTTTTTTTTTTTAAATTGTACAGCATGGGAAGCTATTTGGATATGAGCCTCCCAGCTTCTCAGAACCATTCTCAGCAAGCTTTACAGATCCTGGCCACACAGCTGCAAGTGGGCCCCTGAACACATACTTGAGGTTTTTATTTGTACTAGATAAACAGAGCTAAAGCCACCAAAATTAAGATGAAGATACCCTCTTACTTCTACTCATATTTTGGCCATATTGAACATTAAAAAAAATGTTCATGCCATAATCTCAGTTTTCTAGAATGCTGGTTATTGTTTCCATACCTCATATTAGTTCTACTTTGAGTAATTGTCTTTCTAGGAACAAAGTATTTTCTTACTTACTCTAGATATGTCTCTATTTGAAAAAAGCACCAGGGTCAATACACGTTCATCCTGATCTCTCTTGATGCTGGTGATAATGGCACATGTATCAAAGTGCAAACTCGCTCAAGAAAGTTTCCATTTTCTTCATGAGACTTTTGATAACAAAGCACACCCAGGATTGCTCTGAAAACTTAAAGAGTAAAGCTCAACTAGTCACCACTCTTCATTTTACAGAAGAAGCAATGGTAGTCAATTGTCCTTACTGGCTAGAAATAGGCATAAACTAGAACACAGACCACTGCCTAACTGGTTAGTGAAAGACACTCGGGAGAATTTTAAGGAAGAATTGAAAGAAAAAGGGTTTGAAGGTTAACATCAGAATTTAAATATTCAGACAATCTGGCATTTCAATTAATCATTTTAGAGTCAATCAAATTTAGGGAATAGCAAACTTTTAGATAAAATTAGCAAAGCACCCCTTGCCCTCAAGAATATTAGGCTCCATTTGCCAGGACAGAACATGTGAACAGGAACAAAATTTGCAGACCAAACGAATAAATATATTATTATTGCTGAGGCCCCTCTTTAGAAGGTGAAATATAGTTTATTTAAATTGTAATATTAAAATATTTAAAATATTAAAATATTGTCGGTTTCCTTCAGGGGGAACTGAAATTGTTTCTGTTGCTTGGAGAACAAAATTTTTGCAAATAGCATGCATTATCTTGTCGTGATCAAAAACAATCAGTAATTTATCTGTCCTTTTCTTAGATGCCTCCTTAAGTCTGCATGCTGGCCATTTTCTTCCTTCTGCTAATACTGCAGGTTTACTCTTTACCACCCACTCAAATGCTGGTTTGCAGGCCACATGTGCACACACATGTCTTTTTTATTTTCTTCTTCTTTTATTTTATTTATTTATTTTTTTAATGTGGTAGGGCTGAGTAACAAGTAAGGATTTTGCCATGGAATGAAAACAAGGGTATCTGCTTTCATGTGAATATCGTATATCTCCCTCTACCTGGGAATAAAAGAAGAAATAAAGTATTCCTTTTTTCTTCTCTTGTACTGATACTGTTCTTTCCTACTGTCTGAAGTACAGCATAAGCAGATACCACCACTGCATTCCTTCACAGGACTGGTGCTGTTTATCAAATGTTTTTTGTAGGAGCAATTCCAAGTACCAAACAAGCAGAGACAAATCTCTGCTTTTTCTTGCAAGAGCACCCCAGGAGGCAAAAATTTGCAATAGTCCTAAAGAAAGATAAATTTTTTAAAAATTTGAAAGTTCTTTTGAAATGTACTTTAGGTTGTGAAATTAGAATGAAAAATAGCATATCGGATGTTATTCTCTCTCTCAAGAGATTTCGTATTCTAAAAAGTCTCTCTCTTTACAGAAAGAGTTAATCTACTCATGCTAGTCTTAGAAGTATTTAAAAATAACAGCAAAAACAACAGAAAGAAAATACTCTAAACCACCAACAAGCTTTCCTATTCTTTTAGTAATAAAGACCTTTTACTTAGAATGGATTATGTATTAAACTTTTTCCATGTCTTTGCTAGCTCAGCAAACCTTTGTTCTGAATGCTTTGTGACCATTAATGCCTTTGATTATAGATTACACCACCATTTGATTTATTTTTTTCTCATGGGCAACATATTTCTTTCATTGAGCAACATTCTGAAACTTGGAAATCTAACCTGTGTTTTAGTCTTAGGAAAGGAACATTCATATGGTAAATCCTCCCCAGTTGGACTTGGTATTCATTCAACTCTTATATGGTTGATTTCAGGCCAGGTTTAATTATGCAATCACCCTCAACTCAAAGAGGATAGTAGAATACAAAAGCACTTTCCAACGCTTGTATTTAATAGAGTGCCAGTTTTCTGGAAGATGAAAAAAATTGGGAAATGTTAATATTTAACAATGAAGTAACAATCTCTAAACGCAAGCCTAAAAGGACAACAATGTCAATTTATTGCAGAAATTAGAATACAAGCAAAACCCCTCGTGTGCCTCTGTCAGTATTTTGAAAAAAATATTTTTTAATCTTTCTTTTTATCAGGAAGAAAAAGGAAATCAGGCACCTGACCTGAATGTTTTCTGATTTAAAAAATTTAAGCACACCGGCACCACCTCTGAATTCAGTTATTTTCTTCCAGAAAATGTGGTCGCTTTAAACACAGTTTCCAGGGAAATATTTTTTACACATTCTGAATTGCTTGTCCAGTCATTTTCTTATATTACATTACTCACATCCTCTTGCTGGAGGAAATTCCCTCTTATAAATGCTGTTATCACTGGGATGTATGTATATTTATGTAACCTTGGTGGTTCTGTTTCTCCTTAGACAAACTCAATGGCTCTGTTTCCTAAACTGAACTCTGTTGTCTCCATTAATATTAATTTCACACTCACAAAAGGCAAAATGTGTTCAAATCTGCCAGGTCTTTTCCTCGAAATCTTTATAGCTAACAAGTTCTGCTCTGATTTAGGGGTTTACTAGAGAGTCCTCAAACTTCCTGGAAAACTCAGCATTGTAATGCCTTGGTTGAATGCTTGCAGGACAACTGTTCCCTTCCATATTGGCATGTATTTTCTCTCTATTAATGATCCAGAACAAGGATAAATTAGAGAACCTTAGCTCTAACTAAAAGAAATGTATTCTCCAAATAAACAAGCAGGAAAGTCAAGCACTCCAGAGAGCTGAGACCCCCAATATTGTCTGGCTCATTTGAATGACCCAGAAAGGTTATGCAGACTTCATGTTTTACATGAGCCTAGGAGGCCCCCTGGGAACAGCTACGGACTCAATTGTTGTGGCATGCTTGCCGTAATAGAGTAGCACAGCCCAGAAACGTGCCCTTTAGGTGATAATATGGTGGGACCTTCCATGTTACACGCCTATAACCAAGAGCCTGGAAGCCATAGATTGCATTATATGGATCTCGTGTCTGTTTCTTGCTAAATGTGGAGGATATTGAGGGAAGGTTGAAGGGTTAATAACAGTGAACTAGTAGTTAGGTCCATTTTCTCTACGTCCTTAGACTCTGAGACAGAAAGTGAGCATATGTTTTTATATACCCGAGCATTGCTTTGGCCTTTAAATAAATTGGAAGGGTACTACACCCTTACATAATACCTTTTTAAAACACTGAGGCCTGCATCCAGGTTAAGTAACAGGATTGCTGAGTTTCCTTTTTCTTTGCTGCAATTTTGGATACAGATTCTTGTCTTAACCATGTATTTTAAGATTTTTTCTGAATGGTTCACTTAATTCATATGTAAGCTAAACAGGACATTTGGTGGGGAAAAAAATTTCCAAGTGTCCCTGTCCTAATTACTGTCTAAATATTACATCGTTCATGCTTTTACATAAGTTTCTGTGGGCATACAAGTGCAACATTTTCCTAAATATTTAAGTGAGAAGGGTTCATGCTGTTACTCTTCAGCAAGCATTTTCTTAGAAATGCTTTCTTTAAAGGTATTGAGCTGATTTTTTGGTTTCCTGTAAATTCGTGATCTCAATACTGAAAGAATCCTCCTGAATCCCTTTTCATTACTCACAAGTACTTGATCATGTTAAGAGGCTTAAAACTATTTGGCAAATGTTCCATGTCTCATGATTTCATGCGAGGCAGCAGAAAAGCAATTATTGTGGTATTTCTTTTAAAAAATAGAAAGTTCTCATCTGATTTGAGAGTTGGGTGGAGCCCAGGGTGTGTCTTTTCTGTCTCTTCTGGTATCTGGTGAAGTCAATTTTTTCAGAGGAAGTTGTTTTATTAGATATAGACAAGGACAAAAGTACTGAGATTATTAGTGTTTTGTGAATTTCTTTTCTGGACAGTTACAAATTCATTTTCAATCTGTTGTACAGTCAGAGTCAGAAGACAAACTGGATTTGGAGGACCTCTTACAAGATTGACAGTGTAGTGTTAGATAGCGTTTCTGAGGGAGGAGGTGGTGAGGTGGAGACAACTACAACTTCAGGGGATCCCCATTGTACCCCATTAACCTTTCAGCCTATTTCTTGCAGAGACTACCTGGGTGGTCAGAATAAGCACAAACCAAAGTAACTAGGGCTTGAAAAACAAACCAATGTGGAAGTGTTAGTGTTGGGGTGAAGATTTTGGTTAGACATTGACAAAGAAAACATGGCTTAGAAGTCAGGACATGAGCCAGTAACTTTTCCTTCATATCCTTCTTAACCAGCAGTGTGCCTTATAGAAATGACGCATCATTTTTCAGAGTTCCAAAATCACAATTTATTGTTGTGGAGGAATAAATCTGGAGGTATTTAGAGCTGGTCACATTTATACAAAGCAAAATTTGCAACACCATCAAAAATTATAAAATTGAAAATAATTCTATGCCAAGGATCAAAACTTCATTTGGAAGTCATATCTTTATCAGCCTAATGGAAGATATCAGCCTCATCTAATTGCTGCACTGCCAATATGAACTCTTTCTTTCTATTCTTTCTTTTTTCTTTCTTATGTATTTTTTTTCCGTAAGTGGTAGCACAATTGTGATCCACCCCGTTGCAAGGTCTGGCCTTAAACAGGCTTCTGTGATGGTCCCTTAATTTGAACTTGCTTTATTTTCAACACATCCCAGTAGGTGGAACTGGATCATTGATCTCCCCAAATGAAAAGCTGGTCATTCAGGAGGAAGCTGGCTGTCCTTGGCCCTCCACCCTGGCACACAGTAGCCCCTTCTTTTCCCTGGCCCCATCCCTCAAGCGTGGCTGGAAACCTTTCTTTGCCACAGTAGGTCTAAAGGGCATCCTGTGTGGTTCATCTATCTCACAATTACTTATGATAATTAGCAGATCTAAAAGCCCAGATCATTAAGTATACGGGTAATCCAAACTTTTTATTGTAGGTATAATCTTCAATCCCCTAGCTCCCTAATTTTATAAGAGATGCAAACAAATAATATCATTTAAAGGATTTAAATTTCCTGTTTTTCAGTTTCCCTCATTGTACCTCTGGCAGAAGTCCTAAAGAATGTTGGAATGGTCAAAGTGCATACGCCAGAAATAAAAGAAAAAGAACAGAATCCCGGATAATCCACCAATGGAGTAATCTGTGACTGCTTTAAAAATATATCACATATTTATAACTCTGTGAGGAGAAATTTTCTTCCGTACTTTGAGTGCTTTCTTATGCATTTAAACAAAATCAATCATCTCATTTAGTTAAAAATAGTGGCATTCCAATCAAGAAGAAATCTTTCCCAAACACGTACAAACACACACACACACTCCCTCACATACACACTTCTCCAGCACTTTTATGCGTGACAACAATTAGCACAGTTCCACATTAACAGCCACCACTATATCTGACCCCTCATTCATGAAAGCTCCTGCTGCTTGGCCTTAAGCTATTGGGCTCCTGTCATTTCCCACTGAGCACACTGGGGTGGATTTGGGTGTCTCGCCCTCATTTACAATCTGAACAAAAGAAACCTAAGCCAAGAAAGCAGCTGGCACCATAAAAACGGTAAAAACTCTAGCTGGCATCTCTGGTTGCCACTGACTAGCCAAATATCCACAGGGAATGGTGCCAATATAGATTTCTGGGACAAAACAACAAAATAGATTTTTGTCAATAAACATTGATTTGACAAGAAGTCAGACAAATCCATCCATACCAAATGACACGTACATCCGCAGAGTTCCAAACCAACGAGTACATTATGGACAAATTGAAAACCTGCCTAAGCTGGATTCATACATGGTCCATGCTCTCCAAAGTCTTCATCTGCCAAATATGGTTATATGTTAGGTGTCAATGTTGCAGTCTGATTCTGCTATCAGCTGACAACATAAACCATGGACCCTGACAAAGCAAACACATACCATCACTCTGGGGGTGGTATCTTTCAAACTTTTTTGACTGCAATGCAATGAAAGAAATACATTTGGTCGTGCAGCCTAGCACATACACACAGACACATGAAGAACAAATGAAATAAAATGTCATGGAACAATATTTATCCCTGCTGTGTATGAGGCACTCAATTTTATTCTTTCCTTTTCTCTGTAATGTATTTATACTTTATTTTATACTTTTAATATTATTAAACTATTGTTATGACCCTTGAAAGTGATCATAATCCATTAATGAATCATGACAGTGATTTTAAATATACAACTCAGAGTGATATAAACTTTCTCATCATTCAGAATTTGCTTATATGTGTTAAGAGGGGTTTTGGGGGATAATAGCGTTCTTTTCTTTTCTAGTTACATACAGATACATATTTATTACTCTGACAATCCCCATCAGGTATGTGGCTCAAAAAAAATGAACTCCATCAAATTTAACATATATTGATTGAGTACTTATTATGTGTATGATTCTTGGATGAATGTTCTAAGTGTTCCTAAAATACCAACTTAGAAATTGTAGCTAACAACATCCACTACATCCACATCACTTAAATTTATATTTTTGGAATTAAAATCAATTATGCAGCTTTTTTAGGGTTAATTATTGATCTAGAGTTGACCTACTTAAATAATTAAAAAAAGATATTAATAAGCAAGGTAGAAACCCAACACTGTCAGGTCAAATATTCTTTTCTTTTCTTTAGGATGAAAATTCCCCTTAAGTATCCCCTGAACTTAGAGATGCTAGTGGTAGTTGGGCCAGAGAGTTGTAAGTTTTGCAAATATCAAAAGACAAGCAGAACACTGGGAACAACCAGCCTCTCTTTCTCACTTCATGTGTTTATCACGGGAAAGCCTCACACCTTGGTTTCAGAAAAGGGCATTTGAACCTGGCCCGGGCAATCAGGATATGCCAGTGACCTGGCCACTGTAATTATTTCAGTACTGGACACAGGACCCAAACCAGCCAGTGAGAATCCCTCCTGAGAATCGAGCATAATCTATCTGGAAAAAAAAATACTTTTTAAACTGTCTTATTTGTTTGTTACCTGTGTTGCAACATAAGCCTTGAACAAAAAGTGACCTAGGTAAAACCTACTTAACAATAAGTCCAATATAGCAAAACCCAGATATTTCAGGGATATTAATTTGGGTCCTAGATCTGGTTGTACCTGACACTGAAATCATCAAGATCACCCAGTTAGCAGAGCTAACTCATTTGTTTTTAAAAAAAAAAAGCCAGTTTTAATCGAGTCTCTAGTAGAAGCAACAGAAAAAAAAAAAATGCCTGACCAACACTCTATTGTGTTCAAATGTTTTCAAATATTTTTTAAGCATCTGGTCACTTCACCACCTTGTGTATTCCTTTAGTAGTAATGGCTCTTTCTCAAATGATTGTGTAACTTTGAGCAAGTTACCACACCCCTCCACTCTTGGTATATCATATGTAAAGTAAAGGTGTTAAAATGTTTTTATTGTATTGCCAAATTACTGATTTGGCTACAGCTTGTGGTCAATAAGCACAAAATCTTAGAATTAATCCATGTGCAGGCTCATAAACTTTCTTCTCCTCCAGCCACTGACTGCTCCCCTCCCCTACCTAATTCCTCATGTCACATAAGACTAGTGCTCATTTTTGCCTGAAAACATCTGCTTTGGTGATTCAGTATAATTCTTTCTTATTAACAAAGAACCAGGTAAAAGAACAAGTATTTCTTATAATGCTAACCTTTTACTTTTCTATAAGCATCTCTAGTCCCCCAAGATAGTTCACATTTGGTTTCATTAGGCAGCCTCTCAAATTATGTGGAGTTTTTTACTAGATGCATTTTACACAGGAGGAAACCATGTTAAAAGATTTTCAATCATTTGCCCAAAATCAAATAGCTGGGGACTTCTATTCAACAGGGCTTTGAGGCAGTAGAACTGAGAGCAAAGAGGGTGTGGCAGGAGGGTCACCAGGAGAGATCAGTAGGATATGACTGTAGCCAAGGATGTGAAGGGAGGAACACCAGGAATGACACTGAGGGCTCAGGATAGCACCAGGACCCTTGGGCCACATTTTTGATCAGGTCAAGCAGATTGAAACTGAGTAAGTATTCTCCAAAGAAGGAGTATGCTAATGGGATTATATAAGCATTCATTTATTCACATGTATCGTTCATTCCATCAACAGCAGCCTGTAGCCTAGATCTTATTTTCTTGAGCAGTTTGGTGATGTTTTCTCTTGATCCATTTGCACTGTGGCTGTTTTTCAGCATTCTCTCTTCAGCAGTCAGAGGAGGGAGGGCCTCCCTCTTCTATGATGGACAGACCTTTGGCTCATCTGGAAAAACAACCTGTTTGTTCACCAAATGTCTAGTCACTGAAGAAAAATGCCCTTCTGTTATTTCCTATCTTTTTTTACTCTCAAAATTAGGAAGAGAGTTTCTCCTTTTCACCCCAAAACAAACTTATCAGCAACAGGATAGATTTTCAAAGCTAAAGAAGGCAAAATACAAAACAATATGAGTTAGCCAGACATGCATCTCAGGGGGACATACACAGAGTTTTAGAATCCTGAAAACTACCTTGCCCTCTCTATTTCATTTCACAGCATTCTATTATTTGCCAATTGATGTTATATTTTCTTTCTCTCCCCATTTTTAGCATAAACACACACAATCAGAAAGGACACAGATAGATGGGGTTCGCACCCATTTCATAGCATTGCCACAAAAACATATAATATGTGCAAAACAAATTGTATACAATGGCAAGAACATGAGTCTTGTCACCCTACACTGTTAATTATCAAAATGTGTTTTATATACCTCAATGTGTAAAATAAGAATTATTTGACCTATTATTGAAAAAATGCATTTAATTTCTCCAATACATTAATTTTAGTGATTCACTAATTTATTTGGCATAGATATTTCTAGAGCACATAGAATATGAAAAATATTTTGTAAAGTCTTAAATATTCCTTGGTGGCCAATAACTATTGTACCAATACACTATCACAAAAACAAAATACTGTCTATGTAAATGTATTTTGAAACCTGATAATAAATAAAACAATTCTTTGTTCATCATCATGTATTTTTCTTTCTGGTTTACCTGAGTATTAGACCTAGGTTTGTCTTTAACTATTTGGCATCTAGGGGAAGTCACTTAACTTTCTAAGCCTCAGTTTCCACATTTGCAAATAAATAAAATTGAATTAAATGTGATTAAGATTATGCTCATTATTTTATTCACATGATCTTTTTTTTGCAATTCTAGTTCTCATTCAGAGAATTACGTTTCCTTGAAAACTGGGACTGTCTTTGATTTTGCTAATTCCTCAAAACAATCATAGCAAGAGGTGCTCAATAAGTATTTGCTGAGGTGAATTGAAATGGATTATGTCATTTGCAATTCCGAAAAGGGAATTGAAGTTTAAAGAGGTGAGTGGAATATACATTTCTCTCAGATGCGTTTTTCAAACTGATTGAACTAATTAGGCTAACCAGGTTTCAAGGAGGCAAAAATGTTGAGTCAAGTATGAAATGATACATGCCCATTTGGATTCACACCCGACTTCGTTTCCCATTGGATTTTTCTAGGAAGGGAAATATCTTTTGTAGGGTAGGATGGCTTTAGGTCAATAGACTTCTCCCAGTTGCCTTTGTACTTTTTAAGTCTCACCTCTGATGTTTGAGAGTGTGTCTCTACTAAACAGCTTCAGGTATGAGAAAGTGGACAAAAAAGAGAGGGCTGGGGGTGGAAGAGTATTTGGGAAGGCCAAAGAAGGTCTTTCCAGCTCCCTGAAATCATGTCAAGTTCAACATCAGTTCTGTAAGTAACCTGGAAATCCAAATTCAAGAGATTTGAACAAGAGCAAGACCTTCCTGTGTGCACTCCAATGTCCTGCAGGTGTTGATTCCAGCTTGGCTCTGTAGGTACAGATCTTACTGGAGAAGAAAGAGATTTTGTTTTGTTCCATTTTAGCCTGAGAGCCATTTGTTCCAGCATGCCCAGGCTTTCAGTATGTTCTAAATAAGACTCTGGTAATCTCAATGTCCTAGAAGAAGTTTAGTTTATGTGGCTATCCTGGAAACAATTACCTCTCATTCACATTTTTCAAAAATGTGTGCAGCACGCTGTATAGGTTGTGGGCAGATTATAAACTAGAAGATGTAGTCTTTGCTCTCAGAAAGCTGACAATTTAATTGTTTCTCAGGCCTGGTTATGACCTGGGGAAAGGTCAAATTTCCAAAGACTTTACTTGCCTCAACGGGCACATTTTTTTTTACTAAATTCACACTCTATTTTAAAAGGAGATATTGTTTGTGGGGAAGACACAGCTGTGGGAAAGGTTATAAAAATTCTCCCTACATTCCAGAATAAAGGATCTTAAAGTGCTATAAAGAGAACAGCTGGCTCCATACCTTTCAGAAGGACCTGAGAAGCCCATCAAAGATCCTGACAGTGTGAACGAATTTGACAATGTGCAGCATCTTCCAAGTGAATAATTTGGACTAATACACATTTATTTTACTTATGTCCCCAATATAGGTGTTTTAGAAATATATGAATGATTAAATTTTTGGTATCTCTTTCAGATTCTTTGGCACAATAGAGATTTGCCCTTTCTGTTTCTTGCTTCTGAAAAGATCTCAAAAATGAAGGTACTTTATTCATTTCTGATGTTGGGAACAGGAGGGGCCATTACTACCTAGGCAAGTCTGTGCATCTTTAAACAACTCAGTTAAGAAATCACAGGGAGGCAAGCCGGTCATACTCTGGCCTCTCAATGGTCTAAACCTTTTGCTTTATTATTCTAGATGTATTTCTCTCTTACCATGTCAATAAATCTTCCCTGTCTCCCTCTTCTCTTCCCTGTCTCCCACCTACCCCACTGGGGCCCTATGTCATGGAATAATGCTCATGATGAGGCTCTCCATATTTTTGTTTAAAATAATCTTTTTAACCAGATGTTAGATCCCCTGCAATTATTTATATTTCATATTACATTGGAGTTGATCACTCTTTTCTTATATATATGTGTGTGTATGCATGCATGCATATATATATATATATGTATAAATGAGAGATCAATATGACATTTCAGAAAGAGTTAAAAGCAATTGAAACAAAACTCTTATTAAAATGTTTGGACTTTGCATCCAGAGTGAATTAACTATTGGAATCTCCTTGCAGATCTCTCTCTCTCTCTCTCTCTCTCTCTCTCTCTCTCTCTACTTATCAATTGGTAGTTGCACTGAAGAGAAAATAAATCAGGAAATTTCAGAGAACATTTTGTAACGCCACATCACCACCATACTGGGCCCCATTCATAAGTGGAATTTGTAGGGTTGCAGTAAACAACTGAACACATTTGTTCCACTAGTTGTGGGTGTTACAAAGGTGACTCATAAATGGAATGAGGAAAACCTGAAGGGAACTGGAAAGTAAAACAAAAGCAAAAAATTTCAAAAATGTATGCAATTTACAAAAATGAACAAAGTAGATGGGTTTGCACCATATTTTCACAATTCTGTGTAGGTTGAATTGTTTGACAAAGGGATCATTTGAGGAGAAGAAAAACAAGCAGTCATCTTGAAGCTCCTCACACCCAAATTCTTCTATGTCTTTAGTTTATGATTTCTGTGTGGAAGCTGCAAACACCAGTATCTGTCCAAGGTTATTAAGTGGAATGACTAGAAATGTAAATGGCTTTCACCTTATTTTGTTCAATGTACTTTTGTTCCCCAAATATTGAAAGAGAAATCTCCTTACCAAGACCTGCAAATCAACAGGTTTAAAGTTATTGCTTCCTCTGAGTTTAATTTTTTTTCTCATTTAGACCATCTTGAAACTGAAAAGAAGCAGGGAATCATTTAATTTGTTATTAGGAGCAATTACTGTCTGGTCTTTGAGGGTTACTTCAATGTAAGTTTTAAGGAGAAAATAATTTAACATATATTTATCTTTGTAAGCTGTTCTAAATGATCGGCAAATACCTTCTCATCATCTACAAGGAGCCATTTAGAACACTCTTATTCTGATAAAAGAAAATTATAACCTATGAGACTATAGAAACTAAAGTAGTATTTAAGCTGTGATAGACACATATAAGGAGAAAGGACGTATTTAGTTAGCACGTGTTTCTTTGATTGTCCTCTTTCGATTATTAATAGAGAGAGATTCTATTTTTGTACATTACTATGAACCTGAGTCCTAGTCAACTAATAAAAGAAAAAGGTAGACTGTAAGCTATATGAAACATTTAAATTCAAAGACTTTTGATGTTTTTTTACTTGAATCACTAATGTGCACAAATCAAATGCTTACTCAGACCTTGGAAGAATGTTTGTTCCGTTGTTTTTGTTACAGAGACATTGTGATATCATCTATAAATTTTGCTTTGTCTTGTTCATTTATTATTATTAAATAAAAATATTTACTGAGTCTCAGCCATATGCCAAGCACTATTCTAACACCTGGGGATATAGAAATGAACAAAAAAGATACAGTTATTGCCATCAGGAAATTTACATTCTACCATGGCTAAACAGACAATAAACAACAACAAATTATAAATATGTATTTGGTTGATTGGTTGGCTTTTAATAAATCCAATGGGGAAAAATAAAGCAGCATAAGAAGTATAGGGAGTTTCAGGTTCAGGGTGGAGTAGTCATTGGTTACTTTATAAGGGTCATCAGGGAGGGCCTCACTGAGAAGGTGATATTTAAGCAGAAAAATGTAGAATATGAGGGAAGAAACCAGGTAGATATCTAGGGGAAATAATTCCAAGAAAAGGAACAATAAGCAAAAGGGGCCTTAAAGTAGAAATTCCTAGGCAGATCAAGGAAGAAGAAAGAGGTCAGTGTCCCCAGAGCAGGGTTAGAGTCATCATAGCAGGTGAAGTCAGATATATAACAGTATAAAACCACATAGGACATTATAAGGGCTTTGGATTTTACTCTGAGTGAGAAGTACACACTGAAAAATTTTAAAATAGTGAGTAACATCATTTAGTTCATTTTCATCAGGATCACCCTGACTACCATGTTGAAAGTAGGCAACAGTGAACAATGGTTGCAATAATGAGATCAATTAGAAAACCTTTGCAAATATGCAGGCAAATGATATAGATGGCTTAGACCAAAGTGGTAGTAATGGACATAATAGTGGTTGGACTTTGAATATTTGAAGTTAAAACTGATAAGATTTGCTGATGGATGGGTGTTAAATATGAGAGAAAGAAAGGATTAAGAAAGAGTATGTGTATTTTGGCCTGAACCACTGGAAAAAGAATCAATTGCCATTTACTAAGGTGAGAACCACTATGGAAAGAGCAGGTTTGGGGTAGGTGAACAAGGATTAGGAATTTGATTTCATTTATGTTAGGTCTAAGACGCCTCATTAACACCCAAATGGACATGTTAAGTAGAGAGTTGAATGTATAAGACAGGAGTCCAGAGTATAGAGCTTGTGGAGTTGTCAGCATACAGAGAGTATTTAAAGCCATAAGATGAGGTAAAAATCACCTGGAAAAAGTACATAAAGCAAAAGAAAAAAAGGGTCTAAGGCTTCAGTCTTAGAGACCTTGTTGAATTTGAATAGATGACAAAGAACTAGCAAAGGACAGGCTGAGAAGATGTAAACAGTGTGGCAGGATGACTCCAAGAAGATGTAGTGTCCTGGAAGCCATGTGTGGAGGGTGTTGTAAAATAGAGGTAGTGATTGACCATGTGTCAAAATATTGCCGGGCGATAGGGTGGGTGTGGAGGAAAAAAAATACATCACCGATGGTTCAAGTAAGATTAGAACAAAGAATTGGTCATTGAGTTTACTAATATGAAAGGTCAAAGTGACCTACATAGGTGTTTGTTTATATGATAATTATCTAAAATGCATTTATCCCATAGACATATGTATCTCATTCATAAATTTTCTAATGTATCCTAAGCACTTAGAGTAGTGCTAGTGCCTGGTACACAGGAGATGTTCAATAAACATTTGCCAAAAATTTTTGCTTGTTTGTTTTAATAAATCAGATTAGAGAGAATTGCTAAAAGGGAATGAAAGCAGGGAGCAGAGCAAAATTACCTTCACTGTGTTCTTTGGCCCCAGCAAGTATTGGCTTTAAATGGGAGTATTTTATAGTATATATATATATACACATTACTTTTTTATTTTAATAAAAGTAAGTGACAGATTATACAAAAAAAAGGAAAAAATGTGTTCTATGGGATGCTTAGAATCTCAGAAGCTAATATTAATACACTAAATTTTTGAGGTTTTTTTTTTTAGGTATATGACAATGTCAGTGCCACTTCATTAAATGATAAAAATGGATTCTTTCAATAAAAAGTTTAAAATTAATATTTTTAGTTATGATAACACAGGTAATTTATTTGTTCAAAGTCTTCACTTTGCAAGGTTAAGAAGAAGGTAGGCTAAAAAGAGGGAAAATGCCTGTTATCTTACTCAAATTCTAAGAAAAGGAAGAAGAAAAGCCAGAAACTATTACTTAAAAACTATGAACTCTTGGTGGAAAGCACACATATGCTTTGAAGAAGATTAAATTAGAAAACATGTAGTTTTAAAAAACAGACTTGGTCATTATTTATTTATTTATTTATTTCGAGACAGAGTCTTGCTCTGTCACCGGGGCTAGAGTACCGCGGAGTCAGCCTAACACACAGTGACCTCAAACTCCTGGGCTCAAGCGATCCTCCTGCCTCAGCCTCCCGAGCAGCTGAGATTACAGGTGTGCACTACCACCCCTGGCTAATTTGTTCTATTTTTAGTACAGACGGGGTCTTGCTCTTGCTCAGGCTGGTCTCAAACTCCTGGGCTCAAGTCATCCTCCTGCCTCGGCTAGGATTACAGGCATGGGCCACTGAGCCCGGCCCAGACTTGGTCATTTTTTTATTAATTTATTTAATAACTATTGAGCATTTGCACTTAGTATGTGATAAGTATAATTCAGGGCACTGAAGGCAAAGTCTGTGTAGTAAACCCTGCTAGTTGCCCATACCATCTACCTTTCCTCCTTGCTACCAAAACCTTTATTTTCTCCAGGGGGAAAACTATGTCCATTCCAAAACACTCACCATCCCAAACTCTCTCATAACAAAGGTGCAGCTATGTGATGTAATCCTGGCAATGAGGTGTAAGTGGAAGTCTTCTAGGTATTTTAGGGAAATCTGTTGCCAAACCTAACTCTTTCTTCCCTTTACTCTTTTCTCTTCCTTTTCTTGTCAATTCTGTGGATGGGACACTTGGAGGTAAAGAAGTGACCACTAGGTGATCAGGATGAGGATGGAGGCTCCAGGCTGGGGGAATGGATCAACTCCCTGTTGGTGTTATTGAGCTCCAGTACTCTCCCTGGATTTTTTCATGAGAGAAATATACCTTTTACCTGTATCAGTTATCATGTATTAGATTTCATTATTCAACCATACCTTATCCTCAACATTGTCACTGTGCAGTGGGAGAGAAATGCAAGCAAATACGTAATTATACTTTGGTGTGATAAGATGAACAAAAGAAGTCAGCATAAACATGGAATAGCACAGGAGTGAACAATTGTGCTGGTGGGCACAAAAACCATTTAGTTTAGTTGTTATTTAAGCAAAGCCTTATAGCATGAGTAGTCATTAACCTGAAGAAGGCAAGAAGGGGCATTCTTGGCAGAGAAAACAACATAACACAAAAAGATGGAATTTTCAAACAGCGAGGCATATGACATATATTATTCTGATGTGTCTGGGATTGGAGTGGAAGTAGGTAATTATTAAGAATTCAAGCAAAAGGTGAGGCAGAAGCAAGAAGATGGGGGTCTTTTGGCCTATGTTATGGTGGTTGGGCTTCACTTTGGAGGGAGTGGGAAATCACTAGAAGAGCGTAAGCAGGGACTGACATTATCAATTTGTGTTTTAGAGAGAGCTGGCAGCAATGTGGAGTATGAAACATAAGTGCCATCTCCCTTTCTTCCACATCAACCAAAAAGATATTGAATAAAGTCCAAATATGCGGAAACTAAGGGATAAATACTGTCGTCAAGTATATGAAACATTTATGAGAAGGATGCTCAGCAGTTGTTCTGAGTGTCTGTGACAGACCAAACACAAAGGAATACACTCGAATCAAAACAGTAGAGAGTTGAGTTGGACCTTAGCAAAAACATCTCAGTTGAGGGCTGCCCTGGGAAAGGGTGCCACCAGAATGGACCAATCTGGACAACTGGAAATTTTCCTCCTTACATAGATGAGAAAAATGAAAAGGGCTATCATTTCTGGAGGATTTTTAGATATTCACTTCCCTGAGAGCAAGGAGTGTGATAAACTATGCATTGAATGCATTTCAGTTTAATGGTGTTATGATCCTTAAAGTCTAGAAGTGAATTATCCTATCTGCCACCTTCGCCAACAAAAACCCTCCACTGCTTAGAATATGGGCAGATAAAATGCTAATCACTTGGATACGTGACTACTTACTAATATCTCTAATTTAATGATTATTTATACTAATAGAAATCAACATTGGAATAAACCCCACAATAGTTCCCATAATAATTGGGGATACACATTTTTTCCTACATGATGTCTTTCTATTTTACTGATAAAGGGATCCTATACTCTAATACATTTGGTAAAGGGGGTTATAAAATGTTAAACAAATTTGTTTTCTGCAGCATACCTCAAAGTCTTTAATGTTCATTGTGAATCTCTGATAAGTTCATCCAAGATTTTATTTAAGAGGATGATAAAAAAATGCTTTTATCCAAATTTATTTGACCACGACACTTCACTTTTATAAATGCAGCTATAAGTTATGTAGAAAATGTGCTATATATAAAATAATTATATTTATGGATTTGAAAAAATATTTGATAATAGCAACTTAGGTTTCTTTAGTAATGAAAAAAGGCAGAAAACTAACATATGTTGGGTATAGCAATGTTCTATTTTATCTTTTACAACAATGCTCTATGTTTTACATTTAATTCACAAGATATATTGTAGTATATTATCCTATGAGGAAAAGAAGAGCTTATTTTTCCATCATCTCACTTCTAATAAACATCTATAGACCTTTGCTGGTGGGGTTATTATATAATTTATCTTCCAAGCTAAGATTTATTTGTTAGCAAAATGTGGTACTAACTTTATAAGATTATATAATTTTAGAAATATTAATTTATTAAAATTGGTTTTTGTATTTGGTAGACTTGTAAGGTTGTTCTATTTATAACTATTTGGGAAATAATGTTTCCAAATGGCAAACCAGATAGGGTGCTGGGACAGCAGGTATGAAGTGGGACAATCACAGGCAAGCTGGGATATGTGGTCAACTTAATTCAAGTTCTCTAGCAAATGAGTTCAATCCTCCTCTCCAGCTTTGCCTTCCATTGTTCTACACCAACTAAACTGGATTCCTTGCACTCCACCATTGAGACCAATGGCCTCCTTACTTCTACTAATGTCATTCTCTATGCCTGAATTTTTTTTTATAATCAAACAATATCCCTCCAAAACCTTAATGCACAATGCAAATGCTACCTTCTTGATGCCTTCTCTTTACCCATAGCCCCTACTAGCAATGATCTCTTCTGAAATTCTGTGATACTTAGTTTAAGCAACTAGCAAGACTTTTATCCTGTTGGTCTTCTATTGCAGCTATTTATGCAATTATTATAAATTCTATGTGAAATCAAGAACTGCTTAAAAATAAGAACTTTTTATGCATTTGGTTTATCAAGACATTTTGTATCCCTTATGTTCTCTTGTATTCTAGGTGCTAGATAAATATTGGATTTTTGAATGCAGTAGTGGATGAGTGAAGGAATGACTTCTGGACTTCAAATTAAGGGGTAAATACTCCTTATTGATTATGCCTCCTTATTGATTTCTATTATTTCCAGTCTTTAGGTGTTAGTTCAGGGATGAGAGAAAGAATGGACAAATTAAGAAAAAGTTAAAAAAAATAGATGAACTGAATAACAGATATATGATGTAGATCACTGCCATATTTATATAAGAACAAACATTCATGACAAAATTAAAAATTAAAAATCTACTCTCTGAACTATGACTTAATGTAAAGTGACTTAATGTAAAGTGTCTATCATAAGAGATTTATTTGTTTTTAGCTTTCCGTTTGTTTGTTTGCCTTTGAATTGTTGCTGTTAAATGGTCTAAATCTAGAATTTCGAACCGAGCAGCATTCACAATATCTACAGTTAGTAGATACAACCTGGTAGTTTTGCATTTACACATTCTCTAAATACATATTTTTTCAGTGCTCTCTATGCCCACTTGGACATTTCAAACTAGTACTAGACACAGACATTGGCCAAACAATCACAGTAATAAATGTAAAAGAGCTACTGTGTTTAAAATAGGAATTCATGTAGTAAAGTGGGAGCATATCGTAACATATTTGACCTAGTGAGGGAGGACAAGTCAATTTTTCCTTAAGCAATTATGAGTATTTAAGATCTGAAGAAATAGCAGGAGTTAGCCAGCAGAGATTTGGAGAAAGAGTATCCTGTCTGGGGAAGCAGCATGTGCTCTATGAGGTTTAAGACAGTTTGGAGTTTAAGAAACTGACAAAAGCAAAACGAGGACGGGGGCCTTAGTAGGACCTTCAGGGCCATAGTACTTCTTTGGGCCTCTAGAAGCAGGGAAGTCAACCATTAACTTCAAGTTAAGTATATACAGAGGTCAGGTTTAAGAGATTGTTTCCAAAATCTCACACTCTCTAAAGGGTGAAGGCATGTGTAATCCTCCAGTCCAATAGTGTACCTTGCACTAAATAAGAACTATTTTTATAATACATATATAAGAATGAAGAAATAAAATTACAAAGTTTGTTGTAGAAAATGTACAAATAAATATCCTTTTTTTTTCATTTCTCTCTATGACACTCCAAGTGGCTTTCAGGAGTATGAAGGAAACATCTGCCATTTGTAAGTTTCTGAAATGCTGAATTGTTGTATATTAGGAAGTATATAATCGGTATTTTGAGTCTTGAGTTGTACTGAATGGATGATGTTTTTCTGATGAACTCTCAGTAAGTTTCTCCCCTTCACTCCCTCCCGTTCACTTTGTCAACTCATGAAGGCCTCATTAAACATCCATTTCATTCAGTTTCCTGTCAGAAGCTTTCAGATTGAGTACTAGAGCGTGGTCTTAATTTGTACATCTCCGTCATAGGCCAGGCGCTATACTAGGTGCCAGGGACATAGCAGGAAATATGACAATTTCCTTGTTTTCAGGAATTTTTCTTTAAAGATGGAGCAGACAGACATTAAACATGGAAGATGGTTTCTGAGCATGAAAATTTTTATGAAGAGATAAAAATACAGTAAAGGTGGGGGATTATTGCTTTAGGGGATGGCTTCCTTAATTATAATGGTCGGAGCCAAATAACAAGTGCAGTTTGGAAATATCTTCTTCAAATGCCTCTGTTGAAAGAGAATAGCTATAGACCTGCATTCAACAGTTCAACGTAGGCTTTTAATTATGTTTTATTTGGTTTGGGTTTTCATGCTATCCATACAAAATATGTAAGAAGTATTAAATCCTCTAACATATAACCAAATGATATTAAAACATTTTACTAGAAATTGGATATGTTTTCCAGCTGAGGAGCACATATTTTTAAAATGTTCAGTTCAAGTTAAATTATCCAGTTGGCTCGTCAGCCCCTGACAGTGCAGCTTTTGGGGTCACTTGGTCCTCTCCTTATTCTGCATTTTTTAAAGGAATTATACTACTGCTGGATGAACTTCATAGTCAGGATGGGTTAACCAGGTCAGAGAAAGTAAGACTCATACCGAATGCGAACCAAACCTGAATCTTTTCTCAGAAAGGGAGAAAGAGGAGGGAGCGAAAAAGAAAGAGCAGGGATAAAAGAGAAAATGTGGGAGGAGAAGAGGGGGGAAATGAGGAAAAAGAACTAGGATAACAGAGAAGAGAGGAGCAAGCGAATAAGAGGGCACGTTGGGGGAGGGAGAGGGTAGACCTTGCCTTGGCCGGATACTGTGCAGGGCGGGCAGGTGTTTCCTTGCCACATGTTGCCCAAAGGTTCTCTCTACTTCTATTGCCATGCTCCATGCGAAGTGAAGAGAACTCTTCTTTTACGGTTATTCAGAACTCAAGCTGGGGTGTTTACCAACAAAGCCATACTTGAGAGCTAAAGTCCCAGCGTCCATCACAGGTGTGCATTCAGCCCACATTCTTAAGGGAGTGACCCAACTGAAGACAGGGACCATAATTTGTAACCCTATTCGCCTCCACGTCTGCTGCATTCTTAGAGACAGAACATCCACTGAAGGGTGAAAATTGGGAGTGGATGAGATTTTATCTAAATTCTCATTATTTCGGTTCTTCTTCCCTCCCACCAGAAGGAAAGAAGAAGAAGAAGAAACAAACAAAAAGAAAACTGCTTTATACTGTGGTTTGACAAACAACAAATTACCACCCCTTTCTTCAGGAATATTAATTCCTCTTACTGAATCATTCCTCAGCTATTTGACCTCCCCGCATAGTGTGCTTCTGGGGTTGTGCTATAATTTAGAGTGCTATAGATGAAGATTACAGGATAAGCGTGTTAGTTAACCTTGCTAGATCTCAATTTTTTCAGTTGTGAAATGAGGTTAATCTGAGTTCCTACCCGATAGGGTTATTAGGAATATTAAATGAGGTTATTTATGTGAAAATATTATACCACGTAACTATTCAAGAAATGTTAGTCCCTGTGCAATTCTGGATTAGGCAGGAAACAGGAACGTAGAAAGACCTCAAGAGGGTGATATCAAACATCCAGCCAAGTTGGGCCAGTGGGTCTTAAGCAGGAAATAAAAGTGTGTATCTTTTGTACACCAAGTTTGTGAAATGTGTCATACCATATATGGGTACCTAAGAGCAAAAGTAAAAATATTGGTGAATGAATAGAGGAAGCAACATCCTTAATGGAGATTGAGAAGGAGCTGAAAGAAAAGGTAATAGAAAAATCAGAAAAGTCAAGAGAAAAGAGCATTTTAAGCAAGGTGGGTTGACAATAGCCAATGTTAAAATGAACTGAAAAAGTTCCTTTGGTTTATTAACAAAGAGAAGACCTTCGTAACTTTGAAAGAACCTGTTTCGGTGGAGTGGTAAGGTGATGGTCTGAACTGTTTTGGTTTTAGAAGTGACTAAGAATGAAGGCTGAGAATAGAGAAAACATTTCATAAATTTGGCTGTAAAGGAGAAAAATAATGCCCATTTGGAGAGGAATTTGAAGGAAATTGTGGTATACACAATGCAATGTGTTCTCCAAACCTGTGGTAAGCAGCATAATGGCCCCTCAAAGAGGTCCATGCCCTAATTCCCTGTAAATATGTTACCTTATAGGACAAACGGGATTTAGCAGACATGAATAAACTTACAGGCCTTGAAATGGGAGATTATGCTGAATTATCAAGGTGAGCCCACTCTAATTATATGAGTCCTTAAAAGTAGACCTTTCCTAGCTGTGGGTAGTGAGAGAAGGTTCAGAGAGCTGCACTGTCTCACTTTGAAGATGGAGAAAGGGAACCACAAGCAAAGGAATGCAGATTGCCTCTAGAAGCTGGAAAAGCCAAGGTCACAGATTCTTAGCTAGAGCCTCCAGAAAAGAACTGGGCCCTGCTGAGCCTAGTGAGACCCATGTTGGACTTTTGACCTACAGAGCAGTAATGTAATAAATCTGTGTTGTTTTAAGCCACTAAACTTGTGATAATTTGTTATGGCAACCAGCAAAAACTAGTCCCAAATCCATCTTTCCTCTTCACTCACAGCCTCCCCTGGTTCCATCTGATAACATCTATTTTCTATATGAACAAGAAGGTAAAATCATTTGTTGGCGAGATGGACAGCAGTTTGGTCAGAAATGAGACTGAGGAAGAAAGAAAATAGTCACTGAGGGGAATAAGAAAGTGTGCTGACTAGTGTTTCAGACACCATGAAACATCATAACTTTACAAAGACACCAACATGCCCATTTGTAAGTTTATCTCAAGCAGTGACAACCAATAAATACCTATGTATGGGGTAATTAATCAATTGGGTTGAAACGGCATTGGAGTTTTTCTATACAGGTCTAATAGATTGTAAAATGATAAAACGTGGTGTAAGAATCATTGACCTGCTGAGCCATGCGCCATTTACACATCTCAGATCCTTTTTCCAGCTTTCTCCTCAATGCTCTGAGTCCTGCAGATGATGCTGACCTCTATGGATGGCATCGTCTAGGCTCCCGTAGCCTTGGCTTGAGTTTCCCAAATGGAAGCACCACAGGAGATTGGAAGAAAGAAAAAGAGAGAATGGAGTATTTCCCCCAGCCCTGCCTCCTCCATGCCTTGTCTTGATTCTGTCAATGATTATAAATCCAGTTAGATCTTCTGTCATATGGTCCTTCACCCATGGACCCAAGCTCTCTATGAACTCTAGCAAAAATATTTTATTCCCCTTTTCCTTTCAAATCTAGGAGTGCCAGAGGCCTCTTATTATTGTTACTGCCTGGATGCTTTACTTTCATTGTTTGTTTCTCTAACCCTACCTACACCTCTGTAAATAGACCCATTATTGAACTCTTCTCAGTTAAACCCTTGTATGTACCATCAAATTCATGCTAGGACCCTGCTTGGCTGCTTTTGAGGCCATTGTAATCATGGTTTTATCCTGAGTGAGATATGAAGTCTTAGGAATATTTTGAACTCTGTAACTAATTTAGATGTGAGACCTTGAACAAGTCACATAGCTTCTCCCTGCTTCAATGTATTCATCTTTAAAATAAAATAATTACACTATTGGATCATTTCAAAGGTCCTGTGTATTTTGAAAAGTATAAATATTTAATGCATTAGTCATCTTTTCACTAGTTACTCCAACTCTTCATTAACTGAATGAGTCAAGGATGTTTCCTTTCCTAAAATCACAGGAAGCCTTCATTCCAAACAACTCTTAAAAATTCATTCCCTGGAGATTATTTTCTATTCCCTTTTAAATATGCTTCCATATATACATCTTACTGTAGGTAAACTTCATTTGTTTCAATGGTTTTAATTTTTATATTTTAGAAATTCTGGATACTTTCTACAGTTTTTTAAAGAAATTATTTCAGTTGTGAAGATAGAGGTACTAAGATTATCCTCTAGTTCAATAGATTTGATATTGCATGAGCAATAATCACAAACTTTAAAAAGACCGTATTTGCTTATCTACTTTGAAAACACAAAATATTTAATGCAAAATAAAAAGACCAAGAAGAGATTGTGAATATGCTTTTGCAAATCTATTTTGTCTCACATGTATTAAACATTTGTAAAGCATTTATTGTTCAACAGATAGTCATTTTCAGCAATTGGAAAGAGGTGTTTAATTTTAAATGTCCTTTTCCCCATAATTTTGTTTGGTAAAAATAGCTGATTGGATTCTCTCATCTCATTTATTGCTCAATATTTTCACTCTTGATTTGGCTTGAGAAATTACGAGCCCATAAAGTTAAGTAACTTTTCAAAGAAAATGTATTATTCCTCTGAACTTTAACTCTAGCATTAGCATAACTTATGATATTACAAGTTAGTTTAGCATTTTTAGTCTTTAATATTTCTACGATTGACCTAGAAAATGCAGATTTTTAAAAATTATACTAAATCCACTGCCATTCCCTGCCTTCTCAACATTTTAATGAATGTTTATTTCAATATCAATAGTTGCATGGAAAGGAAGGGAAAAAAAATCACAACAGAATGCATTTGGCCTGGGAAAAGTAAAACAAAAAAGGAAAGGAAGAGTAGCAGCTACTTTTTTCCTACAATATTAGGTTTTAGAAGATGATTAAAAACATTTTTTTTAACATGAATCAATTGTTATTTTTAGCACCAATATGTAGAGTCTCCTGCTACCTTGTTGTTGAATCTTTAACTATTTATCTGACCAGAATTTAGGGGCTCATAACCATCAAGATTATGGAAATTGTACCCATACCACATATCTTCTATATAAATGTAGATCTTTTGACAAACGTAGGGGCAAAGAAGAACAATAACAGATTGTGTTCCTGGTATTGTTGAAATCAATAATTATGAATATATTTCTTCCTTCATGAATAACAAAAGAGTGTCAAGAAATCAAATACCTCTTTCAAGTCTTATAACTAGTTAGTAGCATAACAGGGACTAGAATCCAGGTCTCCTGACTTTTTTAGACCAATTTATCCCTTGCCTTGTTGCCATTTTCTTGGGACTTCTCTATGGACTTCCTATATCCCACCTTTTGCCTTGAACCCACTCCAACTAATAACTAATGATTTTTTTTTTAATTCAGTAACAATTTTGGAAATCTCAAGAAAATTTTCTTCAAAGAATATTTTCCACTTCTGGTACTACTGTCAGGAGAATGCATTCACGGTTATGCCATTTTATGTTCTTCTTCAATCCTTGTCTGAAAGATGAAATATTGGACTTGTAATGCTGCACATATGTTATGTAAATTATAGTAGCATTTTGGATTGCTTTGACCTTTACAGCACTCTTTAATTTGATTGGCTGACTAGTCAAGTTCATAGTGTTTACAATCTTGCCCTTACTTGGATGGACATGAAAAGATATTCCAAACCAGCCAATCAAAAAATAGAATATCAAAAAGGTCAAAGTAGTATAATGTTTTCTTAAGCTAAAATCTTTTCTTTACTGGTCAAATAATGCATTTTCAAAAGAAAAAAATAGAGAAATCGTGAAATAAAGCATATATCTTTTATTTAATACATTACATTTAATCAATGTAATGATCACTTTGATTTGATTATGTTGATAGCAACTTTCCTGTTTTCAAACTTGATTGTCTTAAGAGAACTGCTTAGACTTTTATTAAATCTGTGTTGTTACAGTCTGTGTTTTATTTTTCTTTGAATCTCTAGCACTTATAGTAATATCATAGTACAGTACTTAGTATATGTTTATTAAGTAGATGAAAAAAATTTTAAAACTATGCCAAAACTGGCCCATTCTCTTCCTCTTGCCTGTGTAACACAGTTTCCTGGTTTACCTTCTTCTTTGTCTCCTTGGCAGGCTTACTTCAGTCTTTCTAAAGTTCCTCAAGAAAATACCAGGCTCTTTTCTCATGGTATTCTTTCTTCCTGAGGAGTTTAGTCAGGAAAACATATTTCGATTATTATCCATAAGCCAATGTCTTTCAAATGTGTATCTCTATTACTTTCTTCTGAATTCTAGATCCTTCTAATTGCCTATTTCAATTTCATCATATCCAAAAAACAAAAAAACTCATCCAACTTGTTTTTCCCCCAGTGCCCTTATGTCAGTCAAGGGCACCACCATCTGATTCAATTCAGAAGGAATCTAGTGGTCATTCCTGACACTGCCCTCACTCCCTCTTCCACCAACATATTAGTGAGACTGACGGCTTCTGCCTCTTGAATATTTATTTCGTGTATTCCCTTTCTCTTTCATCACTGGGACTTTCCCAGTGTTTTAAAAATAAAAAGTTGACAATGTCATTATCTCTCCCATTCTCTTCCTCTGTAATATTCCATTGTTTTTAGGATACAGACAAAACTCTCTTGTCTACAAGACTTCGCATGGTCTAACATCTGTCTCATCTCAGACCACCATCTATCTCCCCCTCTGTGCTTCAATCATGCATTCTGGTTCTACTGTGTTCTCTATTATTGCAGGGCCAGTTGCCTCTATATCTTAGTCTGGCTAAATTTTTTTTTTCATGCCTATGAGAGTGGAACTAAGAACAGATTCTTTGTCCACTAAATGAGCGGACCTGTTCCTAGACAACATAGACTCACTAAATATAAAGAAATAAAAAGCAAGTATAATATGTTGTCCCATCTTGCTTAGATCCACTGGGAAATATCAGAGAAGATTTTTTAATCTAAAGAAAGAGTAAAAATCATTCCAGGCAGATATGGAACATACTGAGTTTGTAGTTAAACATAGGTTCTGTGAAAATTATTGTCTGATGAATCTGGTCACCAAGCAATGAATGGAAAAAAAAAATATATACATATATATATATAAATGCCAACTATATCTGTGCCCTTGGCTCCAGACCAAGGCTGCTTTGGTTTTTACTCGGGGACTATCTTTCCTCATGAGAACTCAGGTGGATTAGAGAAGAAATGAGCTTACCTAAATTTCTCTGCATTCTTCAATGCCTATGAAATATTCAATATTTGTACTTCCTAAAATTCCAAATTCTTCAATTCTTTCATTTTATCTGTCATTCAGTCATTAATTTACAGTTCATTTGTTCATGCATATACTCAATAGATCCTTGTTGTTGAGGAGCAGGAATATACAAGATGAACAAGAGCAAAATTACTAATTTCATGAAGCTCAGAGTCTAGTGGAGAAGAGAGATTTAGTAAAATAAGCAGGCAAATAAATAAAATGTTATAATGTGCCAAATGCAATTGAGGAAAGTGTTTCAGTACACTGAAGAAATCTAACAGAGGATCCTAGTTGACTAAGGAAGGCTTCCTGGAGGAAGTGCTATTTGGCACTGAGATCTGACTGATGGGTGGAAGTTAGCTGATATAAATCTGATCATTTTGTCACTCCACTGGCTAGACTCCTCCAGCAGTGTACCACCTCACACAGAGAAATTCAAAGTCTTAATCTTGGTTTTCGAGGTCATTTCTGAGGATTCTCCTTCTCAGACTTTCACAAGCTTCACTTCCCTTTGTCATTCTATTACCAGCTTAAATTTCACCTTCACAAACTTCCAATCTAAAGAAACAGAGCTTTGTCCAACTTATTTTCCATTTTTCCACAAATATTGTTCTCTGAAATTACCTATTTTCTTATTTACCATCTGTCTCTCTCAGTACAAACTCCATGAGAGAATAACCCTTGTCTCTTGTGTTCCTCACTATATCTAAACCACCTAAAACAGTACCTGGCACATAGAAAGAGCTTACTAAATATTTCTTCAATGAATGAATACTATTTAAATTGGAAGTATCCTTAAGTGAATTATAGCCCCTTTTAGATTTGGTGTGGCCTTTTGCTTTGAAACTATATTAAATTTAATTTTCAAAAGTTTGAATTCATCTTAATTTAAACATGAAACTTAAACACACCAAAGCAATTAATTAAATAAGAATATAGCATATATTTAATATAACTTAGAAAATACAGGTGATGTATTACTTTTGCATATTCCCATGTCTTTATTAAACATGCAAGAATAGATTTAGAAATAAGTAAATTGAATTCTGTTCACATTTTAAAATTGATTCTCAAAAAGTACCAAGGTTAAGGTCAACCTTGGTTTTCTGGAAATATTTGCCTTTTTGGTCCCTTAGTTAAGCCAGAGTCATTTGGCATCCTTACAGAGACCTTTCCTGCCTCTGTGGGTTCTCAACTATGTGTGGGAAGACCAGGAATTATTCATTCAGGCATTGGTATATTGTTTGATGAAATAGTCAGCAGAATGGTCAAAGGAGAAACGATTGAGGGGTTAAATGAGAAGCAAATTATATTTTTTTTGTCTTTCTTTTTTCCTATGGGCTCAATGTAAAAACTGTGGCTTTGACTGCTTGAGGAAAACATAATAAATTAGTTTCTTATTTTCAGCAGCACTAAGTATCTGTCTAAAAACATAAGCAATTTGTTTTAATGGAAAACCACTAGTTTTGATGGGAAATATGAATGAGTCAAACAACTCAAATAAAGTTAGCCAAACAATATTTACCAACTAAAGTCTTATAGAATATATTTGGCAACCATAGACCTTCAGAATACTTTCCCACAAGGCCAAATTTTAGCTCTAAAGAGCTTGAACATTTCCACTTGGGTTACCTTAATGACAAAGGAATTGGACATTTGGGGATTTGGGGTTAGAACCCAAAACTGCCTACTATAATCAAATAAGTTTTGTGAAATCCCATAGTACATCATAAAATTCATGGAGATTCCGCTTTGTCTACCAGAAAATTTCCTTCTGCACTCTCACAAAACTAATTCTCCAAATCTTTGAGTAAGATTATCCTTCAGGGAAGTGTGACACTTAATTGCCAGTCCAAGTTATTGGCAGTTTGAGAGGGACTGATTTATTAATAGATGTTGCTAGAAAATTGAACTATCACAGAATGTTGGAGGTGGAAGGAATTTAGAGACTATGGACCCACCCCTTTTGTATTAGAGAGGGTGTGTGATAGTTTAACAAAGTACCTTGAAGTTTATTAGCACCTAAGATTACCCTTGAATTCTTACTTCCTGCCACACTATCTGGTCCACTCCCCATTAGCCCTGTGCTCCTTTGCCACTACTTGTTACTGCATTGCAGATCAATGGAATTTCATGTTTCTGTGAAGTTTATTTAATAACAACACAATATAGAATAATCAAAACATATTATGAGATAAAGGTCATGGTAAACCCATGATAGATTTCAAGAGATGGGAGTTCATATTAAATAATGTTCAAAACACCTTTCAACTCTCTCTAATAAGATATTAGACAAGAAAAGTACTATTCTTATGGTATGTGATGGTACCTGATAAAAATATTACAAAGGTGAATGGCCTGTAGAAAATAAATAAAATAGTAAAGTCTCTCCTTTCCTGGAAATTTTAAATACTGTACTTTTACTCTTGCTAGAAAACTGTGGAAACTTTCTGCATTAGTATCATCTATTCTGAGCAGAGGGTAGTCAACATTGTCAATAGGGGTGTGCTCTTAGAAGAAGCACTATTATTGAAGAAAAAAAGAAATTCTTTCTGACTTATCCTGTTTTATATGCATCCTTCCATGATGATGTATTAGACAAACCCATTATCACAATTAAATTTAAGGAAAGGCTTTGACCATTTAAAGTATTTGTCTTTTCTCTTAACCAGAATAACAAAAACATTTAGTCCAAAATGAAGGAACCTACTGTGTAAAAAGAGATGAAGCGTGATTTTACTGGAAGATGAATTGAAACCTCGGGAATTTATTTGTCAAGACATTTTTTAATTCTGCTTTGGACCCAATATCACATATTTAGTAATTTAGCAAGAAGGGAATTTTCCCCTTCCCTTCCTCTTATATACAGATACCAAATCCTTGTTTTATAATCCGTGGAAACCTACCCAAAGACCAGAGGCATATAGGATTAAAATCTGCAGGATAGCTTCTAAACAGTATATATTGGGTCTTTTTAGGAATTTATTGACCAAAACATTCCTGGTAAAATGGAAAGAGGATTTTGATAGAGGAGAAACATTTCTATCAAGAGACCCTAAACAGTAGTTTCCTCAGATTTTGAAGCCACTCCCCCATCATGTGATTATTGTCTAATTCCCTGGCTGAGCAAGTAACCATTTTAATTAGACTCTGAGGCAAGCAACATTGTGTCCATGGTAACAGGTATAAAAAGAAGTTTAAAAAAAAAGGAAAAAAATAAGAAAAAAAATGTGATAACTGAAAATGTGTTTAAATCATGATAAAAGGATTTAAACAGATGTTATTTTTTTCAAAGTGTTATTTTAAAAAAGAATTTTAAAGGGCTCTTGATATGAGAAAAAATCATTTTTGGATGTCTTTAGGGAAGGTTTCTCACTCCTAAATTCTGTGGCTCATGATTGCCATGGGTGAGTTGGGTGCCTGTCAAATGAAAGGGGTGCCAGAGGGGAGAAATCAGAGAATAAAACCAAGGTACCTTCAGTTAGATACTCAAATTCAAGTGAGTTAAAGTTTCTTCAGTACAGTTTAATAGACTGCATATATAACAGTCCTTTTTATTAAGGTTTGCGTTCAGAAAACAGAAAGTGCAGGACTTGGGTTTTGGAGACTGATGGGGGTGTGGATAAATCTGGACATATTTCTTGGAAGTTGGGAGAAAAGGAAGGGACATAGAGCAGTGTGTAGATGCCTTAAATGGTAGATGCATTTGCTTTCCACAGTTTTAGATAGGCCTAAAACTACCACGTAAAATGATTTTCTTACACAATGAATTTGATCACTTCTGTATTACATGCATTCATTTTGTGTGTGCATGTGTATATAAATATGGGACAGAGAGCAAGTTGTGGGCAAGGAGTTGCCCCTGGCAACCTGGGTTTTCAAAATCAGTAGAAAGCCGTGATGAACAAGGCCAAAATAAGAAGAGGGCTTGTCCTGCTTGTGTTCAGTGTTCGGTTTTCTGCCAACAGTTACCTTCTCCAGGAATAGTGACTCTGCCACTTTGATTGAAATGGGTAATAACTCCCTAAAGTTAACTGTCCCTTGGAAGGCCCAGGCAAGTTCCATGGAACTAAGCAAAGGGTAAAATTATAAGAGGAAACCCAGAAAGAGTAGGAGGAAAGTAGACTTTAGGCCTGGCAGAAGGATGGCTTATTTTGGCTGGATTCCTCCTGAAGTTTAAATACCTACTGATTGAAAGCAAATTGGACGTTAAGGAAAGCTGGAGTGCCCATGTAAAGGAAAACAAACAAGCACGACCCTAAGTTGGTCTTGGAGGCAATCAACCCTCTTGTTGCTTTGCCTCAAATGTTGAAAGAACCTAAATATTGCTTTGTGTGCAACATAATTTTCAGTTCTTTGGTTTTTTTGCTAAATAAACTGGTTATCTGAGAAAAATACCAGCCAGTGGAGGTAAATTCTGAGGAGTAGGAGAGAATGTGGGAAAACAGCATAGAGTTTAAAAGACTTTATTTTAAATTTGTTCTTAGATCTGATATTTAAATTAATGGGCTTTCTAAGCTTAGTAAGCCTATATTTATCATATAGGATAAACAGTAAAACAGCATAGCAGTGATTATAAATCCTTTTTTATTGAACAGGGAATTACATTTCATATATCATTCACAAATTGATATAGTAATTACATAGACATTCCTAATTCTACACACACATACACGGAAATTCACATGCATGTATGAAGACATACTCATACAAACAGACACGTACATATCCATACCTACGTGCAAACAGGAAAAAAGTGTCTATGCCATAACCGTACATGGGACCTCATAGTATAGACGGATTCCACTTCCGCTAGTTCATTACAATGTGGGTGTAATACCTACTTATGATTAAATTCTGCACTCTGGTGTCATTTTACACTGTCTCAATTTGCCTAAGTGCAAAATTGTACATGTTGTTAAGACATTAGTAATAAAAGGAAGACCTTTTCCCAAAGTGTGTTTTTTGGGGATATCACTTCCAGGATATTAATAGGTGTTCCATGAGGAAAAGGTCTCCACAGCTAGGTATGTTTATAGAAATGATGGGTTAAAGTCATTTTTTTCATGAAAAACTTCAAGATTTTCAACTTATTTATTATGAATCTATCAATGAGAGTTCTTCAGTTTTTTCCAAATAAATTTGTTCATAGAAAGTTATTTTTCACAGCATCTTTTAAGAATAATGGAAGACAAGATGAAATATAATACAGTAACAAATAGGAAGTTGCTCTGGTTCAAATAGTTACTCCACAAAGACTATATCCTTTAAAACGAACGCTAGTCGCACACCTAGTAGTCCAAACACCGAACAACGGTTTGTTTTGTCCTTGGGACAGCCCAGTGAGAAACATATGAATATGTACATTTAATGCATAAACAAACTAAGACCCAGAAAGGCTAAATATTTTTCCCAAGTCCATGCAGCTAACAGAGATGAAGCTAACCTTTGAAACAGCCTCGTTTTTCTTGTATGTCGTATTCTACCAAGGATGATAAGCAGCCCACTGACTTATTTTTCAAACCTAAGATTTAATCAGGGTCCATGCATGCACTATGTAAGTAAGGGTACAGTTTTGAGAAAGCAGAGTAAGTATCTTTGTTCACGTCACGATTTCAGAGGTGCCAGGAAGTCCCCCCTCCACAAAATACCTTCACAAACCATCTACATAATGCAAAAATTCTGAGCAGAAATGTTACTTTTAAAAGATTTATTTTCTCACTTGAAAAATGCAAATATTCTTGTAAATTCTTTAAAGCTGTCTCAATACTTTAAAGAAGTTCCCAAATCTGGATAAGCAGTGGCATTACTAAGAGAAAACTTAAAAAAAAAATGTAGACATCTTACAAAATCTTAGATTTTTTTCAGTATCTAAAGCTTGAGTTCAGAAATCTTTATTAATATTTTCAAGTTCCCTGGGTAATTTTACTAATCACCACTTAAATCTTTATCAATCTTTTCCCTTCTCAGTGTGAATGGATTAATTAGAGACACATGGCAACAGCATAGAAAGAACTATAAATTTGGAGTCACAGGATTTGAGTTGAAATCTCAGCTTCACCACTTAATCTCTGGAAGATCCCGGATAAAAGAAGTCATTCCCTTTGGCTTCAATGCCTTCATTTCTACTGGAGATACTAATATTCGTCAAAATTATTGTTATTCCTGTTAAAAGATATAATGGATGCAAAGAACTATTTGCATGCTATACACTTGTTTAGTCTTCTTTTTTAACAGTACAATTTTATTCATGATGCCACATGGAATACTAAAATACTGCTTCAGTACTGAGGAAGACAGTCTGATACAAAGGGGAAAGGTGCACAGGTAGGAATGGGGGTCTCCTAGGCTTTCTCCTTGGCCTTTCCATGTTTATAATGCTTCCCTGGGTCCTTGGCACCAGAACAGGACTGAGGGACACGTTAGCTCCAGAGGTGTTTTCTGGTCTCTTCATGCCTCAGTCTGGATTGGATTTGACTCATTTGAGTGTTTCTTACCAGCAGCTATTTTCTCTTTATGTAAGGCCAAGTCTGTAAAGCAGAGCAGACCAGGCTCAAAGGCTCATCCACATTCTTGATCATACGTGCTATTTGAGTGCACAACTTCCAGAACATGAGAGTGACAAAGAAGAGATTCCTATGAACTATTCTGAGAGTTTAGAAAGTGGTCTTAAGAAATAATTTCTTAGAGCAAATTCTTTTTAATATTAACAAAGCCTCAAGGTGAATTATTAAAAAAATGGTATTTGAATATACAAATAGAGCTTTTGTATTTTTAATTGTGACCTTTTTTTTTTCACTGACTGAGCATAATGTAATACAGGATCTTAGATCCTTGTTTTTCTTTCTTCCTCTTCTTCTTTTTTTTTTTTTGTGATTGGTTTATTCTCTGAACCTTTTGACTTGACTCAACCTAGAGATCCCAAAATTATTTACACTATATTAAGTAGCTAACTTATGGAGATTCTCACTCATAGGTCTATTTTTAAAGATATTTTTCTTCTTGTGTATTAAACATTTCCCAACTTCCAAGTGCAAAATCTCCATTTTTCAAATTTATTAATATATCATCAAAGTGCTATGAAATGAAAACAATGTGTTTCTACATAAAATGGAAAGGTATAAATTATTATAATATTTTTAAGACAAAATTAATTTTTTTATTCTTCTCCAGTGGCAGAAATAATTTTAAATTATGTCTAGACATGCTTATTGATATCACAACTTTGGCATTATAAGAATAGCAAAAGCAAATGGTTTTCATAAGATATTTTTGGTTTACCTTTTTTATGGATATTCTAAGTTACACAATGTATATGTGTTAAAAGAAAATAAAAGAATTTTCATTAGCTGAACAATATCAAAAATTACCTTTGAGGAGACTTGGACAGCCATGATTTTGGAAGGTACCATAACAGCTCAAAAAGAAATTTGTCAGCCAGCTCCGATTTTGCTCATTATCTAGTGCTTCCCTCTTAACAGAAAACCACACTACCCAGAAGTTAGTTGATCTATATGAAATTGCCAATATTTGAGCATATTTTCACCTGAAAAGAATGGCAATTTCTTAGGGTTCCATTAAATATTAAGCCAGTTACATAGTGGAAAATAGTCAAGTTAGTATTACCAAGTCTAGCAAAAAGCACATTTCTTATCCAAATAAAAATATAAAGAAAAAATCCCAAGGCAGAAGCAAATTCAAATACATAAGTAAAAAAAAAAAAAAAACTCACTGTAGTTCTAATAATTTTCTCAATTCAATAAAAATATAGATCATCTTTTGTTATATAGGATGTTAATAAGAATGAGCTTTACTATAATAACTTCTTCCAATTTGCAATTTATTACAGTAACTTTTTACAGTTGTACCCTTAAAATAGTGTGGGTACCATTTTTGATGACAAGAAGTCTCCTAAACACTCATCATGGTATATAGTGCTAATACTTACAATATACCTCCTACAAAAGCATGTAATTTGTCCATTCATTAAGAATAGATAAGATAAAAAAGGGGCTTGAATCAATTTCACACCAGATGTACAAAAATAGACGTGTTTTAATGATCAGTAATATCAATATGGTCCTTTCATTATATTGTCATCAAAAAGTTTTGACATATGGGATATTAAGATAATCCCAGGAGAATAGCTCCAAGACTTGAAATTTCAAAATTAAAACCAATATTTAGCATTTGGATAAATTGGCACAGTCTCCAAGTGGAAGTGAGTTATTACAATGTAAAAAAAAAAAAGCCAGAGTAAGTTTAATACGTAGGTAAAATGTATTGCAGTTATGGATGTTATAGTATAGTTGTTCACTGAGACAGCCCATTCTACCTGTAAGTCATTTAAAAATGGGGTTGGAGGAAGGGGTGGTAAATGATATTTTGGAGTGAAGCCCAGATCTCTTTATTCCACCTTCAAAGTTTCTTCTAACTAGTCAAACTGCTTCACTGTATCCTAAAGCAAAATATCCACATCTATATCATATATCACTTCTGCGTAAAGGTAGATTTTATTCCACAGATTAAGCTCTGTGGCGTGTCAAAACAAATATTTGAATAGAAACAAAAAACTATGTTGGCCTTTTTCTTTGTCTCACTTCTCACTTCCTTTCTTCTTCCTTTTGTTCTTCACCCTTTTTAAAGTTGATGCTCACCGTGACACACTCTGTTACTTACTATTGGCATTTAATAGTGGCAGAGGGTGGGGGTCAGGGAGATCTTCGTGAACTAAGCTTTATGTTTTTCAATTTATCCATCAATAAGAAACGTTTTATTATAGTTAATAAATTTCACTGGCAGGAAGCCTAAATTCACAATAGTTACTTGGCTGCATCGCCTTAAAAAATAGTAGTATCCTTATCTCCAACACCGAAGAAAACAAAACAACAACAATAGCAACATAAAAATCCTCATTCTCAGCTGATAAGACCAATCACCTGTGTGCAAATCTTAGCTTGTAGCTGCATCTGGAAACTCATCATATTGATGGCACACCTGGAATGGAAAGGGATGCTTTGGGGGAGCCCATTACATATCTAAGAGGTGCTGCATATGGTTTTGCTCTGTGTTCGTCTTTGTGCTTCATGCTCTAACTGTAGATGCTGAGTTAGATGATGCTAAATACCAGGCAATACATTTTTCAAGTGATGTCTTCAATTGTGAAACATACATCCTCTTATCTTAGGAAGATTTCTGATCATCTGTTTACCTGATAATGAATTGTGCAGAAGTATTTAACTTTGCAAAAAGTGTGCCTAGATATGCCTATTAAGCCTAAATGGCATTTTTTTTAAATCACAAATTTAGAAAGCTATATTCTTGTTCTGTTTAAGAAAAAAATTTCCACTGCCATCTTTTATTTCTGGATGTTTGGATTTTAAGCAAAGTACAATATGAGTCCAAACTTTTGCAAATATAAAAAAAGTCATGTTGCTTAAGTTTTAAAAAATGCAGTTCCTTCCTCGTCATAATACACCATGGTGGTGGTTTAAAACTAGGAAAGTTTCTATTTAATACAACTCAGTGTCGCTTTTCTAAATGTTAGAAATTGTTACCCTTATTATTTTTTGGTTTATCTGAACACCAATCACAGGGAACTTGAGATTTCAAGTCAAAGTTGCTCTTTCATGGTGATTCCATTAAAGTCTTGTTATATTTCTTGCTCATGTCAAAAAGCTTGTATCTAAACTTAAATGGAAGTCACATATGCAGCCTTGTGAGATCCCGACTACCCTTTAAATGTTCCGTGGGCCTCAGCCAAATGAATAATTGTCCGTCAGCTTATGGTTCATTAGGAACCACAAATCAGTTGAGTGGGAGGTGTTTCATAGGAAACTATTCAAACCTAAGTTTTGCTAGACTCCTGATGAATAGAATAGCCTAGGATAAGGAACTTTCATCTAGGAGCTCCAAGGTAGTTAGGCTGGTGGTAGCTAGGGCCTATAAAGCTAATTGGGCAGATAAGAAAAAGGGGTAGCAATATGGTCTGCACATAGAGAGGAGACATTCCTCAGTGCTTATTGGTGAGTAGAAAGCTTAGCTGGAAGGGTGATCTATAAATGAAATTCACTAAAGAATTAAACTTCAAGAAGCATTCTTCACAATGCAAAACACAGCAATAAACCTTCCAATTGTGATTTTTGTTTCTTTTTAAGGGGAAGATTATTTTTGTATATATTTATTGTAAGTTGTTTTATTTTTATTAGCATTAACTTACATTATAAGAGATGTTTAGCTTTATGAATAATCTTTTAAAATTGATTTAGACTAAAGTTGTTTTCAATTATTATTTTCAATTAGACCACTATTTTAAAAGGAAGAAAACTGTAGCATATTTCTAAAGAGATGAATCCCTGTTCACTTCTCCACCATTTTTCACCCTATGCACATATGCTGAAAATCATTTAATAGTGGATTTTCTCCACAGTCCCATGAAAAGATAAATATATTTTCCAAGTCTCAGAAATGCATGAGGAGAACCAGGTACCCATGTTAAGGTTATATGATATTATGAAAAGCTCTGAAGTTACTGAATCTGACTAAAACTAAAGCAAACCAAAAATAACTTCATGAAGCATTCCAAGGAAGATTGGGTAGATGCAGAAATAGTCTGCAAAGTTTTTCAGTGTTCAGTGATTCTGATATTTGAAAAGTAAAAGGCAACCCATGCACTAATTCAAATGGTAAGCTAGCCTTTTAGGATCTTATACACATACTATATTGTTAATTAAAACATACTTTGATTGAGTAGATTAATTGGGTAACTCTAAATCAAACCATCTAGGCTTGCTTTCCGCATGTTAGAGAATTCCACTGACCCGAAGAAATATATTGTCCTACATTTCCTTTGGAAGAACTCTAAAAGGCACATATTACCTAGGAAAAAAAAAAGAGAGAGAGATTGAGCTCTGGGAAATCTATGAAAACACAGGTTACTTAATGAAAGAAGCTAATTATAATTTTACAGCTTAAAAGGAAGGTGTCCCTGATGGCATGAGAAATGGGACAGAACATTTCATGTGAAGGAGGAAAGGAATGGGGCCATCTGCCTTCCTTCTCAGTGGCTAATCCAGGCAGGCATCACCAAGGGAGGTATGGCAAAGACAATGCAATTATTTCACAATTTTTCTTAAAAAACGCCATACACAGAAGGAACATGGTAGTCATAGTATCACATTGACCAGAAGGAAATAGAATATTACTGAAAGGATTTAGGAACAAAACAAACTGTTTTTCCTACTCTCCACTCAATATTTCTGTGACCTCTGATCACCAGGAAATGTGTGAGGATTTCTCCCCACCAAGCAATCCCGCAGCTGATTCTCCAACAGACACCAGCTGGGTGTCCACTGATTTGATTCAGTTCTGACACTATCTGGAGATTGCCTCAGATCCCACAGGCTGAGGGCTCAGTCCCACAAGAGTGCTTCCACTGCAGATGCCAATCTCAAGCCCCAGGTGGTGAACTGTGTTTCTTACTGACCAGGTATAAAATGGGGTTCCTACAACCCCTGCCTTGGGTTTGATTAATTTACTATAGCAGCACACAGAAGTCAGGGAAACACTTTACTTACATTTACCCATTTATTATAAAGGATATTACAAAAGATACAGATGAACAGTGAGATAGAAGAGATATATAGGGTGAGGTATAGAGGAACCCGTGCAGAGCCTCCATGCCCTCTCTTGCGTACCACCCTCCAGAAACATCTACCCGTTCAGCTATTCAGAACACCTCAGACCTCAGTCCTTTTGGGTTTTTATGGAAGCTTCATTACATAAGCGTAATTGATTGATTAAATCATTGACCACTGGCGATCAACTCGACCTTCAGCTTCTCTCCCCTCCCTGGAGGTTGTGAGGGTGGTGCTGAAAGTTCCAACCCTCTAATTATCCCTTGACCTGCCCCATCCTGAAGCTACCTAGGTGCTGCCAGGCACCAGTCATCATATAGCACAAGACTCCCTTATTGCCTTATTACTCCTTTATAACCCTTAGAGATTCCAGTGGTTTTAGGAGCTGGATGTCAGGAAACTGAGCCAAACACCAAATACAGTTGACCCTTGAACAACATCGGTCTGAACTTCGAGAATCCACTTATATGCAAATTTTCTTCCCACCTATGCCACAAGACCAGCCCCTCCTCTTCCTCCTCCTCTTCAGCCTACTCCATGTGAAGAGGATGAAGATGAAGACCTTTATGATCCACTTTCACTTAATGAATAGTAAATATATTTTCTATTTTTTATGATTTTTAATAATATTTTCTTTTCTCTAGATTTCTTTCCTGTAAGAATACATTATATAATACATATAACATACAAAATATGTGTTATTTGACTGTTTATGTTATGGGTAAGGCTTCCAGTCAACAGTAGGCTATTAGTAATTTTGGAGTCAAAAGTTCTATGTGGATTTTCAATTGTGTGGAGGTCGGTGCCCTTATCCCCTGCATTGTTCAAAGGTCAACTGTACATATAGTCATGCACTACACAATAACATTTCAGTCAACAGCAGACCTCATATATGACAATGGTCCCATAAGATTATAATGAAGCTAAAAAATTCCTGTCACCTAGTGACATCATAACCATTGTAAAGTCATAGTGAAATTAATTTATTTATTTATAACTTGTAGCCTAAGCGTACAGAATTTATAAAGTCCACATTATTGTACAGCAATGTCCTAGGCCTTTGTATTTGTTCATCACTCACTCACTCACTCAACCAGAGCAACTCCCTGTCCTGCAAGCTCCATTCACGGTAAGTGCCTTATCAATGTACCATTTCTTTCTTGTTTTTTTCCTCCCCACTCTGCCTGGCCCTCCTCCTCATTTCTTGTCTTTTATATTTTTACTGTGTCTTTTATATGTTTAGATATGTTTAGATGTACAAATACTTACCATTGTGTTACAATTGCTTACAGTATTTAGAACAGTAGCATGCTGTACAGATTTGCAGCCTAGAAGCAATAGGCTATAGCATATAGGCTACATATGTAGTAGCCTATACCATCTATGTTTGTGTAAGTACATTGTATGATGTTCACAGGAGGATGAAATTGCCTAACCATGTATTTCTCACAATGTATTCTCATCATAAAGTGACACATGACTATATTTCATAATATCATAATTACTTTATTTCTGTTTTTTTGGACAATAAATTTATCTTACCTATCTAGCTGCAAGACATCTACCTTGAATTCTAAATGAAAAAATATATTATACAGTTAAATAACTAGGAGTTTCTATTGTTATATAATTTTGAAATTGTGAAACATTTGTGTTTTATAAATTGATTCCATTTTTTATGGTATGTTAATCTTATTTTGCGACATAAGATTGCAAATATAATAATTGCAAGTCCCTTATTACAAATCATAAAAGCTTGAATGATTTTAATCTACCTACTCTTCATATCTTTTATTTTACATATCAATATACTCCTGAGTAAAAGTATTATACTACATTAATACAAAACTGTTGTACTAGATGAAAGCTCAATACAAAATCGGGACTCCTCTTTATCCTAACCATTCAACTTTGGAAAAAAGTGTTTCATTGAGTTACATGGAAGGATTTTGAGTTATTGTTAAAAGTAATTGTTCACCTGCCATCTTTGGCATCAAAATGCATAGATCTCAGAATTTCTCCGAGAATTCACACATTTAGGGGGGAAAAAAGCAAACTACACAGAACAGTTCTTCCACTGTGAAAAATAGCAAAATTCCACACCTACAACAAATTGCAAATTTTCACATATTTGCTCCAGGCAAACATTTGCAATTTTCACAGCAAATAAGGCTTTTGGCTCCAATATACATTTTTTTTTTGTCTTCTCCCCCCTTGGAAAAAAAATCACTCTTCCTATTTTCAGAAAACCAGAAAAACACATGAGACAAAATTACCGATAATATCATGCTTATTATAAGTGTTTTAATTTTGGTATCTACCCACTTAGATGAAAAATATTAGTTCAAGATGACTAGACTATACTTGATTCAAGAATCCATGAGTTTGGGCAGGGACCCTGAAAATGAAACTGAACTGTTATTGTGACCTGGGATACCCAGTTTCATTCTAAACAGAGGGATTGCTCTTAAAATGTTGCCTAGTGCTTTCAGGAAATAGAATTTTTTCAGTAATCAAATAAAAAGAGAAGTTGGGTTTCCCCTAAAATATTTTTTTTTTCATTTTAGTACTATAAGGCAATGGTTCTCAGGCAAGGGACAGTGGTATTTCCTAATCATCTATGAAGTGCAAAGAATATTTTCTTTCTACTAATACCTATACAAGCAGTGGACTACACTGGAAAACAGAAAGACTAGAGACAGTGAAAAGTTATTTCTATACTAATCTCCTCTAATATACTTGCCTTCTGATATGTTTTATGGATGGGAATGAAAACTGTGGCATTATTACAATAAGGACATTGGAAAGTGAACATAATCTGCCTTTCCTAGGACAATATCATCCACAGTATTTTTTCCTGTGGTTAAAAAAAAAATTGAAGAGTTGAGCATTGACTTTATGTTATAGATAAAAAGCATGTCATTTAACCAATGTTGGTTGATTGGGTTTTCAAACCCATGAACTCTGTTCTACGCTATTCAATTGATTTACTTAGGAAACACTTTTTAAAAAAATCTAGTAATGTAGGTGTGTGTTGTCAGGTGCATGCATGTGTGTGTGTGTGTTGCATGATGGAGAACTTTCCATTGCACAGTTGTCTATTTTGCTCCTGGTTTCTGGTTTCTGAGGAAAGTCATCATCTTAAAGTACAAAACAGATCAGGCTCTGCTCCCCTTTAAAACATGGCTTCTCTTTGATGGGAGGAAAAATGTCCAATCTCCTCAGCATCTTTTAAAGAGCAACCACAATTGATCTCGCTGTACATTACCAGGTTATTCTTTTATATTTTTCTTCCATCTGTCTTTGTGCTACTGATACCTGAACATTATGCCATGTTTTACCCCATTTGTATGTCTTTGCTTATGCTATTCTGGCATTCTCTGCCCACACCCTTCTAATGAATACCTTATGAGTCAAGGCTCAGCTAACATGCTGTATCTTTAGTAAAGCTTTCACAGTCTTCCTATTTGGAACTTTTTTCTTGTCTTCTGTACCTCTACCTCTGTGATATCACTTTACCCATTAATTTGTAATCATTCATTTGTCAAATATGTATTGAGTATCTAATATTGCTAACATCACATAGAGACAAATACAAAGAGTTTTAGACATAAAATTTGCCTTTTAAAAGTTCACAGTAAGGGATATTTGTCCCAATCCAATTATAAAGAAAACACAAAGAACAGAGACTATCTTCTTCTTACTTACTAGTACTTTAAAATGCCAAGTATTTATAATATTTTTTGAAAAAATTATGATGTTTCACTATATAGCAAATAAACATAGCCAATTTGCTCAAAATTTGATTTGTGGAAAAAGTGAGGGCAAAAAGAGCCCAGAAGATGGGAAGTACTTATATACACATAGTTTTAAAAAGAGCAATTCTCTGCCACACAACTAAAGGTACAGTAAATTTGCAGAGGGAAACACCCTGCCGGCGTGTTATGAACTTCCCCTAGCAGGACAGTAGCAATAGTTCCTATAGTAGCTTCCTATTGTGAGTTACTTTGTCAACAGATATATGAAAAAATGCTCAACATCACTAATCGTTAGGGAAATGCAAATTAAAATCACAATGAAATATCACCTCACACCAGACAGAATAGCTTTTATCAAAAAGACAAAACATAACAAGTGTTGGAGAGGATGTGGACTAAAAAGGAAACACTGTACACTATTGGTAGTGATATAAATTAGTACAACTGTTACAGAAAACCGTATGAAAGTTCCTTGTAAAGCTAAAAATAGAATCACCTTATGATTCAGCAATTCCACTTCTGGGTATTTACCCAAAAGATTTTAAAACAGTTTGTTGCTGAGATGTCTACACCTCCATGTTCACTGCAACAGTATTCACAATTGCCAAGTTATAGAGTCAACCTAAGTGTCCATCAACAGATGTATGGATAAAGAAAATGTGGTATGTATATATAATGGAATAATATTCAGCCTTGAAAAAGAATGAAATTCTGTCTTTTGCAAAAACATATATTGAATTGGAGAACATAGTGTTAAGTGAGATGTCAGGCACAAAAAGACAAATACTGCATGTTCTCACTTCTATGTGGAATCTAAAACAATTGAACTCACAGAAGCAGAGAATAGAATGGTTGTTACAGAGACTGGAAAATGAGGGGGATAGGAAGATGATGGTCAGAAGTACAAAATCTCAAGTAGACAGGAGGAATAGTATTTTGTTTTCCTTTTCATTAGTTCTATTTCACAGCATGGTGAATATAGTTAATAATAGAGCATCGCACATTTCAAAATTGCTGAGAGAGTAAATCTCAAATGTTCTCACCACAAAAAATGTTAAGCATTTCAAATGATGGATATGTGATATGTTAAATACTGTGATCTAATTATTCCACATTGTACTTATAAATTATAATGTCATTTTGTACCCCATAAATTTTATAATTATAAATTGCCAATTTACAATTCTAAAAAAGAAGTAAGGAAGGTTTTGACCAAATAATCATAAGGTTTTCTCTAATGCTATTAATCTAGTGCATATCTTAAATGTACCATTAAACATTAATGTAAACATTAAAATAAAGCTTAAATATTCTTTTTTAATATTCTTTTTTAAAATAAAGTTTAAATATTCTTTTTTAATCTCTCTTTTCTGCAGCTTTTAAATCTTTGCCAAATTGCCTTACACAGAGTTGAGCCACAGCTTTCAAATGCCAACACAATGAGTCAATGTAATGGAGAAAAAAAAAAGTAACCAATTTTTTTCTTTACCTAGTTATAGGACAATTATGCAGTTATTTTTTAATTAAAAAACACTTTAACAATATGTTTAAACCTATGTTATATGATTACTGCATACCAAAATCTATATGTATTGCACATTATTCAACACACATGGCACTATTATGTGCCAGACACGAAGTGCCAGGTATTTTCTTCCGTTCTTGCACAATGTATGTCAGGCCTTTACCTTTCATCTGAACTACTATGATCACCTCTTAACTTAGTGAATTCCCTCTCTAGTAGCATAAAGATAACATCAGTAATAATGGTATTTATTGAGTGTTTGCTATGTGCCAGGTTTTGGGCCAGATGCTTTAATACTTTAGCTCATTTACTCTTCATGGGAGCTTAATCAGAGATAGACAATATTAACTATTACATACCTTTTTCAAATAATGAAACTAATGTTCCTAGAGGTTAAGTAAATTGCTTTTTAAATTTCCTTGCTAGAAAGCATTGAAGTTAGGATTTGAAGCCAAGTGATCAACCCAGAGACCACACTTTTAATCATGATAGTACCGCTCTTTATTTTCCCAGGCTCAGCTCTGTCCATTTTTATATATTTTGCACTTAACTAACTCAGGGATCTAGGTCCAACTGCTCTGAGTAGATTACTCTTTTACTTGTTCCACACACTGCAGAGGACAAAAGGTAACCTCAAAAGGACCTCCATGACTTGATATCTTTTTCTTTCCAGCCTTATTTTTTACTAGTCTTTGCTTCACATTGATTTTCACATAATAAGGGACAGCTTGTAGGTTTACCCCACTGCATACTTAGCCACACTTCTATGCCTGTGTTATTGCTGGATCTTCTGCCTAGAAAACCCTATAGGCCTTCATCATGATAACTGAAGTATTAGTCAACAATTCAATGCAGTTGTCGTTTTTAGGAGCTTTCCTAATCATAAAAGCTAAGTGAAATGCCACCCTACCTTGCTCTACATGTCTGACATCCTGTGCAATAAACTATTTTAGCATTTACTTTATTGAGATTGACTTTTTATGTGTCCCTCTTCTACTAGATTCTATGTACTAGTGGGAAAACACTGTTTCTTTTAAACCTGCAATCTCCGCCACATTGCTTGACACATAATACACATTCAGTAAGTGTTTATCCTTAAACCGAGACAAACTTTTGGGTGCAGGAGGAGACAGAGTTGGACAAGAGACTGTCTAAAGCCCAGAGTCTCATTCTCTTTTACTTATGTGCTTTGTCATATTAAATATAAGATGAGAGATTGTTAAAATTCTAACATTCCGAAAATAACCGAGAAAGTTACACCTTAAGCAACACTTGGGCAGCTCTTTCTGGTTTTCCTCTTTTGTGCAGGATTTTATTTGATCTTCACGATGTAGGCATGAGGCAGGCATTGTTATTACCCCCGCACAGAGAGGAGGAAATTCAAATTTAGAGAACCTGAATGACTTCCCTAAGATCACACAGCTAGCTGGCACCCTGGGAATTGAAACCAGACCATCAGTCTCTAAAACTATTTCTCTCATTAAGATTATTAAAAATAATAAAAGAAATTTAAAAAACAATGTATTCATTGAGTCCTTCTAATGCATTGGTGACACTCCACTGGTAACACATTTGGGGGGAATGATGGCAATACATGATTCATCCCTTTGGGATAGAGGGAAAGCCTTAATTCTGGATTTAATATATCTATGTTTAATATATCTTGTTTTGTGACAAGAAATATATGTGCAATGATAATACACTCAATGACTATTTACAAATTTTATTTCCATCATTTAATTTATGGAGTATGTATAGGTATATGGAATCTGGAAAGTTCTTGTACATCTTCAATATAATTTTCAAATTAGTTTTTCTATATACTTTCAGGTGTTGTATTTTCAGTAGAAATATGTAATTTAAAGCTCAAAATTATATCACATTTTCATTTCTATATGTTCCCCTTATAGCTTTATGTGAAGTTGGTTTTCAACTACAGTGTCCAGAAACTATAATACAACATATGTATTAAACTTTTTCACAAAATAAGTTCTAGCTCATATCCACAGATATTTATTGAGTGTTTCTTATATTGGACCTAGCATAGGTCCAATATAAGGCTGTGTTCTATGATATGATGAGGTGAACAAAGATGAAGTCATATCCCTGTGTATGTGCATTCTATTGGTTCTGCAACTGAATTGGGCTGGAGGTCGTATTTAGGGAGGTTGTAAGTTTTAGAAAAGAAATTCAGAAATTATTTGATATACAGAATGAAGCAGGAAGGTAAAATTGACATTTCTATGTTATTAAATTATGTCTGATATTAGTGTGAATTGGAGTCTCATACTACATACAGTCTAATGGCATGAAATCACCAGAAAGTTATTATTAAGTAAATATATATACATGCAAAAAAGAATAAAAGCCTGGCCAAGAACCACCAGCAGAGGAAACTGAAAAAAAAAATTACTAACATAATTTTTAACAAAAAGGAGAAAAAAAAAACAATTGGTAATTGAAATAATTGATTTGGAAGTATGAACTGATTCAAGTAAGTAGAAGAATCTAGATTTGCTTCTTCATATTTTTACTAAAATGAAAATTTGTAGCATTAAAAAAGAAAAGAAATGACTGATGACAGAGATAATGCCACAGTGAGACTGATAAAACTTGGCCACTTGTTCGATAAGTATGCTAAGGATAAACCAGGAGGTGAGGATGAGGTGGAGCTTTAAAGCTTGCCAAGTAGAGATTGTAATACCACAGTATCAGAGAGAAGGCCAGTAATAAATATAGGTTAGTGGTGAGGTGATTAGTTGGGTTTAGGACAAGAATTTGAAAATGCTTTTTGGCTAAATAGAAATATTCAAAAGTTGTCAACTGGCAATATATTTTCTCACAGACACACTTATGCCCAAACACCCATAAATGCAAAAATATCCCCTTGCCCTACCCAGGGGCTAATATGTTCCGAAAATGATTACCTTTTATTTCATGAGAAATAATCCCCCTGAACTGTATCAAAGAAATCCCTGATTTCTATTGCACAACAGTAGTGTTTCCAATACATGGCCTGCTATGTGACTTAAATGAAATGTGCAAATTAAATGTGTGACTTAAATGAAATGTGCATGTCTTTGTAAAACAAAAGGGGTGGAAATACTTCATATAAGTAAAAGATTGTCATTAAAATGCTAAGTTAAAATTTTTTAAATGCAGGGTTTAAAATAAACACCTAAAAATTTTTCACATAAATACCCAAGTTTGGATATGTCTATGAATAATAATAATCCATTATACTTGTTTACCACTTTTATTTCCAAAATACTTTCAGATATTATTTTTTGAAAAATATGATTTTACTATATGTGCAAAGGGTGCTTAATTTTTACTTAAGCAAAAAACCCTATTGTCATGGGGAGTTCAAATACCAACATACAATCCTGGTGACATTCTTAACTTGTACCTCTCCAGATGGTAATTGAAAAATCAATGCTGCATGCTGCATTCTGTTGTAATTATCTTTCCCCACACCTTGATTGTGGTACTATTTCATCCCCTCTCTGGGAAGTGTTTACTGAGCATTTCCTATGGACAAAGCACTCAGGTAGGTGTTGATGGCCACAAAAAATAAGTCCTATGGCTCAAACATCTCAGAAGTCACCCTTTTCTCAAATAAACCACTTGGCTACTATATTCCATGTTGTTCATTTTCCAGTTTTCTATCTATTTGACTTATGTACCACTTGGCTAACAATTAATTTTTACAGCTTTTTATTCCAAAAATCTTGATGGAACCACTGTATATTTGTAGGCTACTTGACAAATGCTTTTATGATCTGCTGTTTTACAAATTTCACAATGCTTCAATTCACATTAGTTATATGATGGTCAATATACAACTGCTTAAAATCCTTTGGAGGTGGTAATAGTAGCACCTAACAGCAGTTAATCCTGTGGAATAATGTTTCATAGTCGTTTTTTAAACTCTTGAAATAAAGAGCTTAGAAGCCTTGAGACTTTATATAGTCAGTCCTTAAACTATATTTTTAAATGTTATTTTCCCACCAAGGTTTTTGAAAGGAACTATGTATTAAACAGTTCGGAAATCATACCTTTTAGAATGTCAGGAATTCAAGTTTCCTATATTGTTATAAAGGGCAGAGACCTATGATTTGGAAGTCAGAAAAGCTGGTAATTGAATGGCTATTCTTTTGTACAAATCAAAGAGTATTGCTTTCTGGGAAAGATGTTTTTTTCAAATTTGGTCCTCTACTTTTACTCTTGTGAGAGATCCATGGGAGTGGCTAGCAGACTATAAACTGGAGAGAAACTTTCCTTGTTCTCAACTCCAAAGGATTTTAACTAAATAAAAAAAAGGGAAAATGGTATATTGGGTGAGAACTTGGGTTCAGTCTAGATTCTTCACTCAATAGCTGTTTGGTCTTAGGAGAAAATATTAAAAATTGCTCCCTCAGTTTTCTCACATATAAAATATAAAAAGAACGCATTTGTATCTATATCTTAGATCTGTTGTGATATTTAATTATTAATAGCAGGGCAAGTGCTCAGCCTGGTGTCTAGCAGTTGTCACCTCCCCATCTTCCTCAGCATTGTTACACAAGAGGGAACTGGGGTCATTTTTCCGACCTCTCTTCACTGACAAAGTTTCCCTGCAGGAACAATGTGGCCAGGATCTGAGCATAACTAATGTTGAGAGAAGACTGTTCACAGTCTCTGTGAGGAAAAAAGACAGGATGTGGTCTCAATAAACATTTTAGAAACCCAATATGGCAGAGTTTCTTCCTTCTCTAGCAGCCGGTACAAACAGAAAGTTTCTTTCTAACTGAGCATCAAAATAAAAAAGTAACCAAAGAAAACCATACTACCAGTTCTATAAAAAGATGTGTCAAGACAAGGGGACATTCCTGCATACTTAGAGGAATTGATTCAATAAAGTAGATTTACTGTAAAACAAAACAATGTGAAAAACCACACAACAGAATTAAAACATCTACAAAATATTAGAAGCTGTATGATCTCATTAAGATTTGAGATAATATTTTCTCTTTACATGGAAGAAGGAAATGTGAAACAGGACAATATGAAATCAGAAAACATTGCATGAAAAAGAATAATATGATTGTCTAATTGAAACTATGATGAGGTTCAAAAACAACAATTAAGATACAAGAGAAAAGTGATTTGTAGAAGTTAAACTCAAGAAATTCAACCAGGACTGAGAGGAAAAATGTACAAAAGAAAAAGAAAAAAACGAGAGAGGTCAAATACAGATAGAAGAAATAAAATAAAAGACAAAAGCCCAAAATAAGAACAAAAATAAGAAAAAATAATCAAATAATTTATTTTTTAACAAAAAACCTTATTGGGATTGCAAAAAATGAAAATAAAAATCCAGAGCTACAGATTGATATCACTCAGCAAATATCAAGAAAAATAGCATTGAAGAAGCCATTGTCTAAATATATTTTGATGAAAATTTTTAATCTTAATGATAAAAAAAAATTCTACTAGCAGCCAGGATGATAAGGAAACCACATGACCATGATTAAGTTATTGTGAATGAACTAAATATTGTGAGTGATCATTTATAAGTTATTAACTAGGTCAAAAAATACAGATTTTTCAAAAAATATTAGGAACTGTTTGAGCCAAAAGTGAAGGGATAAAAATTATGGTGAGTTTTTCTTGTCACTCAAAACAATTTCAATGTTCTTTCATTCAATAGGCAGTATGTACTGAAATGGATGTATTGGTGTGGATTTATACTATTTCCAAAACCTGTACTTTAAAATGTCATAAAAATAAAATAAAAGTGAAAAAAGGTCATAAGAAAGTAAAGGGAAAGAAGGAGAGAGAAGGGAAGCAAGGTAATTTAAGTTAGCTGATATTTTCACTCAGAAGAAAGGACAGCTCATCATTTTCATGGGGCTGGATCACAGTGGTTCCCAAAGGCAAGACTTTCTCATTTGCATCCAGCTATCTCTCAAGGGGATGGAAGGGAATGGGGGTCCCTGGCCAGGGACCAGGTTTCCCAATGATAATGCCATTCAAAACCCCAGAAACCTCCTATATTCGCTTCCCACTTCCCACCATTCTTTCACCCACCAGCACTCTGACAAGGACATGGACTTCTCTTTTCTTCTTATTTCCTTTCAAACAAAATTGGCTGTAGCAGTTGGGCCTGTGTGCTTGGGCAAGCTGTTTGCCTTCTCTGGGTTTCAATTTTCTCCCCTAAACAATAGTTGGAACAGATCAAGGTATGCTAATATTCTTTGAATTTCTAATTTGAAGGTGGTTTATGGATTAAGACAGTGATTCTTAACCTTTTCCATCATTGGAATACCGTGAAGAGATTTTTTGTTGTTTTTGTTTTGGTTTCTTTTGGTTAATACTGGTTCCTGTTTTTGGTCCAAGGATAATAGATAAGAATGGTCTAGGAGGAAAGCCTGCAAATGTAAATGGTCTACTAATAAGGCCTGTTCATTAGGATATTAAAAGCTGATGATCAGTTAGAGAATCATAAAACTAAATTAATTTATTGGACATCAAGAAAGTGCATCCATGGAAAAGCATTGTACAGAGGAGATGTGTTAGGGTTCTTCAGAGAACAGAACCAAAGGAATATAGATAGAAAGATAGATAGATAGATAGATGGATGATAGATAGATATGGGGGTGGAGAGAGGGAGAGAGAAAGAGAGAGTGTGAGTATGGGGATTGGCTCATGTGATAGTGGAGGCCAAGAATCAGAGGAAGAGATGGTGCAATTCCCATTCCTAGTCTGAAAGCCTGAGAACCAGGGAGGGTGGACAGGTGCTGGTATATGTCCCAAAGTTGGAAGACAACAGAGCCAAGCTCCAGTGTCCAAGGTCAGGAGAAGATGGATGTCCCACTTCAAGAACAAAGAGAGAGAATTAGCCCTTCCTCATCTTTTTGTTCTATTTGGGCCCTCAGTGGATTGGATGATGTCTGCTCATATTGGTGAGAACAGATCTTTTTTACTCAGTCTACTGATCTAAATGGTAATCTCCTACAGAGATACTCTCTCAGACATATACACCCAGAAATAGTTTTACCAGCTATCTGAGAGTCTCTTAGCCCAGTCAAGTTGGCACATAAAGTTAACCATCACAAGTTGACCCCTTCTCAACTTGGCACCAATACACATCTCCTTAAACCATATCTAATCTTCAAATAAAGACAATAACAAGGTTGGGACTGGGGGACTCTTCTATGAGATTACCAACATGTCTTTCTCACTGGTTTTTGTCTCTGCTAAATGCTGTATTATTAGAGAGGCACACTCTAATCATTATATCTAAATTGATATACTTTACTGTTTCTCTATACTTCTTTGTACTTTCTTCTGTTTTATTTTTCTTCATAACACCACTTGACTCATTACAAATTTAATCATTTGTGTGTGTGTCTGTGTGTGCGTGCACTGATCTAGCTCCATTCTAGAACTCTGTCTGACATATACTATCCAGTCAATTACTATTTATTGACAATATGAGCAAGACTGGAATTCTCACAAGGAATAAGTTTTAAATCTGCTCCAAAATGGACCTATTTTTCTATTAAGAGATTAATTCAGAGTCTTTATAGAAGATCGTGTCAGATTTTAATCTAAACATTTTTCAAGGTGTTAATAAGTGATGGGAACATCAATTATGCTCCCAAAGAACATTTTATTTTAACAGTTTAGCATCTTTTCCTAATAGACTACCACCCAAACCTCCAGTTGATTTAGCTACTTTCATAGAAATATTCATTTATTATTCATAGCTAATATTCATAGGAATATTTTAAAATTGGACACACTATATGAAATAATTTTGTATTTATCAAATAATTGTTGAAAATTATCTGTCAATCATACAAAATACACTTTGAGGGAGAAGGGTTGTTATTGCTGTGGTTTATAATAAGCTCTGATGTTGGCTACCAATCAGTAGGGTTATCTCAATACTACTCACTCTTAGTTCTTCATAACCAAATGGTGTCATCAGTATACATCATATTATCTCTATTTTCCATGGTATGCTGCATGTGTCCACTTTATTCAGACATCATAATAGTCAATAGTAAAACTTGACATCTGCTTGCTTCTTATTTAAAAGAGTGAACCAAGAAACCCAAATCTGCAATTTGTTAGTAAGAAATAAGGAGTCACAGTTCATACTTCATCTTAGTCAAAAGCCCAAGAAGTCATTCCCATAAAATTCAAAGAAGTAAGAAATATAAAACTAATTGCATGAACTATGTTTTGAATCCATACAGAGGAATCATCTCTGAGACAATAAAGTTAATTTGACAAAGAATAAGGCTTACTGTTAAAAAAAAGACAACTTTAAATAATCTGTTCAGTATGTCATATTTATTCATACTTTGTATAACATGAATGAAGAATCAAATTTTAATAAGAGAAAATATTTTGATGAATAGAAGTACATGGATGTTTAGAGAATTTCTTGACTATAGAGCTATTGTCAAAAATCTATCCTGACTTACTTAGCCGTTTACCACTCTTCCCTAAAATAATATTAATAATAATATTATTATTAATAAATTTGGTATTAGAATCCAAATTTGTGGTCATTTTAAACCATGTCCACAGTTTATTTGATTCTTCTCTCTTTGAGAGATAGGTCCTATGTCTCCTCCCCTTTAATCAAGACTGACCTTGGTGATTTGCTTGTGGCAAATAAAATGCAACAACAGATGTGATTCTGTGTGACTTATAACTCTTGGTCATAAACGATGTAGCTTCCTCCATTTTGAGATGTTTGATTTGGAGAAAGTCAGCCTCTATGTAAGAAAACTGACCACTCTGGCACTGCCATCCTGATGAGACCACACATAAGTACTCCAGAGAATACCTCAGCTGAGGTCCCAGTCAAAACATAGCATCAATTGTTAGCCATGTGAGAGAACCATCTTGGATGTTCAACCCAGTTGAGCCTTCAGATGACTTCACTCTCAGTGACAGAAGAGAATCAAGCAATAACTGCCCAGTGAATGCCTCCCAAATTCCTAATCCTTATCCACAAAATCACGACCAAAACAAAATCATTGTTTTAAGAGACTAAGTTTTGGGGTAATTCATTTTGCTGGTATATTAACCGGTACAAATTACAGAGCCATATTTCTGCAACCTCTACCAAAGTTATGTCATGCATTAATTTATCAAATTATCTGTTTATTCCAAATGGCAAAGCTTCTCAGAGGAATATTTTAGGTTGGCGTTTTTTTCAAGTTTTAAATGTCTTACAACTGATTTTAGGTTAAATGAATTATAATTTTCAGATAATTCCTTTGATGCACCACTTTATGTCAGACTGTGCAGATTTTTTTTTTCTTACTTTCTGGTAATCTTTTCCCTTTGTGATACTCCAGGGAAAACAACTCTCAGATTTTCCTCAACTAATATTACTTAACTTTTATGCAATTAAAATGTGCCTATAGAGCTCTCTGTTAAACCATAATTTATAGGTGTTAAATAATGATGTTATTAAATTTGGCCAACAGTTTTTCTTGTTGTATTTAGCCAAATGTCCTTAGGGGAGTGGAAAATGCCTGTATATAGTTAAATATATAATTATTAGAGTTACAAATACATAGTCACCTGAGTTTCAGATAGTTTTGGCAATGACATTACCAATCCTTTTTGTTAGATATTCAGAACGACATATGCCAACTACTTTCTGTGTTAAACATACAAGGAACAGAAAGCTGCCCAAATGTAAAACATGCATACAGTCTATATTTTCTTAAGCAGAGAACATACAGCTTTGAGACAGCTTTAAGACATACTAAATACACCTAATTAGGAGATGAATTAAATAGATAAGGCACATTCCTGTTAGAGAAGGTTTATAAAGTCTTAGGAATTGGGTTCTGGAGCCATATTGTCTGGGTTCAAATATAGCCTCAGCCCCTGTAATACATACTGCAAATTATTTAACAAAAATGTCTATTTCCTTACTCCATGAGCATATTTCTCAACATTCTTTGCTCCAAGTTCTTGGCAAGTAATTGTGAACAGAAGTAATATGAGGTATTTATCTGTCCCATAAAGCCTTCTTTTTCCATTGTCTTGATGTACCTTTTAAGTTAATACTGGAAACCAGGCATTTAAGTTTGGCAGAATTTTTATCAGCCTGGTTCCGTGAATGATTGTGTGGAAGAGCTTCCCCGCTCTCAATTCACCAATGACCTGGGACTGAAATTAAATATTATAAAAATTAAAATATGCACCTACTATAGAAATCCTTTCAAAATGTAGGGTTTATATATTATGTAGCTACAGAGTCCTAATATAACTACTTATTAGCTGTGTGACTGTGAGAAAAATTAAACTTTTAATGTCTCAGTATTCTTATGTGTAAAATGGCCATATTAACACCTACTTCTAGGATTGTTAGAAGGATTAAATGAAGTAATATATGTTAAGTACTTAGAACAAAGCAGGATTCACAATAAGCTCTATGAAGTTGTAGACATTATCATCATTATCATTATGAGGATTCAGTATGTAGAATGTTTGATTGTTAAGAATGTCCTTACATTGCACAAATAAACACTATTAGTGTTTGACCTATTAAATAAGAAAAAATGTTAATACTTCTTTTGTTTATTAACACATTAAAATATCACATACCTGCTATTTATGAAAATAAGCTATGCACTGCAGATATAACACCGAATATGGCAGACACCGTTCCAGCCCTCACAGAGCATCTTGTCTAATGGAGAAAACAAGTAATTACTCTGCAATAACAACACAATGGGATAAGTCTCATATTTGAGGTAGGTAAGGATGGAATGGAAGCAAGCAAATAGGGCATCTAACAAAATCTAGAGGAATCCAGGGCTCTAAGACAAGACCTCAGTGGAAAGTGGGAGTTAGCAGGGGTTTATCTAGGTGAAGACAGTAGTCATGGGGGCCAGAGAGGAGGGAGAAGAGATGTTTGCACAGATGGAAAACCATGTGCTGAGGCCAGGAGGTAAGAAGAAACACGGTAGAATCTCAACAGTAGCTAGAGCAATAGGAACATGTGAAGGGACAGAGGAGTGTGGAGAAGGGTGAGATGGAAAAGGGGAACAGGGACAAGGTCATGAAGGGAATTCAAGGCTGTGCTGAGACCTTTAGGTTTATCTTAAAGGTCATGAGTTATCTTTAGGGAGGTGACATGACAAGATCAGGGTTTTACAAATGTGACTTTGTGTGCAATGTGAGAATGGATTGTCAGAAATGAGTCTGTGGACCCTAAGTATTGGGAGAACTCTTAGGAGGCTATTGGAGCAATCTAGATGAAAAAAAAAAAAAATGATGGAAGGCTGGACCAGGACAATGGCAGAAATGATTGAGAGCAGTGAATGGGTTAAAGACCTATATAGGCTGTAAATCTACAAGACTGGTAGATTGTTATTTGCGAGGTTAGAGAGGAAAAGTCACAAATAGTATGCAGATTTATAATTAGGACACTGAGTGGCAGCACTTGAGGCGGCTCATGAAGAGAGTTTGGGCCATTTAATTCTGCAGCACATGGTGGATTTCAAAATGGAAATGATGAGCAGGTACTTGGGTGCTAATGTCCACAGTCATGTCTGCAAATATCCTTTGTAAATGGTAATAGAAAGGTAAAAAGGATCCTGTTCTTAGCCCACTCAATAGCCCTGAGTGATCTGAGGCAGACTTAAGGTCAGGAAATGTTGCTAATGTGATGTTTATGTGTTTATCTAGCTGAAAAAGCCGCACAGAATAATGGGGATTTGAATTAATATTTATTGGGATGATTTAATAAATGACAAGATCTCTGCTTTCCAAAACCTATTTTCAGGAAAATTCCAGACTTGGAAAATCTCTCCTTAGCTCTCATCAACACTCTGGAGGAAGGGGAAGCTCTAAGAGGACTCCTTAATAAAACCCTGCTTTAAAAGAAAGAAAATCAATGTAATTGTTTCAAAGACAGATAGAAAAGGGATCCTAGTGGCCTCAAAAGGGCTGTTTATTGCTACTTTATTGGATGTATCCTTCAATCTTTTTCTTATTTAGAAAATATTTATGACAAATTTAAGTACAGTAGTACCTTTTATAAAATTCAAAAAGTAATAAAATTTATAGAAAATAATTTTCCCAAATACTTGAAGATATTATTAATATTTTTGATATTTTTTACCAATTCTTTAAATATGGATACATGTTTTTCCTACAAAATTGGCAATACAATTTTATGTCTTGTTCTTATTTATTTTCTATTTTAAACTATTACCCAAAGTCATTAAATATTCTTTGAAATTTCCAAGTATTACCACTGCTGGAAATACTTTAAATGTTTATCTATTCTTCTGTTGTTGGACACAATATAAGTTCTAATTTTTCTTCTTTGCAGATAACTCAAATAATCTTCTTTATACATGGTATAAAAATCATGTGTCCTTAGAAGTGGAAATCCTTGATTAAAAAGTATGCCTAAGGGATGTTTAAGAACACTTGGTTATTTATTAGGGTTACAGCTGGAAAATTACATTTTGGAATCTAAACTTAGTGTAATATTTATACTACCTCCCTCTCCTGTAGTATGCCTTATAACCAGTGATTGTTTAAGGTAGATATCATGGAGTCTTTATGCTGGTCACATGGTGCATTTTTCCTAAAGTTTGCTTAGACGATAGATCTAAAACATGTGTGCAATTCTCTGAAATGGTACTGTTTATTCCCACCCAATGCTCAGACCTACATAAAAACCTTGAAGCCATAGCTTTCTCCATAGCTTTAATGTGCTTTAATCTGCATGACATTGAAGGCCAGTGTCAATTATGACAAATTGTGAAGCTTACAACTAATGATACATTTAAAGCCAATTCATTTGTCTCTTTGATCATGTAAATGCATTGGCATTCACCAAGCCTGCCATGATAGGACATTATAGCTACTTTGGAGTCATTTCATTGTACACTTATATATCAGTGCAGCTGCCACTAATGTTTACAAGTCCATGTGCTACATATCCTCGTGATATTTTTGCAGAGGTTAATGCTCGTGCACAGTATATATATTTATTACGCAGGCAATAACAGGCCCACAGGAACCATTACAGCTCTTAAGAGATTAGTGTCTGTGATCTCTCCCATTCTATTCTGTCTCCTTCTTACTCTATTTAGCTGGTGAGCTTTTTTTTTTTAATTCTCCACTCATATTGAAATTATTTGGTACATCCTAAAGGTAAAATTAGTCTTACACCTATAAGTTGTATATTTTAGAACATATTTTGTTGGCCTATAAATCAAAACTAATTTCTAGAGTTGGTAGTACTTGCTCTTTGACTTTAAGATTGTGTTCCTATTCTTGCTAATCCACCCTTGATCGTAGTCTAGACAATAATCTGCTACTACACAGAAAATATTTCACATCTTGCAAAAGATTTGGCTATCCTGCAACAGTAAGCGAGAGTGAGGCATAAAATGTTATTTCTTAGATCCACCACTTTGCAACATAATTTACAGAGGCTTCAAGAAAAATTCTCACTTGCAATTCATGTTTAGTCTGTTTTTCCTATCTTATCCTTAACAGCTGGGTTATATCTACTTCCAGGGAAATGTGTTATGTATGTTTAATACCAATAGCTAAAAAGAACGTTGAAAACTGAAAATAGCCTTGCATTTAAGTTTAAAACAATCTGCTGAAGAATTTTTAAATTGATCACCAAATTAGTGATCATGACATTAATCGTTAACGAGATTATAATGACTCAACGTCCAGTCTACAGAAACACAGAAAACATAGCAAAAGATAATCATTTTTTGTTTAAATCACAGTTTAATCCCTAACGTTACTTTCTTTGTTTCAGGAAGCCTCTGGTCCAGGGCCAATTCACTTTTAGCAGAGAGAGTATTTAATCTAAGGTTTCTGAGGCCAGTGTGTGAAGACTGGAGTTCCATTCTTGCTGTGGCCTTGTCAGTTTCCCTCTTTCAGCCTTGTCTGATCACATGCTCTGAACTTCACATGCTTAGTCAGGAAGGCCGTCGTGATATGAAACCATTTTCATTGCCCCAAAGTCATGCCATTTTGCTCAAATAGGAAAGACTGTTGGTCAATGGGGGCATTACTCACAGAATATTTTTCAGGCCAGATGTATTGATGTTCATCCTCTACCTATGAGGCAATGTCTCTGGATATTGAGTCACAAGGGAGGGTTGAACAATTTAAGCAATTACAAACCTGCAGATGTTAGCAAGGGAGGTCTCATTCACCCCATCTGTTTTTTTCTGTTTTTTTTTTCTTTTTGTACATGTGATTTTTTTTTTTAATTTTCTGAGCAAACATTCTACAATATTAAAACAAATCTCATAGCTTTCTCTAAAGTAATTTTCACACATTCAGAATCATCATCGAGTGGTTGATTAGGAGAGTCAATACCAATAAAAAATAAAAAGACATGAGTGAATCCTGTGTTTTATAAGTGTAATGAAAGATAGTATACATAACTGTTGCTCTACCCAATGACCTCAATACTGAGCAGGAGTGTTAATGTGAAAATGGTTTTATCACCTCACTTCAGTGTTAGCTATCAATGGTGAGTGAACACGGTTTCCTGACTCACTCTATTTAAAGAACCATGAGAGCCCCAATGAATTGGTTTCTTAGGCCAATGGGGAACATTCAATGATGGCATAGTCTAGCAAAAACCCAAAACTAATTTTGTGTTACTTATTTACATAAAAGATATTTAAAAGGACATTGTATTAAATGTTCATTTGAGCTCTTTCAGTTAATGATGTGTAGGCTGAATTCAACCATAAAAATATTAATGGATTTTGTAATCAGAGAAGTACCTGTGTGCAATCTTTTTTTCTAAAAAAAGTATTCTTACTTACTTATCTTATGCTCATTTTGTGTGAAAATACAGTGGGTTTATTCTTGTGATATATTCAAACCCCACCGTTATTTGAAAACCAATTTAAAAAAGAAAAACCTGTAAATTAGATTATATTCTGCATAAATGATGCATCTATGATCATGAGACTATTTTATTCATAACAAGAATAGTTTTCTTTCCAAAGGGCAGTTATTCCTTTCTCTGAACTCAAAGGAATATTATACAGGTAGCAGGGCCCTAAAAGATACATGGCCCTTTCAAATACCAAGGATTTGATGCCATAAGCCTTCTGTCTTTTGGGGGGGACTTTTTCATAATGCATGATACTAATAAAAAACCCTGATTTTAGTTTAGAGTATAGAAAACCTACAAGCTATGACAAGAGGATTTTTAAATAATTGAGTGATCATAAACTTAAGTTCATTGAGTAACAAAGGTAGAGGGTAGATTTTCCTCTGGGGAAGTGGTTGGAGGGTCCTCTGATATTACTAATTTAATTCCAGATGTGACAAGTAAATTAGTCATTCAAAAAAAATAGTGTCATCACTACTTTTTGAGACATGGTGAAATGCAGAATTTATGATGCTTAATGTGAGAAATGGTATTTATTTTCATATGGCATCTACAGTATAGGTGACTGAGGCATAATAACTTCCAAAAAATATCCATGTGAAAAATTGCTTTTATTTTTTTCTTGGGCAATATGAAGAGGATGGGGGATGAGCAAATTATAATTGCAGTATAAGAATGAACTATTTTATCTCATTTTAAAAACTATACAACTTTCAAACAGCTTCCAAATTGGGATACTGCATCATTAAGCATTTGACATTTGTCCAGTTAAAACTATTGACTCATGCTTTCGTGGCTTCCCCCTCAAATTACTACAGTGCCACAGCTGATCTGACAATATTTTCCATTTCTTATAAATAGCCACAAGAAAAGTATTAATTATCCTTGTACGATTTAATGCACCAACTGCCTTAACCTTTCAGGTTTTCTTAAACGCCAGCATAACAAGGCATATCCATGGCAGCAAATGTGATTTATGACAGGAATCTTTAATTTCTGTTTTTAAATATGTTACCCACCGATCTGCATACATTTAAATTCGCCTGCAACACTTTTCTCTGTCTTGAGGCTGTTGTTTAATATTCAAGGATGATTTTTGTCCACATACATTTTGGTCTATGTCACCTCAGATTAAATTATTACTGTTTGCAGCCTTTTCGGAGCAGGCCTCAGGCCCTTATTTACAAGAATCAATGAAACAGTAATGAAAATCCATTTTTCATACTATCAGCTCTGGCCTGCTTTTATTTAGTTAGCTGTGTCTAAGCAAGCAATTCATTTTGTGCAAATGTCATGTAGAGAAAAAAGGGTGGGCCGTGAAAGGGTTAATCATGAAATAAGACCTAAGCTTTCCCCCATAGTAAAAAGCATTCGTAATGTTGAAATTTAAAAAAAGCCTTTCTTAATATATGCAAAGTAATGTATATTGACACATAAGCAAGGCTTTTCATGATGAATATTGAAATATATATGCAAAGCACAGGAAATGTGTAACATGTTATAGATCTTTCAGTGTACATTTAGAGGAAATGAACCATTTATATTCTACAATTTAGTGAATACCTACTGTTTATTGGTACAGAGCACATAGGAGTATATTTGTCTTAGTAATTTATTTAGGTAAATATATTTATTCTTCTAGGGGTTCTTGTGCTTTTCTTGGTTCTATAGTACTAGACATAAATATTTAACAATGCATTGTCTCAAATGTTATTCATGTAATTTATCAGAGAAAACAGTGGAGTTGTAATAACTTTTAAGCCTGCACCTTCTCTTAAACCTGAGATTGATTTAGAATGCAGGAAACTGAGCTGGATTTTCTTCATGTTGCTGCTGAGAATTATTTACTAGTTCTAACTGAGATAAGCAAACTAGTCTAGCTACCAAAAGAACAAGGTTCATTTACGTCCTTTGAATCAGCATTCTTAAGCTAATACTTTGGCTATAAAAGAAAAAGGATCAGTGAGAGAGGAAAGCATTTAATTACTATGAATATATTTCCCTATATTTGCTGATCTACCCACTTTCCTTTATACACACACACAACACACACACACACACACAGAGAAATATACATTTATATTACCCCACACGAATATTTCTCTTGGGAATTTCTTCTAAATTTTAATGCACTTGGCTATAAGGATGTCAGTTCAAATTATAGCTTAAGGTCTTGTAAAAGTGATTGTCCACTCTTTAATATCACAGAAGAAATGAATAGAGAGGGAAAGCACTTGGAGTCTTCGTCTTTGCTGTGGACTTGCTTGAAAATAAAAGCTCAAAACCTACCTGTACATTTCTTTCTATTATATTTAACTTTTAAAAATCTGTTTTTTAAGTTTGGTGATAGAATTTGTTAATACTGGTATAACGTGCAGATCTGAAAGCTAGCTGATTTGATGGTTTTAGTATTATTTAAGAGCCGAGAGTAATTTCTGTAGAGCAAAAGCAGAAAATTCCTGTGTCATAATCCCAAGGCTGCCTCGGAAGCATGAGTTCAATACTGCTATTGCTCTTGAGGCCTGCAACATATAGATCAAGGCAAGTTCTGGTAATTGAACAATTTTTTGTAAACCAGTCAGGCATGAAACAAACACTTCTAGTCAACCTCAGTTACCAAAGTTGTACTTACCTCTTCAGGTGCTATATCTATCACAGAGCAGTTTTTATTCAAATCTTAAAGCCCTGTATGTTGAAATTTTAAAGTACAGGAAGAGTACAATCATCTGAATTATCAGTCTAATTATTCTTGTATATTGATCATTAAATCTTTTTTTGTTGGATGAATGTTGTTAGCTCAATTCTGATAAAAAAGAAAATTAATTAATTGACTGTTTAGTGAGTGGTAGAAAATAAGTTGCTCTTTTTTCATATCATTTCTTGTAAAATAAGCCCACCTTTGGCTTGCCTTCACATACTGGTATTTATAAGCGGTGCTGATTTATATAGAAAAAATAAAGGTACTGTGCTTTCAAAAACTCTTTTTAATTTCTCAAAAGGGTTAAGATAAGCAGACACACACACACACCCACACAGCCTTACTTTTAAAGCTCGAAAGCAATCCATTTGGGTTTATTTTGGTTTTATTTAGTCCAACAATCTGCACTGCCTCTCAGTAACCCCATCAAGCCATGGCCTGTACAGTTCACTGAATATTGTTTCTTTTAAGACATCAACTTTCTCACTTCAACATTTTTCATATGCATATAATTGTATTACAAATTCCAAACTTTACAAAGCAGTAAAGATTGTGTTTGAAGGCCAGTCCCTAAATTATAAACCCCTATATACAAGTGAGCATTGAGTCTAAGATCTGTTTCATGTTTTCCACTCAGAATATATGATGAGGTATAACTCAGTCATTTTGCATTATATCTATGAAAATTTGGTGAAAACTTGGGAAAAGGCCAATGCTATCCCTTAAGTTTAAAAAAGAAAAAAAAATCTTCCACTAAGATCTCCCAATTCTGTATGTCTTTAAGAAATACAGGGAAAAGCGTATTGGAAAATAGTATATAAAAATGTTAAAATTTGATTTTTCTGTTGGATTGGATTTAGGATGACTTATTTTTTAAATCTTTATTATATATGTATATTTTTTATTTTCTAAATTTCATGTAATGACTAGACACTGGACGGTATTTTCACAGTGGGAAGGATTTTTTTTTAAAAGAAATGACATTAGGAAGACAAACCCCTGTGAGGAGGAGGAAGTTCCCTTAAGGAGGCTCAGAACCTCCCTCAAACAAACTGTGTATTATCTTTTCTTTCAATTTTCTTTTCAATGTAAATTATCTACATAAAATACTTAATCTGAGTTCAGAAGCATCTTCCTTTTAAATCTCTCTGAGACGGTTTAGAAGAGATAGTATTAATTAGATAAAAAAAACCGTATACATTGCTTCCCTCCTAAGTCTTGGCTTAGACCAGCTGTATGAACAAATGAGGCTGCAACCGAGGGTGAAGGCAGCACCCACTGTGAAGGGTGGGCTGCGGTGTGGGGCCGCACTGGATTGGGATAGGGAATGGGGTCCATGTACTGGGAACCTGGCACTGCCACTTTCTCAGTATGCAAAAAAATCACTGAATCCCACTCTTTCTCAGTTTCCTCACCTGTATAATGGTGATAATTTTAGTACATATGTCACAGGGTTTATGGTTAGAATGAAATATAATAATACACATATAATACACACAAAGCATTTATAATTGTTCCTGGAACATAAAAAGAGCTAAAAACATGTTACGTATGAAAAGTATTTCTAAGTGTTTAGGAATCAGTACAGAGGATTATTTTTAATGTAGAGATAGATGCAGAAAGAGAAATATGAAGGTGTATTCTTTTCTAATTAACTATTCCAAAAATGTGCTGAGACGGTTCATGAGTCCAAGAGAGAAGGGAGGATAGGGGAGTAATTATTTTTATTAGCCTCCTCATTCTCCTTTTTCCTGAAGTGGCAGGACCCCTGCTGTCAATAACTGAGGCTAGTATGATTAGCATTTATTAACAGAACGACTTATGTTTGGGCTAGCCTGGGAACCTAACAACTATGTATTTCTATGAAAAAATATGTTACTAATGACAGACAGCTGATCTACAAATTAACATTTGGAATATACTCATTTATAAATTTACCTTCATATTTTATTATATCTTATTTGCCATTTACTCAACAAATGCATTTTAATAGAGTATTATATATATTCCACTGTAGGACAGAGAGTCAATAAGGAATAAGAAAACAAGAACCAGAGAATATACTGTAAAAAATTTTTCTAAGATAGATTAAAAAATTGGTTAAAAAACATTCTCAGTGAGCAAAGACTAGACAAAATTTATTTGGCTTTTACTGTTTTATTTTGTCAGCCATAGGTTAGACTTTAAAAAATTAACCAAATTTATGAGTATTTTCTATTGCATTGTCCACAGCTCAGATAAACTTGAAACTAGGAATATATAGTAAAGATAGAATACTTATCTACTAGATGCCTGAAAATGAATCAGTGTCTGACTGATGTGCTTAAATAAAAATGGACAAAATATTACAACGGACATGTTTAGTAACTAAAGAAACAGAGCAAAATCTTAAAAGAAAAGTGTGTATACCTTTATTTTTTATGAGTATTCTGTTACAGCACAAAATGTTACCAATATGGACAGCAAAAGTAGCTGTGCTTCTAAAAGAACCAGAGAAGGAATCTATTCATCCTGAGCATATTCAGATTCCATCAATGATTTATGACCATTTATGAAGAAAAAGGAAATATCAATTTCTAAATTTATATTTAATATTTACAAATATGTAAATTAGGCTGTCTCAGAAAAGCGTAGCAGATGTCCCTATCTTCTTGATGCTGATGGACTGCCTAGGTATTACTTTAAAATGATAGATTGGCAATAAGAATATGATTTTTCTACTCTATTTCATCTGATTCATTTGGAAGCATTAATTTTTTTAAAGAAGATTATACATGCAATCCAATCTTGACAGCCTGGCTCTATGTAATGGGATGTTCTATTTAAATGTGAGGACATATTGATCTCATTCTGAAGTATCTATCTAGTATCTATCAAGAGGATAAAGTTTGAACATTTTCCACGGTGGGTCCTGTTCCAAAATTTTTGAAATTGAATATGTTGCAACGAAAAAAAAATAGTAACTTTTCACTTCTTAATTTGGAGACATTTTAAGCAAAGAAAAGAACATTGAAGGAAGTTGTGATATTTCTTTACACAGGGTCTTTTAGCAGCAGGATAGAACATTTACTTCAAGGGGAAAGTGAGCCAAAGGGCTCGATTCTCTTATATTTTGAACAGTGGATCATTTCGCTCAGGGGCTCTGGGCCATAAACCGTCACAATCTCCACAACATTCCAATTTATGGCAGTGTTCCTTCGTATATACCATTTCTGAGCTTTCATGAAAATGAATTGAACTAAATAACTCAATTTACATTAAGATCTTGGGTTTGTCTTGACTATTTCAATTTGAGTTGAAGTGTTCTCCCCAAATTATTTTTATTTTTTATATCTATGTGTAAAAAAATGGCAAATTTAATGAGTATCTATTCAATGAAGAGTATATTTGGTATGGAAAGAGAGTGGAATATTTCAACAAAATAAAAATTGACCATAACCAATGGCTGAAATCAAGAACAACTATCATTTTGGGGTGTGTGTGTGTATAAACTTGTATATTATATATGCCAAACCAAAAACTAAGGAAAATTTAGAGTGCTATATAAAGCATAAATAATATGGAATAACAAATGTTTATTTAAATGTTCTGCATTAAATTGATTTAGTTTAGTAGAACTCTCCCAGTAAAGTTTGGATTACCTTTTGCATATGAATATGTAGTGAAATAGTTGTTGAGCATAAAATATTATATTTGGTTAACTGAAAATATTTTCATTTTAAAACAAAATCGGTGACTAATATATACCAATTTCTTTGTATTTTAATAGAAATTAATTCAAATAAAATTTTGAGCTTTGATGATATATGGTAGACAATTACCAAAAAAATATTTAAGAATATTTATTAGCAATTTTCTTTTGGGGCTATACTAATGGTCATATTAAAGTGTTAAATTTATCCTTAAAATTACAGTACAGCTACATTAATCAGTATCCAGATACTGGATTAGTAAAATTCCATGAAATCTGAGTCATAATCCTATAGTTTAGAGGGCCTAGAATATGAATTCGGGATATCTAATCTCCAGTACTATGTTTTCTTGTAGATATCATCCAAATTACTAATACAAACAAAGTTATGATTAAAAGCATAAAAGCTAGAAATTTAAATATATATAATATGGAGAGATTATAGAACTAATATTGGCTATTATTTGTAAAAATTTTAATCAGAATGCAATTATTCAGACTATAGGGACTATAATAGATTTAGTGCCAAACACAGAAAGGAGAAAAGAAAACACTCTCTTACAAATAAATGTGTATCCATGTAATATTCACAGAAAGTCAGATGATTTTCCTGAAAGATGCTTCCACTTATTTTTATATTATTTTCCATGATATATGAAATAAATGATCTCTTCCTAATAAACTCGTGACTTTCTGCACATGGTATGTTTTTCTCAGGGGGTATTCACTATTCTTTTCTTCCAAGAAAGAGAGTTAGTCTTTTTTTATTAATTACTGTCTAACTGAAACCAAAAAGTAAAAAAAAAAAAAAATCTAATTACTAGACAGTAGAAACTAGAAATGGGATAAATTTTCACTTATCTGTCTTAACAACAAAGAACAGGTAATTCAAAATATATACCTACATATATTGTGATAATCATTTCTTTTGCATTTGGAATGCATTATTAAAATCAATTTGTATCACACAGCTAATGGCTGAAGAAATTGGCCCCAATCCATTCTGAACGATAGTGGGAAATCAGCCTGGGAGTCAATTTGCAGAATATTCTCTCTTATTTAAGCGAGTGTTTCTTTAGAAAGTTTGAAAGCTGTAAAACGTTCTTGGTGAATTGCTGTAAGTAATTAAAAGTTCAAAATAACTTCAGAATCTCTTCCTCAAGGACCCATACAAGACCCATACGAGGCAATTAGGAAATAAGTAAACAGGACTATTATACTAGTTGGTGATTACAGATATTTTCAAAATAATGTCTTATAATAAAATATTAATTGCTTGTGTCTTAAGTGTCATCTTTTCTGCATATTTTGAAAAAAAAATTAAAAAGGAAAGAGGGTTGTCTCACACCTACCCCCACACTCACCTGTACTATACTGCTTTCAAATCTGGGCTCTTCTTCCCTACCATGTTCCTGTCTTCAGTCATTCTTGGCCTCGCAGCTAATCACCCTCTGGAATTTCAGCAGTCATAGCCTTCCTTGCTTCATGATAGTCCCTGCTATGCTACCTTAGCAGAAGTATCGTGTGGGAAAAACCACTCTTTCTTACTGAACCCTTTCATTTTGGCCAATAGTACAAGACTGGAAAAATATTTTAATGAACAATTAGGAGAAATTATAGGAAATGACAATATTGGAAACTTACTGTTAAAAACTCAGAGATAAAGAAAACACACTTCTCCACCTTTCTCTTTTTCTGTCTCTGTCTTTCTTATGTCTCTTGCTCTTTCTCTCTTTCTCTCTCTCTCTCTTTCTCTCTCTCTCTCTCTCTCTCTCTCTCCACACACACACACACACAAAGAGGTGATCACTGTGTTGCATATTTTCTGTCCTTCCAGGTCCATCCTCTACCTTTCTATATCCTGCTCAGCTTTATGCTCTGCGAAGCTGGGCTGTGAGAACTGTCTCCACAAGTCCTTTGCCCTTTGGTTTCTGGTTCAGTTTAGTCAATGGGCCAATGGAAGAGTATGAGATACATTTGGAAAGTGGGAGGAATGTGAGGTGGTGATATTTATTCTGCTGGTTCCCAATGCAGGTCATCCTTCTCCCAGAGGACACTGATCCTGTTGGGTGGCCCTCTCCAGTGACAATGTCAGGGTAGCCTAATCACTTCTACCACTTGCCCCTTCAACCTGTGGGTGGTAATGCCCTCTTGCTTTTGCTAGTCTTACGTACACGCATCATCTGTTGTAGTTGTTGTTTTTTTCTCCCTAGATCCCACCCACCACCTTAAAAATAGTCCTTTTATTAAAGCCTCAATTATAAGCCAAGAACCTGACGGAGTAGTCCCCTCATTAGCAGTCTGCTGTTCCTGATCTTGTTTTCTTTCTAGAGTCTTTACTTATTTCTGTCTCTCTCAAGGATGGTGTACCAAAAGATATGATTCTCTCCCATTCCTGGGCAATCCGTAGTACACAATAATTCTCAGCAGTATATTTCTGAATGGCTGATTTATTTAGTCTGGAGTATGGCCCCTTTTTGCTTTTGCTAACTTCTAGATTCTCTCAGGTAGTTTTTTAAGCACAACACACATGATCTCTCTATAGCAAACAATAATTCTCAGAGATAGTAAAATAAAAATTTCTATAACAGAAAATTAGTAATTTTCTCAAGACAAAATATTGACAAGGGAATTTGTCTTTCATAAAGACTGCTCTGTACATTATTTTCCAGAATGTAGTTAATCTCCTTTTCTTATCTTCTAATTCCTAGACAGGGCCCAAGGGGTCAACAATACATATGAAATGGGGTCCTTAATAATACTTTCTTAAACAACATAATATCCACTCCTGATTAAATTATTTTCTTTTTCTTGGGAAAAGAAACATGAACAACAGCAAATCCACATGTAAAAACATAAATCTAGACACAGATCTCACATCATTCACAAAAATTAACTCTAAATGGATTGTAGACCTAAATTTAAAATAGCAAACTATAAATCTCCTATAAGATAACATAAGAGAACATCTGGGTGATCTTGGGTACGTCAACAACATTTTAGATGCAATACCAAAGGCACAATCCATGAAAGAAATCATTGATAAGCTGGACTTCATTAAAATTAAAACTTCTGCTCTGTAAAAGATGTAAAAATATGTCTATATGAAAACCTGTACACATATGTTTGTAGCAGCTTTATTTGTAATTGTCCAAACTTGGAAGTAATCAAGATGTCCTTCAGTAGGTGAGTGGATAAATAACTGCCATTCATCCAGACAATGGAATATTATTCAGTGTTAAAAATAAATGAGCTATCAAGCCATGAAAAGACATGGACAAACTTTAAATGCGTATTATTAAGTGAAAGAAGCCAATCCAAAAGGCCAGATACTATATCATTCCAACTCTATGACATTCTGGAAAAGAAAAAACTATGGAGACAGTAAAAAGATCAACAATTTCCAAATATTAGAGGGGGCAGTGGGATGACCAGGTGAAACACAGAGGATTTTTAGGGCAGTGAAACTTATGATACTATAATGGTGGATACACATCAGTATACGTTTGTTAAAATCCAGAGTATGTTCAACACCATGAGTGAACTCTAATGTAAGCCACAGATTTTGGGTGATAAGGAAGGATGTGTCAATGTCAGCTCACTGATTGTAACTAATGGATCATTCTGGTGGTGGCAGGGCACATATGGGAATTTTCTGAACCTTCTGTTCAATTTTGCTGTGAACCTTAAATTACTTTAAAAATAAAGTCTATTTGAAACAACCGAAAAAGTAAGTTTGTAGTTAAGGTTTTCAATTCTAGTCCCATCCTTATCCAACCAAAACATAGTCAATGAAAGGAGGTGCAATAGAGAAGTTGTCATCTTTTCCGCAGAGTGGTCGTCCCTCCCTATCCCCCCACCTCCTCCACCACATCCCTAACTCAAGAGTTGAACATCGTGGATTTGTTATTTCTATTAACTAAACTCACAAACATTATAATAACGTCAACTAACTCACATTTGATGCTGTGATTCATTGGGCCATAGTCTACAGGAAGTCAATAAATAGTTGTACCATAGTTTTACTGTTGAAGGGGCTGTGGGAACAAGATTTTTTTTTTTAAGCCCATATAGACTAAGTTTCAAAATTAAAGCAAGAGACAGAATAAGTCTTCAGAACTTCAGATTTTTCAACACGTGAAAAAAATACCATCTTACAGAACAAAGTTATTCTTCTTTTTTTGGTGATACCATATTTCAAACCCAGTGAAGTAGACATGACCGTAGAAATTAATAGACCCTGGTGTTAAGACTTAGTCACCAGGGTCTATTAATTTCTACCTGAGAAATGACTCTCAAATCTTCCCCTTCTTGTTTCTCTTCCTTAATCAGTTTTCGTGTCCTACTCACTACCTACACCACGACACTAAATTTACCCTAGGAATTATGAACCTTTGTGCATGTGTCTACCACTCTCATGTTAAAAGCAGACAAAGACAAAAATAGTAACCCATTTTCCACAAGAAAAAAATTCCAATTCTTCAACATGTTTTTCCAGAGCCTTCAAATTTTAGTCTCCATTTGCCTTTCCTGTCACGGTTCCCAGTACTGTCCTCATTTCTTAACCAATAAACTTTATTTTCAAGTCCACAGAATTTATCAGTATTAAGATACTATGTGTTTCATGCTTCCATGTTTTAAATATACTCCCTCTTCTTGCTAAAGCATTCTTCTTCTTTCTCCTGGTAAATGTATATTCATCACCTAAGACCCAGCTAATGTCATTTGATCTATAAAGTCTTACTAACTTTGATATCCCTGAGGAGAATTCTCCTAGATATTCACACATACCCATCAAATTTAAATCAGTCTACTCTACTAGGCTGGAATATCCTACAGGAACTGTTCATTAATGCAAAGCACATAATACACACCTGATAAATACTTTCTGGAAGAATGATGGGACACATGAATGGATACATGAATGGATCCATCTTTCAAACTGAGGCTTAGAAAGAATAAGTGACTAGATAACACAGCTAGAAAATGACTTAGGAAGATGACATAACTATTTTAGAATTCCACTATTCTTTCTATATAATCACTTGGGAAACTTTTTCAAGATATATATGGTATGCCTCAGGCCAGTCCCAACAAATCAGAGTCCCCGAATACAGTGCTAGGGGTTACACATTTCTCAAGCTGTGCAAGTGATTACTCTCAGCTGTGAGAGCAGAGCACTCTTAATTGTGCCGGGTCACACTCATACCCGAGTGCAGAAACCCAGTTGCTGACACCAAAGGCACTGGAAGTCTTGCGCCAATATTTCTAGAATTCCAGACTCTAGTTCAGGAAGAGAAGGGAGAGGGGTGTGGGGCTGGATGGGGGAGAAGAACAACAAATGTTACAGAAGAGAAGACCACCTCAAACCAGGCTTGCCAACGGGAGGCAGTGTTTGGTCAATCACCTTTTGCAAGGAAGCCAAGGGTACCGTGAGTCAGAAAGAATAAGCCAGGCTATTGTAGAGTTTCTGATATATGATGTAGATGCATCAAGACAGGTAAAAATTTGCTTGGAAATTACAGAGAAGAATAGCTGGTATTTATTCATGTCAAGGTAACTTTTGATACTTCCTGACCCCATTACGTTTTTGAAAAGGCATATAACTCACTGGGCCAGGTATACAAAATCATCCAAAATGCTAATACGTCTTTATTTTTTAACTGTTGCCACACACCCCATAAAAAGAATGCTCTGTGCCTTCAGAGTAACAGGGGAATCATATTTGGAAAGAAAAAGTTTATAACAATCCGTTTATTGGTTTGACTGGGTGAGGTGGGTTGTTTGTTTTTGTTTGTATCTTCTTTTGCCCCTAAATACTTAATAAGAAGGCATTCAATAATTTCTTTGAGAATCAACCCAAATCCCAAATCATTGCCTGATCCCTGTTCTGCTGTTATTGATTACATGTAAATTCCCTGGCATCCCAAGTGATAAACAAGTTTACCTCCTGTTCCCTTGCCCTTAGCTACTGGGTGCTGCATTCTACATGGGTGCTACAGGTAAATTATCTATGCGAAGGGGCAGTGCTTTATCCCTTATTGGCCTGTGATAATGACCATCCGTGTGATTCTCCTGCTTTGCTCTGCTCCTCTAGTTTTCTTCACCCTACAGGCAATTGCTGGTAGTGAGCTAAGACCCCAAAATAGATTCAACAGCAGTGCTGCATGATCTTTTCATTATCTCAGGGTTGTCTTTTCAGATGCTCTGTTTCATTTCTATGTTGTTGAGAAGTTTGAAAGCTCCTAAGTCTAATGAGGATTAAAATCCTCAGGAGTAACTCTTCTCTTCCCATCGGCTATTTTTATGTTCTTGCAGAGTTCACTTCCCCTTTAATCTTGGGGCCTCATTAGTTACTTTCATACCAGGATAAAGGGTTGAATTTTATGGAATGGGAGCTTGCACTCTGAAAACACTGACATTTCCTCTGTCATTGTGACTGCATATGGCAGTTGCTGTTACTGACATTTGTCCAGAGATTTACTACCAAAGATAAACTTATTTTTCTTAGGTTCATCAAGTTGATCTTTTTTGTTCCATAAATATTCATGGAATAGATTCAAGAGTTAGGGAGAACCCTGGATAACCACATTAGTGTTGGTAGGAATAATTAATGGAAGTGTAAAGATATAAACAGAGCACAGTGTTTGGCACATGGCAGGTAGGCAATAAATATTTGTTTGCATGTACTGTATGTCATACATATAGAAGAAAGACAGAGGCAGAGAGAGAAAGAGATAGAGAGACAGAGGCAGGGAGAGAATGAGGGTCTAGGTTAGGGCAACTCTCGATGTCTATTTCGTTTATCCACTGAAGAAATAGTGCATTAGAATTTCAACAATGTATACAGAGCCTAATGTGAGACCTTCGGGAAGGATGCTTTAGAGGCACTAAAAGATTATCTCCGACATTGCAAATGCCTGGTCTCTTGTCCTTGCCTTTCAGACTCTCTGCGTTCAAAGGCGTCGCCTCTAGAAGGACTGGCTGCAGTGATATGCTTATAGCTCCATTTGCAGACTTTCTTATAGGTTCATAAATGGAGACTAAAAGGAGGAGGGAAAGGAATAAAATTTAATAACTGAATAAAAATGTAAATAAAGATTTGCCTAAAATTACTTGTCCAAGAAATAATTCTCCCTCCCCCTTAAGCTAATACTTTGATAAGCTCAGTACAGTGATCCTGATTTGGAGCATGACCTTTGAAAATGCTCTCCAGCTTGATTAAAGATGTATTAAATTTGTTTAAATAAACCTCGTTGTAATGGCACATCATTTGTAAGAAGCTATTAGGGGGCTGGAAACTGTGCTGCTGTATTTGCATGAAAATGTGCCCTGCTCGAATTGAGGATCTCTCCTGAATTAACTGCAAAGGGAAAGTGACACTTTCATAATTTTTTCTGACAAAAAAAGGAGAAAAAGAAAGAAAAACTTTATGCAAGGCTCTATGAGAGAGGGGAGAGCTGCATGTCAATAACAGAGCCATAGATCAAGTCAATGCTCTCAGTCCAACCAGCATTCTTGATGTTCTCAAGGTATTTGGATAAATGCAATCAATAATATTTATCTGTCAATTACTTTGTTCCTAGAATGGCTTCATCTTTGAGTCTGTGTACGAGCACATGAATTGTTTGAAAGTAACCAGATCCACAAGGATGTTCAAAAGAAAGCTCATTATCATATGTCTTGAAATTCCATGAGTGGAATTCTCTCTCCCTGGCTTCAATTTTGGTGTGGTCTCTGCAAAAGGTAATGTTCCCTAGGTTTGTGGAGAAGCTTCAGCACCAAATACCTCCACCCACCACTCCTAAATGAAGTATATAGTTGCCAGCTGTACTGTAACTCCTGCCAATCTTTCCCCAATGAGCTGCTACTCTGATGAAAAAGGGTCTCTCTTTTAAATCAAATATTAAATTAAAACCTTTCATATCTTCTTGTAGGAGTCAAAGTTCTGGGCCACTTGCCAATTTGCAGGAACTCCGCCCTCTGTCTAGTCACCATTTCCCCATCTTGTCAGGTACAAAGAAGTTCAGTTTTACCCTAGCTTCTTCCTGATCTGTTCTTCTATTTCACTGATGAAAATTTTCAATTTTATCTGTTTGCTGAAAATTGCCACCATCTATCCAGTGCATGGCATCTTTTTATTGAGGTATGAAGAGACCAGTTCTCTATCAGGCATGTGAAGGCAATGTGGCCTCCTATAGTACTTGGGCAGCTACTCTTTCCAGACATTGTGCTAAGAGTTCATTTTTTAAATAGCCTCAAGATTAGATAATATTCCCATAATTATAAGTTGACAAACCAAGTCTCAGTAACTGGCCTGAAATCACACAATTACCAAGTGGTTTAAGTTGTGTTTTCAGCTTAAGTGTGACTGACTCTAATATCCATGCCATTATATTATAGTAACTTTAACTTAAATTCACCATCTAAAGATAAATTAAAGGACCCAGCTACAAGACATGACTGGTAATATTGAATAACAGTCCCAGATTCAGAGATATACATTAAGTATTTCCCCAATAGGATAGACTCTTCACATAGGAAGAAAGAGAATTCTATCCTAGACAGTAATGTTTAGGGAGGAAGAATTATTTGTGGCAAATCATTTAGAACATCATTTTTTTTTCTTCTTAAATTTTTTTTTACAGGCTATGGCACTTTCTGTTAAGTAGTTTTATATAGCACATTTTCAACATGGAAACTATTTTTTTTAATTTTCTAAAAGAGACTAATGTAATTTGAGATTAAATATGGCGATCCAATTGAGTTCTGTTTTTTAACATAACTGGTGACTTCTGAGTAGTAATGTTTTTCTGCTGTCTAAATTTGCATAAAGACAATTTCAAAAAGTTTTGAGCAATGGAAACATGTTAAGAGTCAGTACATAGTTTTCTTAGGTGATTACTTTGAAGACGATAATGCACACTGATATAGATAGTATTATAACAAAATGAAAGGAAGGAAGGAACTCAGGGAGAATTTTCCATAAGACTAGAAAATGCATGAATGAACATTCTCTGTTTTTGAGATAAGATCAAAGCATGCTTGAAGAAAAATTCCTCTTGTTCCATTATTGATTTTTTTAAATTATCATTTTTCTACCAATGTCCATACAAAATATTAAAATGAGAGTGTTTTTGTATTAGAAATTCTTTGGAATATTGTGTGAGTCTAACCCTCTCATTCAACCAAAAAAATGAACAACTGAGTCTAAGTTATGGAAAGGGAATTGGTAACAGTAACATGATAGGCAAATGCCATAGTTATAAGTAGTTTCCTGATCTATAGCTTCTCCATGTTTTTTTGTCTATTACATTACTCAGTATCACCCATTAAATGACCTTAGATTTGATATCTTCAAACCTATGAAAGTCTCCAGAAAAAGTATCATGTCAATCTTGTAAAATTGTTTTGCATTCTTTTGTTTTTCATCTGAAATCTACTTTAATTTTTTTCTTCCATATTTGATATAGAAAAAAGCACAAAGTAATGAAAGCACAGGAAAATCAGGAAGTAGTAAAGATATCCTTTCTCAATAGGGTACTTGTTAAATTTCTATGAAGTTGTCTTTGCTTCAAATGAGAATACTTTCTCTTGTTCATCAACTTAAGCTAGGATGCTCTAGCTTAAGTATTTTAAAATATTTTCCAGAAGTTGCATTTAATGTTAACAGAGTAAACAAAAGCACTTCTTTTTTATCACCTGTATAGGTAGGGTACAAGCACTATATCTGCTGCTCCAAGGTAGGTGGAGGCCCACACAGGGGTACCTGTTCTTTGCCAGAGATCTGTGGTTATGTTTATTTATTTGTTTGTTTGTTTTGCTATAAACAAGGCAAAAGTGGTCTCACTCTGAAGTTTTTGCACAGGGGCCCCAGAATTTAAACTAATGTTCGTGTCTTCTAGTGCTTTTTTTCTTCCTCATTTCCTTTTAGTTTCTAATTTACCATTCTCAGCTGAGATACTTGAGCAGATAGAATCAAGCCAGCTCCAGGCTAATTGGTTCATCATGCACTTTATGATAATCTTCATTCTGGATTTTGATTAGGTCAGTATGGGGACTGCTTTGGTCAAAGCTTGTAATGATTTGCCTATTAACTCTGAAATAGGGTCTCTGACTGTTCTCATCTTATTAGATATCTCAGCTGCCTTTAACTCTGCTAACCATGAAATATTACTGGACTGTCTTAATGTCCTATGCTGGAGTCTAATATTTCCCATATTAGTTTTAGCCCTATTTGACTCAATTTGTTACCTTCATTGGAAATTCTAAATATTGCTGATGGGGAGGTGACATACAGTTTCCCCCTTAAGAATCATTTATAGGATCAACTCTTTACATATTTCTATTATAGTGAAGTATGTCACTGTCCTCTGAGTCAGCCATATTTGGAGCTTCACCACTTACTAAATTCTCTAACGGGTGACTAAATCGCTTACTCTCTTTTCACCTCTGTTTTTTCAATGTAGTCCTGAAAAATAGTTGATGTGATATATCAATAATACATATCACAGTATTTTACATACAGGAAAACTTCAATTAATGCTGCTTCTATTACCACTATTGTTTTAGAGTTATCAAAGCAGATTTAAAACATTGTAACTCATTGAAATGTAGACTGCAAAAGAATATCACATGGAGAATATAGCAATTTTTCAGGATTCAAACTAGAACAACTTTGCCTCAGTTTTCTTAATTTTTTGACAGTTGCATTTAGGGAAGTGAAAAGATTTGGACAGTTGGTTCTATTCTTACTTTCACTTTGTGTGTCTGACATTCTATTAGGTTTGTGTAATTCTATCCAGGCCTTGATTGATATTGATTTCTATGAAACAACATTACAGAGGAGTGACACTTTCTTTACTCACATTTTGTTGACTCAGATTCTTTTACAATCTATTTGTTAGCAATTTTAAGTTAATTTTGGATCACAAGTTTTGTAATCCATGTCCAACCATTGCTTTTACACCAAGTTCTTATTTTCTTCCTCCTTAATAATCAATTACTTTAACCATTTGAAAACTTTGTTTTAAGCCCTGATGTAATTCAATTTGCTATCTCTGATATTATTATTCCTTTACTTTCTATGATTTAATGATTGTATAGTGGCTTTTATTCTCAAAAGGCTGAGAACTGCCAACAGAAGCACTTTTACAGAAGCAAAGTGAAAATTTGAGATATAATTTTCCAAAAAAGGAGTTTCCAAGAGAAAAGAAAGTAACTGCTTTCTTTTATATAAACACATATATTTATATGTGTGCGTGTGTGTGTGTGTGTACATAATTTTGACCCCAACTAATTTTTCTACTATAGCACACAATGCTTTAACTTCTATTATACCACATATTCAGGCATACCTTGGCAATATTGAGGCTTTGGTTCCACGCAATTGCAATAAAGCGAATATCATAATAAAGTGAGTCACATGGATATTTTGGTTTCCCAGTGCATATAAAAGTTCTGCTTACTCTATACTGTAGTCTATTAAATGTGCAATAGCACTATGTCTAAAACAACAATGTACATATCTTAATTTAAAAATACTTTATTATTAAAAAATGCTAATGATCATCCAAGCCTTCAGCAAGTCACCATGTTTTTGCTGGCAGAGAGTCTTGCCTTGGTGTTGATGGCTGCTGACTGATCAGGGTGGTGTTTGCTGAAGGTTGGAGTGGCTGTGACAACTTCTTGAAATGATACAACAATGGAGTTTGCCACATCAATTGACTTTTTCTTCCACAAAAGATTTCTCTGCAGCATGTAATACTGTTTGATAGCATTTTAGTCAGTGTAGAACTTTCAAAATTGGAGTCAATCTTCTCAAACCCTATTGCTGTTTTATCAACTAAGTTGATATACTATTCTTTTGTTGTCATTTCAACAATTTTCACAGCATCTTCACCAGGAGTAGATTCAATCTTTAGAATTTACTTTCTTTGCTCATCCAGAAGAAGCGACTTCTCATCTGTTCAAGTTTTATCATGAGATTGCAGCAATTCGGTCCCATCTTAAGGCTCCACTTCTAATTCTAGTTCTCTTGCTATTTCCACCACATCTGTAATTACTTCCTCCATTGAAGTCTTGAACCCCTCAAAGTCATCCATAAGGGTTGGAAGCAACTTCTTCCAACCTCCTGTTAATGTTTATACTTTGACCTCCCATGAATCATGAAAGTTTTTGATGGCATCTAGAATGGTGAATCCTTTCCAGAAGTTTTTCAATTTACTCTGCCCAGGTCCATGTACGGAATTACTATCTGTGGCAGCTATAGTCTTACAAAATATATTTCTTAAACTTTAAGGCTTGAAAGTCAAAATTGTTCCTTGATCTATAAGCTACAGAATAATTGCTGTGTTAGCAGGCATGAAAACAACATTAATCTTCTTGTGCATCTCCATCAGAGCTCTTGGGTGACTAGGTGCATTGTCAGTGAACAGTAATATTTTGAAAGGAATCTTTTATTTTTGAGAAGTAGGTCTCAACAGTGGGTTGAAAATATTCAGTAAGCCATGCTGTAAACTAATGTGCTATCATTTAGGCTTTGGTCTTCCATTTATAGAGCACAGGCAGAGTAGATTTAGCATAATTTTTAAGGACTGTAGGGTTTTCAGAATGGTAAATGAGCATTGGCATCAACCTAAAGTCACCAACTCCATTAGCCCCTAACAACAGAGTCAGCCTGTCTTTTGAAGCTTTGAAGCCAGGCATTGACTACTCTTCTCTAGATATAACTTCTTCCAAAACACACCTGTTTCACCTACATTGAAAATCTGTTGTTTAGTGTAGCCACCTTCATTAATGATCTTAGCTAGATCTTCTGGATAATTTGTGGCAGCTTCTACATTAGCACTTGCTGCTTCACCTTGTACTTTTATGTTATGGAGATGGCTTCTTTCCTTAAATCTCATTAACTAACCTCTGCTAGCTTCAAACTTTTCTTCTGTAGCCCCCTCACCTTTCTCAGCCTTCATAGAATTGAAGAGAATTAGAACCTTGCTCTGGATTAGGCTCTGGTTTAAGAGAGTTTTGTGGCTGGTTTGATCTTCTATCCAGACCACTCAAACTTTCCCCATAATAGCAGTAAGTCTGTTTCATTTTCTTACCATTCCTGTGTTCACTGGGGAAGCACTTATAATTTCCTTGAAGAACTTTTCCTTTGAATTCACCATTTCACTGTTTGGTGCAAGAGTAGGTCTAGCTTTCAGCCTATCTTGGATTTTGACATGCCTTCCTCACTAAGCTTAATCACTTCTGGCTTTTGATTTAAAGTAAGAATGTGCATCTCTTCCTTTCACTTGAACTCTTAGAGTCCATTGTAGGATTATCAATTGGCCTAATTCATTATTGTTATCTCAGGGAATTAGGAGACCCAAGAAGAGGGAGAGAGAGAGACGGGGGAACCACTGGTTGGGAGAGCAGTCAGAATACACACAACATTGATTGATTAAGTTTGCCATCTTATATGGGCATGGTTCATGGTGCCCCAAAACAATTACAATAGTAACTTAAAAGATCACTGATCACAGATCACCATAATGGATATAATAATAATTAAAAATTTGAAAAATTGCAATAATTACCAAAATGTGACATAGAGACATGAAGGGAGCACATGCTGTTAGAAAAATGGTGCAGATAGACTTGCTCTATACAGGAATGCCACAACCTTCAATTTATAAGGAATATAATATCTGTGAAGTGCAATAAAGTTAAATATGATAAAACAATGTATGCCTGTATATAAAATTAGAGATATGTATAAAAATATATAAGTATTTATATCTATAGCTTTACATATATTTATATATATATAGTTCTGATGTTTCTTCATTGATTCTTTACCTGAAAAAAAAAAAAAAAGATTTTCAGGTACATATTAATGTCACAAGTAAAGATTTAATGTATTAACATGCATTTTTTGTATTTAATTTAAAACAAATTGAATCTTCCATCAGGTTTATTGAGATTTATTAAGTATGTAATGAATGGTCTTTAGTTGTTTAGGTCACTTTTATGTAAAGGTTAAGTAGAAAACAATGTGATAGCTGCTGTCAATCTGAAACAGAAGCTGAGCCATAAATTATCAAATTGAATATTCTTCCACTCTTCCCAAAGTCATTTACTTTTTACATAAAGGTAATTTGGCCCTGACTAATTTTATTAATTCAGAAGAATTATAGACCACCAGTTAGATATCTTTTCTTCCCACAAACGGATAACTGTTCCCTTCTGAATTGTGAAGAGTTGTATTTTAGTCTCTTTTTAAGCAGAAGTTTCTAAAATATATAGATAGATAGATTTAGATAGAGATATTTCATTTAGAAATCACTCAGTTACAAAAGACAGTTTTAATATTTTGATGGTAAGAGACCATAAGCATATGTGACACAGGTAAGTACAGAGGTGCTGCTGTCTGAGGGCAGGTGAAAGTCCTCCCAGCTCAACATTGCTGCAGTGTGAGGAAGACACCACAGAGGCTGCCTCGCTTTGGGGCAAGTTCTTACAGGTGGGGTCAACACATTTGAGGGTGTTTTGCTTGGTTTGGTAGGCTTAGGAACTTTATTTGGTTGGTATATCTTGAAATAATCTACCTCATTAGGGCTTATCCAACTATAATGATATATAAAACAGATTTCAAATTTATGTGTTTACAACATTGGCCCTTTCCCTTCATGGGCTACAACATTCATATTTACTCACAGGAAGGGTTCTTTTATTAGAATAATCAAGAAACAAACTCCATTCCCATATTTGCACTGAATCTCTCCAGTGGAGAACTTTCCACTGAGTTCTAGGATAGACCCATCTCCCATCTCCTCTTGGAAGTCTTAGGAACACCTCATACTCCATGTATTTAAAACTGACCTCCCTACCTTTCCCTTCAGACTTTCTACTCTTCTTGTATTTCCTATTTCAAACTGCATTGCTACTGATAACAGAAATCGGAAGTTCCTGCTGGACTTTCCCTACAACTTTAGAATTAATCTGCATCAGTTCTAGTACACTGGAAATATTTAATATTTCTCGAATCCCTTCCCTTTCCCTGCCCTGCCAGCTTATTCATTCTTTCCTAGTTACTCTATGGTCTGTTCTCAATGCCATCAGTGGGCCATAGTTGCTTGCCTCCCCTGCAGCCCTTCCCCCTTCCTCCAACAGCAGGCTTTTTTGTTGTTGTTTATTTGCTTTTTGTTTTTGAGGATTTACCACTTTCCACCCTTATTCCATGTTGTCTGTCTAGTATTGCAGGGATGAAGCCAGTAATTTGGTTCTAGGCCAATGAATATATCCCTTTTCTTGGGGTGGACAAATAGACTAAGCAAGTCCAGGGAGAGGAATGTCTGCATTCCTGCAGAAAAATTGGAAAAGTGTCTCCCTCTTCCTATTGGATTTAAGTCTGAAAAAATGTATGACTGGAATGTGGCAGCACAGGGCCACCATGAGCCAAAGAACAAAGCACACAGAAAGAACTGAGAGAAGAAACTCTTGATGGCATTACATTTTTCAATTTAAAAAGCCAATACATTTACTTTTTTTAATTAGGTAATTTTGGAATTATTATCATTATTGTTACATTTCCTAAAATGTACTTAATTGAAATAGTCCTTAACTGGTTCTAATATCCTCAGATCACCTCTACATTCACCAAATCTAAGGCAAACACTCATAACTCACAAAAACAAAATACTTATGTCTAAGTATTTAAAACTTACAAATCAAGCTAAAAGCTATTAAGTAAAATTTCCCCCCATATTTGTCAAATCTGCATTCATAAAGACAAAAGTAAAAACATTATGAAGGTTTGTTTTTAAATGACTGAAAGTAAATAAAATATCAAGTAGAATTTAAGTATTATTTAAATGTTTGGTTGTTCTTCTGATAGGCTAGTAAAATTCAGATGATTAATAAAAGAAAGATATATTAGTTACCAAATTATTGTTTCTTTATTCAATATGATTTATTTTGCAGTTTCTGATTTCAGCAAAATTACTATTGTTATTATAGTCATGTTTTTTATATAATTTTAACTCTAATGTAGTGCTGATGTAAAGGACAAAAATAAAATGCAATCATATTCACTATGTGCTAAATTTGTATGTAATTTTATACAAATCTTACAAAGGAAATGCAAAAGATGGAAAGTTTGATATTCTATGTTTTCAAAAATATTTTTATTTTAAATAGTCAAAATCATCTACTAAAGTTGAGTCAAATATAAATTATAATTACTAAATGTAAGTTCAAATATTGAAATAAAATAAATTTTTAAATTTAAATTTTGAAAATTTTATTGTCTTAATAAATACTGTTATTAAAAATAAAGCTATTAGTTCTTCTATATTCTAACTCAGATATAAAGAATTGTTACTGTGCATCACCATCTTACATATGGACCTACATATAAAAAAAGTTAACCATGAATTTTTTAACATTGAAAAATATTCCTCAGCCAGTAAGAGCAACTGTTGCAAAACCTGTGCTAATTCATGAGTATCTCCAGAACTTCAAATTAGAACATGAAAAGAAGCAATAAAATGGAAGCTTGACATTCCTGGGAAATGATACTTCGTTACATAAAATTTATTGCATGCCTCTTCTCTGAGAGGAAGGATTTGACAAGATAATTAATTTGTCTTTCCTCTTATCAAGTACTTCCACAGCTCAAATGTTCCATATTCTCTGAAGTACTGTCCACCTCCCTCCCATCAGCAGAAGCAAACCCCTCAAATCTTCATGGCATTCCCATGCAATGATCTTTTATTTTAAGGACTTAAGGCAAGAAATGTGGAAGAGCATTTTCTTGAGGCAAGTTGGGTGTGAACTACAAAGTGAACCTTCAGGATTATGGATTTTGCTGTGCTACTGATGAGTGCCAAATCCTGAATGCCAGAGAAACTCATCCGTAATTTTATATATTTATCTGCTTTGTGTATCTCTGATGTGTGAAGACTTAATAAAGCATGGAGTATCTCATGTACATGTCTAAGGAGGTCACATGCTCATGTCTTAATAAACTCCATTCTCCACAAGACAAGCTCTCCCTTTAGTAGCTCCCCATTGTCTACTGGAAAAAAATCTTTAGATGACATTCAACTCAAAAAAACATTGCCTGCTTCTCTAGGTTCACTTGTTACCACTCCCAGCCCGTTCATTGATTCTCTGCCCTTATTTTCCTCTTTCCATGATGTTCACTCTTCCTATAAGTGGTAGAGTCAGGACTTACACACAAAGTCTAAATCCAGGACCTGTGTCTTTAGCCATTATGCTCCACTCAATTGTTCATTCTGCTATTTTTCATCTTTTGCTTCACCTTCCTTCACAAGAGCATTTAGGTGGCTCCTCCCACCTAAGAAGAAATGTTTATGCACAATTATGGCACCATCTTTCGAAACTCACCTTAAGTGCTCACCAAAATGAATTGTTTCCTCTCTTTCATGTAAGGGCATGCTTACTCCTAGCTGGATTGCACACTCCCGAAGGCAGAAATTATGCCTTGCCCTTCTTGATGTGCCCCTTATAACTAAACAAAATGACTTGTGTCATTGAATAGTTCCTTAATAAATTCATTTTTATTTGCAATAATATCTATGCTAGAGAGATGCTTTGTGTATAATGAGTCATGGTATTATTTGTTTTCCCTCTCCAATTCATTTGGTGAAATCTCCAGCGAGAACATCATGTCTGGGTAATTTATTGTAGGGCCATTGCTCTTCTCCACTGGGGACACCTTCTCCTCGTTCTGTATCTGTGTGTGCTTGGGGTGGACACCTGGTGGAAGGTCTGTTCACAGGCTTGCAGATGGGTGCTGGGGAGCACACCGCCCCCTCTTGAAAACTGGCTTGCTACTGAGAGAAATACCTTATGTCCTCTGATCCAAAGCCATTCTGCATGTTTTCCTTACCAGGATTTAAAGAACATACTCTGTTCCCATCCAAATGTGAGAAATTTAGTTTCAAAATAAAATGTGTCATAATAGCAAAGAAACAAAAGTGGAAAGATTCCTGACTTCATTATTGGTCAACATGTCTTACTTTTACTGGTTCTATACACAGTATAACCCTTCAAAAATACTCTTAATAAAAAGATTAACACGCTTTTTATTCTTGTGAATCTGAATCATTTAGGAAGAAATGTCAAAGAAATATTTCCCTCACACTGTCCAGTCTAGACATGACAGTTTAACAATTACTCATCTTTACCCCTCAAACATGTGTAAATTCTCTTTTCTTCTGCCACGAAAAGAAGAAAATTTTTATAATTCTTATTCTAAACCAGCACTGATGACCCCTGTAGATGGGATAGATAAACAACCAGTTGTTGTGAATCAAAGGAACTTATAATGGCTTCTGTTGCAATTATCTATTTTTACTAGAGTGCATCCACTCTTTATTTAAAAAAACAAACAAGCAAAAATTGAGACTCAGCTATGAATCAGGCTTTTTGTCCAAGGGTTAATGAAACAAGCATCAGATGAGCTCCCTGCCATCCAGGAGAATTGATAGCCTCTGTCAAAATGCAAATGTTATCTAAATAAACTAACACATCAAACAACTTAACCACCAGCGGATTTTCAGTCACCCCGTAGGACACTGACCTGATGGAATGGAATTTGTTATAGATAAAATGCGGGGGAGAAAAAACAGGGAACAATATGTCTGCACATGGGATGATACATAAGTAAAATTTTCAGAAGACCAGTTGGTAGATCATTTGGGTTTGTTAAAAGAAGTTAGATAAACAGAAAACTAAATTCAGAAGTTTTAAAGGCACAATTGTTTCAATTTGTGTTTTCTCCTATGACTAACCCAGAATAGTGTCTTTATCTAAACACTTACAGGTTTAATATTTTCCTCCCAGTATGATAGATCTGGTCAGAATGCTTTCTTGGCCATATGCTTTATGTGGACAAGAACATGGACTAAATGGTTTTATAAATAAAAAGCATGGTTTCCCAATCCTTTTCCAGCATTAAAAAAAAGGAAAAAAAAAACCAGAAAATATTTGTGTGATTGATAGACTAGGGTAAAGGGGAAGGGCGCCTATGGCCAAAGACATCTGACCCCACGGACTCCACAAGGCACAGGTCCCACACAGCCTCCCTAGAAGGGAGTGGTCCATGCTTCCGCATATCTGCATTCCATTTGTGGCACAGGAGGCTCCTGAGGTACATTAATTAAGTAACTCTCAGTAGGAGTTAGAACATATATGTTATAAGACATGAATTCACAGTATTATTAATATAATATAGGAAGGGGAACCTAAGCACCCTTTGAGAAGAGAAAATATAACATTTTCTGTTCCAAAAACTGTTATTTTGAAGAGGAAAAGGACCATTGTGAGGTGGAGGTATTAATTGGGAGGCACTCGGTTAAGTCTTTCCAGTTTCCCCTGACAGTATACAACTGTGTTCAGGGAACCTGGAATGTGCCATCTCACAGTTCCATGTAATTACCATGCAGTAAGAGATCCTTTAAATATAAATTCAATGCATCTTTAGGAGCTAAGCACACTTAATTGAAAGTGCTGCAGGTTGTCTATCCTAATGAGCTGCTCACTAAATTGGAAAATGTCAGTGGATTGCCTGTCGTCTACTTTGAAATCTTTAAATAACGTGGAGAAAGAGAAGGGGAAACGGGCCTCAGACAGTTGAGCAACATCACAGTTGTGAGTCTTACCTCCTGTCTCAGCAAAGCTTTTCCTGTCCTGTCAGCTGCATATATTCCCAGATGCTTGATGTTTGTTCTGATGAGAACAGCATTGTTATCAAAGTGCGCCTACTCTCCTCCATTTAACGTGTCACTGTTCAGGAATGAAGTTTCCAGCTCATTTCTGGTTTTGTTTTCATTTTGTTTTTAAAAATATAAAACATTGACTTTCTTGATTTTATTATAGATTGCCTTGAGGTGGTTGTATCATGAGGTTGCAAATAAAGCGATGGTTATCAAATATAAGGAATATAATTTTAAGGATGACATTGGTTAATTATAGGCTCTACTTGCTGCATTTCAAAAGTTTATCTTTTTCAACTTCCTTGACTACAAAGAGGTGAGTCGACCTTAAACAATAAATGATCGTCACTTAATTCCTAAAATAATCTTGAATGTTGCAGTCTATCTTTATTTTGCAAGTTAAAAATCATATGTCCCAAATTTTTACCTGCAGATTATCTCTTATAGTATGAAGAGAGTGCAGGCTTTTGCTGAATTGTTCATCAACGTCATATGTTGGTGAGTTGTTCCTTCTCAAATTGATGGTAGCTAGAAAGAAAATCTCAGAAGAGATGATATCCAACCAGAAATTATTTTGGCATGTAAGTTTGATATTTGGTTATAAATCTAAAGTGAGGCAAAGAAGTATGAGAATGTCACTGACTGACTATGTTATTGGATGTATGGATCTCAAGTCATGAGAATAAACCATAGATTTCTGACTTGGAGAAGAGTTAATTGGTATATTTACCAAGTAGTAGTACCTCTTAACTCACTGAAGAACATTTCTCCCCTGAGGCAGAAAGAAAGGGATCTTTCTCTCCACCATCCTCCTCTCCTCTACATTACTTAAAATAAGATTATTGTCAGTTTAGTACAGATTAGATGGTGTCTTTGTCAGCTCAGGCTACCACGACAAAATACCATAGACTAGATGACTTAAGCAACAGAAATGAATTTCTCACAGTTCTGGAGGCTGGAAATTCCAAGATCAAGGTGGTGACAAGGTAGGTTTCATTCTTGGGCCTTTTCTCTTGGTTTGTAGGAGGATGCCTTTTTGCTGTGTGCTCACATGACCTCTTCTTTGTGCAAGCATGGAGGGAGAGGGAGAGAGAGCAAGCTGTCTCTCATCTCTCCTTATAAGGGCACTAATCTCATTTTGAGTGCCTCACCCTCATGACCTCATCTAACCCTAATTGTCTTCCAAAGGCCCCATTTCCAAACACTATCACATTGGGGATTAGGAGTTCACCATATGAATTTTCAGGGTATGTAGGGGGCACAAACATTCATTCCATAACTAATGATATGATTAATAACTCTTAAAAAATAATTCTGGCTGGGCATGGTGGCTCACGTCTGTAATCCTTGCACGCTGGGAGGCCAGGGTGTGAGGATTGCTTGAAGCCAGGAGTTCAAGACCAGCCTATGCAGGAGTGAGACCCCATCTCTACCAAAAATAGAAAAAATTAGCTGGGCGTGTTGGCACACGCCTGTAGTCCCAGCTACTCAAGAGTCTGAGGCAGGAGGACTGCTTGAGCCCAGGAATTGAGGTTGTAGTGAGCTATTATGACACCACTGCACTCTAGCCGTGTGACAGAGCAAGACTCTGTCTCAAAAAAATTAATTCATTAATTAATTTTTAAAAAATAATAATTCTGAAGCCTTGCACCTTGTGGGAGCCAAGAATAGCTGTGTTCTAAATGACTTCTGTGATTTTCATTAGATTCCTTTTCATGTAATGGGAAGAGCCTGACTGTATATGCCAACTGAACTCAAATTCTGGTTATGTAAGTTCCTAATTGTGTTCGACTTTAAATGTTTAATCTCCACAAGGCTAAACATTCATGGGCAATTGTTTTTACCTCTATGTTGTATTAGGAAATCCAAAGATACAAGGTATATGAATATGCTCATAATATAGTAAAAACTCAATAAATGTTTTAAAATACTTTTTAATGAAGTATTTTTGTATTCTGATTCTATGTCTTATTATATAAAAGAAATACAATATAGAATTAAGAGACCATATTAAGAAAATAACTACAATGGATCCTTGAGCAATGGAACTGTGCAGATTCATTTATATGTGGATTTTTTCAACCAAAAGCAAATAGAAAATACAGTATTCCTGGAATGTGAAACTTGCTATATGAAGGGCCAACTTCAGGATGTGAGTATGAGCAGATTGTGGTGCCCACGGGTGCCCTGGAGACAATCCCCCAGGTATACCGAGGGAGGACTGTATAATTGGCCAGAATCACCCAAAATGCTAGGTGAAGCACATCCTATCTTTTTATCTCCCCACTATTCTGTTGAATTCTAAATCATCACATCAATTATGACCAAAAACTTGGCACAGAAAAAATTTCTCTGAAGGTATTATGATGTGTTTATGTCACATGTTAAGTTGGATCAGTAGTTTTACAAGTAAGAACAAAAGAAAATTATCTGCAAATATGACATGTAGGCTTATAATATGATCTAAGGAAAACCATTTTTCTTGAGATTTCTAATATTTTTGTTGTTATTGTTGGTTCATTTCAAATTCTTGACCCTCCTGAATGAGATTTTTTGGTATGTAGCTCTCTTACTGGTTGCAAATTTCCTTTAATACTCAATGGGAGAACTAGTAAAATACATTCAAAATACTCTAGTACAGAACAGGTCCTGAATTTCAGCATTTGGGCAGACATGAATCTATGTGGTCACGTCTAGACCTCTGTTCAATACAAAGATAATAGCTTCAGCTCATAAAGTATTTCACCACATTTATCTCTTGCCTTAATAAAGATAATCCCCAGAAGGAAACTTTGTAAGTAGCTATTAATGAGTCTTTTCCAGTTATTCCACAGATCAGAGTAACCAAGATAAGATTTTGGAAATGAGTGCTACCTAGAAGGAAGGTAGGCTGTAAAAACAGTTTTGGTTAAAACTTGAGTCATTTTAGTTGTATCTATTAATTTACCAAAATACAACTTAAGAAATAGTGAAATTCTTCAACTTTAAATGACCTTTCAGAGTTCATTTGCAAGGTGTTATTTCTGTCCTCTATTTCTTTACCACATGCTTGTTCATTTTACTTTTTTACACTGCCTTTACTTACTGGTTTCCTGAGTAAAACGAGGCTGCACACTCTTCAGACTCTCAGTAAAGTGATGAGGATGAGGATGACAGACCTGAGGGCAGGGATGTTGTCTAAGCACAGAAATGGGTGTGTCAATTCCTCTCTGAACTGTGAATTCCAACATCACGCAACTCAGAATCTCTGGAGACATAAGCCAATTAGGCTTCTGACAAAAGAGGTTTCAGGTTTTTGACACAAGGTGTAGTGACACCTAGGCGACACGACCTGTCCCATGGTGTTTTACATCATGTCACGATGATATCACAAAACATAGGGAAAGCTCTTCCAATGATCTGCTGCATCATCTTCCACCATGGGTTCATAAAGAATTTAAATAGCTGCTGATCAATTTGAATTAGTGTAACTGCTGCCAGACAGTTGCAAATAGCAACAATAGCATATCCAAAGGGTTCTTAGTTATAAATGCAGTAGGACAGAAGAGAGAGAATCAAAATTAAATGTGACACAGAAAATTTGGGGTTAAGGATTTGGGGCAGCAGTCTACCTTGCACTTGACTTAGATGTGATTTTAATACATTGGGTGGGATCAATAGGCTTGCAGCACAAATTCATGTTGAATGACTCTAGACAAATATCACAAAATACACATGAGGAGACTAGGTGATAATTCTAAGAACCTGTATGCTGGGAATAATATCATTAACAAGTGTATTAGAATCTAACATTACTCATTTGTTTGACATTCTTTAATTTTCTCTTATTGAGAGGTTTTGAAATGGAATGCATTCCTCACCCAAAATTATGACTGCATGACTGTATAGTTGAATTAGTGTTTTCAGAAGTGAATAGCCCAAATAATAAACGAGAGTTTTGGGGTCACTGCACTGTACAACCCAAGGGGGCACTATTTACATTGTATTCTTTATTGTAAATATGAAATACAGTTACACTATATTTTATCTAAAAATTAAAAGTAAGAACTTTCTGGCATATACTATTGCAACTTTTGCCAACAGTCCACTGTAAAATCATGCCCCTCTGCAGGCTTTTAAACATAGATAGTCACGTACTCATCTTTAGGATAGCTTATTTTAAAGTGGGCTCCACTAAAAGTCATGATGCCTTCATAGGGGGAGTAGAAGGACATGGAAATTGTTGATGAAAAAAAAAGATTAATTAACTTAAACATCTCTTATAAGCAATCTTATTTAAATATTTAATCTTTCCTTCTCCAGAGGAGGGAAGTAAGTTTTTTTTATTCTATTGCTTACATGTAATTGTCTACCACACTTGCAACTAAATGTAACATTCTCATACTCTTTTTAGTTTTTCTTTCCTTCTTTATTGTTAAGTCATAATCACCTTAGTCCTGCAATGACACTATCACTCCTGGAAATATGGGTGAAAAATAGGAGATTTTAAAAATACTGTGACATAAAGGGTGTAAGCTGTGATCACTTTCACCAGCCCCTACACAAACACTTTTTGGCAAAAGAAAGCCAAAGAGAGAAATAAAATCTGTAAACTACAGATGGTTAACCTGTCAGATTTTTGTCATAGGTGACTCCAAAAGCAGATCTATGAAACTACCCTATTCCCTAAAAAAATGAAGGAGCCAGGAAAGTTGGGCTTAATATTTCTTGTTATCATTCCAATAGTACTATCTTGGGAAGAGAATATTTCAGTTCTGGAAATGCTAATGGGTTGGCAACATTCCCCTAAGTCTTTATAGCTTGAAGATAGGAATGAGGGCAGAGTGCAGCAAGCTACCAGGAGTACTTGCATTTCCTACATCCTCCAAATTGCTTACCTACTATTCCTCAGTGGTTTGCTTTCCTGTGAAACAAGTATCATTCCTGGGAATTTTAAATTATCTAAGGGGTTAAGGTGGTGCTGAGGACATGCTGTTACCTGTATGTGTGCTTAAAATTCACTTGCATGCTCACCCCAAATCAAACACTTGTTTTCCAACCAGTAAAGAGGAAGTAGATTCAGATTCAAGTTTCTTTAGGGAAGAGATCATGCTGAGAGGCAAATGAATGGCCACTGTGGGGAATATAGTTCTCCTGCTGAAAAAGCAAAGGCTAATAATAATTAAGGTTGATTTGCAAAATGCACAGCTTTACAATAATCATATGATACCTTGTAATTTTGAAATTGAGGTAAAAAAAGGAAGCACGTCAGAAGTCGGAATTATGAAAATCAAGAAGTTGCTTAAAATATTTGAGGGTGTGCTTAGAGAATTGAATGGCATATGCTTTATTTGCTTCTGAAGAGAGACCATGTTTTCCCTTGGAACAAATGGCACACACAGGTGTTTGACACAGTGTTTATAAGCTATCAAGAGGAGCCACATGTTTGGGGTTAGGGTAGGAGGTGTTAATTTGGGGAAGGTGGTACGTGGTAGGGATGGGGTGGAGAGAACAGGCACTAGGAAAAAAAGTTTCTTAGCCATATTTGCAAACTGGGTAGAGTTGTCAGAATTAGAATTTACCACCTAAGTGTAAACCCACTCTGATTTATACAGTCAGATTAGGACTTGACTTCTGAACTGTTTTGCTTATGAGTCACTGGTATAAGAGAAATGAGAGAAATAATAGAATTAACATATAAATTTGTTCTGCATCTATTTCTGCCTATTATATGGGAACTATACATAAAGCTAGGTTAATAATTCATTTTTCCTACTCACAGGTCTCAATGAAAATAATTATCATCCATATTATTGATGAGAAAACTTGAGACTGATTTTAGCTTCTTCTCATATTGACAGATGCTGATACAGGAGATTGTTGTGCCTGATACACGAGGCATCAATATAATAATCTCTTCAAGGAAATACACAAAATTGTTTTTGAGTTGGAGTCTATAATGAAACGTTACCAACACAACTTGACCCAGGTTCAAAAACTAGGGTAGACAGTTTGATGGTTCATAGACATGGCTCCAGTATATCAAAAAGCAAAAACAAAAATAAAGAAGTGCTTACTAGAAAGAATTAGGCCTACTTTACATATTTTATGATCCTACATTGACTTTTCTTACTAGTATGTAGGCTGTCATGATTTGGTCTAAGTGACAGCCAAACATCCTGATGGAAAGTAAATTTAGCCTTACTCGATAATATAGCTTATATAACTAGGTTGTTTAAAATCATCAGAATGGTCTTTTTCAGGGGAGACTCTCTCAACCAGTCTGTGTAAAATAGTGTCTCTTTAATCTCCCTTTAGTCTTTCCTCCAGTCATGAAGGTTTCAGAAACAAAAGGTATTGAGGACTAAAAAGGAACTTTTAAAAGCTCGGAAAGTGTGTTTAAAAAACACATTCAAATCAATTGAATATTATAGCCAAGGAATTATCTACAACAAATAGAAATTAACCATTTTAATTTTCACAATTATTTTAATCATGACAAATTTTCTTAATTCTAGAACAGATTATTATCCCCAAATATAGATGTTTGCGTGTTTATTATTTCACTTTGAATAAATATTGAATTCCATTGTGCTTTATTTTCTTAAATTAATTATAAAAACTCATTTTTGTGTTTTATTAAAGATAAATTTTTAAATAATTTTAAAGCTACAATAAATTGAGCTTTAGAAAATTTCTTAACAGTTTCTTGCTGAAATTAACCAATGACAAAAATAGGATGTTAAAATTCTACAACAATTAATAATTTTTGTTAGCTGATAACTTGCACCAAAGCCAATATCATAGGAGTTTAATATGAAAATATTTCTTTCTTCTCAGTGTATTCAATAATAAACCCACTGGTAGTTTTAGAAAGGAAGTACTTGTACTTGGTTTGAATTATCTGAAAATGCTGCTTATGGTAACAATAATTTGACATACCTTCTATCCATTTTTTAACACAATATTGTAATTCTAGGAGTCAAATGTATTGAAAATTATTTAGAAAAATATTAATAATATGCTATTTTGGACCCAGATTATTAATGATATTTGAATCTTGAACAAATCTAAAACTCTATAATTTATAAATTTCTTTTTTTGTTCTGATGTTAACTACTTAAAAATATGTGTGGAGGTAGAGCAAGGGGGTTGAACTGTAGTGATTTGTTACTGGTAAGTTCCCAAACTGGATGACTCAGCAGCATATAATCAGCTCAATCTGTACTAATTTTACAAACATAAGGGCTGCTGATAAATATAGCATATATAACAATAATGAAAAGAGATATTTTGAAACAATAATTTTATTATTTTCCCTCCAGAATTCCTTAACTTTGCTTTCTTTCAATGTTTTATTTATTCCAGTGCAAATAGTTAGAATTTCTTTATCCTTTCTCAAACTTGTGACTTTATTCACAAGATTTTAAAACATAGCTAAACAGTTAAGGGAAAAATTGCTTAATCTGGACAACTTGAGTAAGATTTTCTCTTTTCTAATTGGTCCCTCTCAGATAACCAATAATAGGTAGAAATTCTTCATTAGTGTTTTGTTGATACTTTTCATTTTAATTACTTTTAATGGAATTGTTAAGTATGTACTTTTAAGATACTGAACAATTTCTTTTAATTCTAATGTGGGCTACGTGTGTTTTAATTATAGTACTAAAAGGAATTATTTCCTGTCTTTTTGTTGTTGTTTTGTCCTTTGTCTTTTAAGAAAATCACCTAGTAATCTTCAAAGGTAGAGAGTTTGACTACCTAACTCAAGGTCATAAGATGCTTATGTGCTACTTAAAACTAAGCTCCAAACCTAAGGTGGACGAATATAGACGTACTTCAAAGGGACAAAATAGATTTTCACCAAAAAAAAATTCTAAAAACATGGCACGTGAAATGCATTTAGTATTTTATTCAATATCTATGTACTAATAAAAAATAAATAAGAGCATGTAATTAGACAGTACACATCCGGTAGCTGTACTAATCTTGGTGGGCTCTTTCCTATAGTTTCTTTGGTAGGGTTTGTGAAATACTCATTGTACATATCACCCCAATCTGGAACTAACTAGTTGTGTTTCCTTTTTCTTTTATTGGTTAAAATAGTTTGAAATTTAGGAATACTCAATGTCTGTCTTTCTCCTTCTGCCTTTACTGGCAATTATTTTCTGGCAACTGATTAACTAAGCAAATAAAGTTCACATATAAGATTACATACTGGAAAAGTTGCCATAAGTGGGATATTAGCTATGCTACTTTTAAAAGGTAAAACCCGTTATGTTCTATTTCAGCTCAAGTCTTACAATTTTCAGTCATATCCAGGTAACATTCTCAGAGAGTAACTGATAATTAAGATAATTAGAACTGAAGGCCTTAATCTTTTCAAAAAGAATACCATTTCCAAATTGTGTGGGTTTAAGCCAGAAGAACAGAAACCAGACCAATATGGGGCCAAGTTTGGCTGACTCAATATAACAACACTGAGATGATGATGGTGTTGGCATAATGACATCATCACTCTCTCGGGACCAATCTTTTGGAGTGCAGGTGGCAGGGCTACACTGATCTCATCGGAAAATAGCTAACCCATACAAACCAACTTTTTCAGGGTCTAGAACTGCTTTTCCTGTCCATCCTCATCACTGGAGTAAAGGATCTATGCAAGTGGCATTTCAATGTTGAATGTAAGGTGTTATAGGTTATAGAAAACCAAATCTCCTATTTGACTATGAAAGCATCTATTCAGCTATTAATTAAAACATTAAATATCAATTGGGTGTAGAAAAGCCTAACAATCACTATGTGTCTACCACCATTACTTTTCTGGCATCTATTCATCCTTTGTATGGATTATGTAGTATCAAAATTTAATGATATAAACTGCTAAGATGTGGAAAGAATTGTGTAAATTTAATTACTCAGAATAATTTCTCATCTATGTAACTTTACCTTATTTGGTAAATATATTACAAATACAAAGATATAGATGCATTTATATTTAATTTTAAAATTTTTGAATATTGAATTTTTAAAATTCTACAATTTTTCTGATGTTTTTTAAATCCAAAAACAAAACTACCAAAGTAAAAAGTTGTCTTTAAGATCCCGCCTAGGCAATTGGTTCAGAGCTGTCTGGATGGTGTGTTAGATCCAGGTATGTGACACATTAGTCATTAAAGATTCAAACCTAGTGCAATATTGATTCAAGTCATGCCCAACTGATAGTTTTTCATTGCTTCTAGATATCTGATTCTTTGATGTCTCTGTATTTGCATGTATTGTAAACATCTATGGATGATTAATGCATCAAGACAGAAAACCTTGAAATCTCAAAAAACAAATATATAACTGATTAATCCTCATTGTTGATTGGTTAATAATTATTTGTAAGTTTTCAAGAAAATGATACTACTATTAACAGACAGTGCAAACACAGATGGACAGTCTTTTGCTGCAGCTACGTCTATGTTCGGATGAAGTTTATTTCCTAAAGCAGACAGCTAAACATTTTATGGAAAGAGCAACAATCTGCTTACCAAAAGATGCAGGAAATTCTCTTTAGGAAATTAGTTTGTTTAGAGTTGGTGGGTTATCAAAGGCAGAAGAAAGTTGATAACGTATTTGTAGTATAGCTATCTTTTGAAATTCATACCATTTCCTTCTCACAGTCATTCATTACAAAAACCACCACTCACCGGGCAAGATTCTACAAGTAAAAGTTCTTCCATTTGGATGGGCTTAAGAGAGACTTGCAATGACAGATGGTTTGGTTAATTACAAAATTAAACTTTGTGCTATTGAGACATGATTTCAGTGAATAATATTTTCCAGACAGAGTTTAATAAGCAGCTTGTGGTTGAGTAGCCTTTTGCCCAAAAAAGGGAACCAGGTCTCTGTGACTACCTTCTACATTCAGAGAGCATGAGGGTAGAGGATGTTAACTTGACCACCCCAGGAACTGAGTTCCAGTAACCTTATCAGGCTCTACAGAGTGACCCCACCCTAAGCGTTGTGAAAGAAGGCTGTTGAAATAGCACCTGGTATTTCACAGCGAACTCCTGTAACACTTGCTGATTCACTGACCACAGTGAGGGGAAAGTACACTGGATGTTCAGCTGGCCTTTCTCGGGGAGCCCTGCTGGTAAACATGGACTCATCTGAGAAATCACAGGTTTTAACATTCACATGCAGCAACTTTTGAATTTTTTCTGCAATGTGGTAAAACAAATCAATTTTTAAAATATGAAATTTATGAAAAGTAAAATAACAAATCTAGATAATTATAAAAGAATTGCTTTTTACAATTACAGATCCTTTTGCTGTTGTTTTTGTTTATGTATTTCTTACTAAAAAGTAATTGGGACAATCAGCATCTAATATGAACAGAGGTCTGATTTTTGGTGAGCAGATTTTCTCCAGGTAATTTGGGATGGCTATGCTTGACTATGCTTGACTAACTTGAATGGGTTAAAGAGAGGATATTTTGTGCTTAGGATTCAAGTTCTGATATTTTTAGTTTTAGAGATAGTATATGATCTGAGTAGAACTAAGCAAGACTCACTTGGATTTGTAATAAATTAGAAATTTGGTAATACATGAAATGATCTATAAGATTTAATTTTTACTTTTTCTTGTATGTATGTTTGGAAAATAGTCCTAAATTCAACTAATTTTTCCCTCCAATAAATTGATCATTGCTTTTACTAAGTCAAAAGCATAGAAAATGCCAGAAGTAAACTGGATGATAAATTGATTGCCATCCAGAAAACATTCATATGATTATCCTATCATGAAAATTTTCCTGATGTTCAGTTTCCTTAATTATATATCCAGTAGTTTTTTTGAAATGTTAGTTACATGATGGTGTGATCATGTTTATTTCATCTTCCATCTTTTCAGAAAATTTACCACTGTGTATAGCATACATTTAATGAAAAATTTTAAAGTAATGACTGGACTCAGACTTTTTAGAATGACTATCAAAATTTAAATCAATTCAGTAAACATTTGCTTCTTCTATAAAATATTGTTTAGCTGATAGAATTAGCAGATTACATATGTGTTCCCTGAATTAAAAAATATACTGATTTTTAACAGTGGTAGCACAGACTGTGGTCTAATGGCCTAGGGGCAAAGTTGTGAAAAATGAGTTGTAAAATTTATTAGAAAATCATTACAAAAGTACAGAAGCCACAATTTCACTGATTAGAATATTTCTATAAGTTAGTGGGAGAGTGGACGAGAAAAGTGAATCAAAATTTATTGTGCCCTTCTTATATGCCATGTACATTATTTCATCCTAATGAAATTGGCAAGAATTTAGGAAACTAAGGATCAGGGAAATTGTTTAATTGTTTAGGATAGACAGAAAGATATGAAGTCATCAATTTGTAAAGACTTTCTTCATGGCCTAGTATGTGCTTAATTTTTAAAATCAACCCTATTGAGGTATAATATGCATACAGTAAAATACACCTATTTAAGTATATGTAACCACCACCACAATCAATATAAAATTTTTCCATCAACCCAAAAAGTTTCTTTGTGTCCCAAATTAGTCCACCCCCTTGGCCCAATCAACCCGGGAAACCACTAATTTGCTTTCTGGCACAACATTAGTTTTTCTTCATTTAGAATTATGTATAAATGACATGTAATTTTCAGTGTCTGGCTAATTTCACTTAGCATAGTGGTTCTGAGATTCGTCCATGTTTTGTTGTGTATCTGCACTTCTCTCTATTCCCTGAATTCCAATGAATTGCATTGTATGCCGTTAGATGTTCACAGGCACATGAGTTGTACTCAGTACTCAGTGTTACAAACAAAGCTTCTTTGCATTTTCGTTTCCACATTTTTTTGGTGTGTGATGGCATGTTTTCATTTTTCCACACCTAGAAGTGGAATTGTTAGATCATATGAAAAACTGCAGTTTTAATTTTATAAGAAATTCACAAGTTGCTCTCCCAAAAGAGTTCATCCACTGATTCCATCAGAAATGTATGAGATTTCCAGTTGTTCCACATATTCAGTATTACTCGATTGTTGGGACTTTATTTTTGTTCTTGTTGTTGTTTTATTTGCTTGTCTTTGGCATTTTTTTGGGGTGTGTAATGCTTTTTCATTTGATTTTAATTTGTAATTCCCTAATGACAAATGGTGCTGAACATATTCCCCTGTGCTTATTGGCCATTTGCATTTCTTCTGTCGTGAGGTGTTGTTTCTCATCCTTGGCCCTTTTAATGATAGGATTCTTTCTTTTCTTTACATATTCAAAATACAAAACTTTGTCAGTTATAAACACTGCGAATATTTTCCCCCAGGCTGTAGCATAACATTTCTTAATAATATTTTTTGAAGAGCATAGTATTTTAATTTTTCTAAGTCCAATTTGTCATTTTTTCATTAGTGACTAGAGAGTGACTAGACAGTGTTTTTACTGTCAAATAAATACTTGCTTACCCCAAAGTTATTACAGTATTTTCCCCATATTTTCTACCAAAGTTTTACAATTTTAGCTTTTACATTTAGTTATGTGATCCATTTTGGGTCATTTTTCATGTTTGGGGGTAAAAAAAAGTTGAGATTTGCTTTTTTCTACTCGGATAACCAGGTTTTCCAGCACCATTTTTTTTAAAGATTGTGTTTTCTCCATTAAATTACCTTGGGATCCTTGTCAGAAACCAATTGACCCTACACATACTCTCTTTAATTGATTAATATGCATTGCCAATATCACACTATCTTGATTACCTTAGCTTTTCAGTTAAGTTTTTACTTCAGATTGTATATGTTCTCCAAATTTGTTCTTTTTTTGAAACTGTTTGGGCTGTCCTATGTTCTTTGCCTTTAGAATCAACTTCTCAATTTACACACATACACACACATATACACAGACTCACACATACACACAATGCCTATCGGGATTTTTATTGAGATTGCATTGACTCAGTAGAGTAACTTGAAGAGAGCTGGCATCTTAACCACATGTATTCTTCCAGTACATGAATATTTATTTATGTAAATAGCTTTGGATTATGGGTTTTTGATTTTTTTTACATTTATCCATATTTTTCATATTTTTATATTATTTTATTATTTTAAAATTATATTTTTAAATTTTTGCTACATTACAGAAATACAATTGATTTTTTTATATTGACCTTGCATCCCATAAATTCTTTAAGTTACTAGTTTTAGTAGTATTTTTATAGATTCCTAGGATTTTGCATGCACAAGATCATGCCTTTTTAAATTAAATATAGTTTTACTTTTTCTATTCCAATGTATATGCCTTTATTTCTTTCTCTTGTCTTAATGTTCATGCTAAGACCTCCATTACCATAGTCTAAAGTAGGAGGAGGAGGAATTCTTGCCTTGTTTCAGTTGTACAGGACAGTACATAATCTCTGTACCCTTATTCCGCACAACATAAACCCTGTTAAATTTACTGAAACCTGTTTTACAGCCTACTATATATGTAGACTATTTTGGTGAATTTTCCATGTACACTTGAAAAGAATCTGCACTTGATGGCGGAATTAACTGTGTTCCGTAAGTGCCAATTAAGTCAAGTTGATTTCTGATATTATTCATGTCTTCTTTATCCTTACTGATTTTTTTGTCTATTTAAGCTAATTATTACTGAGACATTAATGTTGAAATCTCCAAAAATAATAGTTTATTTCATTTATGTCAGTTGCAGCATTCATTTTGAAGCTCTGTTAATAGGTGCATACATATATTTATCATATAACAACACTTTTTATTTCTGGTACTTGTCCTTGTCCTGAAGTCTACTCTACATAATGTTAAAATAGTCACTCCACCTTTTATATGGTTAGTTTCAGCAGTATATCTTTTTCCATTCTTTGTCATTTAACCTATTTGTGGTTTTATGATTAAAATGTGTGTATTATAAAAAACATATAATTTGTTCTTGATTTTTTCCTCAGTGTCATAATCTCTGTCTTTAATTGCAATGCTTAGACCATTTACATTTAAAGCAATTATTGTTACGCTTAGGTTCAAACCTACCATGTTGCTATTTGTTTTCTAATTGACCCATCCATACTTTGTTCCTGCTTTTCTTTTTTCTCTTTTATTTTGGATTAATTGAGTATATTTTATGATTTTATTTTATCTCCACTGTTGGATCATTAGTTTACTTCTTTGCATTAGTTCTCTAGTAATTGCTGCAGAATTACAAAGCACATGTTAAACTTATCACCATCTACCTAAGAACAATATTATGATACTTCATTTAGAATAGAAGAATATTTTGAATATATGCCCATTCCCCAATCTGTTGTTTTCTTATTTTTGTACATTTCACTTTTTACATATTTTATAAACTTCATAATGTATTGATATTATTTTTTGCTTTAAATAGTTGTGATTATCTTTAAAGCATTTTCAATCTTCAAAATATTTTTAATTTTCAAAATTTGTTCTATGGGTTTGAGATGAATGTGGTTTTTGTGCAATATTTGATATATAACCAGTCAAAATTGTAATTATGTTAAAATTCTTCCTGCCTTTTATAATCTGATAGATTTATCAAAGTGTTATGTGTGAGAATAATATGTTTAAATTTTCTAATATGTTTGTAAAATTGTCAATTTTTTCTTGCAGTTTTATCTATTTTTGAAGTTGTGTTCTGGGTGTGTATGTGTTTAGATGTGTCTTAACTTCCTGGTAAATATGATCTGATACTAATATAGCTACAACAGTTTTCTTATAGTTAATATTGCACAGGTATATCTTTTACTATATTTTTAATTTTAGTCTTTTTAAGCCTTTATTTTAATACAACTTGCATAGAGCATGTTTAAAAGTTCAGTTTAATAAATCTTGTGTTTTTAAATTGATATGGTTATAAAATATTTAGATTTATATTTTATTTTGAATATAAATTTGGGTTTTTTTTTCTTTTGCTCTTTTATCTTCTTTAGGATTGATATTCCCCTCACCATCTCATTCTCTTTATTTCTCCCACTCTATTATTTTGGATTATATTTTTCTTTTTCCAGAAAATTTCAACATGAGAATTCAATTAAACAAATTCTAGAGCTATTGTAATATTTTTACCCTCCTCCCAAACAATATACGTACTTTAGAATTTTTCTTTTTATATTGCCAACCTAAATAACAACAGAAAGAGACAGGTTCTCTAAAGAAAGAGTTTATTTGGGAAGAGCAGGGGATTGCAAACTGGTATATATGCACTATGACAGATCATAGGCACATCCATAGAAGTTGGGGCTGGGGAAATCTTTTAAAGATAAAAAGAAGTCATCTATGTATGCTGTTTTGAAACAAAGACCATTGATTATAGGGGGTTATTGCAGGACTTGGTGTTAGCTCATTGGTGAAGACAGTCATTAACGGGCAAGTGTCCTTGTGCAAATGGTTTATCCAGAATACTGCAAATGGTTTATTTGGAATACTGTATTTTTGAGGAATTTCTTGCCTAATTCTCATTATAGGTATGAGTGCAAGGATATCTTGAGATAAGTCCTGTTACAGGCGTACGTGCATGAGGGCTCCTTCCTGGAGGGTTCCTTCTTCATGGCCTCCTGGCTCCATTTTGTTAGGGTTTGACTTAAGTGACTCCATTTGAATATTGATAATTTCCACAATATTATTGTGATCCAACCTTTTAATTTTGTCTTTTTTTTAATCTCTAGAAAGTAGACAGCATTGATATTGTTCCATACAGTCATTATTTGCTTAGAGATATAACATTTACCATATTCTTGGCTCACTATGCCTTGCTACTTCTCTGATATTTTTTATAAGTCATTTTTTTATCCTTTATTTTTTTTAGTTTTCTTTTGTCATAAACCCTTTAGTGTTAGTTTGTCAACAAATTCCTAAAATATATCTTATCTGGTTGTATTAGTTTCCTAGGGCTACTATAACAAAGAACCACAAACTGAGTTGCTTAAAACAACAAAATTTATTGTTTCACAGTTTTGGTGTTTAAAAGTCTAAAATCAAGACGTTGGCAGGGCCATGTTCCCTCTATAACCTGTAGGAGAGAATACTTCCTTGCTTCTTTCTGGCTTCTGGTGCTTTACTGGCAATTCTTGGCATGCCTTGCCTCGTAGCTGCAGCACTTCAATCTCTACCTCCATTGTCACATAGCATTATCTCTTGTGTGTCTTGTCTCTTCTCTTCTTACAAAGACGACAGTCATATTGAATTAAAGATTCATTGTACTTCACTGACTTCATCTTAACTTAAATAGTTACATCTCTAAGGGCCTTATTTCCAAGTAAGTCACATTCTGAGGTACTGTGTGTTAGGACTTCAACATATCTTTTTTGGGGACACAATTCAATTCTTAACACTGGGTATAGAATTCTGATGGACAGTGTTTTTTCCACCAAACTTTGAAGATATAGTCAACTGTGTGTTTGTTGAAATGTTTATTCAAGCCAAACATAAAATAATCATCTTAATAGTTTAGTTAAGATCTGATATAAACATAAGATAATTATTTTTGCTTTAGTTTCCAAAACCAGGCTCAAATTCATTATATTATTTGCTCTTTTTTCTATTTTCTAGCATTCTCTTTTTTTTGCTGAATTGTATAGGTACCCATATATGCACCAAATTTACAAATAACAGAATATTTTACAACTTTGAATAAAGTACTAATAAATGTAATTGAATTTGGAGTCTTGTTTTTTTGGCTTCTAGGCTAGGAGTTTTCCTGCTCCTTTCCATTCTAATTGACTTAAAAATAAATTCTTTTAAGTGTGGGAAAGTAGGAAGGCTTTTCCTATGACATTCTTTAAGTAGCAGTGTTACAGGATACAGACAGCTCTTTCATTTGTCATTGTCAATAAGATCAGATAAGAAAGACTCAATGAACTGATTAATTGATCATGTGATAAAATCATTAACTTTTTTTGTTTTTCTGTTAAGGATTATCTGGGCTCTGTAGTTTTCAAAGGTTGGGCAAAAAACAGGTATTTACTGCATTTTTCCTACAAATTAAACTTGCTCTGTGATTTGCTTTAAATCCACATATTAAGAAAAATACATTACAAAATCCAGCATATACTTTTCAAAATATTAAAAGCTATTTTGGATCCTGTTAGCATCAGAGAAATATAATATAAGTTCCCAAAGGTTAATACTGTTTTTTTCTATCCTTATTTTTCATGTCAATCATGGTATAATTACTAAGTACTTCTGTGTTACTATATAACTAGTTGACACCTTTTTTTAAACAGAATGTACAAAGTTAATAGAAAGCCTGAAAATATTTATCACAATTAATAATTATTAAAAAGATATACTTTTTACCTTTATGTTGACTTGGTAACATTAGCATTTGGAAAAACAAGAAATTCAATATTTTTCTTAGTGCTTCTGATATGTATTCTGATAACTCCCAAACTAAAAATAATTTACTGGTATTATTAAACATGTACACTGAACTACATATATATTAAGAGCAGAGTAATCAATTTACTTAAAATAACTGAATAATTCAACTATATTCTGAGACTTTTTGAACTAAATCTTTATTACTGATGTCTATAAATTCTGATTTTTGCTAAAATGTTTTGCTATGATTTTGCTTATGTCAATAGGAGTTCAGTGAGAAAGACTGAAAATATCTCCTAAGAATTTTTTTAAAACATAAAAAATTGGTTAATTTGAGCTATATATGCACAGAGGATCTGAAGTATTTTCACTCTGTTGATTGGTTATATCAGCCATAAACAAAGCACTAGTCATTTTTTAATGATTTTCATTGTTCTGTAGTAGAGTAATGAAAGTAATTTTGTTTTTTTAAAATAACCTTTTATTATTACAGAAATCATAAATATTTATTGTATGAATTAAAGACATTTAGACAAGCAAAAATAAAATATGACAAAATGTCATATTCTCACTCCCCACAAATTGTATCTGCTAATATTTGAGATTATATTTTGATATCTATTTATATGCAAACCACAGATACATAGCAAACATAGTGCCATTACTTTTATGTACTTTTTAAAAATAAACTTTTATTTATAAATTTTTTATTTCATAATAACTAATTTACAGTAATCTTGATTTATCAATCATTGATTTCATCTTTTTATTTCAGAGTTATCTCATATAATACATATATTAACATTTCCTGAAATCTGTATACAATCACAGAACATGTCATGCCTCTGATTATTATTCCCTTAAGTAGCACTTAATTTTAAAAAGCCCAGTTTTTCATGAGATTAGGCAAGTTTTCTCACAGAACATTCTACCTTCTAGATTTGTCTACTTGCTTGTTTTGCTTTCTTTTGGTTGATTTCAGTTGATTCATTTTTCTTTGACATGCCATGATATGGCATAAATAAAACAATTATTCTGGAGTCTCTTTTGATTCTTTTTGGATAATAGTATAACACTGAGACAATCTCCTCACCTTCCTGCACTTCTATCTGTAAACTTGTTTATAAAAAATAAATTGCTGAATTAGAAGGTCATTTTCAATTTTTCTTGCTTTCAAATCATGTTGTTATATAGTAACAACTTAATCTGTACATATATTATAATCAGTTTTGGAGTGATTCATTCAAAAGAAACATTTTTATCCAGGGCTAATAAAATTTGGATGTAATTTTGGATATAATAAACATGGGTATTGATTACTGGGATTAAATTAATCAGTTAAAAAGTTATAATATATATTAAAATTATTACCCCTAATTTACTTCCAAAGATATATTTTACATGAGTTTATCTTACTTTAAAAATTTATTTAAATATTCCTTTTAGTAATTTTAAAGCTACTAAAACAATAATCAAGAAGTGACCTAGCCAAATAACAAGCATCTTTCATTAGTGCCAATCTGGAATGCATTCTAATAGGGTTATTGATACAAATAACATTTTAAATATGAAAATATTTAAATGAAATATTTTTGAAATATTGGTAAAATTTACTCTTTAAAGTCAACCTTTCATACTCTTTTATGAAATCCTTTTGTTACTAAACCATATTGACCAGGGTTATCACCTTAATAGCAGAATGATACTCAGGACAAATTTGCATGCTAGGCAGCCATAGGAACAGAATATGAACATATTTGACCAAAGGGACCTGGTAAAAGAGCAATTATTATTTTATTTTATTTATTTTTTAGAAACTAATTTGTGATGTGTGTCTTTCACATGTAACAGTGTTCTGATATAAAATAAGGTCTTGAATTAGATAAACTGTAGAATTTAGTATTCTAATAATATTTCTATATTTTAAAGCCATTTACAAAAAATAAAACAAAAAGGTTAAAAACTCTTTTGAGATATGATATTATATGCTTACCAAAAAGCTAGCACTTCTTTGGAAAAATCAGTTTTGAATGTTTACTTAATAAAATCAATGACCAAAATTATTTGATAGTTGCATCTCAAATCTTGACTCTTGGAGTGCAAGATAAATATTATCTGAATTAAAAAATTGTGATTATTTTAAATCAATTCTCTAAACTTTTTATCTTGAAATAATTTTAGATTTAAAGAAGAGTGTCAAAGATAGTGGCAAGTTCTCATATACCTTTCACTCAACTGCTTACCATTATGATCTTACGTAACAAGAGTACATTCATCAAAACTTTGACATGGACATTGGAACAATACTATTAATATTAACTAAACTACTGGCTCTATTTAGATTTCCACGGGATCAAACGCTGCCTTTGGTTGTCCTGTCTCTGTAATCGTCTCCAATCTGTGAAAGTGTGTTGGTTTTTCTTTGTCTTTCACAATGTTGCCAATTTAAATAATAGTGGTCAGGTATTTTGTAGAATGTCCTACAACTTAGACTTTTCTGATGTTTCCTCATGATTAGACTGAGTTTAGGGATATTGGGAAAGAATTGCATCCTATTAGGTGGTGCATAATGTCAACATGACTCATTAATATTGATGGGATACTTGATCACTTGGTTAAGGTGATGTCTGCGAGATTTCTCTATTGTAAAGTTACTATAAATATTTTTCATTTTTATACTCTAGTGGTTTTGGCATTGGGTAATGCAGAACTCATATAATATGAGCTGGGAAATGTTTCATCCTTTTTCTGTTTTCTGCAAAATATTGTGTAAAATTGGTATTATTACTTCACTAAATGTTTGGTAGAATTTACCAATAAAATCATCTTGGCTAAGAGCTTTTTTTTTTGGAAGATTTTTTTTAACTCTAATTCAATTTTTTAAATAGATATAGAACTATTCATATTATCTATTTCATCTTGAGTGAGTTTCTATAGTTTTTTTCTCTCAGAGAATTGATCAATTTTATCTAAAGTTGTTGAAATCATGGGCATGAATTTGTTTATAGTGTTTCTTTATTGTTCTTTTAATATTTTGTCTCAGTATAGATGTCTCCTTCCATTCCTGATATTGATAATTTGAATCTCCCTTATTTTTCTTCTCAATTAATATGCTTAGAGATTTATCAAGTCCATTGATCTTTTCAAAAAATAAGCTTTTAAATTTATTGATCATTGTCTTTCTATTTCAAATTTCATTGATTTCTATTCCAATCCTTTATATCTTTCCTTCTGCTTGTTTTGGGTTTAATTTCTCTTTTTCTAGTTTCTTAAGGTGGAAGCTTAGGTTACCAATATTGACCTTTCCTTGTTTCTAATGAAAGCATTTAACACTATGTATTTCCTATAAGCTTTGGTTGTACTCCACAAATTTTAATGTGCTGTATTTTTATTTTCATTCAGTTCAAAATATTTTAAATTTTTTTGAGGCTTCCTCATTGATTTGTGGATCATTCAGAAATATATTGTTTCATTTAAAAATTCTGGAGCTATTCAGATAGATTTCTGTTACTGAATTCTAGGTTAATTCTATCATGGTCTGTATGACTTCTTTTCTTATAAATGTGTTTAGGTTTGTTTTATGGCCCAGAATATCGTCTAATTTGGTAAATGTTCCTTCTTCAGTTGAAAAAAAAATGTAATTTTCTTTTTTGGATGGCGTTTTCAATAAATATCAGTTTAGACCAGCTGTTTGATGGCATTTTTTCAGTGCTGCTATATCTTTACTGATTTTTTTCTCTCACAAATTACTACTTCTTATGTCAATTATTGATAAGGAGTATTGAAGTCTGTAAATATAACTGTGAATTTGTCTAGTTATATCATCAGTTCCAATCAGTTTTTGTTTTATGTATTTTGAAGCTCTCTTGTTAGAAGCATTAATGTTTAGAATTATTTTGTGTTCTTGAAGAATTCATCCTTTTTTCTTTAAGTAATGTCCTTCCCTATACCTGATAATCTCCCTTGTTCTGAAGTCATCTTTCTCTGAAATTAATATGGTTACCCTAGGTGTCCTCTGGTTTCAGTTTGCATGGTATATCTGCTTACATCTCCCATTTACTCCATCCCCCCAGGCCCTGACAACCACTATTCTACTCTCTACTTGTATGAGTTCAACTTTTTTAGATTCCACATATAAATGAGATCCTGAGTACTTGTCTTTCTGTATCTGGCTTACTGCTTATTTCACTCAGCATAATTTCATCCAGGTTTATCCATGTTGCCATAAATGGCAAATTTTTCTACTTTCTTAAGGCTGAATATCAGATTTTTCTTTATCCATTCATTCATCAGCTTGAGGTGTTTCCATATATTGCCTGTTGTGAATAATGCTGTAATAAACATAGGAGTATAGATATGTCTTTGACATAATGATTTCATTTCTTTTTGATATATACCCATGAGTAGGTTTGCTGGATCATATGGCAGTGCTATTTTTAATTTTTTGAGGAACCTCCTAATTGTTTTCTATCATGACTGTACCAGTTCACATTCCCACCAACAGTAGTGTGCAAGTGTTCCCTTTGCTCCACATCCTTGCTAACACTTACCTTTCATCTTTTTGATAATGGGCATTCCAACAGGTGTCAGAATTTGGTTTTGATTTTCATTTCTCTGATGATCAGTGATGTTGAGGACATTTTCATATACCTATTGTACATTTGTATGTCTTCTTTGGGGATATGTCTATTCAGATTTTTTGTTATTTATGGTTTTTTAAATTGAATTGTTTGAGTTTCTGGTATATTTTGTATATGAACCCCTTATCAGAGGGATTATATGTTTGCATATGTTTTCTCCCATTCCATAGGTTGTCTCTTCATTCTGTTGATTATTTCCTTTGCTGTGCAAAATCTTTTTAGTTTGATGCAATCCTACCTGTTGATTCTTTCTTTTGTTTCCTGTGATTTTTGGGTCATATTCAAAAAATCATTGTCCAGACTAATGTCAGAAAGCTTTTTCTATAGGTTTTCTCCTAGTTGTTTTATAGTTTCAGGTCTTATATCTAAGTCTTTATTTATTTTAAGTTGATTTATTAAATGGCGTGAGATGAGGGTTCAATTTCATTCTGCTGCATGTGGATATCCAGTTTTACCAACATTTATTGAAGAGAAAATCCCTTCCCCATTTTCTGTTTCTGGCACCTTTGTTGAAGATTATTTGACTATAAATGTGTGGATTTATTTCTGGGATCTTTATTTTGTTCCATTGGTCTATGTGTTTGTTTTTATACCAGTATCATGCTATTTTGGTTGCTATAGTTTTGTAATATATTTTGAAACAAGGAAATGTGATGCCTTTCTTCTTCTTTCTTCTTTTTTGCCCAAGATTGCTTTGGCTTTTCTTTTGCAGTTCCATTTGCAATTTAGGATAGTTTATTTTTCAATTTCTATAAAAAATTCCATTAGAATTTTGATAGAGGTGGCATTGAATCTGTGGGTTGGTGTCAGCAGTAAGGCCATTTTAATAATATTAGTACTTCCAATCTATGAACATTGTATATCTTTACATTTATTTTTATCTTCTTGAATTTCTTTCATCAATCTTTTATATTTTTCACTCTACAGATATTTCACCTCCTTAGTTAAATTTACTCTGAGTATCTTATTATTTTTGATGTTATTGTAAGTGGGAATGTTTTCTTGATTTCTTTTTTGGATAGTTCATTGTTAGTATATAGAAACACAAGTGATTTTTATATGTTGATTTTGTATCTTGAAACTTTATTGAATTTGTTCATTAATTCTAACATTTTTGTGGGGAAGTTTTTAGGGTTTTCAATATAGAAGATCTTGTCACTTGCAAACAGAGATGATTTTACTTCTTTATTTCCTTTGTATAACTTCCATTTATTTTTCTTGCCAATGGCTCTGTCTAGGACTTTCAGGGCTATGTTGAATTGAAATGGTGAGAATATACTTGCCTTGTTCCTGATCTTAGAGGAAGAGCTTTCAGCTTTTATACACTGTTGAGTATGATGTCAGCTGTGAGCCTGTCATATATGGCCTTTATTGTACTGAAGTACATTCCTTCTATACCTAATTTGTTGAGACTTTTTATCATGAAACTATGGTGAATTTTGTCAAATATTTCTTCTACATCTACTGAGATTATTTTTATCCTTCATTTTGTTAATGTGATGCAACATATTTATTGGTTTTCATATGTTAGATCATCCTAGCAACACAGAGATAAATCCTACTTGATCCTGGTTTATAATCCTTTTGATGTGCAGTTGAATTTGATTTGCTACTATTTTGTTGAGGAATTTTGCTTCTGTGTTCATCAATGATATTGGCCTATAATTTTCCTGTAGTGTTCTTGTCTTCTTTAGTATCAGGATAATGCTGGCCTTGTAAAATGAATTTGAAGTGTTTCTTCCTCTTTAATGTTTAGGATGAGTTTGAGAAAGATTCAAATTGATTCTTCTTTAAATATTTGGTAGAATTCACCAGTGAAGCCATCCAATCCTGGCCTCTCTTTGTTAGGAGATTTTTGATTTCTCAGTCATTTGTTCAGATTTGCTATATTTTTATGATCTATGATCTAGTCTTGGTAGGTTGTATGTTTCTAAGAATTTGTCCATTTCTTTTAAGTTTTCCAATTGATTGGCATCTAATCATTTATAGTAGTCTCTTATGATCTTTATAATTTTGCGATATCAGTTGTAATGTCTCGTTTATCAGTTCTGATTTTATTTATTTGTGTAGTCTCTTTTTTTATTAGTCTGCTAAAGGTTTGTCAAGTTTTTTTATCTTTTTTAAATACCAACTCTTTGTTGATCTTTTTTATTTTTTTCTCATCTTATTTTATTTATTTCTGTTCTAATATTTACTATTGCCTTCTTTCTGCTAACTTTGGGCTTAGTTTGTTATTCTCTTCTAATTTTTTAAGATGTAATGTTATGTTCTTTATTTGAGCCCTTTCATTTTTTTAAGCATAGTTGTTTATCACTATAAACTTCCTCCTTAAAACTGCTTTTGCTGCATCTCGTAAGTGTTTTTATGTTGTTTTTCCATTTTCTTTTGTCTTAAGTTTTTTTTTTATGTTCTTTTGAGTTCTTCTTTGATCCATTGGTTGTTTGGAAGTGTTTGTTTAATTTCTACATATTTGTGAATTTTCTAATATTCTTCTTGTTTTTGATTTCTAGTTTCAGACCATTGTTGTCATAAAAGATAATTGATATAATTTCAATATTCTTAAATATGTTAAGACTTATTTTGTGGCCCAATATGTGATCTAGCCTGTACAATGTTCTGTGTGCACTTGAAAGAAATGTGTATTCTGCTGCTCTTGGATGGAATGTTCTGTATATGTTTGTGAAGTTCATTTGGTCTATAATACTGTTCAAATCCACTGTTTCCTTATTGACTTTCTGATTGGATAATCTATTTATTATTGAAAGTGAGATATTAAAGTCCCCCTACTATTATTGTATTGATGTTTATTTCTCCTTTGAGTTCTCTTAATATTCGTTTTATACATTTATGTGATTTGAGGTGGGTACATACATATTTGCAATTGCTATTTCCTCTTGATGAACTCATGCTTTTATCATTATATAATGGCCTTCTTTGTCTCCTTTTACAGTTTCTGATCTTATATCTATTTTGTATAAGTATAGCCCCCTGACTCACCACTCTCTTTTGGTTACCATTTATGTGAAATATCTTGTTCCATCCTTTCATTCATGTGTGTTTCCTTAAAGCTAAAGTAAGTCTCCTATAGGCAACATATTGTTGAATCTTGTTTTTTGTTTAATCAATTCAGCCACTCTATGTTTTTTGATTGAAAAATTTAATCCATTTGTATTTCTGGTAATTGTTTATAGGTAACATCTTATTCTACCTAATTGTTATTTTTTTCTGACAATTTTATAGTTCCTTTTTTGTTTATTTCCCTCTCTTTCTGTCTTCTTTTTTAATTTGATATTTTTTTTGTAGTGATATACTTTAATTTATTTTTCTTTATCTTTTGTGTATCTACCACTGGTTTTTCTTTGTGGTGACCATGGGGCTTACCTAGAACATCTTATAGTTATAACAAGCTATTTTAAGTTTATAACAACATAAATTCAACCACATAAAAAATATACTTTAACTTGTCCTCCCTCTACATTTAATGTTATTGATGTCACATTTTACAACTTTTTATATTATATATTTATTAACAAATTATTGCAGCTATGTTTATTTTTAATATTTGTTTTTTAACTTTTATGTTAGGTTTAAATGTATTTTACACACCACCTTGACAATATTAGAGTATTTTGAATTTGATGACATCATTACCTTCATGGTGAGTTTTATTCTTTCATTTGTTTTTATGTTGCACTTAGCAACTTAAAGAACTTTAAGTTCAATATAAAGAACTCCCTCTGACATTTCTTATAAGACAGGTATTGTGGTAATGAATTCCATTAGCTTTTGTTTGTCTGGGAAAATCTTTATCTCACCTTTTCTGAAGGATAGCCTTGCCAGGTGTAGTATTCTTGGTTGACAGTTTCTTTCTTCTTTCAGTTCTTTGACCATATCATGACACAATCCCCTAGTATACAAAATTGCTGCAGAGAGTTCTGCATATAGCCTTATTCAAGTTCCTTGTGTGTTACAAGGTTTTCTCTTGCTTCTTTCAAAATTCTCTGTCTTTGACTTTTTACAATCTGAATATAATATGTCTCTTCTGTCTGTCTCTAATGTCTCTTTTTGTAACTTGATTATAATATGTCCCAAGTGAAATCTTCCTTGGATTTATCCTATTTGGGATCTTTTGTGCTTCATAAACATATATGTCCACATTCTTTCCAAGATTTAGGGAGTTTTCAGCCATTATTTCTTTCCATAATCTTTCTGCCCCCTTCTCTGTCTTTCTCCTTCTGTGAATTCATAATACATATACAGGTTGAATATCTCTTATCCAAAATGCTTGGGACAAGTAACGTTTTAGTTTTCAATTTTTTTTTTTTCAGATTTTGGAATATTTGTGTCATAGTTACTTGTAGAGAATACCAAACCTGAAAATCCAAAATCAAAAATGCTCTAGTGAACATTTCCTTTCAGTGTGACATTGGTGCTTAAAAAGTTTCAGAATTTGAGCATTTCAGATTTTGGATATTCAGATTTGGAATGCTCACCTGTATTGGTTTGCTTGATGGTATCGGTAATTTCTTTAGGCTTTCTTCCGTGTTTTTCATTCTTCTTTTCTTTTTTCACTTCTGATTAGATGATTTTAAGTTACCTGTCTTTAAAATCACAGATTCTTTCTTCTGCTTGATCAAGTCTACTGTTGTTCACTGTGTATTGAATTTTTCATTTCTTTAATTGTATGCTTCAGCTCCAGAATTTCTTTTTGGTTATTTCTTATGATTTCTATCTCTTTTTATTAACTTCTTATTTGATTCATGAATTGTTATACTAATATTGTTGAGGTTGCTGTTTGTGGTGTCAAGTTCACTAAGTTTCCTTAAAACAATTATTTGAATTCCTTGTTTGGCAATCCATAGGTTTTCATTTCTTTGGCATTGAATAGTGGAAAATTATTGTTTCTTTGGTGGTGTCATGTTCCTTGATTATTCATGTTCCTTAAAGTTGTGCATTGCTGTCTTCACATTTGAAGAACCAGTCACCTATTCCAGTCTGACTGGCTTTAGAAAAAAGATCTTCACCAGGCATCTTGGCTAGGGATTCTTGGAACTTTCAGACCTGTTCAACAGATGTACCTGCTTCACTTCTCTTGTTCCCTTTTGGTCAGGGGGGAGGGCATCTTAGGACTGTATGCATTCTCTCGATCCTGCAAAACCAGGTAGTGTGTTAGAGGTTTTTGATTTGTAGGGTCATGCCTTGAACTGTTGAAGGTTAAGCACCTTCTCTCAATCTTGCAGAGACAAACCACCTTTCTGCATATGATTGTGCATGATCTGAAGGTGTCACATGCACAATATCCTGGGTTGTGCTACAGGGACCAGAGGGAGGAACATGGAGTGCTGGGACCACAGGTGGGCTACTTGGGGGGTCTGCAGGTGTTATGTTCTACAAGGTCCATGGGCACAGATCTTGTTAGAGTTTGTGAGGAGGTTTATAGAAAGCCTTTATTGAGTTCTTCACCTTAGTGCTGTAATCTCTTTCCCCTTTACCCTTCTTTTGGCTGCCCCACATTTCTGGGGAAGTTGAATGCTCACTATGCTTTCACTTCCCCCATGAGAGAAATCATGGGCCAAAGGAGTCTCTCTTGGCACTGAGCTGTGCCAACTTGTAGAGGGGTGACATGGGTAAAATTATTCTTTTTATTCTCTTCAATGCATCTATTTTTGAATTTTTTTGTTCCAACATGTGCTGGGACCTCTCCAACCAACTCCCAGTCTCCCACAAAGGTGCTTTCATCCATGGGTCAAAATTGGTTTTTCTGTGGGAGGATAAGAGCTGAAAACTTATTTCTCTGTCCTGCTGATGTTCAGCATGTTAAATATGTCAATTGTGTTTTGGTTTATATGTTTCTAAAGAGAAGACTGTAGTAATTTCTTTTTTTTTTCTTCTTCTGTATGTACCCCTTTACTGGCTGCCTTCAATGTTATGTTTTCTGTTTGTTTTTTGTGTTTAGTAGTTTGAATATGACATATTGAGGGGTGGTTATGTTTTAGAAATTATCTTAGTAGGTATTCTCTGAGCTTAACATGTGGTTTTGTGTCTGTAATTAAAAGTGTAATATTCTAGAACATTTATAAACTATTTATTACCCCTTGCTCCCTCTTTCTTCTCCTTCTGGGAAAAATTGCTCATATATTAAAATACATGATATTTTCCCACAGATCTTGGATATTCTATTTTTCTTTTCTTTTTTTTTTCTTATTCTTCCCTTTGTATTTTAGTTTGAGTATTTTCTATTGACCTATCTTCAGTTTCACTGATTTTCCATTGCCTGTATTAATTCTACTTGTTAGCTCATTGGAGAAATTTTGTATCTCTGCTACTGTGTTTTTCATTTGTAGCATTTCTATTTAATTTTCTCCTACAGTCATCATATTCTATTGAGGTTACCCATCTAATTTTGCATTTTTCTAACTTTCTCTTAGATTCTTTAATGTATTAATCATAGTTGTTTTAAATTACCTTTGTGATACCTAATGAATAACATAACTTGAGAAGACAACTAAATGATCATTCACAGCATGGTATGCAAATTTAAAAATTAAATTTATAAAGCTGCTTAAGCAAAGTGGTGTCCACCGGTTTTTAATATAATTTGAAAATCAATACTGTGCCCCAATATAGCCAATCAATAAAAAGATAAAAGAAATGTGAAGAATAGAAGTTGTACAATAAAAATGGTGTCCAAAAAAGAAATGATGCACATTTAGTTGGGCTGTAATTTAGCTCTCTGAGAGGTAAATTTAATTAGCATTTTAACCCTGACTATTTCACTAATTCCCTATAGCTTTCTACCATTTTAAAATGTACAATAAATTCCAAAGATCTGTGAGGCAAATTGGAGAGAGCACAGTTTATATTCAATCTGTCTAATACTCTGTTCAGAGGTTATAGGCATGGGCAATTCTACAATTAACTTTCTTACCTCCTACTATTTCCTCAAACATCTATTGTGTTTCTTCCCATATCACTAATTTGTTGAAAGAATAGGCTATATTTAGTCCTTCATTTCTATGCAATTTCTTTAAACTTCAAAAATATCTGTTTAGCACACATGCACACACACACACAAATATATAGTTTCTAGACATGGTTGCAGGCACTATATTGATAAGTAAGACAGAATAAAGTCCTACCATCATGTTTATGGTCCAGAAATACACACACACATAAAAAATCAACAAAATTTAGCATACTGTGGATAGGGGCTACAATAGATGTAACTGAGTATGTATGTATGCCTCTTCTGTTATAACCTGGCTTTGGCTCAACCACTCTGGTAAAACTGTCTTTTAATAAGTCAACAATGGTTTTCCCCTATATAACCCAATGTTCAGACTTTTTAACCTTGAATTCATTATGGCACTCACAGTTTTTAACTATTTTCATCATCTTTTCCTTGCATTTGAACTGTGCCTGTAGCCTCCAAATAATTTACTAATTTATGATTAAAATGCATGTAGCACACATGATAAAATATTGAGTCAATATTAAATTGTTTATTTGTGTACTGTGCACACATATATGCTTTTTATTTACACAATTGCTGAACTCAGCCACTTTATTTCTATTATTCTTTTTTGTCTCATTCTGTTTCTTTTTGCTATTACATTAATTAATTTTGCTGTTACCTATTGGCAATGCAGGAAGAGAAGAAGGCATAACTTTCTTTTACAACTGCCTTCAGTACTAAGAAATGCATTCAGGGAGATGTGTAGAATGACTTTTATAAATTCTCCTACATATGAAACACTGTGTAAGTGTATATGTTTAAGCACTGCATATTAGATGCTTTCTTATGACTATTACACCCTTTCATCTATGGCTTTTTAGTATATTTTAATTAAAATTTTCCTTTCCAAAGAAGATTGTGCGAGTAAGCTCACTGTTTGGTTGATTATTATTTGATGTTCAATGCATGAGGGTGATGTACTATATGGTATGCATTTATGATTGTAGATAAATGGAATTAACTTGGAAAATTGATCATAGAACTATCATTTGTCATTGCACTTGGACCAAAAAAAAACTTGACCTGCCTATAACAGTGCTTCTTAAACTTGTTTTTTATTACATCTCCCTAAGGAACATTTAAAAATTTGTTTTCTTAATTTTCCATCCCCCAAAATTTCAATGTCAGAAAATATTGCATATCTGTTTTGTAATGTGACTCTTTGGAGAGCCACAAATCTTTCTAACAACTAGATTTTTTATACCCCAAGAATAAATTTTCAGCCTCTAAGGGGTTATACTGCCCCTGTTGAGAATACCTGGTTTATAAGGTCAACTCATCATGGTGGCTTTACTATACCTTTTGTTCTGTTTTTTCAAAGATCAAATTTAAAACAATTAGGAAAGCTTTAGATGCAAATTTAAAAGAATTTTGGAATAAACTGCTTCAGATTTGAATTTGTCTAAACTTTGTTGTTACATATCATTCTCTTTATATAATCATAATAATTTAGTTCCTAATAAATACTTTCTAGTTATATAATCTTGTGCCATAAATCTGTGGCACTAGAATATAAATATAACATCAATTTTACATATATGTGTGTGTGCATATATATAATACATATATACATATATATCGGGTTACTTACTTCCTTACAAAGTAGTTTGAGGTTCCATTACACCCATAATTTGTGAAGAAGTCAGTTAGACAACATAGAGACAGATTATGCAAAAAAGGTAGATGTCACATAAATGGAAGTAGAGGAGGTATTCAATAGGTCATGAAAAACACATAGAAATGTTAGGGCAACAGCGTAATTTTGAGAATTGTCCTGACATTGACATTTGTTGATTTGCTGACTCATTTTGCTGAAATGATTACAGTGTATTTGGGAAAAGGTATATTCTCAATATAATCTTAAAATTGTAATCATATGATCAGTACATCTGGAAAATAACAGTGAAAATTAAACTGAACTTCATCTGGATACTGCAATTTTTACATGGCTCTGTCAAATGTCAGGCTTCCCTCTCCCTCACCAATTTCAAAAATGTTTCACCATGATTTCAAACAGTGAATCATCCCACCCTGTGCCAACCATCTGTTTTGTCTGCCCCCTCATTGACTCAAATTAGATGATGGAGGGCGGGGCAGGTTCTCAAGAGCAGCCATTAACACTGGAGGGAGAAAGGTTCTGGCAGCAGACTTTGCATTGGAAATTACGGACCATTAAAACTGGCAAGAAGAAACTTACAGACAGAGCACTTAAGAGTAAAATAAACCTATGAACAAGAAAAGTGTGGGAAAGATATCAAAACCTAAAAAGAACCATTAATCGATATAAAAATAAATTTCAAAACAAAATTTAGAAACTGTCGATAACAAAAGGACAAAAAGGGTGAAAATTGAAAAGCATGATAAGGAACATTGGAAAAGAAGCTAAGTATGACAGAAAATCATGTGTTTATAAACTATATTGCCATCTTTCATATTTAAATATGTTCTCCTGACTAGGGTTCATATTTGTGAAAGGAGGTGTGATAAAAATAATTTATTATCAATTTTTTTGCATTAGAGCATGTTTTAAGAAAAAGAGAACAATCAAATGGAATTATAGACATGGGATAATGGGCATGCTTTAGGAAAATTCTTCCAGATACAATGACAGGATGAAATTTAGCAGACTGTTGTAACAATTAATTTTTCTGATAAAAAATTAATATCCTTTTTGTGGAAGGAATGGATGTTTTAAAATCCAAATGAAGAGTGTGAAGCAACTTCAAAAAATATTTTCTAACCTCAGATGTCAAGTAGTAAGTCACTAAAGTCAGACCATATTCAAGCTGTGGGCATTTAGACTCTACCTCTTGATGAGAGATGTGTCAAAAATTTTGTGGACATGTTCTAAAAGCACCGCAACGATAATCACATTTTCCATATGAAATTATATACTGCACATCAAGCTTATCAAGAAGGTAACCAAGCAGTCCAGTTTGCTCAAGACTCGGGTTTCCTGGGATGCAGGACTTTCAATGTAAAAGCTGGGAAAGTCCTAGATAAACTTGGAAGAGTCTGTTACTTTACACTTATTTTTACAACAGAAAAAATAGGAACATGAGGTAGAGAACTGTTAAATAAATTCCTCACTATGAAAGTACACGTAAGACCTACCAAAGTATGTTTCATGGGAAACTACAAAGAAAAAATTTTTAATGAAAAGATTGATTCCAGGTCAAATAAATTGGAGAAATTTTAATAACATGGTCTCTGCTTATAGACCTAGATAATTAAGTCCAGCATCACACAAATATCTCTGATTGCCAAATATTTCTTTTTCACATAAAACTTAAGTGGACCACATTTTGAAAAACAATAAACTAAATACAAGCAAACAATACCATTAAATTCCTCTTTGTACAAATACAAAGTCATTAATATAGAGACACTTCACAGGATCAGAAAATGTTAGAGATTAAAGAGCAAAGTATTGTTGAAAATGTATGCTTTGTGTGTGCTCTAACTTAGTAATTTGATTTTAGGTATATAAAGATTATGTTAGTTCAGGTAAAGATTGAAGTACACAGTTAAGTCATGGATTTCCAGAAATAGAGCCAATTTTGTTTTAAATAAAATAAAGTAACAGACACCCAAGCTTAAATTATCTGGCTAAATGTCTGTGTGGGGAAGTTCACACATCCTCCTCACTTTCTGCTTCACTCTAATCAGAACCATTAGTCTTCTCATTCTTTTGAATATCAAATTCACCTGCAGTGGAAAAATACAGGAATATTTAAGTTTCTTTTGTAAAAGCACAAAGTACAATTTGAAAATCATACTATAGCTATCTTGAAAGTCATTTTATTCATTGAAGAAGAACAAAGTCAGGTTTAATAAATTTTCTACGTCTAATTTCTGAGATTTATTAATAAAAATTAAGAATTGTTTTAATCATAATATAATGCCAAGTGTTAAGGGAAAATAGCTAAAAGTCTCCTTGACTTTTTTTTTCTGTTTTAATGCAGGGGAATTATAGCCTTAAAGTCCTTAAATGAACCAAAACATGAGCGTTAGGAATTCTGAAATTGGAATGCAATATGATGTCCTAACAAGCATCTGAGAATGGAGAGTCAGAACACTTGAATTGGGGGTCTAGTTCTGCAGTTACTGTGCTGTATGATTTGAGGAAACACAAGGCTCTAAGAAACTCAGATTTCTTATCTATAAAGTAAAGAATGATTCCTTTCATGCCAACTTTTGAAGTTGCTATATGAAGAAAATGAGACAGTGTGAATGAACATTTGAAAAATAAAATCTGATTTATGTTATTGCTATGATAGAGGGTCAATTTGCATTAAGAAAGCATACCATTCCTTCTGAAAATAATTGTTACCAGTTATGAAGTACTTTCTTATTACCTGGTTTTATGCTAAACTCTCCATTATTTGATCCTAACAGCAACTCTGTTGGCAGGAGATATGACTTTCGTTTTACAGTTGAGAAAACTGGGATCAGAGTTATAAAGGCATCTCCCAAGGTCACATGTCTAGTAAGGAGGAAGCGAATGTACTAGTTCTGGGTCCACTATGTTATGTAACATCCCAGGCATCAGAGTGAACAAATGTTCTCTTGATCTTGAGAAGTTCTTAAGGACCTAGTGTAACAGGCCTAAAAAAAATCCTTATGCAACATTGGTAGCTATTTGTATTAGATGGTATGATTTATTGAAAAGACCTTTTTTTTCATTAAGCAGGGGTATTTGTCAGACTTCGTGTTGGACACTTTTTGTACACTATTACATTTATTTCATTCAACAACTCAGCCAAAGACACTTCACTCTCATTTTACAACCGAGAAGATCGAGACTCAAATTGGCTAAAAAATTGCCTAAAGAGGAGGTAACTATTTCACATCAGAACTGGATATTAAACCTAAGTTCATGTGTTATGGATTTTAATGCAATGCACTACCTTCTACTTTCTATATAATATTTGAAGTAAAAATTTCAGATGAGTTACTGAAATGCTAGATAAAAGTTCTTTCAGTGCACTGAGCTAAAAAAAAAATTGTTGATTGAGCAACTGCTGTGAATATAAAATCTTGTAAAGCTAAGCCTGCTTTTAGTCCTTTAGCACTTTCTTAAGCAGTTCACTAGCGGGCCCATCAGGCGCTCACAATCGATAATGCTCCAATAAAATCAATAGAGATTTTTTTTTTGAAGTCTAACTCCATCCAAAACAGCTGTTTCAAATCTTCATCCTTAACTTAATGCTAGGACTCAATTTTCTGATTGCTGTTCTGCAACATCTAGTTTTTCCTCTATCAACACAAGTTCTACTTGGAGCAGAGGGGCTCCTTAATAAAATGGAAGAGGTAGTAAGTTTTACACTGCAGTGTTTATGCTTTTCCATTTTATTGGTCTTCCTAAAAATTTACTGTCTTAGTCTATTTGTGCTAGTACAACAAAATACCTGAGACTGGGGAATTTATAAATATTAGAAATTTATTTCTCATAGTTCTAGAAGCTGGGAGGTCCACGATCAAGGCACTAGCAGGTTCTGTGTCTGATGAGGGCCTTCTTGCTGCATCCTGACATGGCAGAAGAGCAGAAGAGACCGAACCCTATCCCTAAACCTTTCGTATAGGTCCTAATCCCATCCATGAGGGCTCCACCCTCACAACTTAATCTCTTCCTACAGGTCGCACCTCTTAATACTATCACATTGATGATTAAGTTTCAATGTACAAATTTGGGGGAACACATTCAGACCATAGCATTCATGTTTGCTCATGCACACTGCTCTTTTGTTACAGCTTGCTAGACCAATGTCTTTTACATAAAAATATTAATCGAATAAACCAAAAATTGAATATCAATTAATCCACTCAGACAAATACTTTGGAAAGCATAGGTTTGGTTACCACTAAGGTAAATCAACAATGGAAAAGTCATTTTCCAAAGGAAAAAACAAAATAAGAAGAAAGGAAAGAAAGAGACAAAGCTTGTCTGTTAAACTCAATTCTCATGCCTTGAATGCTGCTGGTTATAATCACAATGTGACACCACAGCTAGTGTGCCTACAATTACATTTTATTCCAGAGAGGATATGCACAACCTGCTTTGCTTGTGTCCTATATGATTATAGGATACAGTAATTGAGCAGAGGCTTCAAAAATATAACCTGTGGAAAACAGGGAAAGAATGTCCATTTGAGGAAGGGGTGAGGCTGGATGTGATAACAATTCCAAGTTTCATTTTTCTAGCTTATGTATTTTTGTGTGTTCCATTTTTTTCCATTTACTCTTAAGACAGATAAAAAATAACACTACTATCCATTGAAAACCTACCATATGCCGGAGAGTTTTTTGCTGTCATTTAATTTAATAAGTTGGGTAATATTATTTAATTGTGACAATTTTACTGAAGAACAATTAAAGTTCAGAAAAAATGAAGGAAGCTTACCAAGGTCACATAGCTAATAATGTCAATTCTGGAACTTGAGATTTTAGCTGGCATTGATTTTTCTACTAAACATTTCAAAAGAAAGTCAGGCATTATAAATTAAATTAACAACAGTTGATCTTAGAATGTTCTAACTGCATGTGTGTACTCAAATAGGAATTATATACATGTCTGTGTGAGTTTGTATACATACATAGTGTGTGTATGTATGTATATTTTCTATATTTTCTATTCTTTTTGTAAATATTAAAGAGCTGAGATATCCTGTGCTTTTTCTCCCATGGAATTATGGTTTCACAGAAGCAGGGGATTATGTGCTCCACTTCACAGCCAAGCTTTTGGAAGAAATATTACAAGCGTAAGAGTGGGTAGTGGCAACCACTGGGAGATGAAAGCAAAATGGCCCCATGAGAGCTACACTAAAAAGAGAAAAGGAGCCACAGGGAGTCTTTGTGGGCATGAAAATGGGCCCTGAGTTTGAGGGTAGCAAGCTCTCTGCTAATAGCTTGCACTTACTAAAATTTCCTACAGTTTAAACACGCGAATTAATAAAATAATTGAAAGGGCCAAATATTTATATTATAAACCCATTTAGAGAGAGAGATGTCTATGACTTGTTCAAAAGAAAATGAATGGAATGATAAATTTCTAGAAATAATGGTCACATAGTGCTGAAATGGGACTCTTCCTGTATCAGTTTCAACTGAGGCACTGTGCTTACAGATTTCAGGGTCCAGGGTTTCTCTGTGTATCAATTCTTAAAGCTTTCTCGATGACAGTCCCCAGCACTACCACCAAATGTAACCTACAAGCTTAACAAGCATGACTTCTGATATAATCAAAGCACACATTTTATTTTTTGATTATGGTCTCCCATTATTTCTTTCAAATGTATGCACTGGGGCCTTGTCACCCTTCTCCTTCCTCTAGTTGAAAACCAAAACAGGTCCATTTTCTTGTTTTGTTTTGTTTTGTTTTGTTTTAAAGGGAACTTGTATCTAAAAACATTCTTAAGGTCTCTTAAAAAGAAACTGTCATCAAACTTAAAACAGTGAGAGCTGGGGGTGCTATGGCTTTTTCTCCCTCTTCCTTTTTACCTCCTTTCTGACTCCTAGCTGCTATTTTAGATGCCTGGCATGTAAGCAGGTACGAGGAACAGAGATAAAGCAATAAACCAGGAAAAGTTCCTATTTGGCTGATGATGGAAGCTAGCTGTTATGAGATGGCTTCATTGTCTCAGCCCTGGAGGATATGACGGTGGACCCTTTCTCTAATGCCACATTCATGGATTCCTCAGAGATTTAGTCCCCTTCCCTGGTGGGCATCTCTGTTAATGACTCTCATCATGTTCATTTTACACAGATTCTTGCTCTTGGAGGCCCATGACATTCTTTGGCAGAACTTAAGACAGCTCTAGCCTAGCAATCTCTCTTCTGCGTGGCCCACATTTAGTTCACCAGAAATATTCACACATCTCTTGCTCCAATAATCTCTGGGATCCAAGCAAATCCCAAATCTCTACCCTGTGGCCAATGGTCGCTTTTGTTGCTTTAGGTATAAGCCAATACTCTGTGCCACCCAACCTCAGGACATTTCATGGTTTCTGGGGGTCCTATGAAGCTCCCTTCCCTAGGTTTGTGGGAAGGTAAGAGTCAACTGCCCCTTCGGAAGGATTACAGAAACTCACAGAATGGCAAAGGCTCTGTGAGCAAATCTCTGTATTTAGACGTCTCTTTACACTCTGGTCCAGTAGAAGGGTCTAAGAATTGAGGAACCAGATCCTGATTATTTTCTCTTTGCAAATTTTTTCTGTTGGGATTTTCTTGCCTTCACTTTTCTATCTGATATTAATATCTATTTTGTGGGTGCCACCCTTGAAACTAAGCTTGAAATAGTTTAATTTTTACAGTCTGTTACACAATAAAACATACTTCTAGGTGATTCAATACAATGTTTAAAGTGATCATGAAGTATTTAGTCCACTTGAATCTTTCCAAGAAATTCAAGTTACCTGCTCTCTTATAGGCTAAGGTAGGTAGACCTTACAATCTGAAGATGTCAGAGTCATCTCAGTAGAATCTTGTTTCCTAGAGTATTATAATTGTTCATTGCAGCATCTGTTTTTAGCCACTGTCCTGAAAGGTCTTTGAGGACAGAGATTATGATTTTTAAATGTCTGTATCACATGACTCATTATGACACCTGTCATATAGTAAATGTACAAATAATTGTTGAACAAATGAAAAAATTAAGGTAAGAAAAACCTTACCAGTTCAGAAACAAGAATATTCATTTCTTGGCTCTGAGCCCAGTTAAAATCTTCTACGATGCCACATAGTATAATACAGTGGTCAGGAGCTCCTAATCCTAAATCTGCCATTTACTGGAGTAGAGAACAAACATTGCACAATTCCTTATGTCTCTTGTTTATTCTCAGTAAATCCTCTTTACACTCTTTCTACGTCTAAAACTCTCTGCACAACTCATCTTTCTTATCTTACAGATGGCTATTAACTTATTCTTGTTAACTTAACAAGAATACAGGGAAGTTTGTCAGATTCTTATTTTAAGTCCCTTTGTAAACATCTGTTAATTTATAATACAAAGAATAGGACCAGTGTAAAAGCACTTTTGCCTTGCAACAGCTAGGCTAAAGATGAGAAAAAAATATACATTTGTTTTAGAATTGTAAAATTTTAGTTTTGCATGAAAAATTGGGAAATAGAGTTTAAACCACAAACCATAGAGGAAAAGTAGAATACAAAAGAATAAGGATATAAGAGAACATTTCTCAGCACTATAGAAGGTGATAAAAATTTGGCCAGATGGCAGGGGGAAAGAATCGGAGAGAGTACGTGTTGGAATGGACGGAGGCTGAGTGTCTGAGAAAGTGTGCAACTCCTCACCCTTCTTGCCCAAGCTCCAGAGATACATGCCAGGACCCCGGGTAGATCTGGAGGATACCAGTGAAGCATGAGCATGGGCTGGATTCCCATGTTAAATCCTAGGAAGCCTGATGCCACATAGAAGCACAACGTCGGGGCGATCACTGAGTCTGAGACCCCAGATGGTAGCCTAGCAGGATCCCTCATACTGCAATGTGGGGTGGAGAAAGCACATCCCTGAGTCCCTAGAGAGGCAGGGAGGAGACCCCAAGTGGGACAACATTCCTACAGTAGTCCTCAGAGTTCAGGCACAAAGGACTCTGAGGCATTCGAGGGACTCTAACAACTGAGGGATATAGGGGAACCACTGTTCATTCAGCAACTGCAGTGGAGACAGAAGCTTGTACTCAAAGACTGCAGGACAACCAGTGTATCAGTGGGGACCCTGACAAGGTACCCCTTCACAATGCCAGGATGATACATCAGTGTTCCTGGAGCTTAGGTCACTCCTGGCAGTAAGGGAGAAACAGCAAATGGGAAAGAGGGGAAATCCTCAACTGAGTGTGCACTTATCCAGTTTTAAACTGGAAATAGCTCAGTGCCAGTGTTAAATTTTTGTATTAAAACTGGCCCTAAAGAACTAAGCTAACTGCTGTTGGGTCTCAGAAAACAATAACCCAAAACGAAGGCCTCAGAAACAGACTCAGAGGCAAAGTCTCTCTGACCTTTTCCTGCCCTCCTGTCTCTGGCCCCCCATTCTCGCCCAAGGATAGCCTGAGAAACTAGAATCCCTCTTCCCGAAGGCAGGTCATAGAAACCAGAACCCCATTTCCCCAAGGCCAGCCATAAAACCTAAATATATCACTTGACATTTCCTCCCTGCCTTTCTGTTTAAAAACTGGCCGTAAAGAAATTACCTGACCTACCTTGTTTGCTTGTAGGTCATAAGACCCCCATTCCAGAGTGGGTCCTACCCGACACCTAAAAGGGAAAAAAGTATGCTCGGAGAGGCTAGGAAGAATCTAGACAGACAGACCTTGCTGGGTTTCCTCAGTCAGTCTATTAACTTTAGATCATACCCTTTCAGTCCAATCATATTTCCACACAGCTTTCCAAACTCTGTTGAGCTTAAGCATAAAAATAGACAATTTCCCCTGTATTTTTGGGCCTTCATTCTGAAGGTTCCTCTGTCACATAAAACTATGATCAAATAAATTTTTATGCCTTTTCTCCTATTAATCTGCCAGTGATTTTCAGCAAATCTTCAGAGGACAAACAGGAAGTTTTCCCTTGGCCTTGACATTGCTGTATAGAAAAATAAATAAATTTAAACATTATCCACTTGAATTTTGTAAACTGCTAGAAATATGAAATTAGTATGCCCATTGCTCTGGCTATGACAATATTTTTCAGACTGTCCATGTTTCAGTTTCTACATAATTAGAAGAGTACATGATTAGAGTGACCACATAGGCCTGAATAATTGTTAATAATATTTCTCTTTCATTCTCCAAAATGCCCCAGTATGGTGATCTTATACTAACCAAGATACTCACAGAAATTTTTTTAGCTATGACAATGCAGATAAGCTCTTAGCATAATACCTATTGTTTCCTAAGCACTCAATAAATTATTATTGTTTTTATGTAGCATATTGAGCTAAAGAAAAAAAGTTTAAAAATGTATAGAATATCTTCAGCTGTGGCAAAATCTTGATTCCTTAGGTGAATTGAGCAACATGGAACCAATCAACTTCCCTCTTGGAAGGTTTGCAAACAAACTATTTGTCCATTTCTGCCCTAATATAAGAAAATGTTAGATAACTAATATAAGACCTAGAATATCCCAACTGAAGTTTTTGAGAACATTTTCCTATAGCCGAGTCATAATCGAAAGCACTAAGTTGACTGTTTAACCATTGATACGAGGGAAGGAATGCAATAATTAGTATGTACTTTAAACTCAAAATAATCTGAATGGACTTGGGGTATCATGCTAAAGATGCATCTTAGTTGCGTAATAAGGACCATGAGGAAAACATCTTACCCCTGTTGACAAGTGTGGGGATCAAAGGCTCCTGGCCCCCCAAAATCACTGACATGAGACAGATTGATTAATAGGAGAAAAAGATACAAATTTATTTAACATCTATACCCTAGAACCCTCAGAATGAAGGTTCAACTCTTCAAAGAAGTACAGAGGTTTTTAAAGAATAGGGGCTTGGAAGCAGTAGTTGTGTAAACGAAACTTTACACTTAGCAGCCCTCAGAGAGAATAGATGGTAAATGGTTTTTTACAGACCTTTAAAGATGTCAGACTCTCTCTCAGTTAACCTTTCCTAGATCAGGTTAGGATAGTCCTGGCTGCATTAATGTAGATTCTCTACAGGTGTAAATCTCCCCCCACAAATACAGCCTTGCAGTATTCACTTCTATCTGTGAGGCTCATGGCAGCCTCTCAAAATATGTCAAAGAAATATGTTTTCCAGGTAAAATATTTCTCGTTTCCTTCACAAGCTTCTCCTCTGTTACTGAAAGCTCAGCACTTGTCCACAGGGCCCAATCAGAAAAAGGAGGACACGTGGTTTGGGGAGGAGGAAAGAGATTTTTATTACCTTGCTGCCAAAGGAGGAAAAGTGGAAGACCTCCTCATCTCAAAATCCCAATTTCCTGAACATAAGCAGAAATGCAGAGCTTTTAACGGGAGGGTCCTTCAGTTCTAGGCTATGGTGGTTAACTATTCTAATGGTCCCATCTCTGCCAAAGACAAAGCCTGTGAACTCCAGCCAGCTGCCCACTTGGGGGGCTGGCACTGCCTGGGATGGCTGAGTTATCTCTTTTAACAAAGGACTTAACCTGCCTCAGGGATGCAGAGGCTGGGCTGCAGTTCCCAAAAAGAGTGGGGGAAGTTTTAAAGAGACAGAAACTATTTTTTTTCCTTCAGAACCTTCCCTCAGTTACATCACGTAGATCTCCTCTCTAGCAGTGCACCCTGTTCTTAAGTGATAAATAACAATGGGTCTAAGGCAAAGGCTCTTTCAATGAAAAGTAAGCCATTATGAATCAGGAAACTGTTAAAAAAAGAGACAATACTACCTACTCTCTGAGTTCATAAGATTTTTGGAGACAACTGTAGATTTTCTCCTGTTGTAAGGCAGGGTGGTATAGGCAAATAGTTATATAATTGAACATCAACAAATACATGCGCCAAAATGCCAGACAAGGAGCACCAGCCACATGCAAAAACCAAAGCTCAGCGCCTAATTCTGTCCACTTCATGGAACAAAAATGGCTCCGCGTCTGTAGTCTGCACTGGCCTTCACGCAAGGATTTCATCCTGGGCCTCCATTTCTCTATACCAGCCCTTGGCAATCTCATCTAGTCCCCACTTCAATTATCACCTCTGTGGGAATGACTCCTGCTGCTACCCAATCATTCTTCCTTTGTGTTTATTTAAAATCTTGAGTTCTTTTGAAGATGACCCCCTCCCGTCATGCCACTGTCCCCATCCTTTTGTCCTTGTCATCCACAGGCCTTCTGGGTCTCCTTGAGGACTTTATCAGTCCAGTCACGGATTTTGTCTCAATCCTGACTCATATGATGTTAGGTGTCTTCATTGCCACATCCTTTAATAACATTCACCTCTTAGTTAATCCAGTCTTTAAAACAAGTCCACCACTTGGTATAGTTACAAATCCTACTCTCAGACTGAAGCCTTTAAGATTATTGAGAACAGGATCCACGGCTAAACCTTCTTTGTAGTTTCCAAAAGATTTTTTACAAGACCATAAGTTTAGAATGAAACACTTCCCACCCTCAGCACATAGCTTTTCTTTATTTTTACTTCTGTATGCATATTTTGATGCCCCCTTTTAATACCCCTTGTCTTTGGCATCTTTCAAACTGATTTCTAAAATGTTCTATTGTCAATTTCTCATTCAAGCCTCTGTCTCTATTTAATGTAAGTCTCAATGCTAGGCCATTTATGCAGTCCTGTAACCATCAATTCAGTTGTTTCTATTTTATAAAAATCATGCCCATAGCAATAGCATTATTCTTGGGCATTTCATAACTCTCTGTGGACTTAATATAATTTGGAGAAAGATCCATCCTAGCCACACACATGGATATCAGAAAAGAACATGACACCTGGTAAGAGCCCACTCTGCCCAACACTGGGTCATGCACATAAATTGTGCCATTTAGCTCTGCTGAAAATCTTCCCAGATTGATATTATTATCCACATTTCAAAGATGTGGAAACCGAGAAGTTACGTGTTTTTCATATAAATCCAGAGTTAGTAAGGGAGAGAATTGGAATTTGATGAATCTGATGACTGCTGCCTAAGCAATCCTACCCTCCAAAGATTAAAGAATTGATCTGGTACCCCTCTGTGGAAACCACAGCCTGGATGTAAACCTGGTTATAATGGGTGCCTTCAACCCATTTCAGAATACCACTATAGGGTAAGTACAAATATTCCTATTTCTCAAGTTAGGAAATTGAAGCACATAGAGGTTAAGTAACCAGGCAAAGACATGCACTGAAGCATCTGCTCCACTGTGTGCTTGTACTCAGTTATTTCAAGCTAAGCCACTTAAATTAAATATGTTAAATCACATAGATAAGTAAACAAAAGACATAATTTTGAAGTCCGTGGATTTTCTGAATGAAATTTCACAGGTGTGCTAAGTAGCCTCCTATGGACTAATGCCTATTGAGAGTGTGCTCGTAGCTGAAATTTCTCAAGGGACTAACACCATGTAAACAAAAATTTTGGGTTTCATGCTGCCTCAGATGCATTTTGATATCACTTATTTAGAACAGTCAATGTTCTTTTTTCTCTTTGGAGAGATCTGGCTTCAGATGGTAAAAGGCCCCATTGGCCTTCCCCTAGGCAATGTCAGGAAACCTGTGTGAAACTCTGTACAGCACTATACACAAGACACATAACTTCAGGCACGTGATTTTAAGGAACCAGATCATCCAATGGACCCATGAAAAATAAATCATCCTAACACTTCAAAATTCTGCCTGAGGAATAATACTCCTGTTTCAAAATTGTAAGTCAGTTTTCAACGGTAAATGCACCTGGATAAGGTGTAAGATCTACATTACATCTGTGGTATAAAACTGAGAAAAGTTGAAAACACAGGGATAGTCTGTGCTTTAAAACAGGATAGGGAATTAGGAGGAACAGAAGAAGAGCTAATGGTACCAAAGAGCAAAATTGCCTACCTGATAATTTTTCTTAAAATGAGGCCAGTTCCCAGATACTGAAAATAAACTAGTCACTCAGTCATCTTTCCCCTGGAAAAATGACATAGGAAGATACCCACTTGTCAGGGCTTAAAATACATCAGGCAGGACATTCTGTAAACTACCCTTTCAGTCTGTGGTATTAGCTTTCACTCTACTGGGTTTATAGGGGTGTGTGTCCAGGGTGAGTTTACATAGCTGTAGGCATCTGCTTTTGAGAATTTGCTTTGATGATATAGGGGTAATTGATGAAGGGCAGGCTTTAAAAGAGATGTGAAATCATTGATAAGTGTGGAGAGATCACATGCAAATTTGTGTGTCCCGAGGGTTAAAAAAAAGTCATGAACACATATTGTTTAATGATTTTGAGTGTCTTACTGATAGTGAAAATGAACAAGCGAGAAAGTAAGAAAAACAGTGTGGGAACCTAGTAAAATATGGACTCACAGTTCATTCCAGAAAACTTTCAAGACTGAGTATATTTACCACTTTGTTTAAACAGGAGGAAAAGGCTTAAGTATGTTGTTGTATGCCAAATACTTGAGGGAAATGAAAAATATCATATCAGACAAGGGAACACAGGTAATTGTTTCCCCTGGTGAGCTACAGCCCTTGAAAGCTCGCTGATGTTAAAACTAAGGTGAAACATAGGTTTTAGAGAAATGTAAATATCTATGCATATGTGACACACATCCAATCAGACAAAAGACCCAGGCCATGCATGTGTGAGATGAATTATACTGATGTCTGTTATAAATCCCTAACATAGCTCATGAGATCAATTAAGATGTTCAAGCAGCTACAAAAAGGGTGATTGAGGCAAATGGTAACATCAGGATGGCCATATGGTAAGGGGAAACCAGAACTGTTTGGACGTAAAATGAGAGCCATTGGAATTCCAGTTACAATCATACACTACCCAGCGAGATAGCAGAATGAGGCAGCCAAGAAAAATACTAGATGAAGAACAGTTTGGGCAGTGATAAAGACAAACAGGCTTGTGTTTCCAAGTCAATAAACAGGTGGTAGGGACAGAGGGTGACATCATCTGTGTCTGCTCTCTTTCCCTCCCCTAAACCAAAAGCTTCATGGTTTACTGCAGGGCCAAGGATTTGTCAGACAAGTAGCTCTTGGATTTTTAAGTAATGAAGGAGGCTTTTGGGGGAGTGTTTAGCAGAGGGGAAAACGATTTCTTAAGTGAGACCATCAAAGTTGTATTTCTTCTGCATTTCTCAGGAACAGAGCACATTCATTGTGTTGCTCTATATACGATTTAGGACAATTTTTCTTGAGGCTGCCCAGTGGGCTGCACAACTACAAGCCATCATCACCACAGGACACAATGGCCTTTGGAAAACTTAGCTCACCTAGAAATGCATTATCAGGTGATAACAGCCTTGCCCGCTCAGGTCACCCCAGTAGTAAAGTTTAAAAGGCTTTCATCTTCCAGGTTTTCTTCAAACTGCTAAACTGTGATAGGCAATTTAGCCTAACTTTTCACAGCAGTCCTAAATCTATATTTACTAATGATTCCATCATGTGTTGAAAGGAATAAACTTTGAAAATCTTCATCAATTAAGGATATTGGATCATAAGAGCTTAACCCAGCCCTGTAGATGGAATATGTCTTTTGGAAAATACACTAATCTTTTGATTCACAAATAATGAAGCCAAACTGAATATATTTGAGCTGTCTGAGGCTAAATGGAAATCCCAGACTGGGGAACACTTCATGATAATCTAAGGAAAAAAAAAAGTGACCATCAAAACATGCTGAGCTATGAAAGCATCGTGTCGAAGAACATGAGTTTTGAAGCAAGATCTGGAACTTTCTATATATGACATTAGGCAAATAACCTCTCTGTACATGGATTCCCACATCTTCAAAACAGCATAATAATTGAATCTCCCTTGTAAGTTGGTTGTGAGATTCAAATGATGTAAAATGCATAATGTGCTTAATGCAATATTTGCTATATAGGAAATGTTTACTAAATATTAGTCCTAATTAACATTATTATGAAAATGAAATAAGTGGGAAAAGACAGGAGAGTCTTGCTTTACTGCAAGTGGAAAAACACAGGAAAGACAGTAGTGGTTCTCAAATATTAGCGTGCTTAAGAATTATCCAAGAAGCTTATAAAAAATACTGATTTTTGGCCCTCAGCTCCAGAGACTTTAAGTTGATATTTTTTATATTACACCCTCTGGTGATTCTGGTGCAGGTGGCCTACCAATATAGTCTGAGAAACACCGAAGACATTCCTTGTAAGAATGCTAAGAGACACCCTAGCTATAATCACTAATGATTAAGAATACCTGGTTCCCCCCCATGGCATGTGTGCTATTTATCTGATGCTCCTAAATATAAACAGTAGTTTAAGTAGATGTCCAAGGTTGTAATTTTCTCCATAGAAAAATCTGTGTAAAATAGAAATTGTTTAATATCTTTTCTTAAAACCATTTCCTACAATTGTTCTATTCAATTATTTTCCATCATTTATCAAGCAACTCCTCCAGACATTGTCCTAGGCTCTGGAATGACTCTGATGAAGGCATTCTGTCTCTTTCCATGGAGAATTTACAGTATAGTGAGACAGTTAATTGAGCAAATAGAAAACTTTAAATGTAGTATTATAAAGACTATAAAAATGTAAGCCAAGGATGGTGTGACAGGAGATGGAGAGGCACCTAATCAGGAAACTGTATGATGATTAGAGAGGCTGGGGAAAGTAGAGAAAAGTGAGACCAGAGAAATTATAAAGGATCTATTAAGCAGCTTTCAAAGGTACTCATTTCAACTCAACAAGTATTTGTTAAATTCTAATTTTCTTTTCAAATTATTGTGCCAGGCTATGAGGGAAATTAGAAAGAGTATAACTAAGTCCTTGTTCTAAATGTGCTTATATTTTAGTGAAAGGTTTAAGTATGTCACAAATAATTATAGTTGGAAAAGAATATAGTAACTAACAAGTGTTACAGTAGAGCAGGGTTTCTGATCTTTGGTACTACTGACATTTTGTTGCAGGGAGCTGGCCCATGCTTGATAGAATGTTTTGCAGCATACCTGTCTTCTACCCACTAGTTGCCAGAATTTTTCCTCTCTCTATTCCCCTCTGATTCATGGCCATCAAAAATGTCCCCAGACATTCACAAATATTCTATGGGGAGCAAAATCATCCCTAGGTGAGAATTAGTGCATTATAGATACAAAGTTAAACAGGAAATTAGAAAAGGCAAGATAAATTTTAATCAAGGTATATCAGAGAAGGCTTTATAGAATGGGAAGAAGTTGAGCTGGGTCTTGAATGATGGGTATGGTTTAAACAGCCAGACAGAATGAAGGAAGACACTTAAAAAGAATAGCCAGTGACTAGAGAACTAGTTGCATGAGAGAGTTGCAGGAGTAGAGCTGAAGCATGTGGGATCATGGGAATTCTTTCATGCCAACGTTAAGGATGTTAGACTTTATTCTGAAAACCTTGGGGGGCACTTGGATGTTTTGGAACAAAGAGTAGTATGGTCTGGTCTTATAAAGATGGTAGTGTAAAGTATGCATTGGGAGAGACAGTGACGGAAGTTAGAAAAACTGGTTTGGAGATTATTGTAGTAATATAGGCAAAAGATGATGTGGGCTGAATGTGGGTATCCACAAAGGAAATGGACAAGAAGAGATGGATCAAAGAAACAGTATGGCAAACTAAGCAACTTTAACGGGAGGTGAGTAGGAGGGATGAGTTTCTGGCCCGGAAGACTTGGTAAAAGGTAATGTAATCAATGAAACAGGAAACACCCAAGGGAGAAGCATTGTCAGTGTGAAGGTGGGAGTGGAAGGGACAATTAATTCTCTTCTAGTGTCATGGTACCTCTATTGGAAAATGTTCAACAGGCAATAGAAGTACAAATCAGAAACTCAAGAGAAGGTAGACTTCTAGCTTCTAGGTGTAATTTTTGCCAAAACACAAAGATGTCAAACTATGGAGAGAGAAACACACACACACACACACACACACACACACACAACTTCTAAGTATAAAATTTAAATCATTAGTATATTAAAAAAGGTGTGTTGAGGAAGAGAAGTGAGTCTTAGAGACAGCAATGAGAAAGTCTCTGTAATAATACTCCGGAGAAGGCAGGACTGCCACAGCCAGGGAGGAGTTTCATGCAGGGTGTTTGAGCAGAAAGTTGCCAGAAAAGAGCTCTTTATGTTTAGTATTAGAAATGTTACTTGACCAATAACAATGTAGAACTTATAAGCCTTGATGAATTTCCTCATACCATCAACTTTTTATTGTTGTTAAAATAATGGAGACTACTTGAGAAAAACAAGAACTAATTTATCATCCTCATTGTCATAGTTATAAGTTTAAACCTCTGTTTTTGTCTTTTAAAAATTCCTTTAATATTATGTTATACATTGTATAATTTATAAACACTGCTTTACAGTTTTAAATTTTCAGAAACAGTATATATAACAAGCATAGAAGAGGTAATTGCACTTACAAAGACGTAAAAGCTGTCAACTTTGTGATTTAAACATCATGGAACAACAGGGAGGAGTTGAGAGAGAGCAAGGGGGGGGAGGAGCTGGAGCAAAGCATGGGGATGCCCCTTTCCTCATTTTATTTCATGGGTAATTCAGGAGGTAGCATCTACAATTTCAAAAATTGTTTAAATGTATCACTTGACTGTAGAAAGGACACCTCCCAGTTCAAGATGACTGAACAGATAACGTTTGCTTTTCATCTTTCGGATCCAATGAAATGCAAGCACTGAAGTACAAAAATGGGATAACCCTAAACACTAAAGAGAATGGGTAAGAGTGTTCATAAGTAGATGAGAGTTTTCACTTTATCCTTAGACAAGTTAAAGTGGGTAGATCAGAGGAAGCCACAACCCAGAACACACTCTCTCAAGTTTACATTTCGGTCAGAATCCCAGAGGGCCTTCAAGCACAAAGTTTGTAGATCTGATGAAGAACAGGAGTGAAAAGTGGAGCCAAAAGGGGAATATAGTTTATAGGTTAAAATCTATATGTTGGAAAATCAGTGTTTTCCTACTCTCTCGTCTTTATGCAGAGAAGGAAGCAGGTGAGTGTTATACTGCAAATAAATTATAAATAAGTAAATATATAAGTAAAGTTATTATTTTCATAGCTTCAAAACTTTAGTGTAGGTGCTATTTCCCCCAGTGCAAAGTATATTAAATTTCTTCAAATCAGAATATAGAGGTTCCAGTCCGAAAGCCAGCTCCTTGCTCATCAACTCCAAGCAAAACCTGAGGCTGACACTACATTGTTACTTCCTGCATATTTCTCACTCGTGGGTGATGACTGTTAGAAAATATATGTACTTACAAAATAGCAGAGGAAAATCACATGAGCTATCCAGTGCTTAAATCTTAAATATGAACCAACTGCCCAGAATCTCCAGATACACACAAAAAATCCAACAAAATAGAAGTAAGTACAAAGGCAAATAAGTAGAAAAACTGATCTTAGAAGAATAAAAGCTAATTCTGGAAATAAAAAAGCAAAAAGAGCCCTAAAAAATAACTTTTGTGACTATATTAAAAGAGTTTTAAAAAGGAATCATATCCACAGAGCAAAAACAGCACCATAACAGGAATAATCATTAAGCAGAAAGAACGCTTCCCAAGAGCTAAAGGATGTGCCTCACCACATTGCCCACCAAAACAAATTTTAAAAAAGATCTGTACTCAGACATATTCTATTATTGAAGAGAGGAAAATTTAAATCAAAAAACAAAAAAATAAAAACCAAAAATCTCAATCAGAAACATCACCAGCTTTTCAATCACAGCTTTAGATTATAGGAAATTATGAAGCAAATTCTATAAAATTTTAAAGAGAAATGAATTTGACCATAGTATTCAATACCTAGCAAAACTATCAGATTTTTGTGAAAGGACAGAACATTTTTAGATACGTAAAGACTCAGAATATTTTTCTTCCAGCTAATTTAAAAAGTTTGTTGAGCTATATTAAACCAAAAAGGCAGTGCACGAAGACGTAGGAAATACATGATGTAGGAACAGTAGATTCCACACATCAAATGTGTATCAGGCCCATAGAAAAATAGTCCAGATTGAAGCAGGTAGACTAAAAACTTATTAGAAAAGTTTCAGATAAATAGAGAAGATACAAAAGATAGAACAATTGAGAAGCTGGAACTTCACAAAGATAAAAGTTAAAGACAAAAGTTAAAATAAAAGTTATTACTGTCACCCCATTGGAGAAAATACAGAAATTTTAGGGGAAAAAATCTATGTAAGAAAGAGTTAAAATCATGGACCAAATATAAGACAAAATAATATTCGGTATGATTTTGAGTAATTAATAATGTAAGCAAAGGGGAACGACTTGACTTGGTAAGCCTGATACCGTGAACATTCTCTTCAGAAAGGAAAATGGATCTATTGCAGTAGAAATATGTTTCTCACTACTTCACCCAAAAACAAACAGCATGTGGAGTGTCAAAATAATGCAAGTGCTACTTTGTGGCTTCAAGTTTTTGGTCAAGTTTCACACAAGGCACAAATGTGGCCTGGTTGTGTAACATGTAACAGAACTTAAATGTTAGAATAATAAAAGATTTGTTCAGTTGACCAAGGAAAGTAGAATAAGTGAAATATGTGGTATAATCTTAATGAATATTTAAGAGTTTGGAAATATTTTATTAAAATAAAAATATAACTTGTATATGAACCCTATTATTCTTATTTACAGTAAAAGTAAGCCAAATAAAATTATAAGGAACTTTGACCTCTGAGTGTCTCGATGGCATAAAAATCACATAAGTGTTAATAAAAGCACATATATAGCATATAGCTTATTTGTTAACATGGTTAGTAGTTAATCTTTATTCAAAACTAGCATATATTATATAGTAGATTTGTAAAGATTACTCATCTTATGTATATATACAAATGACGATGTTTTGATTTATATTTTAATAGGCACCCTTGTTATGTTTTTAATTTCCAATCTGTTCTTGTTATGCTGGGATAGGAAAAAACTTACATGTGAAAACACATGCTTTTCATATATATACACATATATATTTATATATATAGTGTGTGTAATATGGCACTCATGTTACACGTTATATACTCTATATGGTATAGTGGGATGCACAGAATTTAAAGTAATGCACACAGGATTTGGAACGAGATAGTGCTGGGTATGGAACCTTATTACCCTGCCATCTAGCTATATGGACTCAAGCTTACTTAGCTTTTCTGAGCATTATTTTCCTCATCTGTAAAATAAGAATAATACCACCTATCTTGAAAGGTCATGGTAAGAATTAGAGAAAATACATGCAAAGTGTCTAATGTGTAATAGCTATTCTTTGAAAGGTGCCTATTGTTACTTTTATTATTAACACTGCGTATTTGCTTATTCTATTGCATCATAAAAATATAGTGAAGCTTATGTTGCTAGTGATTTTACCTTTAATTCCTTAATATTCATGTTGGTCTGAAATAGAAATAAAGCACATGAACAATAAATTTAGTGAAATTATCACTTAAGAACCTTAATTTTATAAATGGAACAAACCACCAAATACAAAATCTAAGAGTTTTAATATGATTAAACTAGGGTGAGATCACCACAACCTGCTCTCACAAAAAACTCAGAGACAAAGGCAAAGATAAGTTCTGATAATAAGCTAGTGTTGCCTCTGGCTGTCAATAAGAATTGGGGGTCAAGCAAAGCAGAAGAAATTTTGTCAATACTAAGCAATAGTGTCTGCAAGTATATTATTAAAACTTCAGACCTCTTAGAGTTTATCATGCTGCTTTCTACCACTTTCTGTACCCTATTTCCTAAAACAACAAAAAACAAAATGTGCCTCCCATTGCATTCCAATTTAAGATACAAAGTAGAAAAATTTGCGAATGTGTTATTGCTACCCAATTTCTTATCAACAATCGCCAGTCACAAGAGATTGGCAGAGTTAAATGGCTTCTGATTCCCTAGCAATACGAAGCTCCATTTTTCCATACAGTGCTGGGAAAGACAGCATATGAATCACACAGGTGACAGCATCACTGGAGGTTCTCATGATGGTGTAGATCTGAAAACTGTGAATCATTAACATTGTTGTAAATGTCAATTGTCACACTCTGAATGTCATCTGAGACTTTACTCCTTTTCTATATCTGCCATTGTCACAGGGGTTGTAGGCAGTGCATTGTTTAAGTGTTCATCACAGGGGTCGCTGTTCTTTGATGGCTTTGGAAAGAGAACATGGCCATTGTGTCTCAATACAAACCACTTGGTATGTAGAATAAGCTGTGCTGGAGGAACCAAATAGTCCTGGTGCATGTCACATTGAATCAATGAGAACATAGCAATAACACATAGTTTGGATGTATTTGTTCTGCTTCAGTGGACAGGATCCTTTAATTGTAGATTTGATACTAAAAATTTCTCTCTTAATATTACATTAATATAATAGTATATGTTATAGTATATATATAATATAAGACATTATATATTCATACGTTATGTATTATATTAATATTAATATTATATGCTAGGGATTGCAAAGAAATTGATTTTTAGAAGCACACAATTCTTTAGATGGAAAGAACTTTAGCAGCCATCTTATAGACTGCCTTCATTCATTTTCTCTTGTTACTATTAATATGTTAATCAGAATGCCTAAATAGAAAGGATACTGGACTTTTACCAAAAATAAGTGACAGATCTTGTGTAAATAATTATTGAATGAATTCACAATTATGCTCCAAATGTCTATTTATAGGCTATAGAAAATGACAATTTAGTTTGCTAGACAAATAACCAACTCCCAGCCATTATTCATTAGAATTTAAATCTCTTTTAAATGAATAGCTGTTACTAACATTATGCCTTAGCCAGATCCCTGTGTAAAGGTAAAAGAACTCAGGCATCTATGAAAGACTGCCCCCACAGAGTGTTCATAAGCAAATTATTTGGCTTTCCATAAACACGGACATGCCAATTGTAACTTTAGGTCTTCTGTCGAAGTCTGGCTCCTAAAATCAAAGTCTGTTCTGTTCGATTCCACACTGATAATGTTGATTACAAGCTTATCTTCCCAGGTGCAGAACAGAGACAAGACTAGATCAATCATTCCTCCACCTACCCAGAGACATCTGCATAATTGATTCTTCTTTTACTCCCTTTTTCTCTTCAAACATTCACCTTATCTTATGTAAAATGTAGATTCCCTGGGCACTAAAGTCTCATAAGAATGAAACCATCTGCCTACCTGCCTATATACCTCCCTGCCCCCTTAGGGAAATGTATAAACACTAAACTTCCTGAGAACCTCTTCTGAAAAGCAGCCACAGATGTGTCTGTGGCTCATGGCTCACATTTTTTCTGGATGTGCACTAAAGCTATCTGGCTTAATAAACCTCCACTGATTGAAATCATTGTCTCAGCCTTTCATTTCAGTTGTTGTATCTATACATATAAAATGTATATGTGATACACATCAACTAGTTATTTCGAGGTTTTGCCTATCTGTTGTGAATCTTTCAAAACAAAAATAATCACAGCAATAACAAAAATGGTTTAGTTTTAAATAAATACATGAAAATGTACAAATATTTAGAAATTTGAATATGAAGAATTTGATTATTTAGCTTTTTCCATTTCAGTCTTTACTGCTTATCATAGTATTGGAAAGACCCAGGTCACTGAAAAAAAGGAGTTGAATGTGAAGTTACGTAAATTGAAAGAGAGGTGAAGCCCATCCTGTGGTTCTTGTTGTTACAACACACCTGTGTCTAAATGTGCCTCTTCTTTCCTGATGGAACCTCTTCCTTCCTTTATTCCAAATGCCTCATGCAGTCCCAACAGTGACGGAATCTATATTCTCTTATAAAATAGTGTATCTGAGGTATTTGAAAAAATTTGTTAAATAAGGAGGTTTGGCATTTAAATCAATAAACACATATGAACCCAAGGAACAAGCTGTAATGATAGAAGGAGAGGCATTGTGACAGGAGGGTAGAGATAAATGTTTATGTCACTCTTCAGATGATATCATGGAGAATGAATTCACCTACATTTATAATCAACTTTGCCTATTCCTTAGATATTGGTTTGAATAAAAATATATAACAATCAGGAAGCGGCACTAAAACACAATTAGATGCAGAAACAATGTCTTCTAACTCTAGACAATGTACTGAAGGTCTCATTTTCTTGAGTGCTGTAAACTGATCCATTTTTGAGTTGATTTAAACAAAATGAATTTTTGCACCCCCTGCCTTAAGCCTTGTTCAGTGTTTTTTATAGTGTGGAACAACTTTTGTCTTCCCCAGTAATGCTATTCTTATTTTTATGTGAGCACACGTGTGTGTGCGCACACACACACACACACACACACACACATATATATGTAAAGTTATCTCTCCCCAAAAGCTTTCCCAGGTATGGCTTCTATAGCACAGAGGTTTTGAAGGCAGGACACCTAGTTGTGCTACGATGAGGTGGAAGAAATAACTTTGTGTTAAATATGCCCTTCTTTTTCTTCATTTTTAGTGTTTTCCTTTATCTCATAAAGTATACTTACATTACCTGTTTTAAAGACTTTATATGATCATTCTGACTTGTGGGTCATTTTAGAATTTTTTTCCTCCTTGGGATTTGGACACATTTTTCTTGTTCTTTGTATGCCAGGTAATTTTGGATTGTATTCTAGACATTACAAATATTATACAGTGTGAACTCTAAGTCATGTAATAATCCTCCAGAGATTGTAGATAATATTGTTTTAGCTATTCATTAACCTAGTTATGTTCAGATTGTAAATTTTTCCCTTCTCCTCTGAACCATCTCAGTTCAAATCTCAATTCATTCTCTAATACTTTAATATGCTGATTTGAGTCTGTGCATGCATTTGTAGTTCAGGATCATTGTGAGACTTGCATGTGTGGTTCAAACCTCAGTTCAGTTCTCAAAGACTTGTAATGAACTATAGAAATGATCCCTGAAAGTATAGTCTTCTCAATGCTTCTGTGATGCAGGTTCACTACTGTTCTACACATGCATAGTTCATGGGTTAAGTTGAGAATTATGTGTGCTAATACCCAGAAGTAACATATCCCCTGCCTTGGATTTAATGTCTCAGGGATTCACCTACTCCTTATGGCCCACTGGGTCCCCTTTCCTGCTTATTTTGTCCAAGAAGATTTGTTTCCTTGGAGTTTTAGTTATAAGCAAAAAGAAAAATAGGGGAAAACTCATTCTTATGTGGGTTGCTTCTTTGAATTTTATTTCCCATGCAAATGTCTCATATTTTGGGTTAGTTACTGGTATCCTAAAATAGTTGTTTTTGTTGTTGTTTTATAATTTGTATAGAGTTTTCTGTTATTATCAATGGAATTGATGGGCTGTAGTGGACTTACTCCACCAATCCAGAAATGGAACTCTCCAATGTTACTTTTGATAGAAATAATTAGTGCATATAGCATTGGCTTCCAAATATATATGTTATTTTGAGATTTTTGGGTGTTATATCTCTTTGTGAACATTACAGAATAAAAGAATCATATTCATCATCGTATTTGCTGAAAAAATTAACAACCACAAATAATTTATCCTATTCAAATTTCTGCTTCTGAAAGCTATCTTGTTTCATCTTAATTTTCTATTTCATCAACAAAGGGGCCACCATTCCATAAAAAAGAAAGTGATGAGTGCCTCAAAATATCTAGCTTTCACTGTAGGTTAGTAACAATGAGTTTATCCTGCACATTTCAGAGATATTGCATTCTGGAGAAAGTGTTATTACTCTCAATGTGACCTAGTTTCTTACTTTCACTGGGAAATGGGCTTTACCTAGATATACCAGATGGGAATTCATTCCCAGATATCTAGATTCATGGAGGCATTCAACCAAAACCACTGAAAAATATAGGAACCATGCACGAGCAAAATAGCCATTCTCAGATACACATAAAGTAGAGTAATGATCTCAAATAATCTCTAATAGATCTCAAATTTCTTCCTTTTAATAAAATTTGTATATTTTACATATATGCATGTATCTCCAATTCTTGGTGCCATCAAAATCTTAGCTTCTTGTTTGAAGGTTAATTTTAATAAGGCCCTGTGGGTACCTGTCCCCATGTCAATTTGCATGGCTGAATAAATCTTCCTATACACATCTCTTGATAAGTAATTTCAGGGTTTCTCAGTCTGTATAGTCACAATAATTAACCTAAAATTTCTGTTGTCCCATAATTCCATATTAGCTAAGGGGACAGGGAAACATCTGGACTCCATCACCTATAAAATAACTCTTCATATGATGAAATTTCTATTGTGTCCCTCAAACCTGTTCTTCTCTAGATTAAGCAATGCCACTTTCTTTCTTCATGGTTCCTATTTCCAATACTTTTCTCATGTTCATTTTTTCTACCCTCTTATTGACTGGTGGAGCTATCTATTGTTCTGGATTTGTGTAATTCTGGCAAAATTTCAATCTTTCAAATCTATCCCAAATAATGTTTGACATACTCTAAACTTGGTTTATCTTTAGTTTTTACAGGTTATGTTCCTGCTTATATATCCACTAAAATGTTCTCTTCCCTTTGTCTTTTTTTCAACAGAACTACATTGCTGTTTAAAATACTATAGAATAAAAATCAACTTGTGACTAAAAAGAAAGAAGGAAAGGAATAATCATTACACAAAATAACTCTACACTTACAGTAGTGTTAAATGAGTGCCAAGCTGACTGAGATACAAGGCTTGTGAATATATACCTTGAATTCCCTTTTCTGTAAGGAAACGTTTGAATTTAGCAGTTCTTCATAGTGAGATCTACTGTTGAAAGGGGGGGGGGATGAGAATTGAGCTGTTTATGAATAGTTATTAGATAGATGCAGCTTAAGAAGAGCTATTTACACTAAAAGGAAAAATAATTCTGAATGGCTACATATTCTGGCTCATAGCTGTGCTGAAACATATGCAAAGGTTGTGGAAAATTAAGGCCATTAGCTCAATGACACAGGCCAAAAGAATACTTTTTACCTAAAACATATACACAATTGTGGCAAAGGATTTATACAAACATCAGGCTTAGAAATCTATTTTAGTTTAATTTGAAGGCACGGCCTAAAGTGAGATTTAGTGTCAACAGGGTTAATACCACCATGAAAGTCCAATATTGATATTTGCATCATTATGGCCGCCAGGATGCCATAATCAGAAAAATTCTTCAACAATGTAAGAATCTTTGAACCTACAAAAACCTAAAAACCTGGCCCGGCACCACCATCTTAATTTATCTCTTCTAAGGAGGGAGAAAGAAGACAGCCCGAGTCAAGTCAGAATGTCAGCCCAGACTTACAGTTTTAACTGTAAGTTGCTAATTTTAATTATACAGAGACAATTCAATTACTTCCTTTTGCCCATGTTATTTTCCCTCACAATCATGTTCTGTACCTTCACTGAATAAATCAATGTAATATGATGCACAAAGAAAAAGATCTGTTCTAAATTATGGTAACATGAGGCATAGTCCTACAATTGAAAAAGTTTTGTGTTTCTTCCTTTCAGAAACAAATTGCCAGAGATAAATTTACAAGTTTTCAGTTTATTAATGCAACACAATAATTACTTCAGGCTATTAATTATTCGACTGCAGTAGAAATCATATGGTTCAGATGCAAAATCCAAAATAAAAATTTCTAAAATATTAACAAGTTATTATTGATCATAATCAGTCAGTGAGTTCCCAGACAGCAGGGGCTATATATTTTTCACTTCCATATTTCCATGCCTACCATGGTACCTGGAACAATATAGAACATACCACACATATGAGTATTAAGTCTATGTATAACAATGATAACTTTTTCTAATGTGAAAAGTAATGATATTTTGAATTTAGAGTTAAATCTAAAAGCAGCAATTAATCATAGGAAAGAGCTTATGTATTAATTTAAGATCTTTTCCAAAATAATTTATTTCCTTTCTACAGTATAATGCCTAGTTATTTTTTCTAGTTCAGTTTGAACTCAGCCTAATGGTTGTAGCTCTATTTCTAATGTAGCACAACTTTAACAGACGTGCAGTGAGGACGAACGTCAACCAGGACCCAAAGAATCCAACTGAATGGAGAAGTTATTCCCATGCAAGGATAGTTTCTTTCAGTTCCTCTTCGTTTCCTTCCTCACTCCTGCCTCAATACTTCCCTAGATGCTACCTTTTATGTGTATGACATACTCAAACTGGTCAGCCAAAAAAATCATTTACTGCAACTCTTTTGCCTCCTCAAGCAACACCACAAAAAGGTCTCTGAGAAAAATCTTCTACATCAATTTCACTTGACAAGGAACATTTTTAAGAAAGAAAGAAGAGAGAAAATCCCAAGTAGTAAAGAATCACAACCTTAAAAATGATGATTTTTCTTTTTTTAGGAGAATTCAAACTTATGGAAGAACATCACTGACACCTTAAACAGAATGCTGCTAGTGAATCTAAAACCACTGAGAACTTCAAAATTCTTTTAATCTATATCGTGTTATATTTTTTACTTTATTCAAACTCTAAAACCACTTCTTATTGAATCACTTACATTATGGAAAGGGCTAGTGACTTTTTTTTGATAGTGATAAGAGATAGACACCACTGTGTCTAGCATAGTGATGAAAACAGAGGATTGTGCATAAATTGTTACTAAATGAATAGATAAAGATCTAGCTTTGAAGAAGTTCATGGAGGAAAAAGAGAAGCAAAATTTTTTATGATTTTAATTCTCATTGGGGACATGAAAGAAAAGAAAAAAATGTGTCAACCAAGAGGAATCAGTGTAACATGAGTCTCTATTCCTCATTGCTTTCTCCTCTGTTATTCCAAGATTTGTGCTTTAGTAACCTGTTTAGAACCACTATCAGCAAAATGTAAGGTGAAGATTGTCATGATAGAGACAAGGTATGACAAAGATTCCTGAGAATCTACCTTTTTGTGTCACTTATTTGGGAAGTCTGTTCAATGCTATGTTCATCAATTTTTTCTCTAAGATGTATCGTTTTGATGAAATGCTCTTGAATTATGCTTTATATTGTAGAATATTGATGTCATAATTATTATAATAATTCAATTTATCTTAGCATTTCAGATATTACTTTTGGAGGTGCAGACTTGTCTTTAACTAGTGCCTTCGTCCTAAAAGAGAATGATGTGGAACTCCAGACCATCAGGTATTTACATGTACCTTTGCTGTAGATTTCTTATCTCCCCCACGAGTATGAATAAATGACGACAACATGAGATGATCTGGTTGAGACTTTCTAGCCAGGGATTCAGGACTCTAGGAGGGCATGCCACTTTACCTTGGTAACTTCTCCCCCCACCCAGCAAGTCTTGCACCCAGAAATTGAAAAATAATCTAAGTTGACATTATGGAATACTTACTGCTTGTCAGGCTTTTTGTTAAACACTTAACTTGAACGTTCTCATTTAACCTCAGGAAACTCATACTAAAATCTAACAAGTTATTCACTAGCATGATCCTCATTTTACTTATGAGAACACTGAGGCTCAAAGAGATTAAATGATTTTGGTCACAAGGCTAGTGTCAGAGCCATTTCAAACACAGGCTTCCTGTGTGATTCCAGAGCATAAACTCTTCTAAATACTCTTCCCCAAGTCTCATCCCTCCACCTCCACCTTGCAATACTGCCACCCCATAAGGTCCCGAACTTTATTTTTTCCCTTGATTCTTATAATAGTCTCCTGACTTGTTTTTCTTATCTACTCCTTTCTGGAACCAAGCCATCCTTCATATTGTGTGATCTTTCTAAAATGCAAACACAGCCATTTCACTGTTCTTCTTAAAAATCTCTGTATGAATCCCTATCACCTACAGAAGAAGAAATGTTGAACTTCTCAGCATTCTATTCAATGATGCTTGAATCCTACCATGACCAGCGTTTCTGGGAAATGTTACTCTTGGTGCTTCCTTGACCATAGCCTCCCACAGTAGTGTTATGGGTCTCTGAGGAACACAGTTGTTCACTAGCAGGCACATAACTTGAGTAGCAAATGGCCTGAGATCTCTGATCTCTAGGAGCATTTAGTGTCACAGACAGAGTACTGACCAATCCAGGTACATTATTTTCCTCATGAGTTTTAACATGGGAGATATGGAGAGAGAGATGTGGACAAGTGAGTGACACTGAAATCCAAAGATCTATGTAGAAAGCACGGGGCAGAAGCCAAGCAGGATAATGGAGTATATCACAAGTAAAGAGAATCTATGAGTGAGAAGAAGAACACAGCCAGCAGATGCTTGCTAGGAGACAAAATGCAAAGACAAAGAGAAGTGGAATTCTCAAAGGACAGGATATAAAGTCAGCTCGCATGTCATGAATGTTGTTCAACTTCTTGTGAGCCCTGATGTGCATCTGGTTGAGGTGGTTTCCTGTGCTGTCTGACTTCTTTTTGTGTCCATTTTATTTCTTAATGTATTAACATAAACCACAATTGCCTAATACTTTTGCTGGGATACTTTCACTTACCCTTAATAATTGGACTCTCGTCCACCTGTCCAGACACAATGTCTGCTCCTCCCCTCAGCACCAACGTTCCACCCGTACCTTGAGAATTGTCCTGAACACACTGTGCTCTCTTGTGATTTCTTGTGTTCAACTGCCCATTGTACTCCCTCCATTTATCTTTGAAAAAATTTTTGAAGGTTTCTTCCTCCTCTTGTCATCCCCTGATAAACTCAGGTGTTCTTCCTGTTGTGCTCCAGAGAGATACCTGACATTGCCTCTGGATTGTGAACACTTTGAGGACAAGAACTATGTTTTTCATGTGTGTGCCTTTAAAAACCGATGCAATTCTTGATAAATAATGGTGTGGGGGAAAGATGGCTGACTAGAGACACCAGTCGCCAGATCAGCTCAGAAAGAAGGAAAAGTTTTGGATGACAAAAACATAGCTCAGGTGTAATTTTGAGGGGAACGTGCCAGAACCTACTGGAGATTCCATGGGAAGAAGTGGTAGAGCAGAACAAGAAGCAAGACTTCAGCAGAGATCAAACCCTAAGAAACTTAGACTCCCAAGAAAAGGGTAGGTGGGGGATTTGTTTCTCCTCCCCTCACACCTCTGACAGACTCCTGAGCTGCTGGAGAGCTTCTCTACCCCCATAAGCCCAAAAGCTGCTGCCACCAGTGAACTGGGAGCTTCTTGAGAAGAAAGCACTGGGCCGCCAGCCCCCTCAGGGCTGCTCCGCCTCACCACAGACCCAAGCTGAGGTGGTGGGTGCCATACTGCTTCTCCACCCATTGTGTGCTTTGTCCTCCCCAGGGAGCTTCAGCCCTTTAACTTTCATGTCACTGGTCCCCAAACATTTCCCAACTCCTCCCCAGACTGTGGTGGCCACAGAGGGCTGGTGGGTTCTAGGGGAACTGTGTGATCCCAGAGCTTGAACATTCCAGGTGGGCTGCCTTCAGTGGAAAGGGAAAAGGAAACCAGAGTGCCAGGTCTCCTCCATTCAGACTTTTCTCCTCCCGCTTCCCTCCCCCACCCACTGTTGCCAACTGGCAAGGGTGGCCCAAGGGACGATTGAGCAGGGGCTCTCAGGAGTGGCTGCTACCCCTATGTTGGCACTCCCACTACACTGAGGCTTCCATGGAGAGTAAGGCTCATGCCTTTCCTCTTAAAGACCTGCAGTGAACAAAGGGGTGCTCAGACTATGAGCTCTCTGCCCACTGGTCCTCCCTGGTGCTGCCTGCCTGGCTGCTTCAGCAGAGCAGGGCACACCCCAAAGCAGAAGAACATTATGCCTACTTGAGCACTCCATGGGCAATGCGGGACAAGTATACTTCTCCCTGGCATGGTCATGGATTGAACTTGGGGGACCCAGAGACAGGCCTGCAGGCCAGATCCCATGCCCCCAGGACTCAATCATGTTCAGGACACAGAGGGGAGAATTGTGAACTAATCTTGGGAGGTGAGAGAGCCCACATGGGCAGAACTGAAAGGAGAGTGTGGCATAGGTCCGAGCCACACTGTGCTCACAGAGCACACTTCCCCCAACAGGAAAGCCACACTTTCAGTCTTGGGTGGGATCCTGGGCAGGGAATCTCCCAGCCTGTGGTGCCACTGGTGGTGAGCTCAGCTAGTTTGGGCTGCTGCCTATGGCCAGATGCTGGAAGGAGACCTGCAGGGCAGGAGAGGAGGGAGAAGAGCTAAACCCACTCCTGCCAGCCAGACTGTGAATCCCAGATGGCCCCTCCCCCATAAGCAGATTTTCTGGCATGGTGGGGCAGCTCCGGCCTCTCTCTGGTCAATTTCTCTAGCACTCTAGGAGCCCACCCATGACCCTGACCAGAAAAGCTCTTGTGCTGTTCTTTGTGGAGCTTGAATGCAGGCTCATCTGACCCAGGCACACCCAGCCTTGCTCCTCCACTTACCTCTGCCAGTGGAGAATAAGGAATTCCTTGGGAGCTCTAGGTCCCCACCCACCACTTGGGGCAATTGAGTGCTTCTCCTGATAGACTACATACGGTCATAGGTCCCAAAAAACACCACTGCAGATAGTTCTTTCCTGCAAACAATGCCTAGTAGCAGGGAGGACAACTTGTATAGCCCATCACAGCATTTACTGATTCAGTCATACAGGGCATGGCTGACTCTTACCCATAAGCACCATGTACTGACTTAGATATTACACAGGGCATCCTAATATAATTCATACTTTAAGAAGTATGAATTATACCACAGGGCTTGGAAAAGAGAAAGGATTTCAAGGACCTCCATCTTCCCTTGTTAATAAGAGACAAGAAATCTGCCCGTGCACATAGTATACCACCACTACAGCCTACAAATAACTAGCAATTGAGTAAACCACCACACTAAGGATATCTATAACCAAGGTATCCATCCAGAACCCAGATCCCCATCAAAGAACCAACAAGTAAAGCCAAAAGTCCTTACCCAACATATGCTGCTACACACCTTTGAGAGTGAGCTGGGAGGGAAAAGCCCCATCTAAACAAAAGAAAATCCAAAAACAAGAAGTGACAGCTGCTGCAGATGAGAAGGAATCAGTACAAGAACTCCAGAAGTATGAAAAATCAGAGTGAAAGAATGGCCCCAAAGGAGCATACCAATGGGATCTAGCAATGGATCCCAACCAAAATGTAAATACTGAAATGATAGATAAACAATTCCACATATGGATTGTAAGGAAGCTCAAGAAGATCCAAGAGAAAATGGAAAACCAACTCAAAGAAACCAGAAAAACTATTCAGGAAATGAATGAAAAATTTACTAAAGAAATAGCTACATTAAAAAAATAGAACTTCTGAAAATGAAAAAGTCATTTGGAGAAATACAAAACACATGGAAAGTTTTGAGAATAGACTAGACCAAGCAGAGGAAAGAATTTCAGGGCTTGAAGACAATTCTTTTGAATTAACCTGCTCAGTCAAAAATGAAGAACAAAGAATCAACAGGAACAAATAATGTGTACATGAAATATGTGATTATGCAAAACAGCCAAATATAAGAATCATAGGCAACCTTGAGGGTGAAGAAGACAAAGCAAAAGGCCTTAAAAACCCATTTGAGGGAATAATTGAGGAAAACTTCCCAGGTCTTGCTAGAGATTTAGACATCCAGATAAAGAAGCTCAATTAACACCAGGGAGATTCACTGCAAAAGGGGCATCACCAAGGCATATAGTCATCAGACTGGCCAAAGTCATCATGAAGGAGTAACTCTTATGAGCCATGAAGCAAAACATCAAGCAACTTACAAAGGAAAACCCATAAGACTAACAGAAGATTTCTTAAGAGAAACCTTACAAGCCAGAAAGGAATGGGGTCCTGTCTTTAGTCTCCTTAAACAGAATAACTGCCAGCAAAAATTTTTTACCCTGCTAAACTAGGTTTCATAAATGAAGGAAAAATAAAGTCTTTCTCAGACAAGCAACACTAAGGGAATTTTTCACTATTAGACCTGCCCTACAGGAAATGTTCAAAAGTACATTATACATGCAACAGCACAATAGATACCAACCAGTGTAAAAACACCCAAAAGTTACAGTTCACAGCTCTTATAAAACAAAAGCACAAGAGGGAAAACAAAACAATAAGGTATTAACCAACAAGTAGAACAGAACAGCATCCCATATATCAATACTAACACTCAATGCAAATCATCTGAATGCCACACTTAAAAGACATAGACTGGCTGAATGGATGAAAAAACACAACCTAAGTATTTTCTGTTGCCAAGAAACACATCTAAACCACAAGAATTCACACAGACTCAAGGTAATGGGATGGAAAAAAATATGCCATGCCAATGGAAACCAAAAACGAGCAGGTATAGCCATTCTCATATTAAATAAAACAGACTTTGAATCAACAATGCTGTAAAAAAAAAAAAAAGATAAAGATGGTCATTATATAATGTTAAAGGGAGCAATTCACCAAGAAGATGTAACAATCCTAAATATATATGCGCTTAACACAGGAGTTCCCAATTTTATAAAGGAAATTCTTCCAAATCTAAGGAAAGAAATAAACAGTAGCATCGTAGTTGTAGGGGACTTCAACACTGTACTAACAGAACTGTACAGATCATCAAAGCAAAAAGTGAATAAAGAAACATGGGACTTAAACAAAACTCTAGAAGAAATAGACCTAACAAACATTTACAGAATATTGTACCCCAAAACTATCAAATATCCTTATCAGCACATGGGACATTTTCCCAGATTGACCATATCTTAGGCCACAAAACAAGTCTCAGCAAATGCAAAAAAATCAAAATCATACCATGTTTTCTGAAACCAGAGTGGAATAAAACTAGAAATCTATTCCAAGAGAAACACTCAAATCTACACAAGTCATGGAAATTAAACACCCTGATGCTGAGTGATCCTTGGTCAATGATGAAATGAAGATGGAAATCAAAAGACTCCTTGAACTGAATGAGAAATGGAAAATGCTTTCAAAATCTATGGGATAAAGAAAAAGCAGTCCTAAGTGGAAAATTCATAGCCTTAAATGTCCACATCAAATAGTCAGGAAGATCATAAATTAACAATCTAATGCCACATCTCAAAGAATTAGAAAAGGAAGGACAAGCCAACCCCAAAGCCAGCAGAAGAAAAGAAATAACAAATCCTAGAGCAAAACTAAACAAAATGGAAACCAAAAAAACAATACAGAGGATCAATGAAATAAGACATTGGTTCTTTGAGAAGATAAAATTGATAGGCCACTAGTCAGATTAACCAGAAATAGAAGAGAAGGACTCAAATAACCTCAATCAGAAAGAAAAAAATGAGGCATTACAACTGATACCACAGAAATGCAAAATATCATCTGTGACTATTACGAAAACCTTTACACAAACTAGAAAACCTAGAGAAATTGGACAAATTCTTGGAAACACACAACCTCCCAAGCCTGAATCAGGAAGAAATAGAAACCCTGGACAGAACAATAATGAGCAGGGAGATTGAAGCAGTAATAAAAAAATCTCCTGACAGAAAAACCCCCAGACCATATCGATTCAGAGCCAAATTCCACCAGACCTACAAAGAAGAACTGGCACATATCCTACAGAAACTATTCCATAATATAGTGAAGGAGGGAATCCTCCCTAACTCATTCCATGAAGCCAGTTTCACCCTGATACCAAAGCCAGGAAAGGACATAACAAAAAAAGAAAACTATAGGCCAATATCCCTTATGAACATACATGCAAAAATCCTCAACAAAATACTATTATACCAAATTCAACAGCATGTCGAAAAGATAATCCACCATGATCATGTGGATTTTATATCAGGGATGCAAGGATGGTTCAGTATATGCAAATCAATAAATGTGATTCACCACATAAACAGAATTTAAAACACAGACAATACGATCATCTCAATAGATGCAGAAAAAGCATTTGATAAAATCCAGCACCCTTTCATGGTAAAAACCCTCAACAAATTAGGCATAGAAGGAATATACCTCAAAAATATAAAAGCCATATATGACCAACCAACAGCCAACATCATACTGAATGAAAGAAAGTTGAAAGCATTCACCATAAGAACTGGAACAAGACAAGGGAGCCCACTGTCACCACTTCTATTCATCATAGTGCTGGAAGTCCTAGCCAGAGCAATCCAGCAAGAGAAAGAAATAAAGGGCATCCAAATTGGGAAAGAGGAGGTCAAACTATTCCTGTTGCTGACCATATGATCTTGTATCTAGAAAACCCTAAAGACTCCACCAAAAGACTTCTGGAACTGATAAGTAAATTCAGCAAAGTCTCAGGTTGCAAAATCAATATACATAAATCAGTAGCATTTATATATACTAATAACAGTCAACCAGAGAGCCAAATCAAAGACTCAATACCATTCATAATAGCTACAAAGAAAATAAAATACCTAGGAATATACTTAAGGAGATGAAAGATCTCTACAAGTGGAACTACAAAATACTGAATAAAGAAATCACAGATGGCACAAACAAGTGAAAAAATATCCCCTGCTCATGGTTTGGTAGAAGAAACATCATTAAAATGACCATATTGCCCAAAGTGATTTACAAATTCAATGTAATCTCCATCAAAATACCAGTGTCATATTTCACAGATCTAGAAAAAATAATTCTACACTTCATTTAGAACCAAAAAAGAGCCCAAATAGCCAAAGCAATCTTAAGCAAAAATAACAAATCTGGAGGCATCACATTACCTGACTTCAAATTATACTACAAGGCTGTAGTAACCAAAATAGCATGGTAGTGGTATAAAAGTAGAGATATAGACCAATGGAACAGAATAGAGAACCCAGATATAAAAACCAACTATCTACAACCAATTGATCTTCAACAAAGCAGACAATAACATACACTGGGGAAAGGAAGCCCTATTTGATAAATAGTGCTGGAAAAATTGGATAGCCACATGCAGAAGAATGAAATAGGATCCCTATCTCTGGCCATATACAAAAACTAATTCAAAATGGATTAACAACTTAAATGTAAGGCATGAAATCATAAAAATTCTAGAATAAAATGTAGGAAAAACTCTTCTAGACATCAGCCTAGGCAATGAATTTATGACTAAGACCCCAAAGACAAATATAGCAACAACAAAAATAAATAAATAGGACTTAATTAAATTAAAAGCTTTCTGCATAGGAAATAATCAACAGAGTAAATAGACGATCTATGGAATGGAAGAAAATAATTGTAAACTATAATCCAACAAAGGACTAATATCCAGAATCTACAAAGAACTCAAACAAATCAGCAAGGAAAAAAACAAACACCACCATCAAAAAGTCGGCAAAAGACATGAACAGAATTGTTTTGCCAAATGGCCAATAACCATATGAAACAGTGCTCAACATACCTAATCAACTGGGAAATGTAAATTAAAACTACAGTGAGATACCACCTTACCTCTATCAGAATGGCCATTATCAAAAAGCGAAAAAACAATAGATAATGGCATGGATGCAGAGAGAAAGGAACGCTTATACATTTTTGGTGGGAGTGCAAATTAGTACAACCTTTATGGATAATAGTATGGAGATTCCTCAAAGAAATAAATGTAGACTTGCCATTAGATCCAGCAATCCCACTGCTTGGTATCTATCCAAAGGAAATGAAGTCATTTCATCAAAAAGACCCCTGCACTCAAATGTTTCTCACAGCACAGTTCACATTTGCAAAGATGTGGAATCAACCTAAGTGCCCATGATTTCATGAATAGATAAAGAAAATGTGGTATGTATATACCAGGGAGTACCACTCAGCCATAAAAAGGAATGAAATAATGTCATTTGCAGCAACTTGGATGGAACTGGAGGCCATTATCCTAAGTGAAGAATCTCAGGAATGGAAAACCAAACGTTGTATGTCCTCACTAATAAGTGGGAGCTAATAGATGTGCACACACAGGCACAAAATGATATAAAGGACATGAGAAATCAAGAAAGGGGGAAGGTGGGGTGGGGGTGTGGGATAAAAACTTGCCTACGGGGTACAATGAACACTATTTTGGTGATGGGCACACCAAAACCCCTGACTTAAGCATTTTACAAGGTATCCATGTAACAAAAACACTTCTACTCCCTTTATTACTATTTTGAAAATTTTTAAAAAGCCAATGTAGTTCTTATATAATAGATGCTTAATCAATATTTGATGATGAAAAGAAAACAGTGAAGAAAGAAGGGAGGGAGGGGGAGAAGGAGGGAAGGACTTAAGGACATACTACACAGTTACTTATTCATTTTTTTGATACACATAAATGCCTGAATCTCAGTTTTCCTCTGTTTTTTTGTTAAGCTGAAGTGTATGAAGTGGAGCCTTGAGTACGCTCGACTATATAAAAGCAAATGGAGTGTATCATGAAAGCCAAGTAAACTTCTCAAGGTAAAGAGAAATAGATAGAATTAGAAGTCAGGTGTGTGCCATTGTGTTTTCTGAGCCCCACTGATTCCAGGGATTTAAGGTTAATCTCTGGGCTTCTAAACAACATTTCAGATAGGTATCCACTTACATTTTCTAGGTCAAAGGATATAGACTTACACAGACCTACTTTATGAGATAAGGCTACTAAAAGCAAATTTAGTAGTATTTTTAGGGGTGCCTGAGGAAGTCAACTCGCTGGTTTTAGACCTTTGCCAGGTGGACTGATGCTGGTTTCCGAGATTGTCTGGCTTTGTCTCTTTTTGGAAATACTAGACAAGATGTGTGGTGTACACATTGTATTATGATATGTACAAGGGAGCCATAACCCTTGTCCTGAAATGAGTTAGAAAATAAACCTGACTATCCCCATTGCCTTTGATATTTCTCGAAATCATGGAGACTTATCCCTAGCAGTGAGAGTATAGAAATAGGTATTTGACTATGCGCAGATAACATGGTGATACCATGGTCTTACCATGAACTGGAGTATTCTGGTCAAGTTAGAACACTGATTTCAATCTGTCTTCACAAACAAGAGCTACTGATCAACTGTTCTAAAATTATATTAGTTATATTTTTGAAATGGCCAGTGGTAGGCAGAATTTTAGATTATCTTCCCTTTGTGTTTCACCCATGAATATGTTACTAGGGTTATATGGCAAAATGGACTTAGTAAATGGAATTAAGTTTATGGAAATTAAGGTAGGAGATTATCCTGTATTACCTGAGTATGAATCTCATGAACCTTTAAAAGCACAGAACATTTCTTTGCTGAAGTAAAAAAAAGTCCAAAGAGATGTGGCTGAGGAAGAGGCAGAAGAGATCTGAAACATGAAAGGAATTCAACCCACCACTGCTGACTTTATAACTGTTGGGGACACATGCTGGGGAATGCAGGTAGGCTCTAGAAGCTGAGAGCAAATCCTGCAGTTCCAACAAGGATGCAAGAACCTCAGTTCTACAACAGTGTGGGATGGAATTCTGCCAAATACCTGATGAGCCTGGAAACAGACTCTCCCTTAGAACCTCCAGAAAGGCCAGCAGTACTGCTGACACTTTTATTCTGGTTTTGTGAGACTGGAAGCAGAGAATCCCATAGAGTCCAGTGGGCCTCTAATAATAAATAGGTGTTGTTTTAACCTGCTAAGTCTGTGGTAATTTATTACAGCATCAACAGAAAACACTATATGACTGTATACATTTTGTTGAGTTATAGTCAATGATCCTTTTCCACAAGTTAAATCTATCAAATGTGTGGGGGTATCTGTTCAATCTCTTTAAATTGAGGGTTAAAAGGTCTATGTGCATTTACAAAAGTTTTATTTTAAAATTTTATTATTATTGTGTGTTCTTTCTAAATGTCTAAAGCAGGCATTTGGTTACATGTGTTTGAAAATTTTCCAAGTAAAAATCACTGTGGCAATGCTCTGTGGCTTAAAATTTGGTGGTATAATAGTCTGCTGTACTCTATGTTTGCTTCTTTGAAGGAGAATCTGAGCTCTGTGCCCAACGCTTCCTTGGCACATCTCCAAGTAGAGGTCACTTGGCCTTTAATTCAAGCACATGTGATCACTGGCCTCCTTACTTTTTCTCACACTGATACCAAATTGACTTACTGCATAGATTAATAATAAAGAATATGTATATGTCCATGATATGTAATTTAAGTGCTACACTCCAAGTAACCTATGAGGGAGAATGACCTCAAATTTTTTGTTGATCAATACTCATGAAGAGTGGAGTGAGGGAAATATTATTTGTCAAAAGTTAGTTCAAAGATATGCAAACTATTCCATTCTTCTAGATAATCCAAAAATCAATCTCTTGATTTATTCACTCATTAATCAAGATGTTTTCTACTGAGCCTCTACAATGAGGTCAAACACTTGTTTAGACAGTTGATATTTGTCAATAAACAAAGCATACAAATTCCCTGCCCTCAATGAGGACAGGGAAAATAAATAAATAAGCTAAATAAATAGAAAATAAATAAATAAGCTAAAAAACCACATCAGATAATGCTAAGTATTCTGGAAACCAATCAAGCAAGATAAGAGAAGAGAGTGCTGGTGGCAGGCGAGGTGAAGACTCAAGTAAGGCCTTTCTGAAATGTAGCTCTTGATCAGAGATCTGAAGGGCAGTCATGAAGTTTCCTAGGGGAAGAATGTACCAAGTTTCAAGAGCAGTAAGTGCAAAGGCCCTGAGGTGGGATTGTGCATGGCACGTTCAAGAAACCGCAAAGAAGCAAGTATGGTTATGATATGAGCTTGGGGAAAAACAACCAAGTCTTTATTTTACAGGCCTTTGTAGGCCATGGACAAAAAAAAATGGTTTCTGTTTAAAATTTGATGGGAATACAACGGAAGTTTTTAAACAAGGTAGTGAAATGATCTGAGTTTTTTATCAAATAGATCACCTTAACTACTAGGTAGAGAATAGATATAGTAATTAAAAAGTGGAGGTGTTCTTGAAGGCAAGCAATGGTGGCTCGGTGCTGGGTTGTAGCAATGAAGGTGGTGAGAAGTAGTCCAATTGAAGATATCTTGAAGGACAATCTGATAGATATTATCAATGTGCAGTATAAAAAAAAAGCAAGGCATTAAAAACAACTCTACAGGCCGGGCTCAGTGGCTCACACCTATAATCCTAGCATCTTGGGAAGCTGAGGCAGGAGGATTGCTTGAAGCCAGGAGTTTGAGAACAGCCTGAACAATATAGCAAGACCCCATCTCTACAGAAAATTACAAAATTAGCCAGGTGTGGTGGCACACACCTATAGTCCCAGCTACTCAGGAGGCTGAGGTAGGAGGATCACTTGAGCCCAGGAGTTTGAGGTTGCAGTGAGTTACAATGACACCACTGTACTCTAGCCCAAGCAACAGAGAGAGATCCTGTCTCAAAAAAAAAAAAAATTCTAAAGTTTTGGGCCTTAACAAGTGAAATGATGGAGTTGCCATCTCCCGAGGAGATGGAAGATACATTATAGGGTCATTCATATAAAGATGATATTTAAAGTCACCAGTCTAGACGAGATCACCAAAGGAATGACAAGGTAGATGAGAAGCAGAGTTTCAAGGGCTGAGTCTTTTGAGCAGTATCCAACAAAGCCGTTGAAGAATAGAGTGGCTGTATCATGAGTATGTTGATACTATGCAGAGTTACTCTCGGTGACTTGAGCTGGAGTATTATGCCACTGGTGGGAAGTGATTGAATTTTCTGTACTCTTTTTGAGGTCCCACAGAAGAAAGTTCTTCCTGGTCCTAGAACCATGCATAATTAAGTTTCTCCCGATAAGCTATCTATTTATATTATGGACAATGTGGATCATAAAATAGGGAGTTTATAACTTCCTTTTTACAATTGTTTCTGAAAGTGTAGATTCTAATTTGTCTAATCCCTAGCAAATATAAAGTACCTTAGGGAACACATTTTATGTACTAACCTCACTTCTGCCTTCATCTTACCTTTTCTACTGTTATTTTACCTTTCTTTTGTTCCCTAAACCCACTTAATCTTTAATTTTACTTTATTATATTCCAATTTTACACAGATATGTAAATTATTTTACATCATTTCTGGAATGAATAGAAGCAAGAGTAAATTTATAGATGAAAGAGAATCTATAGATCCACAGATAGATAACAAATAGATAGATAGGGGACATATAGATTTAAACACTAAGAGTCACATATTTCAGTTTCAGTGGCATTTTGAAGGAAGTGTGCTATTGGGCAGTACTTTGTGATGGAATGTCAACAGCTTTGTAGCTATGACTGATAAAGAAACTCACCTCGGGCCAGTTGGTCTCTATTCTGTGCGCAATATCATCACAAATGCAAGTTACAGGCTGTAGCCCTCTTTCCTATACAATTCCCCACTTGCATTTATTTTTTCTACACATATTGAAATCCGAAAACTAGGCTGAAATAAACATTAGAGAAGTTTCTATAGTGAGTTTAGCTTCCCTTGAGCCATGTGCAAATGAGCTTATTTTATACACATATATTTATATAAAATCTGCTCTCATAACACACATTGGTCAAAATGCCTTTGTCTGCTTTAAAAAAATCATATGTACACTCTATCAAAAAGTTCTAACAGCTATTTTTCACTGTATGTTCAAACAAACAAAGGAGATGAAAGAGAAACTAAAGATTATTTTTAATGATAATAGGCCAAAATCTCACCTCAGATTTATACGTGCACATTGAATTGTGCAAACATCAGATGGAGGCTCTCTGCTACTTGAAATCAAATTATTTTTTCAAACTAATGCCATCGAGACTTAAATTAGGAGAATCTAACATCTGGCCTCTTTTATAATACTCTGAATTAGAGCTGAGAAGTTAGGATTTCTAGAAATCTATCTTTGATGTCCACTAATTTCTTGCATCAGCCATTTAGATCTTGCCTTGGTCATGCACCTATTATAGCCCACGACTTCTAAATTAAACATTTCTTTCAAGGAGTAGGGTTGGGAGAAGAGGGGTTGAGATTATATCTAACTTCTCACTGTGGAAAAATTTCTGAGTATCTCACACCCTGTGGATATTCACAGGTACCAACTGATCACATCAGTTGTCCAACATGTGGGGAAGAATTCACATGGTCACAAAACTGGAGTAACCTTTTTAGAAATTTCTTAGGGTTAAGAATTTTTATTCCTTGGCCAGGTAAATTAGGTCACCATTATAATCAGTGAGGATGATCTAGTCTGCACCTCCTCTTACAGGGAAATAATTTATTCTTTAGGACATCTGCCACTCTGCACAAATCCCTTGCTATCTGCAAGAAGCCTGGAGGAAATATTTCCTTAGATCTGACACAGACTAGGCACCCCTTTTATGATACATTTTTGGCAGAGTGAACCAGCCTCAACAAACCAACTTCTTGCCAGTCATACTGTGTACACATCTACCACCTCTGGCCTTATTTCCAGGCCCTGTGATGATAATAATTTTAAGGGCTGGGAATTATAAAGGCTTACTTGGCAGTCTATTCCTTTTGTGAGAGATAAATCAAACTTGGGGTGCTTGCCAGCAAAAGAGTTCTTTCTTATCTCAGTAAATATATGAGGGTGGATCTGATACAGGCAAGGCAATTTGGTAAGAATATTGTGATGGGTGCAACGGAGGGGCTTTGGTCTTGTTTTATTGCCTTCCTCATTTTGCATTTTGGCTCACACACATCTGTCCACAAGCAGTGTCAGTTGGCTTTTCCCTTTTGCAGCAGATTTTCTTACCTTTTAAGTAGAAACCCATGTTAACCCTCTACCAGTAAAAATAAAAGAAGCATTTTCTAAGCATATCCCCAAACAGCCATTCCTCTCAATAAGTGGATCTGTGAACGATTACAAACATAAAGCAATGTTTTCCAGTCACCCTAATTTTCTATGTGCGTAAATCCCCATATCTCTTCCCCTTTACACTGAGTCCTCACTTGTGTGCTAATAGTTTGCATTCTTAAATGCCACCTGTTGAAAATAAAAGTCTCATGATATTTGCAAATTTTGGTTCACCCTGGTTTAGCTTTACACAGCAGTCTAATTTCACAGTGCTTAGCAATTACTTTTATTAGTTACTCCACCCAGCAACCACATGATGTCAGAAGCTTCATCTGTTCCTCTGTCTTGATCTCTTACTATCATTCTCTCCCTCTCTCTCTCTCTGACACAGACACACAAACACACACACGTGCCCATTTTATATCACTCATATTATTTTAGCAAATCTCTACATGTTCCTCAAAATATTCCATATAACTCAAAATAGCAAGTATTTGAAAAGACAGTTACCATCCCTCTGAACAGGCGGAAGCAGCTGAGGCATAGAGACAGAGAGATATTTCTCTAATTAGAGATTTGTTGTTTTAGAAACAAGTTACACCAGAAGTCAGGAGGCTTCTCTTCTTCTGTCTGTGAGACTTTGGGCAACTCATGGAATTTCTGCCAGCCTCAGTTTCTTCATTGATTGAAATGAGGCAAGTGGATGAGTTCCAGAGTCTCCCAGGGATATCACTGTACAGTTATGTTTTTTCCAGGGGCACATGTGAGACCAGTGAGGGAATCTACATGGGGACACAGTTTGCCAGCCCCAAACACACTGTCCCTCTTGTAGATCATGCACTTTCTGATTATGGACCTCAGGGGAAGAAGGGCAGGTTGCATGTTTTCCCAAATCATGCTTTGGATACTCAAGACACATACTTTACTGAAATACTAACTTCATTACCAGAAAAATTTTTTTTGTAAGTTTTTCAGGATTGATTTCTTCCTGTTATTGTTGGAGGCTTGCTTTCTATGGTCATTTGGTAAATAAATAGCTCTAAAGGGGGGAACAAACAGAAGTGTTTTGTTTTTCTACAGCAGGGTTTATGTGTTAAATTTCAGCCACATCATGTACTAACAGCTTAGTGCTTCAGAGGGTTATGGGGAACCAGGAATTCTTGAAAGGGGCAGGGCAGGAAGTCATTTTCTATCGCTCACTGAGTCACGGAGGACCGATGCTGTTTCAGGGCTTCTGTAGTTGTGATTTCAGTCAAGTTCCAGTGGCTTTCAACCACTTCTCTAAACCTGAATGAAGAAGCAGCACAGAGGCCGTGTGAGTTATGCTCAGATGCATTCTGATTAAGTGCTGAAAGTGGCCTTCGCAGTGAATCCTTCAACTTTACAGTGCCATCAAAACGGAGAGTATACAGGGACCAGCAGATCCTGAGACAGGGCACAAGTCCCCAGCGCACATCCTCTCCCTGTTCAGGTAGCATTTCAACACATTCGCATTTAATTACAATTTTATTTCATTTAGCATCTCTGCCTCCTGGTCAGCCACCTCTGTGTCTTTGGAAAGGCAGGCCTTACACGGAGCACGCTCCCTTCTCAGGCGTTGTGACAAGATTGTGTTTCGGTTCCAAAGGGTTAATCCCAAAGTGAATTCTTTGCATGTGTAATTCAATACTTCATAACTGCTGAAAATTGGAGTCCACATAATTTATTTTCTTTGGTAGGGCACATTTGCCTCATGCTTGGCTGGGGCTGACTTCAGAGAGACACACCTAAAACTCTCAAGTGTCCCAAGCGGCCCATGTCAGTTGTACAGCGAGATTGTGGTACTTGGACAAAGCCCAAGGATTAGGTGTTCCTGAGAAGGTTTTTTTGGCTCTACAAAGCCTTAGCATGTCATGGGAATAGGCTGCACTCCCTTTTCCCCCTCGAAGGCCACATATCAACGGGGTATCTAACCACTCAGAGACAGGCTTTACACAAAGGTATACATTAAAATAAATAGAACATGCAACCAGAAAGAACCGAAAGAGAGGGAGGAATTGCTAAGTGGAGACAGGAAACAATTGCTTCATTGTTGAGGCAGCGATCTTAGAATTGCAGAGTATAGCTCCATCTACAGGACTGTTTGTATAAACTGGAGCTTTTTGCTTAAAACGCAAAACAGAACTTTACATGCAATTTTTAATCCAACTCGCTTTTCATGGGCTTCATCGAACTCACAAAAATCCTACTTTTTTACAGGAAAATAATTGCCCCTCCTTGATGAGAGGGCTTGAGAGAGACATACAGATATGGTAAGGGGGGGAGGCTGTTCAAGGGGGCTCTCGTTTAGCTCCTGTTCTTACTTTGGCAGTAAATATTCCTCTTGTCCTCACAATACTCATTTAATCTCTTTTTTTCCTTTTCAACAACTTCCTCTCGTTTGGTTTCCTCTCCTTACTCCTCGGTTTGGGAGGGGGCATGTGTGTTTTCACCGTTCTCACAAAGTAGAGGGCCGTGTTTGTTTGAACACCGTTTTGTACTGCCTGGCGAGCATGTGACTTTAAAGAAGGTTCAGCTTTTTAGGTTTAAAGGAGCTTAAAAACTTTAAAGGAATAATTCCAGCCAACTCTGTATGTGTACATCCAACCTCCCCCACACCCCTTTATTTTATTATAAAAACCTTGCCTGCCAACGCAGTGGCTGCTGTCTAATGCTATTTCAACAGGAGACCTGGGTTTCAGGACAAGATCCAGGCCATAGGGGAGACTTGATGGCTCGGGGAATTAGTAATGGGATTTGGAGCCCTTCATTTCTAGGTCACTGGTTTGAATAGAGCCCAGGTCAGTAATGACTGAAAGTTGTTACCACCCGATGCCTGCTCTTCCCGAGCTGCTCTGAGGTCGCCTGCCACTCCATCCCCGAGTGCCTGTGGCCCATCTGCACTAATGGTGTTCATTGACAAGTTGGCTAACTTAGACCTAAATATGAGGCAGGCGAGTCTCTGCCATGTGCAGACACAGTGTCCACACTCTGCTGCAGCTGCCTGTTCAGGGGATAACGCAGAAAGAGTCATAAAGCTATTTTGCCTTTCTGATTACCCTGGGACCTAGTTAATCTATCCCCACTCACCCTAAGTCTCTGAGGCATTATATTTTCAGCCACTCAAAGGTAAAATCCACGGAGAAGCAGTAACAGGCCACAGAGGGCCAAGTTTTCAAATACTCCAAATGTGTATGTTCTGAGAAAACTGATTTAAAAGATCTAAATTGGGAGCTACTTTTTTTTTTCAATGTCTAGTACCAGATAATCACGGCCCTTTTTAAAATAATGGTTGCTGGATCCCAAACCTGTGCTTACTAAAGTTTGGGGAGAAGGTGGATGTTTCGAAAGCTTACGTTAGTAGAGGGCTTGAAAAAATAATTACCACTTTATTTCTTTTGTTTGTTTGTTTTATAAGAGGAGAAATGCTTGTTATAAAAGGATGGAGATAGAGGAGCAGAGACTGTAGAAACTAAAGGACAACGCAATAGTTCACAGTCCCTGTGACCAGCTACGGCCAGAGCCCAGTCTCTGTTCTCAGAGTGGGACTTGCAGAGGAGCTGCGGTTAAAGAGAGGGGCGGAGTTGGCTTTGGGTAGAGATGAGGCTGTTCCCAAAAGGAGCTAGAGCCTTTCACAGAGCTGCAGCCCACACATGCTTGGCTCTCAGACTCTCCAGGGGTACCACAGCCCTTCCCCAAGGGGAGATGAAGCCCGCCCCTAAGAAAGAATTATATATTTATTACCAATTAAGAAATACAATTGTATGAAGACCCATTTACATCAGGCTTATATTTAGATTTCCTTCTCACACAAGTGGGTTTTTAACAGCATTGATTTTTAGTAATACACCAATTACAGGTGCTTACCACATTGCTAAGATACTGGACGAGACGTTTTAACTAGAGAGTTGAGTTAAAGAGGGAAATGGAAAACACCGCACCCTGTTCCCATTTGTTTCTGATTTACTACTTCCATCTCGACTTCTATTCCTCTTAGATATCCCAGTTTTTTGGTTGCTTGGTTTTTGCTTTCATTTTTGTTTTTTCATTTTGCTTCCAAGACTATTTGCCTGCTCTTTACTCTTTCATTTTCTTAACAGGAAGCACAGTCTTCCACAGTTTTGCTGGAAATATGGAAAAGCACTATGGCTAATGAAAGGACTTTATGCCTCTGCTCTGACCCTTCAGCTTGGCCATGAAGCTGCACTCCGGCCTTCATGTCGGTGAGACAGGACTTTCCCTGAGGGTCCCAGCCCCGGCACAGTCCCCACTTCCAACATCACCTGCAGAGTCTGCTGCAGTGGTTCTTTGTGTGTCATCCATTTCCTGCCTTTTCTTAGAGGAATTCAACTAGTAACTAATTTTGTTATTCTAAGAATCATAGATGGAGACGTACAGGTCAGCCTCTTCACCAATTTCTCTCTACATGGACATCTGAGAACTGCTTGAACACCTCTTGAAGAGGAGATCTTCCCCCTCTTCCAGGCTGCCTGTTCCATGTTCATTTAACATCTCACACAAGTCAGGAAACAATGATAAGCAAAATCACCTCTGTGGAGTTTGGAATCAAATATAGAAGAAGAATAAATTGTAAAGGGGCTAAATGTTCATCAGCTGTGCCCACTAACATCTTTCCTAGGTTGAACCATAAGCCACATGCCATTAACACCCACTTGTGTCCTCATCTGCCCACTAAAATTTCGGATGGTGTTCTTCTTTGACATTATGGCTCGTGGGGACAGTAAATAACTTACTGCCCATCCCAGGGATCCTATTTCTTTAACTCCCACAGTCCTGAGAGACAGGAGTTGGCTGCTCCAGACATGGCTGGCTCCATCAGGAATGTCAGCTTTGGTCATGGTGGCTGGACTTTGGACCTACAGGTGGAAATTGTGCACCTGAACTGGCAGAGACTACTGGCACCCAAACTATCCCTTCCATATGTTGAAGAGTAGGTAAGATCTACTTTGCAAGATTTTAAAGGAGAAAAAAATGATCTGAAATATCTGCCACTATGGCTCAGTTTCCTATGGAAAACTTTGGTAAGGAACATAGGAACTAAAACTTGCAACGGTTACGATGAAGTAGTTTTACATGATAATTTTAGTAACCCTGGGAAAGCACACATACACACACACATACACACAAAACACTCTTAAAAGTGATTATCTATAGGAAACAGAGGGGCCATGAGTAGGAAAAAGACTTCTTAGTGTGTAAACTTTATATTGATTTGATTTTGTACCATTGAATATATAAATTATTCATGGATAATATAAATTTTAAAAATGATTTTATGATTACCACTGCTTAAAAGTGGTTAAAAAAGTAAAATTGGAACAATAGGAGAAAAACAAAAACATTTTCCAATGTTTAATTTTGAAGGATTATGAAAATATCCTCCAAATAATGTAGCAGAATTTTAAAGCTTTGTTTGGTGTATTGAACTGAAATTCCTCCTTAAGCAAACAAAATTACACAGTTTGTATCAAAAACTATGAAGGAAAAACAAAAAATGAAAAACAAACAGACAAAAAAACAACACCTGAGTCTTTAAGGAGAAACTCCAGGTTCCTGTGTCCTCAGACCTACTTTCTTGGATAAAGGACATGGTTCTTAGAGAGGAACAAATTCATGGAGAAAAGTTACCTGTACCAAGATCTCCCTCTTGCATTGATTTGCCATGGCATTCAAGACCTAGAATTAGAATTCAGCAAGCCTTTATTTTCCAGATGTTTTATTCATAATGTCAGGTATGAACGTGTGAGAAATGAAATTTCCCATGTATATTGCAGAGGCTAAGAACAAGTTGCTGGTGTTACATGGTCTTGAGTTCTTGTATTTTGCTAAACTATTTGGAGGAAAGTTTCATAACCCTTCAAAATTCAACACTGAAAAAAACCTCTTTTTCTCTTGTTATTGTTCCAATTTTACTTTTTTGAAAACCACTTTTAAGCAGTGGTAATCATAAAATCAGTTTTAAAATTTATGTCATCTGTAAATAATTAATATAGTCAATGGTTCAAAATCAAATCAATATAAGGTTTACATGTTAAGAAGTCTCTTCTTCTACCCATGGCCCCTCTGCTCTTGTATTCATCTCAAATTCCTCCCTAGACAAACAAAATCACACAGTTCATATACAAAGCAAGTTGCTTAACTTCTTCAAGCCTTTCTTTATTCATAAAATGAAGATGGTGACAATATCTATACATGAGAGTTTTTAAGTTAATAAAAGATATATTTTAGGCTTTTAGCAAAATAATTGTCACATACTGAGTGCTCAATAAATGTTAGGCATTATTTTTATGTTACTACTTAGAATCCAGCAGTATGATTATTATTATAATAGTTCTTCCCATTTCAAATTATAACTCTTCCTTGAAGCCTTATGTAGTCAGGTTGTGTTCTTTTTGCCTGCCCGGCATTTATTGCCTGGCTTCAAGTAGCATCATAACCACTCAACTACTCTCTGTCTATATGGTTCTGTGGTGCTGACCCCAACACCAGATTCTAGATGCAAAGCAGGACTGGCTAATCAGTATAGTCCAAACCTCTAGAAACAATAACTTGGTCTACTATGAGCATAAAACCCAAGTATGGAGTATGGCCAATAGGATTCAATTCTAAGCTTTGTTTTAGGACTTTTGTCTGTTTACTTTATGTTTTTATTGGACTTTCTATTAAGTAGCTGTAAGACTGATGTTGCTAGGTGCCATCAAGTATTTCTCTTAGATTTGGGTACCTGGATCCCCCAACTAGAGCCTGCTCTTGCTCTCCTGCAGTGCCCTTTGCTAAGGAGCCAAGGAGATATATGCAAGCCTGAAGTCCACCCCCTGCCTTCCAAACCATTCTCTTGGTACCAAAACTCTGGAATTTTCTGCCAAACAGTTGTCAATTTCTAAGGCCCACAATAGGTTTTTTCCTAGGCTCCATATTTGGGAAGAGGGGCAAGGACTTCAGGCCAGAAGCCTCTGTTTTACACAAGCCCCTACCACACATTTGCAGGCCCTGAGAGAGTTTGGAAAGTGCCTAGGGCCACTACTTGTAGAAAGTGTGCCTAAGAGTGAAACCAAGGTTGAGACAAGCAGAGTCAAGGGATAGAGACAGAGTCCTGGAGAGCTCCTTTAAGTCTCAGATCCCGTTGTGTACGAAATGAGACTGACCCTTGGACTTTTGAGTTCCTGAATTAATAAGTTAGATTAAGCATATTTTCTTTCATTGTAACTGAGAGAGTTTCTATCTGAGACCTTTTTCCTTGGTACTCCTCCTGCATTGATGTTTCTTTATGTGTAATCATACACTGCTTATGATACTCAGAATTTTATTATATTCTCTAATTATTTAATTCAGGAAAATTTTTCCTCCTCAAGGAGATTTCTAAGGATGTTTGCAAGCTATTCAAGAGGATGGAGTTTGGACTCACTCTGATGTGACTAACTGAGTGGCCTTGGGTAAGTTAGTTAACTTCTCTGATCCTTAGTTTCTTCATCATTAAGATGGAAATAAGGCTACTTAAAGTTCTAGGATTGCTGAAGGGATTACATGAGGAGATAATGAATATAACCAGCCTGGTAGACAGTGGGCATTCAGTAAATGCCTTTATCATTTCCTTGAGGGCAGTGGCTGTAGAAGTTAAGTCCTAACTGTTGCTGCAACTAAAGGAAACCCAACTTGACTAATTAAGTAGAGAGATGGTTTTTTAATGTTTTTCAGCATTGGAGTAGCTCACGGAGAGAGATGCAGCTAGACAGTGGTTAGCTCATAGCAGGGACACAAAAACTCAACTCTGTCTTTAGTCAACCTCCAGTCCCTCTTCCATTCTTTCCTCTTCCCACTGTCTGGATTGGTCTTATTCTCGGTCTACAATGAGGTACGAGGCCACCTACCTGCCCTAGGTTTGCATCTGCTGCATTCAAGAGAGCATCCAAATGGTGGAAGGATGTCATATTCTTATCTAAATCCCTGGGATGGACTCGGATTTCCTTACCTTGGACCAAGCAAGTGTGGCTGGGCAACAGGTAAAAATTATATTAACTTGGTATCTTAGAGTAACATAAGGTTGAAGTGAGGGCAGAAGAATTCCCAAAAGATACAGGAGCCACTATCCACAAAGAAGAGATATTAGGCTTGCAAACATGTGGCATTAGGCTATAGGGATAGTTTTTAAAAAATTATTCTGAATTCTCTCCCTTCTTAACAAAACGTTGAGTGTATGTTAGTATACCATAAATACATGACTAATCATTTTGTCTTTTGAAACTTTAAAATGGACCTACAAACAGAGGGGCTGAGTGGTTTCTTTATCACCACACAGCAGGGGAAAATATCAGCAATGAGACCTGACCTTTTAGTTCCTTAATATGATCCCAAGAATCTCTAACTCAAATATTTATCAGGGCTTCTTCTTTAAAAGTGGCCATGTCAATCTTTAGTAGATGGCTGTTATAATGTTGATATGGACACATTATGTATGAAAAATGGTTAGCTCAACATTTGCAGTGCCTGATTTTCACGCATTAATAATCTGACCATCTAATTAAGATATAATGCCAGAGGGTCCCAATCCACAACACAGAATGACCTAGAGAATGTCCTGTCATTGAGAGGTAGAAAGGAGATAAAAAAGGAGTAAGTCAGTGACAGGTTGGTCACTCTTATATCTGTGTGACTTAATGTAACTAAAACCTAAGCATGTTCTAGCCCAATGCTCCCACCTGATGGGATTTCTAGCTCTCTATATGGTCTTTGTTTTTTGTGCGTTCCTTTGAGTTCCACGGGCTGTGTGTGTACCACAACAGGAGAGAAATGTGTAAACTCTGATGGAATTCATTGGCACTTTTTTGGCTCCTGACAATACACCATCATTATGGTGCCCCAGACAGAGCCACACTCTGAAAGCTGTTCCTTTGGCCAGTGTAACCCAGAGATTCCACCACACAAGCAGGACATGCTAGCTCAGAAATTTATAACATAAAGTTTTTATGTTCAACTCACTTCTTAGTTTACAAAAACCCTTATCAAAAGAGCATTCTAAATTGGAATTAGTTAGTGATCCAGGTCTCTAAAGCCCAGGGACTGGAAGAGATTTCTTAGTTACACCAGCAGGGGCTTCGTTTCTATTCTCAGTTCATCTGCGTAATGCGGTTATGTTCCTGATTCGCCCTGTCTCTGCACTGGCAGGGCCAGCTTTCAGCGCATTCTAGGTTGGGGTGGGCAAGTGGAGGGTCTCTAAGTTTGATCTCCTTCCTGGATGGATGTAATGCAGCCTTCTCAAAAGCAACATTATCAATGTAATTCTTATTGTGCCATGTCTTAGGCCAATCAGGTTGAATTATATTTAAAATATAAAATTATTAAAAGCAAAAAACTAACTTGATAGGAATTTGAAGGTCTCTTTATTTCCTGTTCAGTGAATCTCACTACAAAGTCCTCATTGAAAGGTAGCTTCCAGACTACCCTGAGGGAGAAGCAAGAGACATTTGTCAGAAAATATCTACACTGCAGAGAAGTTTTCTGGTAGAAGTCCATCTATGAAAATGGGAAAGCTTAGTGTGTCCTTCTTTGCTAATGTGAGCACCACCTATGTGCTTTTTTTTCCAGAGAGAAGGCTACGTGCTAGGAGCCATTTTCCAACAATCTCTCTTTCTCTGCCTGAAAGTTGAGTTATTTGTTCTGAACTACTATAAATTTTTATACAACCCCATGTCTTTGTGATATTATTTGATTTATAACTTTTCGCTGCCTCCAATGTTCTGAAAAGTACTGCAAAACACAGCATAGTGAGAAAATACAGATTTCTTTTTAATAGAAATAGTTGATAAGTTAAATCAAGTGCCCAAATCCTTTACCTTGGTAAACTGTTCTGTTCAAATATATGAAGTAGTCTATACCATGAGGTAAAAAATAAACTGCTAAGCATCATAAAATTAATAGCAATATTCAAAATATTAGGTTCAATCCCGAGTCTTTTCTTTTCAATCATTAAAATATCTGATTCATATGGCAATATTCTTTTGTAGAAAAAAATTAACAAAAATCATTTAGATTTTTTCCCACTTTCTGATCATCTTACTGAGGAAAAAGATGCCATAAACCCTTATAACACAGAACAGAACAAAACCTTTTCTTTTTGCTAATCCTAGTGACTTTTGTCAAAGTGAGATTTAAGGCAAAAAGGTTGTTTCTTGGCAAGAGAATTCTGGAAGGGAAAAGTGGCTGAGACTTTGCATGGTTGCGTTTGTTTCTGGTCAAGCCGCCTTATCACAATTCAAACTTTCATGCTGGGAAACTGCTCTTTCTTTGGTACCTTTTCTGCCAGAATTCAACTCTAACAACAAAAGTTTATAAACAATGAAAATTCCAGCTGGTTGACATCAGCGTCACGAAGCTTTCTCTTCACACTGATACAAATATTTACCCTGAGCTCTGGCAAAGCTTTCTTTGCCCATGTCACCCTTAATCATACATTTTTCCTTGATTGAGTTATGCTTTCCAGTACATGATTTGCTCTGGTTTACTTTTTAACACATCCCAGAGGCTTCGTCAAAATCAACTCTGGGCAGGCCATGTCATTTGGTAGCTGCCAAACACGTTATTGAGAAGAAATTTGGCAAATATCAAAACAGTCTTTTCTAACTGCTCTAATAAATGTGTTTGTTCTTTTTGACCACCATTTACTCGTTAGGTCCCTCATATCCATAAAGCCATGAGCCAAGAAAGTAAGCAGAGATGCACTCATTTCCCTTTAATCCACTCCCGTGAGATCACGCACTGATTTCTCTTCCAGCACCTTATTACAAAGAAGTTGAAAACTTAAAAGGTTTCATCAATGACTCTTTATTTCCTTCAAGAAGACACAGAGTTATTTTCAAAAGGTTAAAACAACAGATTGATGTACTCTGTTACTGTCGTAAAGTCTGCTAGAACAAATATTTGCCACACAAAGTGACTTGTGGAGGGATTAGCACAAAATATCGCAAATATTTCTGCAAAGCTTCCCTTGCCAAAATAAAACGTTGGGTTAATGCGAAGTGCATTAATAGGGCAGAATTCAGGGGAGTTTTCCTGTCAATATTGAAATATTTGCCTAAACAGGTGATGGTGTCCTACCTGACAGAAATATAAATAATAATCTCAATTGCATCAGTTTGTACTTATATTGTATATATGTTTTAGAAAAATCTGGTCTTTATATTCTACAAAAGCTAAATATGTGCCATGTGCTACCATACTAACTCCTTTGGAAATAACATCTAGTAAGCTGTGCAGGCTAAGCAATTCTCTCTTTTGCCTGCACCAGTTTAAAAATGAATTTCAATGAGATGGAATTCCACCTCTGGGGCATTCACCATTTTTGACATGTTATTGTCATCGTCATTTCCCCTGTAGTCCTCAGGCAATGCACACACACACATCCTTACACACACAATATACTTTTAGAGGGTTTTACTCTTTCCTTAGCCAACCTACAGAGTCATCTATCTGGAGGTATATATTTTTCTAAGCATGTTGAAAATGCAGCGATTTGTAGCAAAACTTACCTACTGTGATCATTAATAGATAAACATATCTGAAGACCAGTTTAATTATTATAAACTAAGGTGTGACCAACACATTTGAGAAAACTTACAATTTAATTAGATATTCTCTTCAGTTCCATGATAGAAGTCATAGCAACTTCTTGGTCATGGAAGCCCATTATTAATTCTTTGCATCACAGAGAGTGAATTTAGTGTAGAGAAATAAAAGGAACAAGCTCTAAATAGGCCTGAAGGAGTTAGAGCAATTTCCCAAATTCCCAATCTGACCTGTTCACAGGAAAGCAAGAAAAGAAATACCAAGTGCCAGTCTCTCTGCTGAAGACCAGGTGGAGATCAGAGGGAAAGGTAGAAATTATTATGCCCACTGAATATGCCATGGGAAGAAGACTCGGGAAGTTTCACTTACTTGCTCCAGATAATTTAACTGGCAAATGGAGATTAAAGGTCCAAACCTACTCAGGTTTGACAAATAGGCTTGTGCTCTTTGCATCACTTGGAGTGCCTGACTGGAGTGACTTAGAGGGCCAGGTTAGGCCATGTGTGCACAGTTCCTTAACTTGCTTAAGGAAGTTGGATAGTCATTGAGGGACTAACCTCACACATCTATTGGGATCATTATAATGCTCAAGATTTACTTGGAAATAAAGTTGAAAATGACGTACTCTTTGTTTTCCACCTGTCCACTGTGGAACTATGGGTCCTGAAGCAGGAAGTTGGGAGCTCCTACTGGTAGCTAACATGGCTACCAGTGGCTCTGACTCCTCACACACACACCTGCTCTGCCCTAAACTGTTCCATTCTTACCTTTTTTGATACAGTAAATATTTTCATAAGATTTGCATAATATTGTATTACTAAGAAATAATGTTTTAGACCCAAGAATTTTTATGGCTCAGATCTTTGAGCATGTTAAAAATATTGTAGAAATATTTTTGACCAGACTATGATTTTCACAAACTTATGACTTTTGCATGATATCCAAAGGGCCATAGAGTAAAGATAGCAAGTCAGTGCTGAGACTAGTGCTCGATATAAACCTGGTTTATGCTCAACTTTCCAAATAGTAAGGATGTATAAATTACTGATTATATATACTTACGCTTCAGTTAATGTAATAGATCTATCCCTGAAAATAATGTGCATAAATGTGCTTTTATATATACCCGCAAGAGTGCTTGTTTAAGGGACCATATTAATAATTCAAAGGGCAGTTTTCTGTACATTTGGATTTTTATAGATTATATGCAAGATATAGCTGATGGGACAGAGTAGTTCTTCATTTAATTTTAATCTAATAAAGTCTATTGTGAAGGGGAAAATACTGTTTCTGTAATTTCCTTTCTTTTCAGAATTATTCAGGGCAATGCTTACATCATGAGAATATATCTGGTCAGATCTCTTGAACCAGAACTTCCAGGAGCAGAAAGCTGAAATCTGTACTGTAAAATCACGCCCAGGAGGTCTTGAATAATCAATCGGATTTGAAGCCACTGATGTGGCCTATTTCATTTTCAGATGTGAAAGGCTTACCCTCTTCCAAGGAGGCTATTTCATCTTTGTATAACGCTTTCTAATTTTTTTTGGCACCACACCTTAGGTCAAGCTCAGTCGTGATGCTTTCCAGACACAAAACTAAGAGAGGCTGGGGAGAGGGAAGCAGTCTGGGCTGCAGGTCTTCATTCACACCAGAGTCTCCATGAAAGGCACAGCAGCCATTGAGTCTGACCTGCGTGGTGACTCTCCTTCTCCTCTTACGCATCCTCGTGTGAAGATGTCTCCTTCATCTTCACACCGCCAGCCCTTAGCACAGTATCTTGCACATTTTAGGTGTTTCACTTATCAAAATAATTAATGGGGGCATCACTCAATTTCAATGGTAAGAAACTTTCATCAAAAGTCCAGTTTTTGTCCCCTTTTTATTTAACCCAATTGCTTCATAATTTTCAGAAATTGCTTTATCTACCTTTTTTTTTAGGTTTCTTGGTAGCAGTTGGCTTTCTTCTCCTAACTCTACTTTTCATATCTTCCTATAATTTCCATTTTTCAAAGATTCCCTACTTGATGTTCTGTCACAGGCACAGCCAATCAATCATCCATCCTCTCCTCAACTTCCCAGAAGACTATGAGTCCTTAGAGCACAGACGCTCTCCTGACGCTGCTCCCAGACCGTGACCCATGCTGGCAAAGCTTCTGCTCCCATGTGGCTGCATGTTTCATAAGGAGAGCTACTAAATTGCAGGCAAGCACAAAGTCTTAATTGCTTGCTGGTGGGCACTCAGCCAGCACGCTGTTAGCAGAATGAAACCCAATCTTAGGGAAAAAGTGCTGAACCCCTGCTCTGGATTACCCAAGCCCCATATGGATTGCACATGTTTTGGGGGGAGATTTGGGCATGGTGATATTTTTTTCCACTCTTTGGATGGAGATGTCAATCTATGGGTTGCTAGAACATTTTATTTTTCATGTAATAAACTTGGCTGCAAGACACCTTCAAGAGGGGGCTCTGCACCTACTCTCCCAACTTATGACATGGACAATTAATACATTCTCAATTTTTTTGTGTTTCTCTGGAAACACTACTTTTGATGCTACTTCCAACAAAATTGTTACTGCAAAGAATTAGTATGTGGATATTTTGAGATTGACCCTGCCTTGTTCTGTTGTTTACTAAATATTTGGTTTTTGCTGATTAACCTCCCTAAACCTCAGTTGACTTATCTTTACAATAAGAAAAATAATAATGCCTTTCTGTTAGGATGGCTATGAAGATTCAATGAGATTAAGACCTCTTGGCAGTGTTTGGCACAAAGAAAATTGCCAATACATGTTGACTTTTAATTTTATTTCTAAAAATAGTAGTCTAATAGCTTTCTCACTATGAAAGCATGTCAACATATAGCATAAAATATTTGGCAAATGCATTTTGGTATTTGGGGCCTTCAACATTTTCACTTTGATATGTCATATTCAGGATTATACTTTGATATATTTCTACAATATCTTTTTTTAAAGAGATTAAAAATCTCTTTTCATACTACAGGTAATAAAACACAGGCAAGTAAGATATAGAGAAATACTAATTCCTAGACTTCTTTAACTTTTAATATCATACTGCCAGAGTCCAAAACATAAGCTCTGGATCCCCCTCTAAATCCTAGAATAGTGAAAATTTCCCATCACTATTAGATGACGATGATGAGGTTGAACATGAACTTTATTCAGTCTTGCAGTAATTCAGAAAATGTGACATTCATATTACTTACTAAAACTTAAGAGTGTTAGAATAAGTTTGCATCCCACTTTGAATAACATTTCCTCCCTGAAGTTTGTAATAATCCTTTGTCACACATCTGTACGTGGAGGACTATTTCCAATGATCTGGGGCTGAACCCATCAATACCAAGTCCTTTTTTTTATCTCTCCTAGGAATTTTAGAATGTCATGCAAATGGGATATCTGTTGGCCCACCTTAATATCCCAGTATTCCCCAAGGAGCATGGAGATTATACTCTTCCTGGGATACAGTTTTTCATTTGCTACAATAATGAATTAAAACTACAAAGAAGCAATGCCAGTGGTTTCTGTTGTCAGTTCCTGTAATATTAATCTATTGGTTGATGTAGCAGTTTTTAGCACAGAGAGATCTCATCCCAGAACTCTCATTAATATCAGGGACTCATCCACATAAGTACTACATCCAATATTAAAAATTACCTTTGTCATTTTCTTGGTAAACAATAAGAGCTAGATTTGATGAGAAAGACATCATCCATATGGTAATTTGATATCTTCAAAAATCAGGGTAGGCCATTTAAATTGCTAAGTTCAATAAAATGCCATTAAAGATATCTTATTCCCTTGCTCCCCAACCAATTCTGAACCCCAGGAAAGGGTTACCAAGAAAGCCTGAATACTGTGTCTTGTTTAACTTTGAATCAGATATGGCTCCATTTATTTCTTCAAAAAATGGTAAGAATTAATTAATATTAATCTATAATCACGTTGATGGAAAAATTAATGGAAATTTTAATAAAAATATAACCTTAACAGGATTTGAAGTTGTCCTTTAGAATATAAAGCTAACACTTTATCCACTAAGCAACTAGTCCTCTGCTACCAGTTGATGAAATTATAAAAATTAACTGCAGAATGATTCTTTTTTTGTTCTCTAGGTAGGAGTTTTGAAAACCACAAAGAAAAAGGCATTAAAAATGAAAGTAAATTTAGAAATTCACCAAGCCTATTCCATATCTCCATCTCTTTAGAACATAAATTTTTGGGGGGAGTTAATGTGTTTGTTCAAACAGATCTTATTCTCTTTCTTAACCTATCAAAACTTTGGTTTGTGTTTTTACACTCATAGTTTCAGATAAGACTTTGTAATCCTATATAAATAGCTCAAATTATTTTGAATAATTGAAGTTATGAGAAATACACAATGGCAGATAGGTATTTGGCACATTAAATAATTTTGCTTAAGGAAAAAATGGAATATATGCTGAAAGTTGCTGCAATATTAAAATCACAATTACCTATGTTAAGCGTGCATTTTATGAAATATAAATAGTCACATTATTTTTCTCTATTCACTATTTATGTGATATTTAGAAAAGAAACTCGTACATAGTGCTAGGAACTTATAGATAAATTAAGGTTTGATTTTTTAATATATTTTTTGAATGTTTATAACATTAGGTACTGTGCATTTTACAGGATAACATAGGCTGTTATTTTTGCCATTGTATTCATTTAGTACTTATCAATATTTCAATGCAAATATTGGATGTTAACAGCTATTTTTCCTGGCATTATATTAGCCAGAAATCCTTATCAGAAGGCACTTCTTCATAGCTACAGAATAATGATAACTTAGCTTTACAGTGATAACCCTAAAGCAAACAAAATATCCTGAAATCCCTTTTAAATTATCAAAAGAAAAAAGATTAAGTACTATGAGAAAAAAATGTACTAATAAGTAGACTTTTATTATATTCTACTAATTTGAAAATTGATAATTCATATATATATGGTTACTCTCTGCAAAGCAGAATTTTTGATTAACCAAAACAATGAATCCCTGACTACACCTAACGACAGAATTGACAATCTTAGCATGATAATTAGACCCACTGGTGGACACTCACAATGATGCAGAAGCAGGGATTCTGACTTCTTTTCTGTTTAGTATTACAATTCAAGTCATGTTTATAATCACTGATGTGGTAAATAATCTTGTCCCTTTCTTCCTTCCAACTACCTGATTTCCTTGAAGCAGCTTTTTTATTCCAAAAGCATAAGAAGATGAAAAAACCCACTGAAAAACCCACTGATTCTAGGAGGGAGCAGCTTTTATCATGAAGTATTCCTCAGTTGAGATATTTTTCTTAACACTGGTGGAGAGTTAGCTCAGAGCTGCCGGCCTCTGGGAGATCATGGCCCAATGGGGGCCCGCACGAGGTGACTCCCCTCCTCAACAAATACTTGAGGCCTTTCTCTTAAAGATGTCTCCGCATATTATTTGACCTTGAATATTTCCCATCTCATTTTCTTGCTGTCTACATAAAACATATGAAATAATATTGTAGATGCAAAATGCTGTAGCCATGACTGCAAAGTAACACAAACACACATAAACGAAACCTACTGTGAGAAAAAATTTAACTTGTGTCTGAATAATAATAAAAACTGATATTGATAAAGACAAGAAATATTATGAAATTGGTTAAAAGAGTATGTAATTGTCATGGGGGGGAGACATTTTTGGTTGTCATAACCCTAAGGAGCAGGTACTAGCTTCTGGTCAGTAGAGGTCACCAATGCTGCTAATCATCCTACAACGCAACAGGGTAGCCCCCTACAACAGAGAATGATCCAACACAAAAAGACCAATACTACCGAGGTTGAGAAATCCTGCTTTATATCCAATGAAATTTGGCTAAATCTCACTTAATGCAACTCATCATCAATTCTGTATTTATTTCTGTACTAAATGTGGATTAAAAAATATAAAATACAATATATTTCTTCAAAATGAAAGAGCTTATGTACTACTTATTTTGAATGCAATACTGCTGTGCCTAAGATTGCACAAATATACCAGAAACTGTTGTTCCATGTTCACCACTGTCAGCACTATACCAGATACCCCATCTGGTGTGGCCTGATACGGATAATAACGGTGGCGTGTTCTTGCTGTCTTGACTGTAGTCATCACTGCGATGTTATTTTAGGACTAAGTAGTGTTTGCCCATTGGACCATAAAAGTGTATCATGTAAATACAGGTTTTAGAACACACAATAGTCTGTCCATGTGTAGAAATATGCAGGAAAAAAGCCTCACAAAATGCCTTTTAATAGTATTTGTTGGGCATGTGAAGTAATTCCTTTTCAAAGTTAAATCACTTGGAAAAAAAGGGGCTTCTCTTTTCAAAGACGCTGTAAATAATTATACTGCATTATACATCATTCATGTGTCAATGTAAATTTTGTTGTTAAATAGAAGGAGTTTTGAATGACATGGTACCAAGCAAATGTCCAACATTAACTAAACCTTTTATTTATTTATTTACTCTCACCTGAGCTGCTCTTTGAAATTGAATTGGGGGTAGGGGGTTAGTAGTTATGTAGCCAGCAACCTCATATTTGACAGTTTATCCTAGAATTAAATCCTGAACATCAAAATATCTCATAGAAAAGAAATTCCAAATGAAAACAACCTGCGCAAAAGACATCCTTAACGATAGTGGAGCCATAATTCTCAGTAGATACTATGTTTATATTGACAGCAAGAAAATAAAATGGGATCTATTAAGGGCCAAAACGATATTTTAAAATTCTCTACTTTCAATCACAATTAGAAGTATATACCTAGAAATATGTGATTATATTATGTGATGTTTGAAATGTAAGCTTTGTCGACATTTTTTCCCATTCCCTAAAACAGTGATGAATATTTTTCCCTTGAAATCAATTTTTAATAATGACAGAGAATAAAATTTATAGTTTTTATATATAATGAAAGTGTCCAAATTGGACGAGTGACTTGACATTACACAGAACAATCAGGGTTATTAAAGTGGTGAGTGGCCTGCAGATTTTTAGATTATTCTCAAAACAAATCATCTGAACAGTCTGAATAAAAATCTTACAAAATGAAGTTTACGTTCCTCGTGGTATTGACAGACATTTTAAGATTGAGAATCAACTCTAGAGAATTATTGGAATTTTATTTTTCAAAAATAAAGTAGCCAAATATTCTTAGATGTTCATTAAACTCAGATTTTATTTGATTCCAACACTTGAAGAAATGTGTGAGGAAGAGATTTGGGATGATTCAAAGTATAAAATGTTTAAATACTAATCATCAGGGAAATGCAAATTGAAACCACAACGAGATACCACCTTACCCCTGTCAGAATGGTCATTATGAAAAAGTCAAAAAACTATAGATGTTGTCAGGGAATGTGGAAAAGGGAACGCTTCTACATTGTTTGTGGGAAGATAAATTAGTACAACCTCTATGGAAAACAGTATGGAGATTTCTCAGAGAACTGAAAGTAGATCTACCATTCGATCCAGCAATCCCAATACTGGGTATCTACCCCAAAAGAAGTCATTATATCAAAAAAGATACCTGTACTTGTATTTTTATCATAGCACAATTCACAATTAAAAAGATAGGAAATCAACCAGCCTCATACAATGCTTACAAAGACTATGTGAGTTTATCAATCAATAAGTGGATAAAGCAAATGTGGTAGACATACACCACAGAATACTACTTAGCCATAAAAAAGAATGAAATAATGCCTTTTTACAGAAACTTGGATGGAACTGGAGGCCATCATCCTAAGTTAAGTAACTCAAGAATGGACAACCAAATGCCACATGTTCTCACTCATAAGTGGGAGCTAAGCTATAGGCACGCAGGGTCATACAGAGTGGTATAATGGACATTGGAGACTCAGAAGTGGGGAGGGGAAGAGAGTAGGGGTTGAAAAATTACTTATTGTGTACAGTGTACATTATTTAGGTGACAGGTACACTAAAAGCCCACTATACAATTCATCCATCCATGTAACCAAAAACCACTTGTACCCCTAAATCTATTGAAATCAATCAGTAAGAGCTGAGATTGTACATTCTAAATAAGACTACCTCAATCAAATTCCAGTCTACAATTTATTGCCATGCATCCTTAGAAAAGTTAGGTAACCATCTGTGATTCTGTTTCCTTACCTCTAAAATGGTTATAATAATAGTGCCTGCCTCATAGGATGGTTACAGGGACTAAATAAGTTAATATATGTAAAGAGTTTAGAACAGTGCCTGCCATATAACAGCACTATACGAGTTCATATTTTGAAAATATTCTAACATTTCATTTTTTTCTTCATTTAAAGAAAAAATGTGTGATGCTTGAATGGAACTATAATTTGTTCTTTGTGTATTTGTTATGCAGCCCAGAATAAGTAACCACAAGCGACCTGGGGTTCAGCCATAAATATATTTCACTAACTAGTGAAAACACTAGCCTTTGGTAAGAGACTTGGATTATTAAATGCAGTGCAAAAATTCTAGTGAGGGTTTCCAAAATAAGCTTTAAGTAACCTCCAAGCTTTTATTTCCTAAGATTTCTGTGTGATAGGTTTGGTTTGAACATATAATAATTCACACAAGTGCAAGGGTACATAGGAGAAAAATCACAAATGATTTCTGGTTTATGAAGTTCCATTCAAGGTATAAGGACATAAATAGTATACCTGTATATGTTTATTTTCAATGTGGTATAGTATGTCAAATATACTCTCTTTTCCATCAATTCCTTCCCCTTCCTTAATAGTACATTACTACAGAATAGATGAGTCAAGTGGCCTGACTGTAAAATCATATGAACAATATTGAGTATCTTAATTTTATCTGATGTATATGGGGTAAGACCTAATAGTGGAGCTCTCATAATAGCTGAAGTCCTGTTAGAATTTGCATTAGAGTTAAGCTGCTTTATCTCTAGGTAGCAAATACTATCCTAATAGTTAGAACCTAACGACCCATCTTTATCATGACCTGGTAATCTGGTCTCCTGTCAACCTCGTCCACTGAATCTTAAGCCACTTGGTCCTTTGCTTTCTGTTCTCCAGCCACACTGACCACTTTTTAGTTTCTAAAATGAACTAATTTTCTTCTTTCCACTGAGATTTAAAATACTGTTTCAACTTCCTGGAACATTTTTCCTCCATCTTTTCACCTGCTCAACATGTCTCCACTGGGACATAATTTGAGCTGTCATTTCCTCCAACCTCTAAAACAGATTATCTTCTCATTACATTGTCTCATACCTTCCTGTACTATTTTTGTGCAGCATTAATTCAATCTTGTAGTTTATCGTTTCTTTCAGATCTTCTTCACCATTACACTTTAACTTCCATGGGGATGTAGACGTTGTCTGTCTTTCTTATTTCTGCACACCATTGAGATAACATGGATGCATTCACCTCAACAAACTATGCGTTGACACCCTAGTCTTCTCTTCTAAGTTCTGACTAATTTCAAACTATCTACTTGACAATTATACTTAACACGGCTCAGACTGAAGTCCCCACCTGCTCGATCACACCTAGATTCTCCACTTGTCTCCCCATCTCTTACAAAGTGTGCCACCATCCACCTACCAGTCAAACCATAAACCTGGAAGTCATCCTGGATACTTCCCTTTTTCTCACTTTCCAATTCCAAAACATCTTAAGTCCTGTCCTATTTATGTACCAAATGCATGTAAATATGTCCACATCTCTTCTCTATAACTGCCACATATGTTATTCAGGGGACTGTCAAGAAAGAGTGACTTGCTCAAAGTAAGTAATGTGAAGAGAGAGTTTAATAAAAACATACTTAAAAAGTATAATTAGGTTTGAGGAAACCAACACAACATACTTCAAGACCCCAGGGCTAGGAGCAACAGGGAGCTATTAATAACCTAGGCTGAAGCAACAATGGGAGGGAAGAGTTACTGGAAACTAAAGAGGATAGCTTGATGGTGAGAACTGCCTGAGATAAGCTGTGGCTTTTGACAGAGGGACAGGAAAAGCCAAAGCAAGGAGGGGGCCGGGGGAATAAATACCCATCCTCATTCCACTGCCAACCTCCAGTCTCAGGCTTGCATCTCCCACTAGCTAAACCAAATTGGAAGTTAAGGACAAGGAGCACTTTGATGTCATTCATGATTGTCAGCATTTTGAGGTCTATAGGGCATGGACAGGACAGACTGAAAATATTCTGCACGGCATTTTTCTCCCAACCTGTTGTTTCATACCAGGGATGCAGGGGGTGCCCCAGTGAAGGGAGGTAAGCCCCCTGAACTTGCCAAGTGGATTCTTGGCTTCGTGCTGGAAAGAATTCCAGAGTGAGCCAACTAGGGACAGAAAGTTTATTGAGAGAGAGACAGACAACAGATCCTACTCCACTATGGGTCCTTTCCTGAGCAGGAGGGGACCCCGTATGGGGCAATGGTAAAATTTCTATATGTTCAAAAATCCTGTTAGGAAACAGCCCTATGTGACCAGCATTGTCATGTGGTCAGGACGTAAAAGCTAATCATAAACTGTTGTCACAGAAAGGGTGGTCGTAGGCTGTCAACTTGCTGCCAACTTCCTTATTCGGGGAGGTCAAGGTCTGGTAACAGCCAAAATGGCTGCACTCAGGTTCTCTCAACCTTCCTTTTCTGCCTTATCCCTACATTACCTGGACTTCTGCAATTGTCTCCTGACTAGTGTACCTGCTTTCTCTCTCATCAACACCTATCTTTACTCCGTTCTGTACACAGTGGTCAGACTTCCCCTCCTGCAATGAAATCTGTATTGAGTTCTTTTGTTTAAAGTGTCTCTATCATTATTTCTTTATATTCCCAAACTCCCTGTTTTAAAATGGTAAAACTTTTATCATAAAGGTTAATTTTCTTAATTTTTTTCCTCACTAGACTGAGCTCTGTGAAGGCAGGCGTTATCTATGTTCATTGCTGAGACCCCAATCAATGTGTGTAGAACAAAACAAGGGCTGAATAAATATTGGATGAATTAATAAGTTTCAGAAGATAGATTTATGGTTTTAAAGCTTCCCAGGTGATTTTAATGTTCTAGATTTAAAAAAGGATTACTGGAATTATTAATCTTCAAATGCTCTAGATTTTGAAGAATTAGAACAATCCTAGCCCATTGAATTCAGTTATTGTATGTTAATTAAGAATTCACATGTGCTTATGAAATGTGCTCCTTTGCTCTAGGCTTCCAGGGTGCCTGAGTCCTTTCCCACCCTCCCCACCCCCCGCCCCATCCTTTTTTATCCTTTTGGATATCAAGTTTAACCTTGATTAGGCCAACCAAGTATTTCTTCCTTTTGAAAACTCAAACATGAACAACTCCATGGTGAATCTACTCACATCTAATCTTGCATGTGAGGAGAGGAGATATTTCCCAAGAAAGTGCTTTAATGCCTTCTCATTATCAGATACTATAGAAGAACAAATTCTTTTCTACAATTTAAACATTTAATATTATGTGTATTTAAGAACTTCCATAGGAATGAGATCATTTTCATTGAGTATTTTAATGTTAAATCGCTTTTTCTTTGTACCACAAGCCTTTGAGCTTCTACATACCTGGCTCTGACCTTTTTTCATTTCATTTCTGATAAATTTGCTTTTAATATCTTGTTTCCATCTCATTTGAAATAAGGCCAATATTTTCTTATCTGTACTCAGATGTTTATATACATTTGATATGCATCTGCCTGTTCTGGTACTGAAGCAATTCCATTTCTGTGACACATTCTCTTTTTAACACCACTTTTGCCAAAGAATGTTCCTCTTGCAAAATCTACTATTTTATAGATAAATAATAATGTTACTCAGTTAAATACTATAGTACTTTGGAACATAAATAAATCTCATGATCTCTTCAGTATTTTTGATGCAATTGTTTCAATAAATTTGTATGACAAGGAAATGTATATTTATATACATATGTATGTATGTAAAGATACTTATGTATAAGGATAAAGATAAAAATGGCTGTATATTTTATTTCACCCCTCCACTTGAAAATGAAATGTAAGTTGAGTTCAAATTTACTGAAAATGATTGGATAAAAGACAATTTGTTAGAGAAATTCTCTCCTTTTCAGCATATAACTTTGAAAACAGCACTAGTGCTAACACCTGATCACCAGTATTTCCATTAGCAGACTGTTCTCCCTTGTGTCTGTTATGTATTAACATCCATCCTATATTGTAATCAAATATTTTCTAATTGTTCTTGGCAAAGTTAGAAGTTACAAACCATAAGATAAGTATAAAGCTGTAATGGCATGTCTTATTAGTGAATTTATAAAACTTGGGGTATTTCTCTACTAGATTCCCCAGTAAGTGAGTTCTACACTTAAATTAATGCCACCAAGATTTCCAGAAAAATTATGATCCCAAAAGCTGATTCCTAGTTATTTAATTCCTACCTCCTCCCAAATGTAGCCAATATTGATTTCTGTTGCTGGCCCCATTTATTTTACTATCTGTATTCTAAAGTTCCCTAATTGAGTTGAAGCATATTCATCTAATTTTCCAATATGCCTTTATTTTCTGCAAAAGCCAGGCAATGTCTTATGTCTTTTGCATCTCTCACAATGCCTATTCAATAATTACATACTTTTTTACCCCAGATATTTATTAAATCCCAACTGATTATTAAGAAATATTATGAAGTTCATTTAACAATGCCCAAGTTGAAAAACTAAAAGCAAAACTCTGGCATTTCCTTAAGGAAAATATTAAGAATCATTCACTTAGGAGACCTATTTTGCCAGGTCTTTACATGGTGTTAGATGTGATCAATATACCCTGACTGCTAATGGAAGTAATAAGATTGCTATCATTCAGATTTATTTTGTCACTTAATAGTATCAGCATCATGGCTTCAAAAATGAAAGGAAGTAGAATCCTGAAGGCAGGTGCAGGAGGGAAGTTTGGGGTAGCAAAGAAGTGCTCTGGTTTGTCCTACCCACCAGTGTAGCACAGGGAATGGTGAGTGAGAAAGGCAGCAGCCTCAAGTAAAACACCAAAACTCCAAAATGTGAGGTTTCTTAACTTTATTTCCACTTGTGTTATCATAGACTTAATTATAATTTTAAATATATAAAACCTTATTAAGTATTGCTAAATTAAGACTTACTGAAATTATATGGGGCATAATATTATTTTTCTCAATTTTAGATGGTTTTTGGATCTACAGATATTGGAAGGAGCAAATGCTTTTATACTTGATCTTGATAATGGCTTAGTAGTGAAAAGTGATGATCTGAAGACATATATATCTTCACAGTCTTTTATTGCAAAATCTGCATTAGTCTTAGGTAATCTGCTGTGTTTCAAAATGAATCCAAATATTAGGTCCTGAGGGAAGATCAACATTTAGAAGAAAATGCTAAAATACAGCTGCTAATGTTATTACTTATTAATACTCACTTATCTACAAGTCTTAAAAGGAAAAGGTTTTCCAACCATTATAAGATGTTACAGTGTTAATCTACATTTCAATAAGATATTTAAAGGCAATACTAGAACTGTCAAGGACCTGCTCTTAAGCTTGAGAGAAACCTACAAAGGAATGCTGACAGTTTCATTTTATGTGACATGGAAGCATTATTTTATCAAGAAAATGTTATTATATCCTTAGACATTTGAGCACTTTCCATTGCAGATTCTCAGGAAGTTCCACAGATACTTTATAGTATGTGGTGGTAGAATATTACCTATGTAAAATATCCTGAGGTATAAAATTAAGGAAGTGATTTGAATAAGCAAGGTTTCCTCTGTTTCACTTGCTTCTACCTAGAAATTATAACAAAATCTGAAGCTTTGCATGGCGGTCACTCACATTTGAAAATCTCAAACTTAAGAAATTTGGAAGGAGGGATTTAAAAGTATATACTAAATTATGTTTAGCTGTTTGTTAAAGATTTGCATGCAGTCTAGGAGAGTCACATCTTAAGCAAGCCTATGGATTTTACTAAATTGGCCTCGTAAAAGTACCACATTCCCAATCATAACATAGTCCTCAAAATGAGAGCAGTTTTTCTGAGTCAGCAAAGAATTAGTATTACCCAAGAAGCCTAGAATTGTACAACTTTACCCATAAGTAAGTCAAGATAACCTTTAACTTCTTCTGTTATTTTGCACCCCTTCTTTTCTCTTACTATATTCTTTATTATAATATTTCCCAAAGTATAGCCAGTTTATCACTAATGGGTCATGAGATGAGTTTGGCCAATGCATTGACAGATTTTATTATTTAAAATATGTAAATAGTTGCACGTTAATTTTAACATGCACTATATAAAAGAGACTCACATAAAAATACTTTATTATTTAGGAAGAAAGGTAATATAAAGGAATACAGTTAATATAAATATTTAGGATTTTAAAAGTCAGTTGATTTAAAGGAAAATATTAAATAAATACTATCATAGGCAGCACATAGCTATGGCAAAAAATGTGAAGGTGGGACACAAATGTCTAAAATTTGAGAGACACTGTCCATGGTTCTCATCATCCTCATTCTTGTCAAAGGCATGTGATCTCATTCTGAACTCAAATAGACCCACCGCCCTTTAAAAGGTTCTAATATTTCAATAAAGATATTGTCAACCATTTCCAAAAAAATGCTATCTCCCAAATGAAGACTTTTACTACATCATCAAGTCTGATGTCAACTTCTGTGTGAGAATAGGGAATAACTTTAGTGAAATATTTTGTCTTTCATCCTCTCCATCAGTGAAACTGTCACTTCTCCTTTCTAAAGCATGTCCCTGTACACACTCGGTGTAGCTCTTCCTTTCCCCCATATTGAGCTTTCATTTTTACATATTAATCAAAAGTGCAAAGAGAAGGGATTTTATTTTTTTTTAACCATGTGAATTTACGTCCACCCATTTCTCCCACCAGCTGATGGAACTGGTGCAGAACTGGCAGCTTCAGTGGATAGAGTCCTCCCCATCCTCCCCATGGGCTTCCTACGTGGCCGAGCTCCTCATGCAGAACGTCTGGGCTGCCTGTTTCACTACGATGCCACGCAACAACTCCAGTAGAACAAGTTGTAGGGAATTGGTAACTTATAAAATATTGGCCACACTTTCTAAAACCTTACCTTTTGAAGTATTCTGATATGTAAATCTGATATCAAGATTTATCCTGAATCTTCTTTCTTATTTCCCTTCAGTAGATGACACCATCAAGCACTCTCTGAATTTCAGAAGCCTACTGTCCTTGGTTTTGCAATATTCCATCTTATTGATTTCCTTTCAGTTTTCTCAAAAGTTACATTCTCCGTCCATCTGTCTCTTATTTTTTCTATGAATGATCTTTGCACAAGACAGCATAGTTGACCTCTATCTATGCTCTATCATATGTTCATTAGCACGTATTTAATATCTACCCAATATTTGGGACAAGAGTAGGAAACTATTATCAAAATACAGCTATTACCCTTTGTGGAGTCTGTAAATTAAATAGTATGTGACCAGTGTGATCTTCTCCACTCACTCATGGTACAAGATCATATTCTGATTTTTAATTAACCATGTATGTTCATATATACTTAGTAGAAACTACAGTTACTGTTTGTCTTGGTTAACTATGCTTCCAAACACCAGGGGAAAGAGAGAGAAAGAACAGAGAAGAGATGAGAAGAAAGGACAGGAAAGAAGAGGACAGTGGGGAACTAAGGGCATTCCTTCTCTTGCTGCCTCGAGAGCTCTGTTAGATTTGAAACCACAGTGGCAGTTGTACCATCACTAGCCAGTTCCTACTTAGGTCAAATAACACTCTAACATGTGCTACTAAAGTCAAAATTAAAATTAATATTAGTTTAAAGTCGAAAGTTAGTTAGTCACACTTTCAAAAGCATAACCACTAAGCAAGAGTCTCAAGGCTTTCTGCTTCATCCCTAATATGAACAGCCATATTCTGGTTTTGAAGCCCAGGTAACCAGTCTAGACTTTGACTTCTCACATGATTATTTCTTCTCTAAGGATTTAGTATCCTTTCCAGTATAATTTAAGGAGGAATGTTACAATTAATCAGAAAAGTTCAACAAGCATTGGATCTCAAGAATAAGGGGTAGTGTCTTTATTCATGTCCTCTCAAGAGGCTTAGGGACCACGACACAAATATAAAGAACTTCTTTCTAAATAACACACAGGATGCCAACACAAAGGATTCTATTACCTACTTCTCTGGGGCAATGGAAGTCATTCAAATGCTGAGGAAAGAATACAATAATTTCTGTTCCTATATGATGGCTTGTATTTACTTAGTATCTCTTGCCATCTTTTTTTGAAAAAAAAATCAGCCCCATTTTACTAGGTACTCTATTAGAATTTCTACATTAAGTAAAGAATGCTAGTATAATGGGGGGAAGCATTGTTATTTCAACCTCTTGTCCCAGAGATTTCCTCTACTGGCATAACACAGTTTGGGGAAATACTTTACAGACACACTATAATGAACCAGGAAAACAAGTGATAAATAAACTTCTCAGTTGGTAAAGTTAAGATAAATTAGAGGATGAAGGTAGGGGGATGAAAGAAGAGAAAGTTTTGGAGAGAAGCAGGGTGAATCATGAAACTTGGTGGAAGACTAGTGTCTATGGAAACATATTGCTAGTTGACAATCTCCAGTCATTGAGGGTTCTCAGCATTTATAAGAACTGGAATATCTAGTTATTGGGCCTTAACCGGTTTGTAATTCTCTCACATACACTCCCACTGCAGTCCTCATTCTTCAAGGAAAGTCTCCTAACCCAGCAGTCTGTGTGAGTGGAATTTGGAAGGATGACTGTGCCTAGATCCTCCCTAATGCAAAGCCTATGTGCCCAAATACTTGGAGCAGGGAGAATTTTAAAAGAAAGGAGGGAAAAACAGACTAAGAGTGAATCACTGAGATCCCTATTGTACACATTAGGGCCATCATTCCTTCGTGGTCTCAGAGAAATATGCAAGATGCCTCAGAAATACAGGAGCCTGGGGCACTCTGTCCACTGGTTCCTGTTTTCCACTGGCTGAGGGTCATCCCAGAGGCATTAGCTCTTCTCTGTTTATGGACTACACTTGTGCCCGGGTTAGGAATGCCGACAACATCAAAGAAGACCTTGTTACAGAATGAAGAAAGACTCACAGTGGATGCCTGAGGTGGAACAAGGGCAGCTTCAGGTGAGGCTGAATAGTCTACCACTCATGACTGAAATCTGATGTGAACTAAGGAGATGTGATGTGGACCCCAGAGGTAAGCTAGAAAGAGTAAAGTCATCATTGTGCAATACAATATGGAATAAAAGACTGGGCATCAGGAGATGAAATGAATTTGTTCAGCAAAAGCTTAGAGCCAGATGTGCCTAGAGAGAATGGGAACGCCACCACTATCCCCAAACATCTATGGAGAGTTTCAGTGAAGTATTGGGTCTTCCCACTGTACTTGGCATGGTGAACCATCGCGAGCAGTCTTGCCTAGGTGACGCTGAAGTTATCCCACTGCAGAATTTAGAGGAAGTTCCTTTCTTCAGACAACTCACACTTGGAAAAAATAGTCTTCTCTCTTTGAAATAGTTGAAAGGGTGATTTGGAGCAATGATGTTTCTAAATTTATTGCATCTCACTAATAGATCTCAGTTGTAAGACCTTTTACCGACTCTCTTACAGAATCGTCACTTCATATTTCATTAAGGCACAGCATAAGCAGTTCATACCTGACAGTTATTGCTTTTCTTAAATAATAATAAATAGCAATTATTGAGCATTTCTCAAGTGCTGCCTCTCTTCTAATTGTTTTGCACGTGTTAACTCCTCACAACAATCCCTGAGGTAGGTACTACTGTTATACCCAATTTTCAGATGTGGAAATTAAGGCACAATGAGGTTAAGTGACTTGCCTAAATTCCTCAGCTAGTAAGTGGCAGAACTGGAATTCAGAACTGAGAGTCGGGTGTAGTCAAGCCTCTAAAACACTGCACATTTTGCCGCTTGGGAAATCTCAGAAACCAAGTTCTTAGAAATCAAGATCCAGAGTCTTGTCTATGTGTCAGTTTATTATAATGTAACCAAATTTTTTTTAAAAACACCTTAAATTTTTGTTTCTTAGTCATAATATTAACTTTTAAAATTATTTAATATGCTTCATCAGATATACATGCGAAACCCACTTTATTTTAGATTTTACTCATTTTTTAAAAATTTAACAATACAAAAAATAGGTCAAACACCTTTGTTAATTAGCTCTATTTCATTAAAATCATGACCTCTAGTTTCAAATGCCTTCACTCTTGTGTGTTAAATTTATGTGGATGGTCCATAAACAGTCCCTAATTAGTCACATGTGTATTCAGATGTGGGCTCACGTGTTATAAACTAACACTGAAGTGTATAAGGAACTGTCAGTCAGATCAAAAGTCAACTGAAAATCATCCTGTTTGCAAAGCTGAGAGCCTGTCACAGTTAGTTAGTCATAAATGTTTAAAACAGCAACCAAACTTTTATTCTAATTGAGCATGAGTTGAAAGGCTACCCACTTTGATGTCTTTGCTTTTATCATTTGTATATAGCTAAAAAACTACTATTATGCTTTTTTTTTAAATCCCCCCTTGGAGTGGTAGACATTACTTGGTTCTGAAAATATACAGGTAGATCAATCTATAATTGCAGTGCCTTTGTACGGTTTCCAGTCATGCCTGTAATCTTTCACGTGCAAATGTTCAAAAGTAAAATTCTTTCCTCTTTTTTCTCTATTTGATCTCTTTCTCCACATACTTGTGATTCAAGACATAAGGAACACATCTTTGCAATGATGTTTGGGGGGCCATCATTTAAGGAGTAGTATTCTTCTTACCTTAGTTTTTCAACCTTCAGTAGAGGCACATAAAACCATAGATTTTGTATTTAATATTCCACACTTCGTTAGCAAAACTGAGTTGTATTAATGGTACCATTTTAGAGCTTCACATGTGGAGACTAGGAAATGAAGCAACTATCAAGGATCCTAGAGCAATTATCTGTTGTTATGGCAACGACCTCAAAGTGCCAGCCTTGTACCCATTCTATTCTGTTAATTTTGAATTTTCATACAAGGCCTACTACATTCAGGGTCATTATCCTATAATTTTCTGCCCATCAATATCATCCATTTGGGTAACTTATGCTGGATTACCGAAAGCACCATAATAGTTGCCCTTCATTTTACTTTTCATGTTATAAACCCCACAATAAATTATTTTTTTTGTTCAAAAGTCAATTATTACTTTAAAATATTTAAATAATAGGAAAGGAAATATATATGTACCTGTGTAGCTACCATTTTTACTACTCTTTTTTTAATGTAAATCTGGATTTTCATCCACTATCATTTTTCGCTGTCTGAAGGACTTACTTTAATATTTGTTGTAGGGCAGGTCTGCTGGTGAAGAATTCCCTCAAGTGTTGTATGTCTGAAAAATAAAAGATATTTTGCCTTCTTTTTGGAAAATATTTTTTTCCAGCTCTAGAATTCTGGATTGACAATTTTGTCTTTCAGTACTTCAGAGATACCTCTCCATTCACTCCTCACTTGCTTTGTTTCAGACAGGAAGTCTAATGCCATTTTTATCCTTGTTCCTTTGAACTGAACGTGTATTTTTTTCTCTTGATGTTTTTAAGAGTTTCTCCTAATATGCTTTTGAGAAATTTTATTATGATATACCTTGGTATAGTTTTCTTCATGTTTTTTGTGCTTGGGGTTCTTTGAGCTTCTTGAATTTGTAAGTTTATGGTTTCCAATAAGTCTGGAAAGATTTGGGCATTATTTCTTGAAATATATTTTCCTTCTCCTCTCTCTTCTCCTTGGGGACACCAATTACTCCTATAGTAAGCCACTTGAAATTGTTCTGATGCTCACCAATTATCTTTTCATCTTTTTTAAAACAATTTGTTTTTTCTTCCTGTGTTTTATTTTGGATTTTTTTTTTCTGCTAAGTTGCAAGGTCAATAGTATTTTCTTCTGCAATGTCCCTAGTATTTTCTTCTGCAATGTCCAATCTTTTGTTATTCCCACCCAGTGTATTTTTTTTTAATCTCAGACATTGTAGTTTCACCTCTAAAATTTTATTCTGAATCTTTTTATATTTTTCTTGCCTCTACATAGCTCTGAATATATGAAATAGAGTTATAATAACCATTTTTGTTTGTTTTGTAATAAATATTTTAATGTCATTTTATTAATTATTTTATATCTGTGTTCATTCTGGGTCAGTTTCAATTGAATGATTATTTTCCTCATTATAAGTCATGTTTTCTTCCCTCTTTGCATGCCTATGATATTTAATTGAACACCAAATGTGACTTTAACCTTGTTGGATGCTGCATATTTTTCATTTCTATAAATCTTCTTGTGCTTTGCTCTGGGATGCAATTTAATGACTTGGAAACAATTTCAGTTTTGCAGGTACAACTTTGGGGATTTGTTAGTCTGGTCCAGAGGAGTGTTCACTCAGGAATAATTATTCCTCAATGCTGAGGCAAGACCTTCCTGAGCATTCCATCCAATGCTCTGTGAATTAAGAGTTTTCCAGTATATTTTGTGGGAACAAGCACTTTTCCTATCCCTGTGTACACAGCAGGCACTGTTCCCTCTAATTCTTTCAAATGATTCTTTCTCCAGCCTTGGCTAGTTCCCTCACATGCATGTGCTGATTGGTACCCTGCTGAATATGGAGGAGAACCCCCTGTACGTGCTCAGCATTCTCCTGTGCTGCTTTCTCCTTCAGGCATTCTGACCCGTGAACTCTAACTGCCTGGGTTTCCCTGGACTCTCAGCGATATCTCCTCAGCTGGGAGATTTTTTGGGGTTCAGTCTGAGTCCCCCTGTTTGTGCTGTGGCCAGAAAACTATTAAGGTAGTAACCTGGGGTAAATTTGTTTATTTCCCACCTCTCAGGGATTCCTGTCCTTTATTGCCTGATATCTAATGCCTTGAAAATCATTGTTTCATTTATTTTGCCTAATTTTTTATTGCTGCTACTGCTGTTGGATATTTCTAGTGGGAAGCTAAATCCAGTTCCTATTACTCCATCTTGGCCAGAATGATTGCTTTTTGAGAATGAAAAACATAGAAATGTATTGAGCACTTAATATATCTTAGGCACTAATCATATACTAACTCATTGAATCCATACAATAAATCATGAGAAAAGTCTTATTACCCCAAAGGGGCAGACATTGTTGATTACCTATAAAAAATAGCATTACTACCTTTTTCATTAATTACAGAAGCTCAGATTAGTTCCCAGGACATTTTTCTGTCTCCAATGTGTACATCTACAGAAATGACATCTACTCTCATTTAAATGCGTACCTTCACTCATCTCTTAGACTCATTCTAAGACTATTTTTTTAAGATGGAATAAAATCCCCCAGGAGGTAAATTTCAGGAAACACACTGTTAAAGTAGACTCCTCAAAAGCCATTTCAATTATATTTCCTAAAATTTGTCTGTGGATGACATATACTAATTGCTTTCCTGACACACATTATCAACTATTGCTTTGCTTTATTTTATATATTTCAAAAATTTTTAACAAAATAACACTACCATCAAAAGATGAAATACTAAATGATCATAAAATATTTTAAGGGATAAGTAAGCCTTAGAGATGGTGATACTTTAATCCTATAAAATATAGTCACAGACAATCCCACACTCAGTTAATATAACACATAACTCTACAAATTCTAAAAGAATAGAAGGTTATACATTGAACCTTGAAACACTCTAATATCTATTAAAGAATAAAAGTAGAGAAACAGATAGTAAGAAAAGTATGAAAAAGTATACTTGTTAATGGCTGAGGGTATTTTTCTGGTTTCTCCTCCCAGAAATGCACCCATGAAGAAGATCTAGGATAGATGCACAGTATCTCAAGGAAAAAAATACTATGGACCAGTGAAAGAATAATTTGTTATGACAATTAGACATACGGACAAAGATTCAACCAAAACCATAAGGTCAGAAATGTTAAATAATAATTTAGGAACACTGCCCACCAAGGTTTTTCCTGTGATATTAAGTCCCCAGCATGAATATATTTATTGAAAGCTTTAGTGCTAGGACTATATATATTGTATTTAAGTAAAGCACACAGAGAAAATGATATATGATTCTTGGAAGGAATCTGTAACTGCAGTTAAAATGGCCCCACAAAAAACTGCATATTTAGGAATTAAATGGTGGGCAGATATGGCACAGTCATATTCCATTTGGGATTAAACTGAAAGAATGTAAAACTATGAAGTGATATAGAGGCAAACAATAAGATGCAAAAAACAAAGTTACTCATAGATTCTTTATTATTAGGCTACGATATTTATAAATGGTGACCTCTAGCCCTCCCCATCTATCCCGTAGTGCACCATGATCTAGAGTTGGTTGGGGGTGATCATATCACTGCATTTCCATGCAATTTCCAAAGGTGGTTGCATTACCTAAGCCAGATAAATCTATTTCCTTACTAGCATGTTTAATTTTAGTGACACTAGAGGAGAGAGAATCTCTTGCCTCTCTCATCACCAAAGTAGAAGGATATATGTAGGGTTATCCATATTTTTTTTTCCTATGTAAGTGAGTAAAAACTAATCTTTTTTAGAAAGGATGAAACAATGAAGTAAACAAAATCAAAAAGGAGAGAGGAGAGAGAGAGAGAAATAGGAAAAATACTGGAAGAAAAGTAGTTTTAGTAGTATTGAATCTATGGTTCCTTGTTCTGAGGTTCTTAAGGTTTTCCCTAATTTCCCCAGCTTTTCCTTTGATTTGGGGAGCTGCCTCATGATTCCTACTTTATGGCAGGAATTATTATTTATTCCTACTTTATTGGCTTAAACTAGTGTAGTGTGAGTTGAATTTCTGTTATTTAAACTGAAAGAATTCTGGGCCAAGGGAAAGCATGAGCTGATTTGATCCTTCTGTGATGCAATAGTATGAAACTTTCTATTTTATATTTAGGAGTTAGAGTTTCATAGTAAACTATACGTGGAATTTTACTCTGGACCAAATCAACTCCAAGTGCCTAAATTCTAGCCTACCTATTTTACTTCATATATCCCTTTGAAATCTAAACATTTAGTGAAATATAAAGAATTTGAAGCTGGGTACAGTGGCTCACACCTGTAATCCTAGCACTTTGGAAGGCCCATGGGGGTGAATCGTTTGAGGCCAGGAGTTGGAGACCAACCTGAGCAACATAATGAGACCCGTTTCTACAAAAAAAGAGAACAATTAGCCAGGCATGGTGATGTGTGCCTGTAGACCTGCTACTAGGGAGGCTGAGGCAGGAGAATCGCTTGAGCCCAGGACTTCAAGGCTGCAGTGGGCTATGATGACACCACTACACTCTAGCCCGGGCAACAGAGACCCTATCTAAAGAAAAAAAAAATTGAGAAATAAGCAGAGATAGAACTTTTTAAAAATCCTAATAAAAAAGAGTAAAATAAAATTAGCTAACTGTGTCCACAGGGTACAGTGTGATGGTTAGGATCAAGGGCATAGTATTCGTGAAGATAATGAACCTGATCTTCGTAGTCCCCTACATACACAGGCCCATTCCAAGACCTGGGAAAGGGCCTATCAATCCATTTACATGGTAGTGGGATTTACAAATTTTTCATAACTAAGATTTTTTTTTCTTCATTATAATCACTTTCAGTTAACACAGCTTTCCTTCATCATACCTCCTCTCATGTGGGCTGGTGTTGGAATGGCCATGGGGCCATGAACATACTTTAGATCTGACTAAGGAGAAATTGTGTTGGGACTACATTCAGTTTGGGTTTATTGGGCATACGGCTATGATTTAGAGCCACTATTGTGTACAGTTACATTATTTCTAGTTCCTGGTAGAGGAATACCTTCTCAGAATACTTCTGCCACCCACCTAGTCAATTCTCTCAGCATCATGACATGGAAGAAGAGGGCCAGAGATTGTATTGCAACCTGAACGAGTCCTATAACACTGAGCACCAGAAGTATATGGGATGTGGAGGGAAAACAGGTCTGAAATGTCTGGAGCCAAAAGGCACTCTATAGAAAACCATTGACAACAATCCTAAAATTTTACATAAATATAAGTTGTAAAGCTCAAAGGAAATTATAAAATTATTATTAAAAATCAAATTTTTATCAAATATTCTTGAGGAAAGACCTGATTATCTTTTGATACTGGCATAGAAAATACCATAAAATATTACAAAAGTATTATCACATGGTATTCAGCCAAAAAGGATGGGGGACAAAAGCATTATGATAGAAGATGGGCAGGCAGTTAAAAAAATAAGAGAATTATTTTGTTTTACTGGATTTTGTGGGTTTGTTCTATGAATCAGGTTTTGTTTTCCAATTTGTAATCTATTAGGAATTCTTTTCTTATTCTAAATAATTATTTACTTTCATAACTAATTTTGATGTGTAATTAGTATTATGGACCTTAAAAGATTCCTTCAAATAGTATAAACTTCAGGTCCCACAAAACTTGGATTTTTTACAGTCTGTGCCCAAGAGGTGTCAGGACCTAAAAAGGACGCCTGGTTTGTGGGTACACGTGAATGCTGGACATTAAGATCCCCATCCAAGAGACCAATGGTCATGCACACCTGTGGTTAAACTCTTGTGAGTGAAAAAATAAAAAAACAACTAATGTGAAAAGCAACTTTGAGGCCACCTGGGGTCTATAAATCTCTAAAGGGGCAGTGATGTTACAAGCCAGAAAGAGGAGTGCCCACAAGAACAACCAGTGCAGATAGATGAACAGAGATGCTCTTCCCCTCCCCTCATTTTCTTGAACAGCAAAAGTTCATGTTCTGTTGTGAATCAATTTAGAAAAAACAAAAGTCCCTCCAAAAAAGAATGTTGCTGGATTTCTCACAGGCTTTGGGGCTCAGTAAAGGATTTGATTTAGAAAAATAAAGGATAGTTGCTAGAGAGCAAGAAGAGATTGCTAAAATAGAGTTTGCCAAGCTCTGCTTATAAATGTTTTAATAAAAAAAATTTTTGAGCATAAAGTGTCAAAAAGAAATTCATACTTTTTTAAAAGAGAACTAAAGCGGCAACCCTGGGAACTTTGGAATATTGTATGGAGTTCTCCCTTTTCCCCAGCTAGTCATATAATATAAACTCAATGCTAGTTGATTTTTTCCTATACTCTAAAACATCTTCCAAGCAATTCCTGTAATTAGAGTCTAATCCCCAAATTCCTTTATGATTTTTCTAACCTAAAATATGATAATGGATTAAATGGAACTTGTAGTGATAGATATTTTAAATTCAGATGTTCAGTATATACAAATTTTACTCATGCCAACTTTTTATCTTCTGGTATAATACAAGCAACTCCTCTTTAAATAAGCCAGATATTTGAAATTTGGGTTTACACTTCACATATATAAAATATAGACATTTAAGCATAATTTTCTGCACACTTAACACAAAAATATTGCCAAATAGAGTCATACATATGTGATGTATTCACATCTCAAAAACATTATTTCGAGATGGCTCTTGTATTTTTAGCTTCTTCAAAAATGAAATTCCGTATATCGTATAAATAGTATTGCACTCTACATGAAGTTAGTTTTATACTAAATAATTATTGAAAAATGTTAGCATGTTCTATATAGGTAGTTAACTCTGAAGATAGAATATAATGGTTAAGAAAAGGCCAAAGTCATGTCTTCAGTATGGTTTTATCTCTCTGTGTCTTGCTTTTGTTATATATAAAAGGGGGCTTTATAAAGATTAGATATGGTAATGTATGTAACTCTTGATGCTTAATAATAGCCCATTAAATGCCATTTTGTCTTCTTTAATACTTTACACTGGAGTAGTCCCTACTGGGATATGATAGTTGGTAAGAACAAGAAGAGATTATCGAAATAGAAAAGCTATTGCCAAACTCTGCTACTAAATATTTTATATACTGAAGTTGTGCATCGTAATTTTCTAATAAAAAAAGCATTCTACTACTGAAACTATGTTTGAGAACCTATAGTTCTGGTCCAACTTTACTTCACCTGTGAGATTCCCAGCTTTTACTCAAACCATCTGTCACGATAGAGACAGATTCTCTTAACCACCCACTCAAGCCACGTTCTTCCTAAAGTGCAGCTTAGAACTCAACCTTAAATGCCCTTCCTTAATCTTTCAACTGGCATATATAATGTAGAAAAAAAATAACTCCCAAGAGGGGCCCAAGTGTGTTCCAAGGACAATGGGTCAGTGTTCAAGGAGAAGGGAAATTTTGAATCCTGCATGAGTTTGGATATTGGTCACTGAGATTGTCCCCTGGCTCCATTGGCCTCATGCCTGGCTCCCAGGAAAGGGGGGGAAGATTACAAAGATTGACTAAAAGCTGAAAGAGCTCTTTCACTAGAAGCTCTGAAAGATTTTGGGAGCCCAAGGCTACAGTGCTTTGCATCCTCTGTCCTACGGGGATTAAGGGGAAGGGGGGTGGGTAGAAGGGTATGGGGTACTTTTCCCCACTCAGGGTTTCTATTGAGCATGGAAATGTCACAGCGTCTGAACAGCAGATCAGCTGACAACTGGAATGCAGACAAGCTGGGGACGGTACTTCAGTGTGATGAGTCTCGGAGATTTCGTTGCAGTGTTGATGATTTGAAATAAAAGGAAGAGTATAGCTGGCATTTGGGATGGAAGACCTTACAATGGTTTTGATATCACTGGAATGATCCAGACTAGGAGAAAAAGGGAATGGCAGCAGCAGAGAGGACAACTGCCTCCACACAACACGACAGTCCTGGAGCTGTGTGGCAGGGTGATTATGCTGTAAAGAATCCGAGACTCACTAAAGTCCCCAACAAATTGAACTATATTCTGTGAGAAAAAGAATGAGATGTCACAAACGTTCAAAAGCAAAAGCTTTACTAGACTTTCGCGCATACTGGAGTTGCAGAAACACTGGATCATTGGAAATTGTAAAAACCTCCATTCAGGCATCTTTACTGTCAGATTCCCCAATTTGAATAAGTGTTTACATACTGAAGACCTTCTCATTTCTATGCCATCACTGAATAGTCCCCTGATATCGTAGGTTATCGTTCACTAAGAGCTCAGTCTTCCCATCTGAAAAATCGGGGCTTGAATCTTAGGTCTCTCACTTACATGTTTTTGACCTTGGCCTAATCACTTCATTTCTCTGAACTTCTATTTCTTCCTCTATACAGATGGAATAATAATTTTACTTACCTCATAGGATTTTCGTGAGGATCAAATGAGGCAGAGTACATAGTAAGTGCTCAGTAAATGTCAATTAAGAATAATTTTTTATCCTGACTGTGATTATACCCACGTTGAACACGTGCTTCACTGGATCTTTTCTTCCCCTTGTATAACGTGATCTTTCAATTTATTTCTTACTAATGAGTGGCATAATGATCTCATATATGTTCACTTCATACTTTCAAGAAGAGATTCTGATTGGCTTGAGTCATCTTTTTCGAGACTCAGTGACTTTTTTCTGAATCAGTTGGGTTAGTTTCCTAAATTCATGATATTAGATATATAAGTGATTAAGTGAATATATGTGTGTGTTTGTGTGTGTTTGTGTGTGTGTGTGTGTGTGTGTGTAGCATGTCTTACCTCAATGGTCAGCAAGCTAGCCAGATAACATATATTTATTTAGTCCCTACTCTGTATTAAGCAATGTACTAAGCTCAAAAGATATAGCTCTGAGAATTATTAAATACAGAGTTTCATCCTCTGGACTCCCAGAACTATTCAGAAGACATTTTTTCATGGACTAAAGCTCCCATAGGTCAGGTGGGAATACATATTTGAAAGAACTTTTTAATGTTGTTATTTTGATCTTATAACCCCCCAGGCCTCCATGGCCTGGGGAAACATGGGTTTCACTTCACAAGGCTGAGGAAGAGAGAATTTTGAAGAAAGAAAGCCTGTGTCTGGAAGATCGAGATGGGAACACAGAAAGACCTTATTAAAACCTTCGCAGTGAATGGGAACTTGTACCAAATGAAGCAGGTGACTCCTGGCTCTAGAGATTAAGTGATGAAATTGGGACTTGGGATGAAAAAAGCTGTAGAATTTTGCTACTAGTTAGATGCATCTAAGAAGTCTTTAAAACAGCTTTAGTGTCCAAGGAATAGGAAAAGGAATGTGTTTTGTTATTTGCTCCACCATTTCTGTCTGTCACTTAAAAAGTGCCTTTCTACAGCTTTCAGTTTGCCAAAATTATCCAGTGGAATTAACCATCAAAGCCTACTGGTTACTTACGCTCTTAACTTCCCATCTACCCACTCTCCTCTAAAATACGATCCACAGCAGGGCACATTAGTTACCTTTCAGTTTGGAAATGATCTATAGACTTATTCCATTATAATGAAAATGATGAGTAAGAGTTTAAAAGATTGTCCTAAACTGGTACTGAATTTAGAGAGAAGAAAATAAATTATTAGAAGGAATGAAACCTTAATGGTATTATTAATACGTTCTGAAGTGGGGGGAGGGGAGAGGTTGAGAGATATTTATAGTGTTACATGGACCTTACACGTGGCACTTAAATCACAAGTGCCTTGCTCATTCTCCAATGTGTGAGAATGGTCCTTAATCCTTTGTGTATTTAAGTAGAGCACATTAAGCAGCAATATTTCCCTTTAGCTAGACCATGCATTATAGGTGGTAAAGCTATAGCCATACCACCCTAAAGAACAGAATTCAAGAACAAAGTTTGCATGTACTCTAAAAGTATTCGCCAGATAATTAGAAAATGTTCCACTGCCTCAAAGACCTCCTATATAATACACAGTTAAATGATTATCTTGGAGCTTATTTGGGAGTATTATTACCTTTGAGAAAGCATTGTTATTGGGCACTTTTTTCTAGGAGACATTAATGCGTATAATTAAAAACATACAATTCAACCTCTCTGCAGGACATCTATGAAACCATTTATGGGTTGTTTTTTTCTTGTCCTTCTAGGTGTTGCTGACTGTGGGCTCAAAGTAATGAGAAGAAAGTTATTTTTAGGTTGGCATAAGTGTTTTGGTTGCTCTAAACTAAAAAGCCTTATTTAGAGTTTGTATACACTACTACAGTACATTGTGTTTTATACAAAGCTAATTGCTTTCCTTAGTTTTGCCATTATCCATTTTTTTTTCTAATAAGCCTTTTCCCACTAAAGAAATGAAAATGGAGTAAATTTGTATTGCTGGTTGGAAAAAAAATAAAGTGTTTAAAGAAAAACATATATTAAAAACATTTTCCCACCACTACCACCCCAGTTTAAAGGGATTTTATATCTTCATCTATTTTGAAAATAAAAAATAAAATATATGTGTTCTATATATGCTCATATAACTAATGAGGTGACCCAAATGATTATTATCTGCCTGCATATTTGCAAAGACAGTGGATGAAAGAAATTTTAGTGCAACTTTTCTGCTCACAGGTATTCCAATATTCATAATAATCATTATGTATTTTTATTAAGCACTTACCTATGTCCTCATCTCTGTTGGTAGCTGAACCAAGCCACGTTAACTCCTCATAGACCTTGTATTTAGGAGCTCACTGTCTAAAACAGTAAAATGAGAGGCCATTAATTAAATACTTGCTTGAAGTCTTGCCATCAAGTTTCAAGCCCAATTTATCCTGACAAATGAATAATAAGTTGAATATAAAACCCAAACCACCGTCCCCAGGCCATTGAACATTTGATAGTATATGGTTCTAAATAGCTAATTCAGGATATGATTGTACTAGCCATTCAAATCTGAGAAATGTTGTGACTGATTTGAACATGAAGCTTTCTTGTGTTCAGCCATAAGAGGATGCGAGGCAGAAACATCCGTTCCTATCGGACTGAGTCCAAGCACTTCTGGGTGAGTTGAGGAGCTGAGTGCAGGCAAGTAAGGTTATTCCTGAAAAGTGTGTGCCTGTGGGATAAAAGGAGGACTAGGAAATGTGTTCCTGCTGCCCAACCACATCTCTCCATCAATTTCCTGAGTATGAATTAATTTTGAAAGATTATTCATAATGTGCTTTTGGAGATTCCCCCTAGGTTTGTAACCTCAAAATGATGAGCTGTATGTTAGAGTAAGTGAGGCTGAAGCTAGACAAAACCAAAGTAGCCAGAGTGAATCTTTGTAAGTGTATGTCCTCTCTCATACCTTCCCCTCGGTGGCTGTCACATCGCCATGCCCAGGGGACCTTCCCTCCTGCCATTGTCTCCTGTCCCAGGCTCTCACTGGGTCCTTTGCCATAGCCTTTTTCTCAGTCTCGACCTCAAGTAACCCAGTGAGCCCCCAGAACCAATCACCGGGCCAGACCTATCCACAGTCCGTTCTCCAAGGCCAGCCTGGAGATTGCCTTCCAAAGGATCTTTACTCATCCAGTGGAAGAAAACAAGATTCTCTCTCCTGTCACCTCTTTCCAGTCCTATCTGAAATGTAGCAAAGCTTCTGTATTTAAGATGTTAAAGAAAAGGAAGGGGAGGGGTTCAAGGGAGGCAGAAGAAAGTGTCTTTGAAAGCCATTAGGGAAAGAAGGTCTCCACAAGCTTCACTATCTTTGTAAATAACATGTTAAAGAATGTAAGAGTATTCCATATACATCCTGATGAGGAACAAATGAGAAAACTAACTGTGTAAGAGCTCTAGTTACTTAACTTCTTACTCTTCAACCTCCTCTTCCTTCCTAAGTTAATATGTACTATTTGTTCAATGGAAAAAAACCCCAACATATTTATTAAAACACCTAACATGAGCCAGGCACCAGAAAGGACCACTGCACTTACTTTTTACAGACAGTAGTCCCCTCTTATCCTTGGGGAATACACTCCAAGCCCCCTAGTGGATAGTACCGACCCCTACACTGTACCATGTTTTTCCTATGCATGCATACCTATGATACGGTTTAATTTATAAATTAGGCACAGTAAGAGATTAACAACAACAACTAACAATAAAATAGGATGATTGTAACAATGTACTGTAATAAAAGTAAAATAAATGTTACTTTAACACAAGCACCATGATACAGAGACAGTGGGTCTGATCACAGAGATGACTATCAAGTGATAAAAGGGCTGGGAGACGCCAGACAAAGGGATGATTCACGACTCATGCTGGGCAGGATAGAGTGGGATGCCACGTGATTTTACCACTCTACTCAGGTCAGTGTGCACTTTAAAACTCATGAGTGTTTTATTTCTGGAATTTTCTATTAAATATTTTTGGACCTTGGTTGACAGCAAGTAACTGGAACCATGGAAAGCAAAACCATTAATAAGGGAGAACTACTGTGTTTAGGGCACTGATATTATTTCCTAAAACTGTCAGTGGAAGGGAGTCTTCATGGAAAAGTTTTTACTCGATGTTCATAAGCAGGTTCTTGGCCCCTGTGATCCTACTTTCTAGGGTCACTCTGCTGGTCACGTCAGGCTATATAGCAAAGCGATCAAAGTGGATTTTGCAGATGTGATTATGGTTACTGATATGTTGACCTTAAAATAGGAATGTTGTCCCATGTGGGCTCAATTTAATCACATAAGGCTGTTAGGTTGGGACAAGGAGGAAGGGAAACAGATGCTTTGTCTAGGGGGGGTTTCCACTGAGAAACAGCTGGCACTAGGAGATGCTTTGTCTACTAGGAGAAACAAGTTGATCAGAAGAGGGGCTTTCAAGAAGGAACAGATGATGTGTCAAGGGGTCCCCTAAGCATTGACCAGACATTGGTCTATGATAGAGGGTCTCCAAGGACTGACCAACAAGAAAGAGGTAGGAAGTCCACAAAGTGGAGATATGATCAAGACCACAAATGAGGGTCTCTGGAGCATGTGTACAAGTAAGATGACAGTATCCTCAAGTGACCTACCTTTATTAACACAGTAAAAATCACATCCACCAGTGCCATGACAGTTTACAAATACCATGACAACCCCTGGAAATTGCCTTACAAGGTTAAAAATGGGGAGGGTTCCCAGTTCCAGGAATTCTCCACCCCTTTCCAAGAAAATCCATGAATATTCCAACCCCCCCACTTAACATAAAATTAGGGAATCAGCATAAAAGGGAAAATCTTATTAAACTCAGGTTCTCCTCCTCTCACAGGGGTTGACCCATTCCTTCTCTGGAATGTACTATGCTTTAATAAACTTTGGCACTTTGCTTGCTTACATCTGCTTGGTCTGCTCATTTGCTCTGTCCACGCAGTACCAGTAACCATTCTTTGATACTGGGAACCAAGAACCAAGGAACATGGACCTGACATCTGGTCCCCACACCTGAAAAGGCCTTAAAAGCAAAGACCTTTCTCTGGCTGGAGGCAGAAGAGATGCGGCAGAACAGAAAGTTGGGGACTCAAAGCATGAATGACTCACTTTTGCTGGCTGGAGATGGAGAGGATAACATGACAAGGAACACAAGTGGCCTTAAGGAGCTGAGAGAGGCTCCTAGCTGACAGCCAGCCAAGAAACAGCGACCTCAGCGCCCCAACCACAGGAACTGACTTCTGCTTATAGGCAGATTCCTCCACCTCCACCTCAAGGGCCTCCAGATTAGAGCCCAGGCAGGCTGACACCTCGTATTCTGCCAGGTGAGACCCAAAACAGAGGCCATCAGTCCAGCCCACTCAGGCTTCTGACCTATAGAACTGTGAAAAAGTAAATCTATGTTGCTTTAAGCTTCTAAATTGGTGGTAATTTGTTATGCCACTGATAGGAAAGTAACAATCGACAAGTAATGAACCATCTTCTCCAGAAAAGAAAACATACACGTGTGCACACACACCTATACAAGGACTACAGATGCCATTCCACTCTGCTGTTTACATTGTACAGCCAAGCGAGCACAATAAGAAAAATGAGGGGAACGTGTTTACAGACTCATCCCACTTCTACTTTGGATAGAGAAAATAATGGCAGCAAATCTCTTTTTCCCCATCATTAAAATGGAGTAATAAAGTCTACTTCTAAGCATTTTGTGAGAAGTAAATGTGATGAAAAGACTAAAGTACCTAGCACATTCCTTAGCACATTTTTAATGCTCCATACATGGTAATCTCCTTTTCTCCTCCTGCTCCCCAGCTGAGGCTGTTACTTGATTTTACTTTACCTGTGTTACATACCCTGAAAAAAATGCCATAATCTAAACCGGGCATTGCCAAGCCTGGCAGTGAATCAGTATCACCTGCGATGCTTGTTAAATACAGGCTCCTCCAGCCCATACCACGCTTGCTGACCGTGAGTCTCCAGAGGTGGTTTCTGGGGATGTGAATTTCTCACACGCTCCTAAGATGAGTCTCGTGCAGCTGCAGGGCACACACTCTGGGTATGGCCAGACTGCATTAGAATGAGTTATCAATGGCTGAGCTATGGGAATCTTCCCGATGGGTGGTGTGGCCCCACAACACAGCTAAGGGCAGAATCATTGCTTCTTCTGGCAGCCAGGTATGCCACTCCATCTGCTCTTGATAGATTCAAAAGCAAGCTAAGGGGAAACAAAGAAATGACATTCTTTCTAACTCTTAGTTTAGAAGGTTAGGTAGGAGGGCCCTCCTGCAAAAGAAGAAGAAAAAAAAAGATGGTGTCATAGTGTGACTACTCATAATCATACCTAGAGCTGCTGAGTTGATAGCTGTCCTTGTAATTCAGCTGTGGTTGAAATTGGAAAACCTGCCGGGTTTGTGGGAACCAGTCTCTAGTAGCAACTGTGACCATTATTTTTCTCTTTTATGGTGCTTCCTTTTAAACTATGTTTGAGATCTTTGTTGTAGACGTATACCCTGTGGCACCAGCCTGGTGTGTGGAGACATCAGTGAGATACAGCACATAAAAGGTTATAGTATAAGTGTGACGAATTGCAATGACAAGGCTGAGTTGGAGGTAACTTGTGAATGATATAATGAATCAAAAACTCCCTTCCTATGACAGTGCAAAGGGGAGATGAGGGGCAACTTAAGCACTTGGACTGTGTTCTTTTCCCTGGAAAGTATGGCCACACACACTATGTGCCACTACATCCTGATCAAACATCCAAGGTCTGCATTTACTCTATCCAAAATAAATATCATCTGCCATCAAGTGCACACATTATTAGCAACAGGCTACATGAGTTAATCATTCATGAAGGTGGGGAATTTGGCACTGATCCAAAGTTGAGCAATGTGCGAGTAAGATGAAAGAGCCCTGCCTAGGTATTCAGAAGACAGATCGGCGCAAACACAGTCATGCAATCAACAAAGCAATGCAGTTATTAAAGCCCTCCCATGGTGAATAAATACAAAATCACCAATGACAGCTTAAACACAAAACAAAACCCAAAAAAGTGTTCCTCTGTAGTGACCTCTTTGTGACCCTTCCTGCTTTTCACTTAAGAAGCAAAATTTTAGCTTAAAAATATTAAAGGATAAAATCAAGTCATATCCCAAACACCAAGCAAAACTCATTCAAATAACGCACTAAGTTTTACTTTTGGCTTGTCCTTGACATAAAGAAATGGTCATGGCTACTTTTTGGCATCTTTTCAACTGGACTTTCTTAATTGGCCTGCCAGGGTACTGTTAATTCCAAAGCGTTTCAATATAAAGGGGATTTGAAGAAAAGAAACTAAGGCTGTGGTTTAAATATAATGGATCTTTCCAAGATGTGCTTTGTGGTCACTGTCAGCTGTATCATTGACTGGAGCACCTCTTATGAGCCAGGTACCAAGAACAAGAAGTAACTGTATATATGAAATGGTGAGTTCTTTGTTTTACAGTTGGAAACATACTGCTGTACTCCTCTTCTTTTCTTGCACAAACTTATCTCAATTGGCTCCTATCTGCCACACAAATAAAAAGAGAAAACTCTTTCAGACTTGTCAAACTTGCTGATATAATATTTTAGAATTGTGAGAAAATAATATATTAAGCTATATTAGATGCACTAACTTATATTAGTGAGCCACAGAGAGCATTGCAATGTTCCATGATGCTTACAGAATAATGGTGAGCATAGCCCCGGATACTGCAGAGTCATTAGAGCCAAAGCAGGAATCCTTCCGACTCGTGAACCCTGAAGCCTCCTTTCCCTGTTACTCCTGCTGCCTGTTGCTCTCTGATGTTGGATGTTTTCTCAGCTGGGACCCTCTGATGTCTTCTCGATTGCTGGTGGTTCCTTTGGTTTTAGTCAAGCATGGTATCTGGAACTATTTCTGAATACCTCTTAATTCTGCACTATGCCGCCCCACTTCATTTTTTTAAGACCACAACACTGCTAGAATTCCGAAAGAAATTTCTCACCAAATGTATCAATCTTTCTATTACTATTTCTATTTCTAATGTTGGCCTCTATAATCAGTCAAGCTTCTTCAAAGAAAAAAGGATATATACATGTGTGTATGTGTGTGTGTGAATGTGCACATGCATGTATTAAGAGATTTATTATAAGGAATTGGCTTACAGGATTGTGGGGGCCAGAAAGACTGAAGTGCATAGGGCAGGCCGACAGACTGGAAACTCAGGCAGGAGTTGATGGTGCGGTCTTGAGGCAGAATGTCGTCTTCTCTGGGAAACACTGATTTTTGCTCTTAAGGTCCTCAGCTGACTGGAGAGTCTCACCCATATTGTGGAGGGCAATCTCCTTTATTTATAATGAACTGATAACAGACGTTGACTGTATCTGCAAAATATCTTCACAGCAACACTTGGATTAGTGTTTGAATAAGTTACTGTGTACTATAGACTAGTCAAGTTGACGCATAAAACTAATCATCACAGTCTCCATCTAAGGAGAAAAAAGCTGTTTTTCACAGCACTTTGTTTGTATTCTTAAGAAATCTTCTTTCCAATCTGACCCAGAAATATGGATAGAACTATGAACCACTTTCTGTCTTTAGTTCTTTTCTCCAACAAAGATTCTTGATTGAGAGTAGTGACTTTTTAACACCATTTTTTTTTCACGGCTCTTCCTTTAAGAATTGTTGAAAACTATGGCCCCCTTTTTTGGAAATAAAAAAGTCCGCATATATAATTGTAATATTTCACGTGTTTCCTTTAATAGACTTTGAACTTCAGTTTACAAACCTTTGCTCTGGATTAAAGACTTTAAAAAAAGACATTCTCTACTATATTTTGAAGCTTTTTTTTCCTCACCATGTACATGGCTCAATCACACATCACTGCAAGTTGAATAAGAGCTATTTTAAAAATAGACAAGGTCAGTTGAGCAACAAGCAAATCTTAGACTGTATCACTGTAGATAATTTAAGACATGAAGCAAATTACTTCAAAAGAAAACACTTTCTCAAAAAGTTATTTTTACTCCCAAGGCTCATAGGAAACTTTTCATAATCATTGTCACCTCTGTAAAGGAGAATCATTTTTAAAGTACTGTAGGGAGCACATAATTATAAGAAGGGTCCCTTTTTAAAATCAAGAACACACAGCTGTATCTGAAGTATGGAATCACTAGAAACATCAGTTGACTGCTACGCCCTACCTTAATAGTATAGACATATTGTTATCAGTTGAGTTACTGTGAATTATTTTCATTATTTTCATTATTATTGTGTAGATAAAATAAGTCTTTGTATAATGGCTTCTCAAACTCAATTTATAACAAACGAAAGATTTAATCTTAAGTATTTATTAGAGAATCTTCTATCTAAATTCAAATTTTTATGTAAAACATTGATGGTTTCAATAATTTTAGTGACATTCAGTATAAGATGTTTTATGAATAAAATATTGTCTTAAAAAGTCAGATTTGTGTAGACACAATATAGATACAATATTGTATTCAATAGCTATATTATTGTATCAGAAACATAGGAAATTTTAATAATAGACATGTGGTGGTCTGTATTTTTGAATACAACATTCAGTATTGGGTACTAAGAGTAAGAAAATCGCTCACAAAGAAATATATGTCTAGAGGCAGTGAGTAGGGAAGTGAGATATATAAATATATACATGAGAAATATATATCTCTCTCTATATACATAGGCAGATACATATTAAGGAAACCGATGGCATTTATTGCCTAGAAAAGTAAACATAAGGAAGCAATATGAGAACCTTGAAATATTTAAATTGGTTTAATGTTAAATACAGGGTGTGGGACAGTATGCATAGTTTGCTACAACTCGTGTCAAACAGGGCTGTGTGTACGTTTGTGTGTACATAGATTGTTTCTAATGGTTACACAAAAAAGTAGTAATAGTAGTGGTCCACGGAAAGTTTACTTTTCACCAAATATATTTTGTAGTGTTTGAATTTTTAACCAGGGTATATATTACCTGATCAAAAATTTTTAATTTGAAAAAAATCCCTATAATGTAGATAAGGGATCCCTGTTACACATATTTGTTGTAGGGTTTACTCTGATAGGAATAATGATAGCGACATAAATATTTGTTGGTTATATGCTATGTGTCAGAAAATCAAAGCATTATCTGATAAATGTTTATAATGTAGGTATTCCTATTTTTAAAAGTTATCTTGAGACCCAGCAAACTTAAGAACTTATTCAATGTCACTCCCATAATGCAAAATCAAGTAGAATTTGATTCCAGGTCTGTTTGACTTTGAGCTTCCTGCTTGAATCTGTCATTTGGTGGAAAGTCACGGCAAATGACCCGCAGAGTCTATATCAGTCATGTTACACCGTGACTTTTGAAAGGCTAGAGCTGAGAAATTAATGGTTTCAACTCCTTTTAGTTATTGTTATAGTCAAAAAGAGCATCTGGTAAATAGGCAAGTAGCTGTGTGCTTTGGAAAAGTGCATGCTGAAAATGGTGAGGTTAATAAGAGCAAAGCGAGGAAGGGGTCTCAACAGAGAGGTTGTGAAAGGTGGTACGGGCATGTGAGGATCCTTTGGCAGATGGCCTGCACAGGCATTTAAATAAAGATAAAAGTTCAGAGTAACTTAGAAAGATAGCGGGCCAGTGAAGAGCAGGATGAAGTAATCACAACTGGGAAATAGAGAGATGAACTCAGGCTCTTATTTTGGGTATAAGAAAAGAAGGGAAGCTGAGAAAAGCAACAATTTCTGTGGTTCGCATGACCAATCCCAAAACTATTCCCAACTTTTCTCCCAGTTTCACTCACATTCTCACGATTTTGTCCAACCACTTGCCTGATTATAGTAGAAATTACACATATTTCATTGAACTCCCAGTACATTTGTATTAAAGATATTCCCTTAACAATAACTGTTTTAGTTTTTGTTTGAAAAATTATAGCTACACAAGCTAGCCAATTACTATATCTGATAACAGTCAAGACTGACCGGCGGGTAAACACGCTGAACCACAACTGAAGTGACATTTTACTTCATGTTTCTTCATTGTACACATTATAACATGCTTTCCAAAGCTTTGTTTAGACTAAGAGATACTAAATAGAGCTGATAGAGGCCTAAAAAGTATCACAAACTTATCTGAACCTCCAGTTAATGCAATGTTTATTAAGTTTATACAATAAAATTAATAAAATTAATTTAGATGATACAAATTTGGAATTTGAGTTACTCCACTCTGCCTCTGGGCTAAACGGGCTTCATATGTATTAGAAAAGAGTGTGTTTGCTGAGACAATTAATACAGTAAATTCTATATAGGGCAGCATTAAACTGTTTAATCCAGAATGAAAGTTATTTCCAAGCATCTTCTAGAATGGTAATTCTCAACTGGGGGTGATTTTGCCCCTAAGGGACATTTGGCAATGCTGGAGACATTTTTTGGTTTTCACAACTAGTGTGTATGTGAGGGGTGCCATTGGCATCTAGTAGATAGAAGCCATAGATAATGTTAAACATCCTGTGATGCACAGGACAGCCCCCAACAACAAAGTATTATCCAACCCCAAAATTCATTAGTGCTAAGAGGTTGGGAAACTTCTAAAAGCGCTCATTTATCTTGTATCAGTATGCTTATTACACACTTTGCAATTATTAAAGCAGGCCCCCTAAAACTTCCATAGGCGATCCTTTGTTGGTCTAGGTTAATTATTGCCTTAGAAATCATTAACCATTTAGTGTAAAGGACTCTAATGGAAGACACTGGTATTAGTTTATGGGAGTAGGTAGTAGCCATTCCCATAACATCAATGCTAATATGGCAACCAAAAATACATGAAAATGAAACTTGTCTTTCCCTCCTTAGACTAAACATAATCTAAAAGAAAATTCTATTCAACTTTTTTTCCATTTACACAAACACTCGGATTTGAAAAACTTGGATTTATTTGAGAAAACAACATTTAATAAAGTTGAATATTCTAATAGTTGGCTTTAAAATAACTATGTATTGTGTAATACATACTACCAGAAAATAAATGTGCCTTAATGACAGAACCACAACTAGTGTGATTATTTTTACTATATTATTTATTATTTAGTAACCTGACTTACATTGTCCAAACTAATTGTGCACATTTCCAAAATGTACTTTGTATTAAGTTACAAAATTAAAATTGGATAAAGAAATCAACATGTTTAGACAAACGAAAAAAGAAATCTAAGTAGTTTTGCCAGGCCTCCAAAAGCTACTAGACCCTAGGGCAGCTTTGTATTAATTAATATAGCTTTGCTTTAATGATATACATTTGTAATTATGCACTCTTAAGTATCTAAAGGACTTAATGTGTTTCAGATGAAAAAAAATTCAGACCTCACAATACCCTTTATAAAATAAAATTTAGTTCTGTTTATTACAAGGAAATGAGAAAAAGAAATCAAGGTAACGTTCTAAAATCAGGAAGGAAAACTCAGAGCCTTTTTCCTTTGTTTTCAAAAATTCTTTTCTAATTTCTCCTAGAAAGAAATAATTATTTGTTGGTATTCATGAAAGTTAAAAAAACAAAAATTCCTACAGGGCAGACCCAGGGATCAGGAGGTACAACAGTATCACGCCCAGATTATCTAATCACTTCCACCCCAGAATCAGCGGGCATTAGGCAGGGGACTAAAAAAATCCCCTCCTCCCCACATGTTTGAGTGTTTAAAAAGGATTTCTATTTGTAAGCTAAATTTAAGTTAAACAATGGAGATTATGAACCCGTTCCTAAAAGCATAAGAATACCTAGGCATTAATAAATCTACTTCTGGTCTACAAAGAACCTTGAAAAAGGATGCAAAGACATAAAAGTAAACAAAAAGATAAAAATGATCTAGTCAAGATCCGTGCTTAACCCTTCAAAGCCTTTCTTCTGCATGCTCTTGCTCAGTATAATAATGTAACATGGGACTTTTTGACCCAATTCTGCTACTGGCTTTCTGAGTAAATTTAGAAAATCACTTAACTACTTGCTGCCAGTTTCCTGTGTACAATGATACCATCTGTACCATATATCTTGTTTCTTCAAAGTGGAACATCATTTATCAGCCAGAGAAAGACTAAGCAAACAGTACATTTACTGGTTGTCCAACATGCAGTACTGTATGTGGTTTTCCACAAATACCAATTTGCATTCTCTGTAGTTCTAATGAGTGTAGTCATTCTGCTTTAGTCAAAATGACCTTATGATGCATTTGATGCTCATCTGAGGAATGTCAGGCAGGTTTCAGAGTAGATGGAAGTTGTCAAATTTTATGAACTATGCTTTAGGGGTAGACACAGCTACAAAATGGATGTTGTACTTGAGGATCATACAAATGAAAGCCTTTCAAATGAATTTGTTAGCTGAACTCTTGCAATTCTTTGAACTTTACATCTCCTTTATTAACACATTATTTGCAGCTCTCCAAGTTTGTAACTTGTCTCCACAGGTGCTTATGTTCTCACAACACAGAACTCTGCCAGCTTGCGATGCGTGAGCAATACGAACCCGAGGAGAGTAAACGGTCCTCACTGGAAATCAGTATGAGCTCGGAAGATGATTAGAAATATGAACAATAATAAAATGCTCATGTTGCTTCCCAAATTTGCATGACTAGCACACTTGGCCTCATACCCATATTTGGAGACCATATATGACTTGAGAAACCTCTTCTTATAATACTGGTGTTAAAATCAAGAAGGAAGTACCTTTAAAAACAAACAACGTTGATTTTCTAAGTACTATCCAATTTGCCAAAGTCTCACCACAAAAATCAATACAAATGTGGTCAGATTTATCTCCAAATTCTAAGGCTCTGGCTTCCATTTTCTTTGAATACTAGCAGACAGTCCCATTAAGCATGCTTACCAACTTCTGAGAAGTATATTGCACAATAAAGAGTTTGATCTTGGTCATGGTTCCTACCATGGAGCTTCTAAAATTCTTGGAATCTCCCAAGTGATAGAAATGTCTTTGGTACTCCTGAGCTTTGTTATTCATGATCACACTTGAGTTTAAACTAATGAAGTGACTCACAGCAGGGCCCTACATAAAATCAGACTGGGGGCATGTCACCAGAAAGACCAACCACATGATTACTGGGGTGGGACCTTTCATTAGCACAATTTCCTGAGAGGGGAAGAGGCCTGGAAATATGTGGACATTGATTTAATTAGTCATGATTATGTAACAGAACCTCAAAGAAAACTTTGGAGCCTGAAGCTCAGTGGAGTATCTTGATTGGACTGATGAACACATTGATGTGCCAGGAGGGTGATGCACCCTGATCCCACAAGGAGAAGTCATGGAAGCTCTGCATTCAGGATCCTCCAAGACCTTGTCCTATGTGTCTCTTCATTTGGCTATTTGTAAATTGTGTCTTTTGCTGAATTCTGTGAATCATTCTAATGAACTATGAAATTAGAGGGGGTTATGGGAACATCTGAATTTGTAGCAAATCAGAAGTGTGGGTGGCCTAGGGACATCCTGAACTTGCACTGCCATCTGCAATGCAGATGTCTTGTGAAGGACTGAGCCCATGACTTGTGGGATCTGCACTAACTCCAGACCGTTGGTGCCAGAATCGAATTGAAGCACACCATTTTTGGTGAAAACAGAATAAGTGCTCCTGGGACTGTCACATGAACATCAGGAATAGGTGAATGGCCTGGTACATCTCCTCATGTTTTTACCCTCTCTCCCTGATGTTTCTGATGCTAGGAACCTTCAGCAATAACTCTTCTGGGAAATGCTGAGCTGTTCTGCCCATGTGGGTTTAAGGGAGGACATACTACTCTCCCTTTGCTACTCAGTCCCAAGACTGAAACAGATCCTCTTTACCAAGGTGGACTTTCCTGAATGCTTAAGACTAATGGGAGAGTAGTGCACCTCAGATCCTTAGGATGGTCCTGTATTCCAGACTGTCACCTAATGGCAAGGCCAATGGAAATGCCCTCAAGTAGGCTTGCTCTTCCCATTGATCAAGCTCCAAGCCTGTGAAGTTACAGAAAAAGATGGGAAGATTTCCTACAAACTCCAGTCTGAAGTTTGCCTCTTAAGTCCTTATTCCTTATGCGCAGGTAGACCTTTTCCAGAAATGATTGTTAGTGGGATAGTCACTCATTCAATGCAGAGTGCTAAGGTTATAGAGCCCCATAAATTTTAAAAATTAGAATAGCTATCTGGGTTCATCAATCTTGATTTCCACATGCAGAGAATTCATAGCCCACTCAGTCCAAACTGGAACAATATTATCCCAGATCTTTCTTTCCTGTATCCTTTTCAGTTTATGACAAATCTCAGACCTTCAGGTTTTGAGCACGAAAGCAAAAATAAGCAGTACTGTATAGGTTCAGGTTAGTCTAAATTCAGAACAAAGAAACATCTGAAGTTACAAAGCCTACAGAAGCTCTTCTAAACCTATATCCAATTCTCATTATCAAATAGAACAGTCAGCTTCTCCAGATAATGCATTCAGTTCAGTGGTCACTTTAGAGTTTTTCCTGAGAGCAATATGCTGGTGCTCTCTTTCTAGTTTTATAACTAAAAGACCCACTGAAGTGCTTTTCTCAGAACAAAATCATTCTTCCCCAAAGCTGAACTAAAATTCTCACTCTGAGAAGTTTAAACTGTGTTCAATATTGTTTAAATGATTTTTTAGTCTGTCTCTTACATATATACATATATGACTCAATACACTGTGATCTAAGGAACATATTACAAGGGCTGTCAACCTAGTTACTGAATATGTCATCAAAACACATTGTGGTCATGTTGTATAAACATGATATATTTTACCCAATACAGCTCTCCTTGCCTCTTAGACATTTTGCATCCTATGCAGAAAAATTGTTCCTATACTCCAAGCTAAAAAAGAATACCACCATCTGGATTTAAGACCATTAACACAGAAATAAGAGTCTGTTTTAAAATTAATCTTACCTCACAAAAGGGATAAGCTTCAAAATTTGCTCAATTTCCCTTTATTTGTAGGTAATAATAGACATCTTTACCTTTTAAACTTTCATATATTTTCATTAGTTGTTTATTTAACCAAGCACAACAGCATTTCAATAATGTGCATCTAAAATTTTACTGTTGATTTGCTTGTAACTGCAGACCCCGGAGGTTCTACATACCTGGCCCTGATCTTTTTCCACTCCATTTCTGATAAATAATTCTTGCCTATCTTTGCTTCTATCTCATTTGAAGCAAGGCCAATATTTTCTTATCTGCTTTCAGATGTTTATGTACATTTGATACGCATCTGCCTGTCCCTAGCATTAAAGAAATCATATCTCTCCAGCATATTCTTTGCTTAACAATAATCTCACCAAATAACATTAATATACACATTCTGATGTACAGATATTATAAACAAAAAATAACTGGATGGTTTCTTCATTTTTATTTGGTTAGGAGCCATGATATCTCCCGTGCTATAAGCCACATGTGGCTTTAGTGGATATAATTTCAAAAAATGGCTTTATTCTTCAATAAGAAAATTAGCAACAATGTCCCTTCTGAACTGGGAGGGAGGTATTATAGCAACATAGTCTTTAGGATATGATGGAAGAAATCTTGTTTCCTTTCCACCACCTTCCAAGTTCTCTTGTTCTCGTGCTCAGAGGGTGAACCTGATTCTCAATCTGAGAGTGATGACATGGCTAATAGCAGGAATATTTTTGTGATTGAGCAATGGCTTCCACAAGGCTACATCTGTGGCAGTGGTGTGGCCCTTGAGCGACTGCTTATGGTGGGCTGCCAGCTCCACCCCAGGCCCCCTAAGCTGTCCCTGCCTTCAGGGTAAGGCTCTGCTTGGGTGAGTCTCAGACATACTGCACTCACACAGGAAGGGGGAGAATTTTCACCTCTGCTCTGCAACAAGGAGGGAGGCCAAATATACAATGCTGCCATTGGCAAAAGACTACTGTCCCTTTGACCACACTGCCCGCTCCTCCTCCCCATGACAGCCCCCAACACAGGAGCCCACCAGGCTAACTGACCAATCCTTACCAAAAATACTGACAGAGCCAAATGGAATGTGGACACTTTTGCTCATTTTTTAAAACAAGCTGTTATGTTATTTACTGCCTTTTTCAGTAAGCCAGAAAAAAAAAAAAACAGAAAAGGAAAGGAAAAAAAAAAGAGGTTACAAAAGAACATAGAATGTTTTTATTGTATTTGTGATTCAAATAAAATCATAAAACTCTAAAAGTCCCTCAAGAAAAAATAGTTCACTCCTCTAAGGGATTCCCTAAGTTTAGAAAAGAATCCGGTCTCATGTTTTTATCTGAACAAAATATTTAGCTCATTTGAATTCCATCAACTTTCTATATATGCATGTATATATTTATATACTTAAAGGTATATATATGTATACACACATAGTTATTATATATTTTATAATATTCTTCCTCAAATCATATCTTATAAATCTATGCATCCACTTGCATCCTTCATTTTCAATGCATAAATGCATATACGTTCCATACTAAATAATGTCATTTGTAACTCTATGGGATAATTACTAGCTATTTTTCTCTGAATTATCATTGAAATTGTGCTCTCTCCTTTAAAAGGACCTGTCAATAATCTCCTAAATATACGTGGTTGTTGCATTTCAGAATCATATGATTTGCCATGAGACGTGATGGAAGAGCAGGCCATCCCTTTCTCTTGGCACCAAAATGATAAAAAGTACTGCTTTGAGTTTTGCCTTGGGTTTGTGAATTTTTGCAACTTCTGTAATCATTTTTCACAAATGTTTTCACAACTTCAGTGAGTTTTGGGGAAAAAGAGTAATCCTGAAAACTGTGTACCTTATTTGTTTCCCTTTGAAAATCTTAGGTGCAAATGTTTCAATCCAGCTACTGGACCCTGGGAAGTGTGGGGACACGGGGCAGCTTCTTATTAGAGAAATGAGTGGGAGAGCATTTCCTTGTAGTGACTGTGACAGCAGTGGTAATTCTGGGCTTTAAGGCCATAACGATAACATCTACAAAATGGCACACTGTTCTCTGAAATGCAACATGAATATTCTCAAAAATGGAAGACAACCAGCTGCAAACACAGCAAGCAAAATATCCTAATTCACAAACCATGGACCTGTTTTTTTCTTTTCTGTTTTCCCTCAATGTCAGAAAAAGGAGAAAGGCAGTTCAAATTACATTTTTTTTCTTTTTTCTTCCCTAACAATTCTATGAGAAAGCAACAAAAGGAAGGACAGCTCTTACTGCACAAGCCCAGGTTTTGGAAGAGAGAAGAGGAGGTGAAGAATTAGCAGATAAAGATTCTAAAATGTGAAGATCAGGTGGAAAAAAATTGGTGTCTAGCTAGTCTGAGGGCTATGAAAATGAGTACAGGGGTGCAGACATACAGATATTTTCTGAGAGTGAGGGCAAGGAGAGATTGACAATAGTTTGAAGCAAACAAGAAACCTATAGGAAGGATATGAAGGATATATGTCTATCCAGGAAGGGGCTAGGGAAGACACAGGAGAGTTCCTTGCAGTTGATTGATTCCAACTAAGCCACTCACACATGAAGCATCGTGCTCAGGTTTGCTTCCTACATCTAGGTCAGCCATGAACAGCAGAGAACCATCAATCATTCCCACTCACAAAATGGAGTTCAAGGTTGAATTAGCCCTGCCTGATTCAAGGGAAATCTTAATAGAATCTGGGAGCCCTGAACTGGAAACGGGTTTTGGCCTGGAAATGGACCCCAAACCTTGAGGCTAAGTCCAGGTGTTGCCTAGTCAATCCAAATCCACAGCTTCGGGAGGAAAGCATTCAGATACTGAGTTTCACACGTTGCCTGTTTTGTTTTGTTTTTAACACTTTTTAAGATTTTCTTCTTGAAAAACATGATAAAAATGGTATGTATGGCCTTGTCTTGTTAATTCAGGAGCAGATTCTATTATGTTCATTAAGAACATGTTTACATTTCCTACCCCAATCTTAATAATAATTATGCTGTATTTTAAGTATCTATTTTGAGATAACAGTTTTATTCACAAAAATGTGATATAGAGAAAAATACTTTTCAATAAATACACATTGAAGTGTCCAGCACTTTGCTAGATGTTCATGCAGTTGATTCTAATCCAAAAATGCTGAGGACTTCTTGCTCATTGAAAGATACAAGTTTTCTTACATATTCACAAATAATGAAAACATTATTTCTCACCTTAAGAACATTAACATTGCATGGGCAAAAATGAATAAAATAAAATAGATTTATGTACTTCTTTAAGTAGTAGAAACAGTAACTCATATCTGATTCTTATACAGAAACGTATAATAGCTAAAATGATATTGATTATGAAACATATTACCCATGTATGCAAATTATGTAAGTACACACATTATCTAAAAGAATGAACAAGGTAACAATATTACACCACACAGCCAATATAAACAAGAATATTGCTTTTTCTGATGTGTTGCTTGAAAACTAAAGACCTGCTCTGAGCAATCATCATCTGTATTTAAAAATGAAACATCCTTTCTTGATTTTCATTATCTTACAATATAATGCACAAAAATGTCTTTAATGTGCAGATATGGCACAAGATATTAATAATAAACATTACAAGGGACTCCTTTTCCTCTCTTTGATGATTTTCTATCTTCCTTTATTATTATTTTTAAGTTAGAAGCGAATTCTTTTTCTTTTCTTTATGAAATTTTAAATAGTTTAAACATAGGTTTGGTTTTTAGACTCTTTAGGAAGAGGAAATGCTTGACATTTCTTAAACAGGACAATGGTGACAAGCTATATATGGCTTGGGCATGACAATCACTCCTCTCCTTTTGAACCAATGACCTTTGAGGTTTACAGACCAGTTTGAGCTTGAATCTGAACTCTCTCAAGACCTAGTAAGGACATTTATTTTTAGTGGAGAGCCCCCTCATTCTTGAAATTCCTCCTTTCTCCAAGTCTGACAGAATCTAAGTTTAAACCTCTGAGTAAATTCTGGGGAAGTGTTTGAGAGCAGGCTCTTAGTTGCTTGTGGGTTGTACTATTTTTATTAGCAGAGGAGGTCCCTTCTTTGTTACTCATTCTATTTAGGTCTAACATCACATCCATTTTAGTATACACTTTAAATGGAGAAATAATAAAGAAATGGATTCCAAGCAATTTATCTGAGTCAGATTACAATCTCTACAGACGGTAAGCCAAAATCAAACTCTAGACAATTTGAGGCTAGACCAAATTTACCATCCATCTAATGAGGCCATCTGAGATTGCTCCCTGAAGAGCTGAGCCTGGAATTGGAGAGGTGTGAAATGTTTCCCTATCAAACACACATGCTTTGACATAGCCAAAACACATTAAGAAGTCTCCATTACTTCTAAATATATTCAGCATTCTTTCTGATACTTCACAAGGACCTTGTATTTAATAAAAATGAGTTTTGGAAAAAAACTACTGAACATATATTGATATGACAGATAATTTGTTTCAGAGGAAATAATGTGGCATATGTAGTGTCTGAGCATGTTTTCAGGCCTGAATCTGTTGGAAGGGGCAGCGCTGTATTCAAGGAGAAGGAACCTACATGGGACATGATTTAAGGTTCACTGGGTGTCAAATCATTTCCATCTCTGCTTGGTTTTTCCACCTGAAGAGCTTGGTATTTGTTTAATTAAAAGCTTTTTAAAATATATTACAATACAGAGCTCTGAAGAAAGTAAATCTACTCACTTTGTTTATCCATTACCTTGATAATTTGAATTAATACTAACTAGCCAAGAGAACTGAGAGCAAGGTACGCAGTGAAGGCTCAGAAGCTAAGTGTATATTGATGGTAGGAAGGGTAAGAAAGTTCCGTGGCCTGTGCTTCTATCAGAAAGCACAGCATTGTCATCACAGGAGTGCCTCTGCCCCAGAAGAGAGGTACTCAAAAGTGAACGAAAGAAGTGGCAGAAAATTTTTTCCAGAATCATAAAGTACTAGATTTTCCAAATTTACACATTATATATTAAAATTAGACCAATTTTTTTTCTTTTGACTGGGACCCAATTATTCTCAATTTGTTTCTCTACCACCTGCTCCAATTATCCCCATTTTGTTTCTCATTAGACTCCTAATTGCATACCTGAGATTACTGATGCTTGTCCAACCTCCTTACCTACCACTCTTTACCTCAATAAGTCTGCCACAGTTCTGCCCAAAATCCTGTCCTAAAGATGGATCATGTTTACTGCACATCTTTAAGTGACATCCTCCTATTCCACTGGCTGTCAGTCAGATACACAAGCCAGGATGTGGTTGGTGATCATTTTACAAAGACTAACAAGGTAAGTCTGAGGAGGTTGGGCCAACACAGGACAAACTAGATTTGGGGGATGGGAAATGGTGATTTTAGAGACATCCTCCTCTATCTCTCACTTCCGTTTTCAAAGTTTTCATCCACGACAGAAGTATATTAATATAAAGGACTGTGGCATGAGACAGAGATATAAGTAGGGAAATAGCACCTTTGAATCAGTTTAATTTTAAAGACAAGACCACCAAAGCAATGCTCATGATGCCTGGTGAAATAGCGATACAGCATTTGTGTTGAAAGACTTTCTGTTCCTAGGCAAAATAAGATTGCAAAGCATCCGTTTTTGTTTTTGTTTTTTGGTATTTGTGGGAACACAGTCCAGATTTGAAAGTGGCTTCAGCTTGTTCAGTTAGTTTAAGCATAGAGTCAGAAGCCCTGGATCCTAGGGAATATGAGTTGCAAGCTTAGCAGGGAAAATGTTCTCTCTGAACTATGTTTAAAACCACAGAGTGGGAGACTGTGATGCACGGATTATAAATAAATGTCAGGGAAGAAGAACCTGCCACCAACACCTTCAACCATATTTTACTATATCAAATGCTGAAGTTGATTTCCCAAGACGGGATGCTAAATGTATTGTATATGAACACTCGTGGTGGGTGTCTCCCACCCAGTACACGGTCAGGGGGAGGGGGGCAGAGGGAGAGAGGAAGACAGAAAGGAGGAGGAGGAGGAGGAGAAGGAGGAGGAAGAAGAAGAAGAAGGAGAAAACAAAGAGGAAATAGAGAAGCAGGTAGTCTCTTTTAATTCAGAGATCAGATTTCCTGCATTCATGCATCATCACTTAAGAGCATTTGACGACCATTTAAAAGAATGCTTGGTTTTGATGAGGTAGATGCAACAGGGATATGCTGTGTGCACAGGACAGCATCGTGTCATGAAAATGACAAAAATAGTGCCTGGTTTTGTGACTCATTCACATTATGAAAGGAATGAAACCCTTGGTGTATTAGCACCCTAGAGGCAATTTCTTTTTCTTTTTTTTTAAACAAGGCCTTTATTTGTAGCTGGGCAGCAGCACCTCTTTGTGGTTACAGCACCATGGACGTAATGGCACTCTTACAAGATTTGACTTTCAATTGCTTCTATAAATACCGTCATGGCTTGGAGTATATACAATATCTATAAACACATATGTGATAATATTTATTATCAGCCCACATCTTATTTTCTCTTTTCTTTTGACTTTAGTTTGATGACAATGATGGATATGAATTCCAAAATGTTAGTTTCATGATTTTTTTTTTTCTTAGTCTAAAATAAATATCTCTTAAGTACTTTCCTCCTTGGGCAATGTGTTTCTCATTTGCTGTGACACTAAGTGTATAGGTATGGCTGACCGCTAACCTGACATGTGCCTGTCACCAGGGACTGCTGGTTCTTTCATCTTCTTAATGGACATTTCTCTACAGATGTCTGTGGCCTACCTGACTATAATCCTTTAAATTTTAATTCACTTTACATTTAGCCTGGTCATAAATACCATTTAGGTACCAATACTCTGCTTTATGCAATCCCTGAGGTAGTGCTTTTATTTTAATGAGGCCATTTGCAACTTAAGAGCAAAAAAAATCCATCTTTGATTGAATATATTTGTCAGTTTTATTCCCGATTGGCATTTTCATGGAAAAACTTGGATAAAACTAAGGGATGGCTGCTTACCAAGTGGGATAAAAGTTTCAGTATGTTTCTACTTTCAAAATTAACTGAATAAATGGTCTTTGAAATTCATTTTGAAAACATCAAAGTCAATCATGGCTATAATCAAAAGTAAAATCCAGAATTAGGTTTTGTTACAAATGAAATTTCCACTAGCATTTTTTTTCTATTTGAAAAGAAAAAATAAATTGAGACTCCAGTTAATAAATTATCAAGGTAACAGGCCAGCATAATAACACATGGAAGTGAATGTAGTAGAATATGTGCAAATATTGGCTGATTATCAATTTTGCGATTTTGTTCTCCCATTTTTCGTTCCAGTGTTAGTCTTTTCACAAGTAACACAGTATTTTTTTCCCACAGCATGTGGGTGCAGGTAAGTTGCCATTGAATTTTTAGTTGATTTAAAGTTTGGTATGAAATAGTTTTTTAAAAATCTCTAAGGATTATATGCATAGTTCTCTGATCATGGGGCTAAATTTTCCACTTCACTCTGTACACTTTCTTGAATACATTTACAGATGCCCTCTATAATCATAGAGGCCTAATTTCTATGCATATGAGATCACATATATTGTATTGGAATTTTACTCTGCGTAAGTCAATGGTGATTGTGTATAGTTTTATTTGGGGGTGGGGACAACAGACAAGTGTTTAATTTGAGAAACAATAATTTTGTCTTCTTTTCTTGATAAGAAATAAGACTTTGACTATTTAAAATGCTATAATAAATACATTAGTTTTTGTGAATTTAATCATTAGATTTAGTTCTCCAACTTTGGTTTATGATATTCCCTAAATAAGAATAATGACAGTTATTTCCTTAAATAATATGAATGATATTTCACCATTTAACACAACAGAGTAATACTTTGTATAAGGGGCATAGGGGGTTTTACTTTCTTGTTTTCATTTAATACTTACATCCAATTTTAAGATGTTGCCATAATTATTTGACCAATATAAAAACTAAGGCTCAAAGAGGTTTAATGACTTTTAAATGTCACGTAGTAAGACATGAGGCTGGAATTCAAACCCACATCACTTAGAATCCCAACATTTTAAATTCAGTCTTCCATACTGTCTAACTACTGTTTGCTAAGTACAGTTTTTGTTTGTTTATTTCTTTTGATTTTTTAAGATGTTAAAGTTAAGCTAGTATCTTAATATGACTAGGCCAAGACTAAGTGTGGAAGTTGATATTCTGACATATCTTTAGTAATCTTTTTATCAAGCACACTTTATCTTTCAGAGAAAACCTATACCATATGAAGTTGAGAAACAGGAGTGCACTTTTCAACAATTGCTTATGTAATTTATTTTCATATTTGCATGTTTTCATCCTTAAAAATCCTTTGAATGAATGAAACTCAACATAAATAATCTGCATTATGAGTCTAAATAATATTTTCCTTGCTTCCTTCTTCCTTCCTTCCATCCTTCTTTCCTTCTACTAGCAGTTAGTCTACAATGATCTAAGCACCTCAAATGCTAAAAAACAAACAAATAAACAAAAGTAATGCCAAGGCTATTAGAAGGGCTTACATTTTCAATGAGTAAGAATACAACAAGCAAATGTTTTCTAAAGAACTGAATAAACTCTTAGGTCATAATTTTTGTAGAGTCAAAAGGGTTGGTTAATACATTGCAAACTCTACATATTCCTGGATACCTTTTAAAATGAGTATTCTTTTTTGTAAATTAAAGGCAAACAGGTTTGAAATGTCCTCACTTTTTTCCATAATGGATAATAATAAGAATGTTAAATATTTACTGAGCATTTACTATATGGCAGGCATTGTGCCAAATGCTTTTTTTTTTCCATTATCTCCCTTATTCCTTGCAACTCTCAGGATTGGTACTACTATCTCTATTTTACACTTGAGAATATTAAAGATTGGAAAGTTAAATGATGATTTATACCTATATTTCTATTAAATTGTAGAGCCATGATTTCATTTCATGTTTCTGTGTCATATTTCAACAGCCCCAAAGTGGTGTATAGTCATGACTCCATACAAATTTTGATGAGTAAAAGGCAATTCTGTACCCTACCCTTGCCATTGCTGCACCTACATGCTGATATCTGTTATGTACTGAGGGGGACCAGGCATCAATTGGGATTTTTTTTTTTTTTTGTATCTTAATAGATATCTCAAACTTGACATTTCCAACACTTTACACATTAAAAACTAAGCTATTGATATCTGTGAACTTCCTCAAAAAAAACCATACGCTTCTCATAGTCTTTCCCATCCCAGTGGCTAAAACCAAAACTCTCATCCTTGGATTCTCTTTTTTTCTCTCACATTCTGCATCCATTCCATCAGAAAATACGGTTATCAATACTTCCAAATCTATGCAGAACCCAGCTACTTCTCAGCAGCTAGGCTACGGCCTCTCTGATCCGAGAAGCCATTCTTTCTCACATAATGACTGCAGCCACTGCCTGAATCATTCTTGTTGCCTCTTGTTCCCCTTCAGTCTATTCCTACTGCAGCCAGAGACATCATTTTAAAATCAAAGATATACCATACCACTTCTTTATCAAAATCCTCCCGTGCTTCCTATCTTACACAGAATACAAGCTAATATCCTTACTCTGCTCTATAAGGTTCTACATTGTCAGACCATGTCTCCTGTTATATGCCTGTTCACTTCTGCTCACTCTACTCTACAAACATTCTGGCCTATTCACTGATCTTTGAAGACAACAGGCAAGCTCCTGCCTCAGTGCCTTTGCACTCCCTATTTCTTCTGTCTGGAAAGCTCATTGTCAGAGACCCACATGACTGGCTTCATTATGTTCTTTGTTGTTTCAGTCAAATGGTGCCATCTCAGTGAGTCCTTCTTCACCCTCTCTCTTAGCTCTTTCTATCCACTTTTCTTGTGTTATTTCAGAAGTCAGCAAACTAGGGCCACCAGGTCAAATCCTAACTACTGCCTGTTTTTGTACATAAAGTTTTGTTGGAACACAGCCACTCCCCTTTATTTACATTTTGCCCATGTTTGTTTCTGTGCTGCAAAGACAGAGTTGAATAGTTCTGACAGGGGCCATCTGGCCGCCAAAGCCCAACATATTTACTATCAGTCTCCACAAAAAAATTTTGCTGACTTCTGTGTTATGTTTTTTTTTAATCACTATGTAGCACACAATGCATTTGATTTATTTATCTCATTATTGTCTGTCTCTTTCTATTTGAGTGTAAGCTCCTTGAGAGCAGGAATTTTCAACATTGTGTTTACTGTGGTACACCCACCACCTAGAACAGTGCGTAGCACACAGAGTGTTCAATAAATATTTGTGAATGCATGAAGAAATTTGCTGGATGGCATATTCTGACTCTATACACTCATCTCATGTTTCATGAAGATGTTAATGTTCTCTATAACTCTCTGACATATCTTATTCTGAAAAAAGAAATTTAATCTTGTTAATAAAAGTAATATTTATGGTGATGCAGTGATTGTTAGCCATCAACTTTGGATTAAGTCTAGATAATAAAGGCAATTTTACTCCATAGGAATCTGGATTTTAAAAATCATACTCATGAATGAAATTTTGGTAAGAAAATGTGTTATGTGTAACACTGTGGAAGAGAGTGAAGATAGGAAGTATAGGAGATATTCTTGCTATCTTCATTATTAAAAACAAATATTTTAGAAAACCTCATGATGTTTTAAAAATCCCTATGTGAAACATGCATCTGACACAGTATGGTTTGTTGGAAGAAGTCCAGACCCCGAAATCAGAAGAAGTAGGTTAGAGCCCTGACCCTACCATGGACCATGAGCCTAAGGTAGAGATTATTAAAATATCCATCCTACAGAATTATTTTGAGTGTTAAATGAGATGACTATAATTTAACCTATGCTACCATAAATATTCAGTAAATATAAGCTTAAATATGGAAAATCTGAGCTCATTTTATTAAAAAACAACAAATGTTATAACTTTATGGGCTACTACTACCCAAGGAAAAAAAATATGATGTACAGAGAATTGACTTAGTGTCTTTCTCACAATTGGCTCAGTGCTTCTTTCTTCCAACATAATTCTCAATGTGGTTTCATAGAAATTTGAGGTGAGCTGACCTAAATTGACTCAGATTTTCCACTGACTAGCTGTGTAGTCTTAAACCAGGTTATATAACATCCTTGAGATTCAATTTCTCCTTATGTGAAATGAGAATGGTAAGAATATCTACCTGACAGTGCCCTTGTGAGAGTTAAGGGATAATGCATGTAAAGTGCTTAGCAGAGCATCGAGCGTACTTTAAGTTCTTAAATTCCAATTCATCAAGGCCTTCCTCTCTCTCTCCCTGTAAGTTCCTACTCTCATGGTCATGCAATCACACAGGGTGTGGTTATGCACATAATGTTCAAGTTTTCTAACGAGTCTATCAAATAAAACAAATCTGCCAAGGAACATGGCATAACATGTAACACCCTATGTCTAGGACATTTAAATTCTATTGGAGTTTTGAAATTTTACTCACATACACATACACACAAAATAAAAAACTCAAAGAAATTTTTCTTTGGTAAGTTTAAAACCCCCACGAAAAAAACAAGTGTAGAAAATCTTTCCCTAATCTTTCAAATGATACCATGTAGATACTGTATAGTTATCCTAGTATTGGGCATAGTTATTCACCTTGAAACATATCCTCACTAACATTCTGTCTTGCTCCTAGCATTGATTCAGTTTATATTAATAGATAATTTGGGTTGAGGGAGGGAAATTACTTTTGTTTTACTCCATGAGTTAGAAAAGAAGTTGTGTTACTGTCAAATCTAATATGCAGCCCAAGGAGAAAAAGGAGTCTGTCCCCATAAGTCTACTCTGTGCCCTGGCTTTTAGTGTAGGTTTGTTTGTTTTAGAATTAAAACTCAGCATTTTCTTTTTTCTATTTGTTTTCTTTACTGCTGCTGTGTAAAGGCTGGAATGAGTAAAGTCCTTCCCACAGTGCAACTGAGAACTCTGTCCTGGTAGTGCAGCCATACCTACCCACTTAGGAAAGCATTTCTCTTTTTATTGGTGTCTCCGGTGCTCATTATTTTACCTTTATCTGCACTCTTTTGCATTTCATCTGTATCTTTGATCAGGCTCTACTTTGACCTATTTCTAGCTTGAAAAGGTTTTATTCATAGACTTTTCCCACCTTTCCTAACCTTTCTCAGAGTCAGTTATTTTTCCAAAGGGTCAACAGCTATGGAATTCAGTGTGCTAACTTCAAATAGTGACCTCTTTAAGTAAACTTTGCTAAAAGGAGTTGTTCAAAGGCAGTTGTATGGTCTAAATAAAACTGGGGTTAGTCAACCTTGTGGAGCAATTGGACCTTATCTTTCTCTTCCTTCTTTTCCATCAAAACATGACTATCCTATATTTCATTTCCTTAGGGCTTGGCTTTAGCTGGTTGACACCAATGCTTAAATATTGAGTTAATATTGGTCTTCATAGTCTTCATTCCCAAATCTAGCTCTCATTACTAGAATTTTCATTTACCATATTTCAAGGATTCAAACATATTTTAAGTATAATTTAACATCTTTGAAATTGGGATAAATCTTATAATTGATGACCTATCATGGTTAAAATGGAAATATTTTTTCTTCTTTAGTTGTACATAAAATAATGATGTGTCTTATAATTGATGACATCTTAGATTCAATGAAGTCAGAAATAAAGGAGTCCTAAAAATCATAAGAATTTAATTTGTGGGAGTTAATCCCTACCAGTGGAATTTCATGCACAATCAAATCCTAATGAAGTGTTAATTTTGATCAGGGAGTAATATCCTTACTTTTCCCAGAGTCTACCACGTTGGTGACTGCTGACTACAGCTGGCCTTCACTCCAAAAACAGTATCTCAAAATTTAGGTGAGGCAAGCAGCTTGCATTACAGGGATGGAAGGGTTGACATTATTTTCACAGGATAAGTTCCTGCTATTCAGGAAGATTCCAAAATGGTTTAAAGGAATGAAAATAAAGAGAAGGAGTGGGTATAGATTATGTTCCAGGGGTACTCTCTGCTCAGTTAAGCAGGATTTGTAAAACCTATTAAATGAAATTTATAAAGAGCCTTACCCTTATTCCTAGCATTTGTGTTTGCTTCCTTATGACTGTCTCATGAAATTTCTCTTCATAAAGTAGAAGTGTGACACTTTGTCAATGTAAATGGAGTAGAATGAAAATACAATAAAACATACAATCTGTTTAGTTTCCTGCCATTAAACTACTTAATTTGATTATATAGGCTGTGTCCCCTACTCCTTTTCTAGTGATTAGTACATGATTCAGAAATCTAGGAGAAATATTACCATTTGTGCAAAAATCACACTGCTATTTCTTGTACCTGTCATGAGTGTGCGTGGCCATGTATCTTTAGAAATCCTGGGCTCTAGGGACTGTGTACTTGCAATGGGAAGAATCTGCCACTAGAGTGTGATCTTGCAAATTAGCAACAGAATAGAAGCTCATGTCTCTTCCCAGTAAAATTCTATAGTCAGAAGCCAGAAATGCTATTTTATTCTAACATTGTAATCATTTATTTGTAACAAAATATAGCTAACATATTATTAAAGCTTAATTATTTAACATCATGAATCAAAATTAGAGAATTAGAATATAATTGACCTGCAAGCAGTTACTTTTCTAGGCCGTCACAAAATCCATATGAATCATATCTCAGAGATGAGGCCAAAATTCTCTGAATTTTTAAATGTCCTCCAGATACTTCTGCTCAAGTTGATCCCTGGACCACATTTGGATCAGCTTACATTTGATGATCTTTATGATTGCTTTGAATTTTTAAGTGTAATTGTTTCTAATCACTTGAATTGAAATACTGTCTCTAAATATATCCTCTCATGCTCTCTCTAAATTCTGATACAATGTGCTAAGAACCTCTTGATTGAATCAGAAACATTCTAGTACATTTCATTACCTTTCACTAAACTTTTAAGATCAATTTTGGCCTATTATGCAAGTTTTCCTGACAATCTATCTTTCCATTAACAAACCACGAAATTTAGCTATGTCTGTCCATGCAAAGTCGTGATGGCTGTTCATGCCAAAGGAAAGCTGGTTGCCAGAATAATATTTTTTAAAAACCTCCTTTTGATTAATTTTTCTTCTCATGTATCTCTCTCTTATATTAGACTCAGGAAACTAAAACCTCAAGTTGCTGTTAAAATATTCTCTCTCTCTTTTTTATAAAAACATAACACTGTAGTAATTATATTTATGTAAATAGCATACTATTCTCTAAACATGCTGGATAAACCTTAAGTTGTTTAAATAACACTTTTAAGGAATGCTTATCTGAACCACAATTGGTGCAGGAACCTAAGCCTAAGAAAAGCTGTACTCATTTTTTAAAATTTTGCCTTAACATCACCAAATATTTTTTTTCAGGTAGTCCAGAATCACATTTTCCCCTTAGGTACATCAGCTGTCCAATGTTGGCTAACACTAAACAGGGTCTAGGGCCAATAGGCAGAATTATATAATACATAAAAGGAGTAAGTTGTCTCCCAAAGTCACCATAACCACCATCTATGCCACATCTTAAACATGTTTCTGTCTTCTCTGTGTGCTACTGATTCTTCCCACCCATTTGGCTACTTTAATCTCTTGCCAGCTCAGCCTACCATGGTCTGCACACTCATAGTTTGTCCCCTCTTTTTTTAGATTCCATTTGATGTGGTTATGCACAAAACCAAAGTTAGCAATGTGAACCAAAAGATCCAGGTAACGTCTAACCAGCCACTGCATTTAAAATGTTGGCATTTAGGCTATCTTCTACTGCTCTCAACTACAACTTGTGCAACATTTCCCAGAGGTTTTCAAATTTCTCAGAAAAGATCCTACTCGGCAATCAGTCAACATAAATCATGAGCAGCATTATTTATTTAAACTAAAAGAAAAAAAATTAAAAAATTAAACTACATTTACAGAAGTTACAGTCTAGGTGAAATACACAGCATTACAAATAGAAAAATTTAAATTTGAGCGTCACCTTTTGGGACTTATCAATTAATTCAAAATATTTATAATGGAGTTTTCATTTTCATTTGTATTAGATTGCAAATTTTACAATAAGTAAAGAGAGCTATTGAATCCTAAAGAAACTAAGGCCTTTGGGCACAATTTATAATTCTTTTCAAAATATTTTCTTCTGCAGTCTTGTTGATATCTGGTTTCTGCTCCCGGATGTGGAAAGCTAGGATTACTGCTCCTATACTTACAGAAAGAAAAGGGCTGGACAAATTGTAAATTCACAACTTTTCTTGAACCCATCCAAGAGCTGAGATCGCAGGTGCCTACGTGGAGAAACAGGATGTAAGCATTTTCTTCCTTAAGGCAGATGTCACCAGACACCACTAGGAATTCAGCTAGAATTACCAATAAATTTGAGGCAGAGTGCAGATTGGTTGAGAGTGTGAACACTCTGAAGGCCATAGATCTGGGAGAATGGGGAATCCCATACACTAGAAAGCCTTTTCTCTATGAAACCCAGCAGGTGCTAACAGGGAATACTGGGGGTTGGGGCAGGCCAACAGGGAGAGTCCAGATAGAGCTTCCTTCCTGTAGGACTGGGGGACAGGAAAAGCAGGCATGATGAGGGGACATGAAACAATCCCCCAGGCCCTACCCTCATCCCCGTTCTTCTCTTGTATCTCCTTCATGGAACAAAAGCCTTAATCTACAGATAGAGGGACAACAAAACCTGTTCTTCTTAGGGAACTGGTAAAATCCCATGGCACCTGGCAGAGGGAACAAGAAAAAACTCTATCCCTAGAGATGGGACAGAAATATGTTCTTAGCAAGAACTATGGCTGGAAAAAGAGCAGTAACACTTTGAAAGCCACATCCCTGAGACCCAGGGACTCTTCCTCCCTTCACTTCCTACCAGCAGGCTAAAGAGCATCAAGTAAGGTGAATGTGGAACACTATTGGATGTGTTGCAAGAGACAGACACTCTCTAAGTTTACACAACAGAAGGGAAGATTGAATGGGGAAGGTGAAGTAGAAATTGACAAAAAAATTGTGGGAAGCCAGCCCCTATTCTAAACACAAGGTATTACTAGAGAAATTTGAGAACTCTGGTCTACTAAAGGCAAACATAGCAATGACAATTTCAAGACTGCACAACCCCGGGCTAGATTAGCACAAATCTCTACCCTAAAAGCCTAGCAGCAGGAAAGGTATGCCTATTTAAGGACATAAAATCTAAATACTGGAGTCTCTACTTTCCTGCACACACACACACACACACACACTCTTCAGGTGACAATGCAATCAACAGAACCAGCAGACTCAGATGTGGTATAAATGTTGGAACCTTCTGAGCAAGAATTTTAAATTACTATGATTAATCTACTATACACTCTAATGAAAAAGGTGGACATATGGAACATTAGATGACCATTTTCTTCAGAAAGAAGGAAAAAAAAAGAAGAAACAAATGGAAATTCTAGAAATGCATAGCATAGTAATACAGATAAAGGATGCCTTTATCCTTTGGTTGACTTATTAGCAGACTATGAAGTGGCAAAAACACAGGTCAATCAAAATTACTTAAACTGAAAAACAAACAGAAAAAAAGTGGGAAAGATAAACACAAACAATAACAAAGAACAAAGCATCTAATAACTATTGGATAAAATCAAGCAATCTAACAATTGCCTAATTGGAGTCCTAGAAAGAGAACAGGAAAGAATGGAGAAGAAGAAAAATTTTTTTAAAATAATGGCCAAAAATTTTATGAAGTTAATGATAGACACCAAAGCACAAATGTGGGAAGGTCAAAGAATATCAAACAGAATAAAAGCTCCCTTCAAGGGATGCAGCGGGATCGAGGAGGAGAATGAACAAATCTGGGCTTATCATATTAAACAACGCTAAAAACAAAAGACAAAGAGAAAATCCTGAAAGCAGCCTGGGGAGCGGGGGGAAACACATACTGCAGAGAAGCAAATATATTATTCTTAATTTTCCTTAGAAAACATTAAAAAAAATACTGTCCTTACATAATTCTCTACCCAGCAAAAATATCTTTCAAAAGTAAAGTATAAATATGGGCTTTTTAAGACAAACAAAACCAGAGAATTCATTTGGATCAGATCTACACTACAAGAAATGTTAAAGGAAATTCATCAAGCAGGAGGAATATAATTTCCAACCGAAAGTTGCATCTTTAAAAAGAAATGAAGAGCACTGGGAATTCAATGAAGGAGAATAAATTTTTTTTAAAAAAAATTTATTCTCAAAAGATAACTTAATGTCAAAAAAAAATACTAGCAATGTATTGTGTTTAGAGAGTATATGAAATAAAATGTATGACAACAATAGCACAAAGAATGGCAGGGAAGAATTGGGAGTACACAGTGCTGAGGTCCTTACACTGTTTCTGAAATGACATATAATTTTATTTGCAATAAGATTCTGATTAATTGAAGATTCCTATCAAAACCATAAATCAATCGCTAAAATATGAAAAAAGTATACATAATATGTTAATAGTGGAGATAAAAATGGATTATTACAAAATGTTATTAAAACAGGAACAAGCAGAAAAAGAGGGAAAAAACAGCAAACAACAGACAGAACAAATAAAACCCCATGTAGCAAGATGGTAGATTTTAATCCCCTAGGCTTTCGTCTTGTTTTTTCCTCTAGATCACTCTGAAAAACTTTAATTTATATGTAGAGGTAGAATAATTTATAAACAATCTTACTTGGAAGCAAGGGGCATTTATCTTAGAGTTGTGCTGTGGTTTTCTCCATACAAAAACTAACACCTGAGTTCAATCATTCATTTGTCAAGTATTCATTGAGTATCTTCTTTGGGCCAAGGATTGTGCCAAGGACTGTGGATACCTAATGATAGACACCAAAGCACAAATGCAGGAAGCTCAAAGAATATCAAACAGGATAAAAACTCCCCTCAAGGGATGCGGCGGGATGGAGGAGGAAAGTGAACAAATCTGGGCTTATCATATTAAACAACGCTAAAAACAAAAGACAAAGAGAAAATCCTGAAAGCAGCCTGGGGGGAGGGGAAAAGACATATTGCAGAGAAACAAATATATTATTACTGATTTTTCATCAGAAAACGTTAAAAAAAAATACTGTCCTTATATAATTCTCTACCCCAGCAAAAATATCTTTCGAAAGTAAGGTATAAACACGAACAAAACAGGCACAGATCTAGTCATCTTTATCCAGTACTTAGAAACTTACATGTTCTTGATAAGTCAGTAGAAATTCCCTCCAACTGTCTTCATGAATTTGTCATTTTAAACAGCTACTTTGTGATTCATTAAAGAAGTTCCTCTTAGATTACTTTATTCTGATGTTTGTTGCACTCCTAAGAATAAGATATTTGAAAATTGCATGTGATAAAACAGTAATGGACAATATTGATTGCCTCCCCAGCATTCATTGTCTCCTTACACATTCCTAAGAGAACCTGAGATTTTTTTGGAGGGGGATCCAATCCTCCTCCACATTACCTGTATGACTCAGGGAAATCTGAGTCCTTTTCTAGCCCAGATGTCATCCCTGATCAGTCTACACTAATCTTCTAATCCCAGTTCCACACCCAAGCCAGTGATCTATCCAGGAACTCAGATTTCATCCAATCTGTGCAGGTTCTTCCAGTCCTTGGTGATTTTTATTTCATGGGTTGACCTAAAACATTATGCAGCCCACATACACTGGAAGACAGGCATTTTATTCCACAAATGGAAGAGCAGCTTTCACTCTCTTCTACGACATGAAGACAAGGAAACGCAATGTCCTGGAGGCTATCGACAATCATGTTTGGGCCACAAGGGGAGCCCGCTGGAGAAGAAAGTGATACCTATGCAAGAGTTGGCCTGAGAGAATTATAGAGGGGCTGAGTTTGGGTCCCGATTTTAATCTGCCTTGAGCTTATTCTATCTTGCCACTCCCAGTTAGGCGAGATTCACTTAGCCATTCAATTAGTATTTACTGAGTGCACTGAGTTGTGTCAGGCATTTTGTGCTAGGAATACAGTATGAAGAAAAGAAGCAAAGGGCCCTGCCTTCACAGAGTTTATGTTCACTGTGGGCACAGAAAATAAATAAGAAAATAAGTAAATATAGAATAGGTCAGATGCTGAGAAATGCTATTATTTGCTATTTTTGATTGTTGCTCTTTATGACTTTTTGTGACTCTAACTAAACATCTGGCATCATTTCCCTTTAGCTTCTTTTCTCAGGAATCCTGCCCCCAGATTGCCATCCACTTCGATTTAGCAGCCCTGAACTCTGACCTCACCCCAATCCCCTCAGCTCATTCTCCCTCTTCTAAGGTCATAAAACTTTGGGGTGATCCTGGTACTCAACTGTGTATTTCTCTTCTCTTTACGATTACACCCTGTCCCAGATCTGAAATCAGCTGCCTTGTATATTTTTAGTTGAAGGGAAAGTCCATTACCAATCTCATGAGCAGAAGTGGAAGGAGACCTGAGGTTTATATGATGAACAGGAATTTAGAAGGATGGACAATTCCAGGTATGAGAAATAGTCTATATATAGACATGGAAGAATAAAAAATATATATGTATATGTTTTTAATTGACATATAATAATTATATATACTTATGGGGTACATAGTGATACTTTGATGCATATAAAGTATAGTGACCAGATCAGGGTAATTCACATATCCATCATCTCAAACATTTATCATTTCGTTGTGTTGAAAGCATTCAATATCCTCCTTCTAGCTCTTTGGGACTATATATTACTAACTATAGTTGTCCTATGGTAGTATAGAACACTAGAACTTATTCCTCCTATCTGTCTATGATTTTGTGTCTTTAATAACTCTCTCCCCATCGTCCACTTCTTCCTACTCTTCTCAACCTCTAGTATCCTCTGTTCTACTTTTTACTTCTATGAGATCAACTTTTTTTAGGCTTTCACATATTAGTGAGAACATGTGGTATTTAACTTTCTGTTTCTGGCTTACTTCAGTTAACATAATGTCCTTCACTTCCATCCATGTTGTTGTGAATGAAGGGATTTTTTTCTTTTTTATGGCTGAATATTATTCCATTGTTTATATATACCATGTTTTCTTTATTTATTCCTCTGTTGATGGACATTTAGGTAGATTCCACATCTTTGCTATTGTGAATAGTGCTGCAATAAACGTGGGGATGCAGATGATTTTTTGATCTACTAATTTCCTTTCCTTTGGTTAAATGCCCAGTAGTGGGATTGATGGATCATATGGTAGTTCTGTCTGTAGTTTTTGAGGAACCTCCACACTGTTCTCCATAGTGGCTGTACTAGGTTACTTTCCCACCAACAGTGTATAAGATTCCCTTTTCCCTGCATCCTCACCAGCATGTTATTTTTTTATCTTTTTAATAATAGCCAAACTAACTGGGGAGTTGAGCGTGGTTAGAAAAGGAAGACAAATTATTTCAAAGAATTATGTGAACACAGATATGACAAGAGAGGAAGGCAGGAGCTACATCATGAAGGGACGCGTGGCTGAATAAACACATATTGCCGTATATCTCCTTTCCCAACTTTTCCCCTGTTGTGTTCACAGTGTATCCTGATTTTTTCCTTTGCATATCTCCACTATAATATAAAGTTGCTGAGAGTGAAACCACAACTGTTTGTTCACTGTTATGTTTCCAAGTTCTGTTCCATAATAGGCACTCAAAAATTTGTTGAATTCGTTATGAATGTGTATGCCTGTGTATATGTTGAACGTGTTTATATGTATATATATGAACTTGTTTCATTTATTAAACTATTTAAAAATATTACTGATCAACTGAAAGTAAAAGTTGTGACCTCTGATTAAGTGGGTTATTTTTGGAAGTATATATATTCTTTCAGGAAAAGAATACATTACTAATAAATTTATTTCATTAAAAGTTTCAAATTTTGGCCTTCACATTAAAACTACCTCAGGGAAAAAGTTCAAAGGAATTATAATTAAGTCAAATAAATACAAGCATAAATTTCCAACATATGTTAAATCAATGAAACACCCATTTTAAAAAAGTAGCAGTGCAACTCTCTTGTAGATCAACAGCCTGGAGAGCATTCGAAATAATCTAATACAGAAAGCCTAGTTTTTGACCACAAATGGCCTGAGATAGAGGCTTCCATTGGGAAGTAATTTTCTTCATTTTTGTCTGCCATTGTAAAATTATTGCTAACACCCTAGTCAAAAGACTTGGTTTTGCCATATGTTCTGTAGTGCAATGCTGGTGCATAAAGGATGTTTCAAGAAAGCCACCTGGAACAAACATAGTAAATGACCAATCTGGAAACACAAAGGCTTCAACGTAAAAAACAATAAATATTTTAATTCTCTCCAAGTTTGCATTTAGACATGTTTGTCAGAGGCTTTACTCGCCAAAATAAATAACCAAACTCCTGAGATAGCTCACCTGACTTTAATTTAAATATGTTATGGGCTTAGTTAAATTCTACCTAGCTTCTCCAAAGTGACATTTCTAGTTTCCCTGTTTTATTTCTTATGTAAAAGTATTTGGAATATCGAAATTCAGTCATATTTCAATAGTTACATGTGAAATACTCTCCTTGTGTGTTAGACATAGCACATTTAAATTTCATAAAATTTTATCTTCCACAGATATTATGACATGTTTTATAGGTTGTAGGCACTTAATATAAAGTTATTGAGTGAATACTTCTCATAATTTTGTTAGAATAAACATTTATTTTTATTTTAGCCCAAGCAAATGGTTTGCTAGGTCAGGCTCAGTGGCTCACACCTGTAATCCTAGCACTCTGGGAGGCCAAAGCGGGAGGATTTCTTGAGCTCAGGAGTTTGAGACCAGCCTGAGCAAGAGCGAGACCTTATCTCTACAAAAAATAGAAAAATTAGCTGGGTGTGGTGGCTACAGGCTACACCTGGAGTCCCAACTACTCGGGAGGCTGAGGCAGGAGGATAGCTTGAGCCCAGGAGTTTGAGGTTGCAGTGAGCTACAGGGATGCCACTGCACTCTAGACAAGAGTCTCACTCTGTTTAGCAAAAAAAGGTTTGCTAAACATTTATCCTGACAATTTAAGGAGAATTTGTGAAAATTATGTGGGCAAAATAATTTTATATATTGAGATAAATAGGTGAGATTCTTTCCTCACTCCTGAAGAGATATTTTAAACGCTGTGAGGTTTCCAGGCCAAAATAATTTAGGAAGATGTGCTAGAGTTAGAATTCTTTGAATATAAGTAAAGTATAATAACCTTAGCTAAATTAAGTAGATATTTTAATGGGGATGTTGGTGAGGAATTACTTATTAGTATACATGGGACTTTTATAACCCAAAGATAAAGATTAAGTTGGGCCCCTCTAGAAAGACTTGAGACAGGTATATACATAAAAACAACATGAGAACCTAGGGGAGCTCGCTCTGTTCTGTTGCACTCTCTGACCTCTCTCTCTCTCTCTCTCTCTCTCTCTCTCTCTCTCTCTTAGTTTTTCTCTCTCTCTTTCTCTTTTCTTTCTCTCTCTCTCTCTCTCTGCAGGTTGGTTCTCTCTGCTTTTCAGTATGTGTGCTAAAGTATACTACAGTACCATTTCAAGTTTTTACTTTTCCTCTGTGCGAGAGTTCCACCCCAACTGAAACTGAAATCTCTTACTTCTATTTTATAAATTTTGGCAAAAAGAATCTGATTGGCTCAGCTTGAGGCAGTTTTCCAACTACTTTTTAACTCCTAATAGGATTGATAGTTTTAAAGTAGTCTGCTGTGTTCTTTATTTACTTGCCTTTTATATAATGACTCTATAGGATTCGGTTATAAATAATCAAGTATATTATTTACAACTGTGATGTTGTTCACTACATTATTTGTGGCATCTGCAGGATAACACAAGAGTATCTTTATCATACAATGATGTTAACTTAAAATCATTGAGAGACTGGTGATGAATTTATATTAACAGGGTTGTGAAAACATGAAACTTTGAGGAAGAAAAGTTTGAGTCTTCTTATCAAGCAACCATCCCAAATAAGGAGCAAGGACAAAGGTAACATTACATTGGTAAAAGGAAGGAGGAATTTATAAATATCCACTCCAGCCAGTGACTGAAACAAAATCATGCATGTTTTCTTCCTTTTCTTTCTATTAAATTCCCCCCACTATTTTTTACAAGAAGCATTAGTGAAAGTTAAAATTGCAACTTAATTTTAGAATATATAACCACATAAGATTGTGACTGAACTAGAAAAAATATTGATATCAATCTGTAAAGAATATGATAAATAAGGGGACTTATTATTTTCCATTTTTGAAAAAGATGAGAATATTTTTATTTAGGCAGAAGATAGTTGTAGCATACTGAGCAGAAGCAAAACACTGCTGCTATTTTATAGTATGATAGTTGAGTATGCACAAAAGTGTGAGTGAAGTGGACACATTAGAAGCATATACCTTCCTGTAACAAACATATTGCTTGAAGAATGCAGAAGCAAAATCTCTTTCCATATTTTTGCTCTCATTTAATGTGGTGGACACTTTAACAGTCCATATCCCTTCTCCTGCACTAATAAAACCATGGTGTTTAGAGTCAGTCAAGGGGACATCTCCTGACCGTAATGAAACATACTTGAGGTAAAGGGAATATACTGAGAATTGTAGTTCCAAAGAATGGAAAGCCCCTGTTCTTTGATGAAAATGTTGAGCCACCAGACCAATCCTTTTATAGCTTACTTCTAGACCTCTCATGGGAGATAATAAAACCCCAATTATTTTGGTCATTTTGGGTTAAGAATTCTGATTCTTGAACCAAATGTATTCTAATTATCCAAGTAAGAATTCCTGACTCAAACTGGTTTCCACATTGAAGAGATTTACTCTTCTAATTTATTATCACCTTATCAGTGAGACCTTCTCTGGCAACCCAGTATAAAAAGGAACAGGAATCCTTCTCTGACACTCTCCATAGAAGTTTTATTTATAACAACCCAAAAGTAGAAAAAAGATTCTTAAAAAATCATGTTTTTAACTACCCAAATTGTCCCAGCCAAAATCATTAATGCTTCCTAATTACAAAAGGAAAAAATAGTAGTTTCCCAGCGTCACGACCTAGTGAACAGCCCCTTAACCAAGTGATTAAATACTGGGACAAGTGGGCATCACATGCTTCCTGGAAGGGCACACTCACTCCTGTGGTGGTCCTGCCAGAAATCATGACCTGAATGGAACCATGTGAAACATCAAAGGATTGCAAATTGAATTACAAAATAACCATCCTGTTCTTCGTAAAAAGATCAAGATCAAGATACAGAAGGAGGAAAAGAGGCTAAAGAGATATGGCAACTAATTGCAACAAGTGATTCCAGAGTGAAACTTGGACTGGGGAAATAAACAGATGCAGCACATTATTAGGATGGTTGACACACTTTGAATACAGATTGTGGATTAGATAATAGTACTGTATGTCCCTGCCTGAAGGAAATACTACGTACAAAGTTATCAATGTAAAGAGGCATGACATCTCCAAGTTACTGTCAAATGATTCAGAACAACCTTTTTCAAAATTGTATGAAACTTAAAGTTAAAACACACGCACACCCACCCACCCACCCACACACACACACCTTGGCTCTGTGCACTACTTACCCAGCTTTCTTGATCTCTCAGTCTGACATAGATGTTGTGTCTCCCATAGCACCCTGTACATACCACTACCATCTCTTATGCATAATTAGTGATTTGTCTCCTTTCCTAAGGAAATCAAACTGCTTGTGGGCAGAAACTATGTCATATTTGATTTTGGATCTTAGATTATAGTACAGAGCTCGTTATAATTAGAGACCTAATAAGTGGTTATTGAATAAGCATATATAGATGTGTAAGTTTGCATAAATATACGTTCTACATAGAGAAGAAAAATCAGTTACTATTAATGTAATGATTTGTAAATATGCAATCTTATGCATTTTTTAAATCATATGAGTGGAACTTATGGTGACCTGTTTGATTAATTTTAGAAGACCCAATAGTCTAAGCTGAAACCATTTAATATTCAGATTTTTACCACTGATTTGCTCAGCAGTAACCCTTTAGAGATATCTGAAAACAGAATGAATGTTATTAAAACCAAACAAAAGAATGATGTGCCAATCCTAGAAAAAAACCTGCCATGTGCCACTGCTTCAATGTCAGTGCGTTAGTTAGTACGAAGAGAGAATAATTCCTTTACCCGTCTCCTTGCTAGTTTTTATCCCATTCTGTCTTTGTCTTGTTTTCTCTTGTCCAGCTATAGACACATTTATACAATTTCCTCACCCAGTTAACTAATATTTTCCAGCTCTGTCTTGTAGGAATACTATACTGTGCTAAAATATTAATGCTATTTTTTTATTGTTTAGTGTAGGTATTATATTTTAGGTTTCTTACTCCTAGAAGTAGTATATTAGAGGGAAATTATGATTCTTCATTTCTGATTTTTTCTTCCATGTAGAAGAAGACTCTCTCTCCACCCTTTTACTCACTTCACCCCAGATGGAGTCACTTCACTTGAGGATTAAAGTTGGCATTCTCAACAGAACTCCACCCCTATTCCTCTTGGAAGCCATTTTCCCACAGAGAGAACACAGTCTCTCTATACCTCCTGCGGCTGACTTTTCCCCGCTTGTCTGGTCCTGGCTGGGCCCCGGTGGGTAATTCAACCTAAATTTAACTAAATTCAGTGATTGAGTAGGTAGGTCCAAATGGCTCTCACTCTAAACAAGGGCCTCCCATCTGGTCTCTATTAGTAAATACAATGATAATTTGGCTTCATCTGCCATTCCTTTATTTCTTGACTATTTTTCAGAACTCTGAGGAAGAAGGGGGATGATATTTATTGGATACCCCCTTGGACTCCAACACAGCAGGATGTGACTAATGTTGTATATATTTAGCTCTAATAAAGTTGGTGACGGAACCATCCTCACTGATCTATAGCTAAATACTAGAGTCTGGGTTATTTCTTGAGAGTGGACTCTTAAAAAAAGGAAGGTAAACAGAAGGATGTCAGCATAAAGGCTTTTATAAGTACTAGTGTACAGCAAATGTATCTATTTTCAGCTTCTACCGAAAAATAATTTTATTATTACATTGTCAGATATCATTGTTAGTAGGATATATGCGCTGAGAAATTCTCACTTTTATCAAGATAAATGAGATAGAAATCCCTGAAGAGAGACTCTACTTCCAGACATTCTAGATTCCCAGATCTATAATCTTTCCCCAAACAGTTTTCTATAGTATATTCCCAGAAAGTTTAATATGGGTCACATGAAAATGATTGGGATATTGAGAAAAACTGGGTTATACAATATTCATCAGATTTATCTTTTACAATCTATTATTACATAACCATATGCTATAAATCTCTGAGGGGTGAATATGGTATGTACTACTCCCGTTTACTTTGCAAGTTTCATCCTAAGAGATTTGTCTCACTTGTAATTACCAGAAGTAAAATGAGTGGCTGACTGACTTGCCGTTTCCAGCAGGAACACATGGCATATATATAACTTTCAATGGAGCGACTTCAGACCCAGGGCGTGGGCCTTGGCTTCGCCTACCCAGGAACACTATTTTATCAGTTTTCCAAGGGATGATCAGGCTCTAGAGGACTCATTAACGCTAAATAAGCTTACAGGAAACAGATTTATAAACCAGAATGCCAATTTATTCACTTACACAGAACAACGCACTGCACTATGTAACAGAATACTTGCATCAGCTGGCAAAGACAGGCTCCTTCCCAGTAAAAAAGTCTTCTTGGGAAATCAAAATAAGATCAGATGGTTTTTATGGTGAGTCAAGATGTGAAACAAAGGGAATTGAATGATATTAGGGAATATTGTGTCAAGTTGTGGTAGAGTGATGCATCCTTCTGCATTTCGGGTTTATACCTGCCAAAAAATAAAGAACAACCTCACCAAACCAGCTGACTACCCTCTTTCTGAGTTATTGCTGAATAAGCACTGACAGATTTTAGTATTTACTTTAAAAACAAAATTTAAAAAAACCCACAATATTCCTTATCACTTAACAAAAGATTCTGTTCTAACATTTCTTTATAATGGCTATGCCACACAATTAATTGCTTTCTAGCTTATCTTTCATTACTTATATTTCTGATTACTGACTCCTCTGTAGGGTTTTGGGAAGAAAATTCCATAGGTTCCTTGCTGAATTTTAGAGAACCTATTCATCTTATTATCAAGACATGTAAAATAGCCTCTTAGGGAGGGTTGATTCTATAAATGGCTGATCTCATTCTTTTTGTGTTGAATGATATCAGCTTCAGTTCTCAAGGTAACATTTAATGACCATATTCATACATTTTAGTGTACTTTCTACTTAAGAAGCATAATATTAAAGTACAGACTACATAACTAAAATTCTCTGTTGCTGCTGAGTGTTGAGATTTTACACCAAAGAAGTTTTGTTTTGTTTTGTTTTTAAAAGGGGACACAACTGAGGGGTACACAACTGCAAACACTAGCCTGTTTCAAAGATGGTCATTGTCAATGATTCGGTATAGGACACACTTATAAGGTGTCTCCCTTATGCCCAGGCATTCTAGTTGACTTGGTGACATAAAGGTGATTATGATTCAGAATGTAATTTCAAGGGTATATTGAATGTATTAAATATGGATCAGAACTTGTTCTCAGGTTGAGCAAATGACCATCTGTCTATCACCCATCCATTTTGAGGGTACCAGAAATAACTTGTTTTCCCTTGAAAAATCCTTCCTCAAGACTAGTTCAATTCCTACCATTAAAGTCTTATCATTTTACGGTAACAATTTACTTTGTCTTGAATGCAAATCTCCCTGAAAGAATGTGCTGGCTGTGGGCCATATGAAAGCTGACACAAAGAGAGTGGAAGGTGAGAACCCTGACTCAAGAGGACACTGGGTGGAAAAGCATTGCATCAAGTCATGAGACCTCGAGTCTTTCCTGATGCTAGCTCTCTCTGGGCTACATCATCTCAGATGAGTCATTTAGCCTGTGTGGATCTCATTTTCCTTATCTTCTTAGAAGGGTTATAAACTCAGATGACTACGGCTGTTAGGTGTATATCCTAGTGACTGAACTCATCTAAGGTTAAGAGACTAAAGAGTGGTGGATGATTGAGACATTAAAGAATCAAAGATAAACCTAGAGGCCTTATACGTTTGTCTGCAGTTGACTTAGTTGTAGCTGTTCATTTGGGATCATATCAAGCAACATTTTCTAAACTCTTGGGAGTAGGTTGGGACCTTAAATATAAACGATGTGATGGTTAATTTTATGTATCAACTTGACTGGTTCTGTGTACCCAGATTAAACATTATTTCTGGGTGTGTCTGAAAAGGTGTTTCTGGATGAGATCATCATTTGAATTTGTGGCCTCAGTAAAATAGATGGTCCTCCCCAATATGGGTGGGCATCATCTAATTCTTTGAGGGCCTGAATGGAACAAAAGGCAGAAGGAGGATCTTGCTCCTTTTCTCCTGCCTGACTGCTTGAGCTGGGACATCTCATCTCATCTTCGCCAGCCTTCAGACTGGGATTTTCACCATCCACTCCCCTGGTTCTCGGGCCTTCCAATTTGAACTGAATCATCCACAATGATACTGCCAGTCGTCCTGGTCTTTCAGCTTGCAGATTGCAGATTGTGGGACATCTAGCCTCCTCAATCACGACAGCCAATTCCTCCTGGTTCTGTTTCTCTAGAGAACCCCGACTAATAAAGATGGGAAGCCTATATACCTTAGCACCTTCTCCAATATCACATGGTAAAATTGTGACACAGCCAAGAAAGGACTGGAGAACACAAAGCCGTAGACATTTAGATCTTAGGACGTTTTAGAGCTTTGAAAGCATTTTGCCTTACCTTTTTAAAAGGAAAACTAAGGCCTGCATAAATAACTCACGAATTTAGGTCTCTTAAGTTGTTAGTAGCCAGCAAAGACCAACATCTCAGACTCCTATTGGGTCTTTTATTCCAACACTCAGCTGTCTTCTTAACATTAGAAGTTGCGAATTGTAGAAAATCTTAATGACTATCGAGTTCAATCCCTTCACTTTGTACATGAGAAAACTGACACACAGGATTCCAGTTACCAACTACCCAGCAACAGAGCTGTAGCTAAAACTCAAGTCGCCTAAGAAGCAGTAGGTATTCATATTTCCACATATTTCATACATTTTTTACTTTATATAAGAAATGATGCAAATGAAAGCAATAGTCCTGAAGTCTAAAATGCCTGCCAACTATAATTTAAAATATTGTGCACATAGTAATACAATATAAACTTGCTTATGTTATTACATGATTTTATCTCATAATAAACAAACATGTTTATTCCTCTATTTCTATATATAAATATATTATACTATCTATATATTCCTCTTATTTCTGTTGGTTGAATCTACACCACAATTCTCCCAAGTGGTTTTTGAGGAGCAACACTAATTCAGGGATCATATGTAAATCATTGCTATTCCAAGGCTTTTTCCATTGGTGATTCTATTTTTGGCAAGTGTACAATTTGATCATTGTAAAATATGCTAAAATTGCTTCATGAAATCTTGTATAGACATGTTGGTCAGAATGGGAGACAATAAGCATTTGTTCATCACCATGAAAGGGCTCTGTTATCCCGGAGAGAACATCAATATTCACCATATTTGTCACGGGATTGTTCATCTTTGAGGGGCTACCCATATTTTTTTCATAGAGATGTAACTGCTAAAAAATATAAGAGAAAAGGACAGTGCTTTGCTACCAGTGAGTACTTTTTAAAGGTAATATGGAACCCAGAAGGTCATCCACCTGTGGACATAAACTAACTAACCAAACAAGCTCCTGAGGTATTCAATACATTGACTTTACCTTAAGTAAATAAATAAGTCCCCTAAAGCCTATCTCAAAAGGTAACATTTGCCTTTACTTGTGTATTTTCAGCCTTGATATAGGGGTTAAATTGTTAATATTTTACTTTCACTTCCTTAATTTTTTTTTTAAAATCAAACTTTGCTTTTTCTCTCCCTGGGGAACAACAAATGGACAGCTTTTCTCTCTTGTACTCCTTCCATTACCATCACAGCAGAATGCATCTGAGACTATAATAATTCAGTGATGAAATACAAAATGTCGCAATGCCATCTCCCTCAAAGTGAACTGAGATTTTGTTATGCCATTTTAGGTGCACTAATAGCAACTCAAGTCCCATGGAGTATCCTAATGTGAATTTAATGAGCTGATAGCATATAAATGACAGTACTGTGAGGGTGAAGGTGACATAACCTTTTTCTTTCTATTTGATGTTTGTCTTTGAAAAACTACAGATCTGTTCAAAATGTACTGCATTATTACTAAGTGGCGCATCACTCACCATAGAAGCTACTACTGTTTCAGCATTTAAGAATATTTTTTTCTTTTACTGGAACAAGTAGCAGGAGCAATTTTTTTATCATTAGGATAATAAAAATCTGAATAGTCTTTTCTCTGAACAAACACAAATTATGGAATGCTCTGGAGTTTATTTTGCCATAGGCTGATGGTCTCCAGTGACAAATATTTACTCATATGCCCCATATCATTTGAACGTCACAGTCAGTGATGTAACAACACTAAATTGAACTTTAAAGATAGTAAAACTACTCATCCTTATATGCGGTATTATTTGAGGACACTACCAAGACAGTATTTATAAAAGCTTTGTCAATTAAAGTCAATTCCTCAATTTAGATCAGTCTTTCAGAATGGCCCATTGTTTTTGAAAATACAGGTAAGTAAATTAAATTGGAGTAGCATGGTTTGCCTCAAGCACATAATGGAAATGAACTAAGGGGAAGGTATTGACAAATTTTTAAAAATAGAAGAAAAGGAAAACAATTCAATATTTTTGATGGTGATCAGTAATAATAAATATAGAAATACTTTGTAAAAGTTTATGACACTCCCATGCGTTTTTGGTGGGATTTATATTCTAGAAGTACTAAGTATACATCAGAGCATGCTGGAAGGTTTAGGGACGGAAGGTTTAGGGATCAATGTTTGAAATGAAGTAGGTAAGAATGAGAAGCCTGTGTACCCCTGTTTCACTTGACTGAACATCTTTGATATTCCTCCCGTTTTAATAGGAACTACACACCTCAAGTATTTTTTATGACTTTTTGAACTTTTTAATCAAACCTCTTTAATGTGCAAATAAAGAAACTGGGGCCAAATGGACTACATGATTTTCTGAATTCTCAAGGCTTAACTAACAGAGCTAAGCAAGACGAGAATACTTATCCTCTGATTCCTCGTTCTGTGGTTGTTTCACTTTCATGGCTACATGAAGACATGAAAAGGCCATGAAATCTACGTGATTTTTGAAACTCATTAACCATTCATGCAGGTCTAAACTACTAATGTGGAGTCTGATCTGAATTAAAGTTGGCATACTAACTATGAAGTTTAATATCTCTTAGCAAAATCTACCACAACTCAAAAGTACAATCAGCTTTTCAAACAAAAATATACCTTGGGTTGCATTTTATGAATATAAATATTAAGCAGCTTAAGAGTCTCAAAAGTTTGGATTTTGGCAAAGTTAAAAAATCTTTTGGTTGCCAGGTGACAAAGCAAAACATATCACATATGCTTAACAACCAACATGTACATATTTTGTCTTTCCAAGGTTTCTAGGGCTGGTCAGGCATAATGATGCATTATGGCTGAGGGACCTTCCAGCAGGGACAAATGTTTATCTGTTTCAAAAAGCATTTTCTTAATCCTTAACAAAAACAGCCCAATATTTCTCATTGCTTAATGATTGAGTAAAGGTTAATGCTACCCAATAGAGATTGTATTCCACTTTATATTTAGATTGTCTCAGGAACAGTATTTGTTAAGTGAGAATCACTACTTATATCATGGTTGCAAAGCATTAAATATATGGAAGGGTTTTTTTTTACCCCCCTCCCCCATGGACTATAAAGGCATTATAATATTTGGTATGTATATTGCCATTAAAATATCAATTTTTTTAACTTTTGGGGATTATATTGAAGTCCAAGTATTATATTGTACTTTACATATATTTAAATATAGTTTTCAAGCTTGTAAAATCCCTTTGAAGCAAAAGACCTGTCAAAATTTCTTTTATTATATTTAATGCCTGGCTGAAAAAAAGGTAGAATGATGTGTTATTCACAGACAAATTCCAGAGAGGATATTAATTACAAAATGAAACTATGCCTACTGAAGAACAACTATAACCTCTGCTCGCCTAACAGTCAACAGCTGATTTATTGGTTACTCATGGCAATGCAATTTTAGGGTGAGTGAAATAAAAAAAATCATATTTGACTTTTTAAAAGCACCTTTGGGTTTCAAATTTCTATTCTTTCTTAATGTTTAGAGTAAAATGGTGATTAAAATGTAGTGAGGCAAAAAAGAGAGTAACTATTATAAAGGATTTGAAAAAGGGAAGTATTGGCCTTTTCTTGGGTCTTTTGTCTTTTGGAATTATTTTAAACTCTTTTCTGTAGATATGAATTTTTTATCATGGGACACAGAACCTTTCTAGGTTCATTCCATACTCAATATGAAAAATTATCTTTCATAATTTTACAAGAAGAGAGTTAGCAATCCTATACTTTAGGGATTTCAAAAAAAGGTATTATTAAACGTTAAAAATTGTAATAGTAAGCATTCTGTTGATTTTTTAATAGTATTGTTGAGTATTTTACAACAGATTAATACCTTGGAAAGATTGAATTAAACTATTGATATTCATAAAATTCGCATAAAGTTAGTTTTCAAGTAGATTTCTCTAGTAATTTGGACCAAGCTGAATGTTCACAGTGCTTTATTAGATAGATGTTTTTAGATACTTTGAACAAATGCTTATTTTTTTTTCAGACTAAAACAAGTAATACAATGTGTGTAAAATCCAAGTAATAGAGAAATATATTCTAAAAGTTAAATGTCATCTACAATTCTATCCCATGCAAACACCCTTTGCCAACAGGTTTGTGTATATTCCTTCTATATTTATCTATACACAATAATAATTTTCCTATTTTTATACAAAATGAGACCATACCTCTCATATAGTTCTTCAACATACTTTCCTTCACATACCAGTATATTCAATATAACTGGCTTATTTATTAAGATAAACTTAAGGTATTAATATATCCACATATCAAATGTATATGATGAATTAATTTAATCCTCTGCATTGATAGACACTTGGTTCTTCAAAAATATGTAATATTGCACATAATACTACAATAAGCTTTTATATATGTACATATATTGTGCAAGCATTTTTATAGAATAAATTCCCAGAACCAGCAATACTGGGTCAAAGGATATATAGAGATTCAATTTTAGGATTTATTGTCAAATTTCTTTCCAAAAGGGCTATAATCACTTATTCTCCAATTAATAATTTTTAAAAGTGAGTACAATTACATCAACTCTAGAATTTTCAAATTTTAAAATATTTTTTAATCTAACAGTTTAAAATAGTTTTTTCTTAAAAGTCCAATTTGTTTATTACTTGAAATGAGTTGGCTTTTCATATTTACCTTGGCTATTTGTAATATTATTCAGTGAATTCCTATTGGTATTATGCTGATTTAAATTTTTTTTCTTGTCAATCTGTAGAAACCCTTTATATGCAATGGTTATTTGACTCTGTCATTACATATAAAGCAAATATTTTATCACAGTATGTCATTTGTCTTATAATTTTTCTTAAGAGTTGAAGTTTTCCAAAATCCTTTTAGTCAAATGTATCAGTCATTTCCATTATAATATTACAGGTTCATTTATTCTCTTAGACACATCTTAACAATTTCTAAGTAATAAGAGTTTTAGCAAAAATTCAAAGCAGGACTATTATAGGTCTGGATGAAAATCTTAAGGGGCCAAGATGACTATGAGGTACCACTAATATTTCTTTATATTTTACTGGCATGGATTTCTGCTAATGTAAGATGTTATGAAAATAAAATAAACCTTTGTTTCTGAGTCTGGTGGCAATACAGTCAGTGAGCCCCACTGAGATTATTGAACACAGAGAAGATTTTCATGAGGAACAAAGACAGCCACTCATATTCTTAACTGGATGTGTATTCTTGATATTGTTGTTTTTCTAGTTATGTTATTAACTAAGTGGAAATCCCAGTTATGGTTTCACCATTTGGCCTGTGGGTGATCCTCTGGTACCTGACCTAGTGCAGAAGACTATATATTTAATTCCTAAAAATACCTGTGTTGGTCTGCTGTAAGATTCTGCTTCGATTGAACATCTGATAGAATCCCAGGCAACTTCCAAAGTAGTTCAGGACTCTGAGGAAGACAGAGAATAAAGCTAAGAGGTTCTCAATTTAAAAAAAGCTGGATTTTAATTTAATTTTAGAACCTGAGGTTGGAGCAGGGTACAAAGCCCTAAGCAGGAAATTGTTTTCCTCTTTTAGGTTGGAAAGGGAATGTCAAGAAATACAACAATGAGTAAAAATGTTATGGCTCCTTTCATGTCTGCAAAACTATGCATTCAGTATCTATACTCTTCAAGGGATTGTGCTAGGCATTGTGTAAAATACAAAGAATAAGATGAATAAGGGTTATTATTAGTAGTATTATTATTCTTTAAAAGGGCTTTTTATGCAAATAAACACAAGGACAAAAATAAAAACAAAAGCGAGATGTAATATAAAAAGAATACAGATACAGATACAGTCTCATGGAAGTTTTTAGGAAGAAAGGCTTGTTTTCATCTGTAAACATCAGTCAAACTATTTTATGAAAGAGGTGACAATTTCACTGAGCTCAAGAATAAGAAACACTTAGACATGGAAATATATAAGAAACAGTATCCCATGGAGAGGGAAGAATTTTAGTTAAAAAAAAATGTAGTACCTGCTCAGAGCCAAACTTTTTTTTTTTTTTGATCACAGACAATACAGTATCAATAGTTAAAAGTTCACAGTCAGAGTTGACCCAATGTCCTGATATCATGGGATTGTTCTCATTTTGTCTTTCATATATATATGTATACTTAAATTATTTAACTCTTGGCTAAAACCATGAGCACAAAATTATTTAAGTATATTTCTTAAATAAGAATGAGAGATAAACTAGTTGGCTTTTATCTGTGATGCTGATCAATAGTTTGAAATTTTTCCTGTGTTAATGGCTATTCTTATCGTGCAGATAAGATGTTTGATAAATGACAACCTACAAGACTTAAATTTTTTCATATATGCTCTTATCATATATGCTTTACAATCTCTTCTGATGCAGATGTTTCAGGGATGGTTGGATTAGATTATGTGGAATAAGAGGATCCACAGTCTTTGATTTTCTGCTTGTATCCCTGGATGAAAGCATGTATAAAAATCAGAATTATTTTGCTTCTGGGTTCTAAGAGGCCCAACATAGCAGAATTATCACTAGGAGAGCCTAAAACATAGAAAAAAATCAGTGAAATATTTCAGCATATGTACTGAAGAGCATTAATATTATGTAGGAGAGAGTGTCATTTTTATCTGAAAGCTGCAAGTAGAGGCTCCTCCAAGGACTGTGACCTGGAGACTAAACACAATATATGAAGCTGACACTTCTAAACAACCAAGTGATATGCACAGTTTAATATTCACAAGTTGTACAGATTGTCTCTGAGAAAGTGTGCATATAGAAAATGGGAATAATGTGTTGGCATAAATCCCATGTGTATAATATGGGGCAAAGTGTCAGAATGGCATGTTTCTTCTTTGCCTTCAACCAAGGCCTGTCCTTCTATGTAGGCCAATGTCACTGACCATGATTTAGGTGTCACAAATAGGTAAATAGTGTCATCCTTTTAAAATGATTCATTCGGATTAAACTGAATCAATTGTTTCAATGAAATAAGTTGGATTCAACTTTGAGAAGCTAAATTCTCTGTTCCAGAGTACAGGTGTGTGAAGCCAGGAGTATGGCTTAGATAACCTTTCAATAAGCCTTTAAGCATGATTATTTTGTCTGTCAAATATTTAGAGATCACTTTCCTATGAGAGCTATATGGAAAGAATCTCATTCCTTAAAGTCAGAGTATACCAAATCTCATTGACACTAAATGAATTAAAAGCCATTTTACCTTAAAAGGAGAAACAGTAAGAGGAATGCAAATGGTTTAGATAAAAACAACACATCTCGTGTGGTTTCCTCAAGAGAAAGACAGATTGGGAAACACTCAAGGAAACAAAGTTTGAACCATAGAAGCAAATGGTCACCACTGCAAAGCCCAATAAATTCAAGCTTTGTGTATACAAGTGGATTGAGTGGCTATGGAAACCACACCTCTGTCAGTTTATAAACATGGATCTGGTCCTGCTGTTACCAGTCAGATTTTAAGCTTTGATTTATGCAGCTTTTGGTGTTTGAGGTTTTGTTTGACTTTGGATCCATCGTTTTCTTTCTTTCTTTCTTCTTTATACTTATTTTTTTTTTGCAGCAACATTTTGTCAAAAAACACACACCAGAGCCATTATTTATCTATACATATAATATCATTTCATAGAACCTACATATTTAATATAATCCAAATACTCTGAATCAATGTTAATGAGCTTCTGTAACCGAAATAAAATGGAAATTTGTATAACCTGTAATTATAAAAAGTATAGTTACACATCAATAAATGTGAGTCACCACATAAACAGGAGAAAAAACAAACACCATATGATCATCTCAACAGATGCAGAAAAAGCATTCCACAAAATTCAGCACCCTTTCATGATACAAAACCTCACCAAACTAGGAACATATCTCAAAATTATAAAAGTCATATATGACAAACCCACATCCAACATCATACTGAATGGATAAAAGTTTAAAGTGTTATCACTAAGAACTGTAACAAGACAGGGATGCCCACTGTCACCACTTCTACTCAACATAGTGCTGGAAGTCCTAGCCAGAGCAATCAGGCAAGAGAAAGAAATTAAGGGTATCCAAATAGGGAAAGAGGGGGTCAAACTATTGCTTTTTGCTGATGATATGATCTTGGTTACATGGATCATATGATCATAACATGATGATATGACCCAGATATAAAATCATCCACATAGAGCCAACTGATCTTTGACAAAGCAGACATTATACACTGGGGAAAAGAAGCCCTAGTCAAGAAATGGTGCTAGGAAATGGGATAGCCACATGCAGAAGAATGAAACAGGATCCATATCTTTACCACTCGCAAAAATTAATTCAAGATGGATGAAATATTCAAATGTAAGGCATGAAACCATAAGAATTCTAGAAGAAAATGTTGGAAAAACTTTTCTAGATATCAGGCTAGGCAAAGAATTTATGAAGAAGACCCCAATGGCAATCACAGCAACAACAAAAATAAATAAATGAGACTTGATTAAATTAAAAAGCTTCTAGACAGCTAAGGAAATAATCAACAGAGCAAATAGACAACCCGCAGAATAGGAGAAAATATTCACAAACTATACATGTGATAAAGGGCTAATAACCAGAATCTACAAAGAACTCAGGCAAATCAGCAAGAAAAAAACCAAACAAACCCATTAAAAAATGGGCAAAAGACATGAACAGAAGTTTTTCAAAAGAAGATAGACAAACGGCCAATAAACATATGAAAAAATGCTCAACATCACTAATCATCAGGGAAATGCAAATTAAAACCACAATGAGATATCACCTTACCCCAGTTAGAATGGCTTTCATTAAAAAGTCCAAAAACAATAGATGCTGGCATGGATGCAGAGAGAAAGGAACGCTTCTACATGGTTGCTGGGACTGCAAATTAGTACAACCTCTATGGAATACAGTATGTGGATTCCTCAAACAACTAAAAGAGGACCTAGCATTTGACCCAGTAGCTCCACTAATGGGTATCTACCCGAAGGAAAAGAAGTCATTTTACCAAAAAGACACCTGCACTCAAATGTTTATTGCAGCACAATTCACAACTGCAAAGATGTGGAATCAACCAAAGTGCCCATCAATCCATGAGTAGATTAATAAAATGTGGTATATGTACACCATGGAGTACTACTCAGCTGTAAAAAAAGATGAATTAATACGTTTTGCAACATCTGGATGGAACTGGAGACCATTCTCCTAAGTGAAGTATTCCAAGAATGGAAAAACAAACACCACATGTACTCACTGTTAAATTGGAACTAAACTATGAACACACAAGTACACAGAGGGAAGTAAGAAACCAGGGAGGAGGGGGCAAAGAGGGAGGGGAAGAAACCAACCTAACGAGTACTATGACAGGCATACCTATAGCCAGGACTCAATCATTATAAAAGTGATCCATGTAACCAAAAACTTTTGTACCCCCATAGTATTTTGAAATAATTTTTAAGAAAAAAGAAGAAAAGTATAGTAACAGCAAAGAAATTTTTTCCCATCTCTTCTGGGAACCCTACATAACTTATTTATTCACCCCACGTTTGATTTATAACAAATGAAATGAATTGCTACCAAACTCCCCAAAATGCAATTATTTCCACAGGTCACATATCTAAAATATGCCATAAGAAGTTCAAGTTAAAAGAGACTAAGCCCTTTCGTGTTGTCCAAGTCCTCTAGTGGACAGATTAAAGAATTAACATCAGAGAGGTTGGTTGAGTGAATTGCTCAAGACAGTAAAACTTACTAACTCACAAGCTGTGCTTTTCTTCCCTGTCTCCTGGCCCCTCATTCAGAGATGAGGTTTTGCTATGTTGCGCATGCAGTTCTCAAACTCCTGGGCTCAAGCAGTCCTTCCACTTTAGCCATCCAAGTAGCTGGGACTACAAGCACGTGCCACTATTTCCAGCTCCAGACTTCTTTTCTCTGCAACATATGCCATAACAAAAAGCCTCAGAGTCCTAAATCTAATAATTTCCTTACATTGAGGATAAGAAATTTGAACATCAATGAGCCTGAAGTACCCAATGAGCTGGCTTTCTGTGGGACAGAATAGCTTCTATTAATTCCATGTTATCTCTTTTACCAAGACACCTCACAATAGTCATCCATACTAAACACCAAACAAAACAAAACAAACAAGAGGGGAAGGAGAAACAGGAGGGAGACAGAAAATTTAATTTTCCAATGGATCAAGTACTTTTAATTGCTGTCATAGATGTTTTCATGGCCATGACTTTGGTGTTGTCTCTCTCTGTCTGCCCCTGTCCAATTGACCTGGAGCTATGGAAGCCTCTACAGTCAAGTTCCGCTGGGTGTTATCTCCGCCTCAAGAGAAGCTGATGAGCAATTTATTAAAAGGGGGTGTGTGTGTGTGTGTGTAAAAAGAATTCCCTTTTTTGAATACTCCAGAAGTAACAGAAAAACAGCAAAAGTACCCTCTCCTCAGTTGTCAAACAAAATTTACATTTAAAAAAAATATCATGTAAGTATCCTCGAAGTACGACAGTCCAATAGGAACACTCAGGCTTCCTAGGTTAAGATGTGTAATCCATTCATATCCCTTCTAACCCCTTAAGCTTTATTTATTTTCTTGAATGGGCACGTAAGGCCTTGGAGCTCTATTCACTTCTATGTTCAGCCTCCCAGCGCTGTCAGAACTCTACTGAATGCATTAAAATCAGCCTCACCCTAGGCTAGTTGATATGTCTCTTCTACAAAAGTGTCAGCTCCACTTTTTGTTGGTTTGGTTTGCGAACTTCTCACTTCACACCTTTTAGGAGTCACTCAGCCTGGAAAGGAAGTAGGAGAATTTAATGTCTTTCGCTACCAAACAGAACCTCACTTTACTTCTTTCTCTCTTAGCCAAGGACTTATTTTCATTTGAAAACTTCAATGCCTATTCTGTGCGCTCTGACCCTCTAAGGTACATCCCTGTGTAGCTCTGTGTCACCATCACAAGACACTCTCATTTATATTTTTCCCCTTGCAATTGCATATTTATGCACTGTCTTTCCCTGACGAGTTGAAGACATTTCTGACAATTCAGAAAAGTAACTTTTTTACTCACTGCACAATGTGCTGGATGCATTGTCTTTAGCACTGTTTTTTTTTTTAATTGTTTTTAGCACCCTGACATGAGCTGCTTATTCTCTGAGAGGTAGCGCAGCCTGTTGCCGTGATTAACAAAACTGATTGGTAAGAGGAATCACCTGAAAGGATTACTTAAAATAGTCTCACCTGAGACCCCTTCAGTTAGAACACTTGGGTGCAGGGGCCAGGAACTCATATTGTATTAATATAAAGCCCCATTGTCAGCGGCCTGGTGAGCAAGACTTGATATTCATAGCCATGTATTTCAAATCGCAACTGATTAACTTCCTAAACCCCAGCCTTTTCATCTCAAAATAGAGATTAATTCATAGGAATTTTTGAAGGTAAAATGAAATTATCCATATGAAGAACATAGTGTAAAGTAAGAACTCAACAATTACTTTCTTTCTCTTTTCCTCAGAGCTTGTGGTAAAATCTGGGTATTTACAGAGATTCACTAGCAAAAATAGTCCTGTTGGCAAACAACGTATTTTTCCTGTTAATTTTTCATTCTTCCTTTTCCAGAACATGTCTCCTTTTCCCAAAGCTGCAGGATAAAAAAAGAATCATTGACCTTCCTGTACTAAGATTGCAGTTCACATCCAATGTGAAGCCATCTCGTCATAAAGTACAAAATCCCCTCTTGGTCCTTCTTTGCTTTGCCTTTCCTTTCTCCTCATAAAGAGGAACGTGCTGAGCCATTTTGCTGAAACTGACCTGAGGGAGAGAAATTTGCCTTTGCTTTTGTCATTAGAAATTTTACTCTGTTGATTCTTTATTCTCCATAGATGCACTAATTCCACAACACTGCTTTTACTAGAGTCAATTGGCTTTACATTCAGATTACATTTCGAAGGTGTGAATGGTAACACAGTTAAGGGAAATAGCAACAGTCATTAGGCCTTTTTGAACTCAAATTTGCAAATGGAAAAGAAAATAAGGAAAAATATTTCTAGATAGAAGGTAACTCATTGTGAGATGTAGAGAACATCTCTACTTCACCAAATAACTCCCCCAAGATTTGCACAATCATATTGATTGACTTCTTAATTGAGTGTTTTGGAAATATAATATCTTCCCAGTATCAATATAACAAGCATGTCCAATAATTTGGTAGTCACATCTTCAGTAACCAGTTGATTAATTACCATGCCTGAACACTCGGAGTTCTGCTTGCAAACACGGCTACAGTCACCACTGACAAGTTCAGCTGAGTAGAATTTACCTGGAGGTACAAATACAATCTTTCCTCTTCTTCCACAAAAGGTAAACCAGAAAGCTCAAGAAATCGATTGGAAGTGGTAGACATTTACAAAATAAAAACTAATTAGAAGTTAAATGTGATTCTGAGAAACACTGGAGCAATTGGAAAGTACGTGTTAATATAGGCAGGCTACTGTAGGACAGACAAATAAACATGAACCTCTACAAAATAGATCTGCACTAGAGTAATTCCCATCCCTCTGATCAAATGAGGAGTTCTTCTGAGTTAAAAACTCAGAGGGAAAGCAGAAAACATTACCGTCCCCGGGAAAGGCATGTATACAAGTTAAAATGTGACATGGTAACTGGCTTCCACAGTTTCCTATCATCTGCCAAGCCTTCCTGACATTTTTTTTTCCCTTCCTGACATCTTTTTCACATCAAGTCTGCAGAGGGCTGCACTTTCTCTTTCCTCTCTCCCAGACAAGTGATCTACAGGCATTTTGAAGTTTGTTTGTCTCAAGTCGTGCTACACCTAGTGATAATCCAAAGTGACATTATGTATAGGATGTGTTATATTGTTAATTGCTTGGGAAGTATCTGTGACAACTCCTAGATTACAAAGATTGTATGTTTACCACCAACCCAACGTAGCCATAGTTCCCTCTTGGTTACAGGTTCCTGACCCTCTCCAGTCTCTGCCAAAACCTCTACACTCTTAGTGAAGTCAGACATTCTGTCATTCTTCTTTTCAATCTCCATATAAATTTATTTTTATTTCTTATGGCATGTAAACAGCTATGCAATGAAGATAAGGTATTAGCGGGCATTTTCCAATCTCACTTTGAATAAAATCCCCAAATCCTTCCTGCCTTGGTTCTCAATAGATTCTCCACTTCCCCTGATTCCACTTTAGCCACACTAGCCTACTTGCTCTTCTGGAAATATGCCAAGTCTTCTCTCTCCTCAGGCCCATGGCACTTGCTTTGCCCCACGCCTTGAAGCTCTTCCCCAACATGTTGTTCAGGTGTCTCCTTAAATATCATCTCTAAATGGCCTTCTCAGACCATCTTATCTAAAATAGCACATCAGTCTCTTCCTATCGACTCACTTTGTTCTAGTTTCCTTCTTGATTCCTATCAATCTGATGTTAGATTTATTATAGTTGTTGACATTTTATTTTTACTCTCTCCATGGTGAGCATGTAAGCTCCATGAAAGTAGGGACTCTTGACAGTTTTCTTCACATCTGCATCTCTGTATTTACAACAGTGCTTGGAATATGGCAAGGGTTCAGGAAATAGATTGAATGAACAAATGAATAAATAAATGAACACCTTCTGTTAAACTTTAAAATTTTGCCGTGAACTAACAGCACATAAAAATAAACTACCTTGTACATGATAGGTGCTTAAGATAATTTTATAAAAGGAAGAATGCATGAATTAATGAATGAATAAGACAGCTGTTTGATTAACTAGAAAGTTTTATTCTCTATCCACAATTTAGTGTATTAGAGAGATTTTCTAAAAGTGTTAATAACCCAGCAGGCAATGAGGGAGTACCATTGCTGGGGTTTCTGGATTACAATTAATTAAGATTTTTACTTTCTACATTATAATTTCTTTAGAACAAGGACCAAAGGGTATTCACATAGCAGCCTGAAGAGTGACCAATACTATTTCAAGAGAAGGGGGAATGCCATCTGTGTTTTATGGACCCCAGTATCTCTATTAAGTATCTGATATGATTGAGTTTCACCAATTCTTTGGGGTAAAGTTAGTTAAATCCCGATTCAACCTTACTTTTTGAAAGTTCATGTTATTTTTCACAATAGGGCAAGCTATACATTGCTGTTATATAATAAGGTATTTGTATATTCTATTACATTGCAAACATTGTAGAAGCACAGAAGCCTTTAGGGCATGGGACATTTACTGTATTTTTTTATGACCTCAGTCCCACTCTTTGACATAAGGTATGATTACACACGTATTGCTAATAGGAATTTATCCTTATTGAAAAATAATAGATACGTTTAAACTTTTCCCTTGAGATTTTATACTGAAGAAAACTTTAAGAATAGCTTATTCATTATTCTATAATATGGTTAATACTTAGCCAAAAACAAACAAAAAACTTTGGGGGAAGACATTTCACATTACAAAAGACTTTTGATGTTTGATTCTGGAATCATTAGTTGACCAAGAAAAAAAGAAATCCAGTATTAAATACTGAGATTCAGTTCAAAGCTCAAAGCTTACTACTTCAAATTGGCTTTAAATGCACTATTGTTCTTGAGAGTGATTTTATGAGCCTATTATTTTGCAGTAGTTCATATGGTGTTTATACTACCAGTATGTACCATGCTTGATCTTTGGCTTTTCCAGAAAATACCTCCATAGATTATCCATAAGTTGCATATCCATGGTTATCAGTGCATCATTTGTGCTTGATGGATTTCTCTTTCTTATTCATTTAAAATTGTAAGGCAGTGGTTACAGACTCTGGAAGTTCTGAATGAGGAAAAGCATTCCATTAGCTGTAATCAAAATGATACTTTGTGTCAGGTGTTACTATTTGTCACTGACCTCATCTTTATAGGCCAGTTCATTTCATGGTGTGAATTTCAACTCAAGTGTCATGCTTGCTATTTGCAAAATGCTGTGCAGAACTTCTCTCCTTGAATTTGGATAGCAAAGCCAAATTGAAATAAGAAACCTCACAAAGATTTCAAGAACCAAGATGGGGTGCCTGTGTGTGTGTGTGTGTGCAAGTGTATGTATGTATTTTAAGATCTAAAGTTAACCAGAACACTCCAGATATAGATCGAGGAGTGAATGATTTGCTTAGTAAACCAACATTTAGTTTTTAGAAAAGAAACATGTTAGTATTTTCATTTGTCCCTTTCCAATCTGATCTCTTGAGAGCTGTACTAGAGCACAGTATATTCAAATAAATATGCTCAGCATCATTAGTGACTAGGGAAATGCATATCAAAATCACAGTGAGATACCACTTCACACCTACTAGGATGGCTAAAATTTTTTAAAAAATGGAAAATAACAAATGTTGATGAGGATGTGGAGAAATAGGAGCCCCCATACACTGATGATAGGAATGTAAGATGGCGCAGCTGCTGTGGAAACAATGTGGCAGTTTCTCAAAAAGTTAACCAAAGAATCACTGTATGATGTAGCAATTCCCTTCCTAGGTACTTACAGACCCAAGAGAACTGAAAACAGATGTTCAAACAAAAACTTACACAGAAATGTTCATAGCAGCATTATTTACAATAGCCAAAAAGTGGAAACAACCCAAATTCCCATCATCAATCAATGAAAGGAGACACAAACTATGGTATGCTCATACAATGGAATATTATTCATTATTCACCCCTAAAAAGGAATGAAGTAGTGATGGCTTCTACGACATGGATGAACATAGAAGACATTGTGCTAAGTGAAAGAAGCCAGACACAAAAGGCCGCATGTATATGATTCCGTTTATATGAAATTTTTGGAATGGGCAAATCCATAGAGATAAGAAGTAGATTATTGGTTTCCAGGGGCTGGGGAAAAGGGGGCATGGCAGGTGACTGCTAATAGGTACGAGGTTTCTTCTGGAGGTTTTGGAAATGATCTGGACTTAGTGGTGATGGCTGCACAATACAGTCAATATACTATAATAAAAACCACTGAATTGTAAACTTTAAAATGGTAAATTTTACATGAATTACATCACAATTAAAAACATTTACCAAAAAAACCCAGATATATTTTATGATTTGTTGTATCTATGAATTCTGTAAAGATATTTACTTTGTGCTCATGTAGCCTGTATTTTTCCTGTGAATTTGGGTTCCCCTGATATGACTTTTCCTTTTATTATGGGTCAGAGTTAGCTGATTAGATTTATAATGTACCTTTTATTTTCATTCTGTCTCATCTCCTACATTTATTTTTGACATCTTCCATTTTAATATATCATAAGCAAGCTATAATTATATAATTTTTAAGTTAAAATAAAGTTTAAATATCTATAGATATTACCTTTATAAAGCTTTCCTTTCAAAGACTTTTTAAAAATCCTTGAAAGGTTAAAAGACTTGGGCTAGTGTCACGTGACTAGTTATTGGTAAATATAGAACTGAAGTCCTGGAAGAATGCTTGAGGTTAAACATAAGCTGCAATATATGCTATTGAACTACTATATTTGATATATAATATTTTATTTAACAAAAACAATAACATGATACTGATTTTTATAGCTTTTTAAATATGTATTTCTAAAACATATGTCTAGCAAACTCTAAGGTCCAATTCTTAAACCACATATACATTATTTTTAGCTGTGGTTAGAGATCCAAATACACAAATGGGGCAATGAGACCCACAGTAGATGTAATAAAGAAATCTAACAGAATTAGCCTTAGCTATTCTGTCTTTTGTAATAACTTGAGATAGCAATTATTTTTGCCTTACATCAAGTTGCTACACTCAAGTATTATTGAATTACAATATATGTTTAAATAAAAATGGTAAATCTTCAAACTTATTACAAGAGCAATATATTATTGAATTGAACTAGATGCTAATACATAACAGCTTTTGCTTTATATGCCATATGATTTATATTTACATCCCAGGAATAAATTCCACAATCATCTTATATTAATCAAGGCTCAAAAAGTGTCCTAAATCTCCCAATAGTTTCCCTCTTTTTGAAAATGGATAGGTGGTATTGAAAAAATTGTAGAGTTCACAATCCTTTTTTGCTTTCCCTGAGAATCTTCCTTTTCATAAATGCAAGAAAAAGCTTAAAAGAGGGAAATATAAGAAAAATTAAAAAATAAAACAAAAAAAGAACAAGGCAGGAGGAAAAGAAGAGTCATAGTTGTTTGGAATAATTGGCACCTGATAATAAATGCAAGTTATCCTAAAAAGTTTTGCAAAAACAATTGTGCAACATTGGAATTTTAAAAATCAAAACACTCTTGAATAAGTACATAATCCATCTTGAATTCTTTATTTTCCTCTGAAGAAATATAGTGAATGGGATTAGCTTTCCTAAATAAACTAATCCTATTTCAGGGAAATGTCATTTTCCATGTGAAAACACCTGTGCAATTCTTCTGACTCTCCTGCCTGAAAGTTTTCTCATTGTGTGCTGTGTTTACTTGTTCCTCAGCAGGGTCCGCTGATGCTAATGGACTCACAGCAGTGCATCCTACTTCAGTTATTACAGGTCTAATTCAGTCATTAACATTTCATTAATGGACCGGCCTCCTAGCTGCCTGCAAGGCTGTGCCGATATTGATGAGTTCTCTGTTGAAAGAAACGAGTCTTTAAGGTGGACTGCTTTGGACATGGAGTGCCTTGGTGAGGTTTTGCAGGGAGAAACATGGATTGTTTTCTGAAGGTTTAGCTAGGTCTTAGGTTAAGACAGAATGGAGTATGGCAAGGATTTTGCCCCATACCTTTAGGGATTCCACAGCATTTTGTAAATTGAGCACACATTTCATTCTAAGATGAGTGGTTTACTACTAATGCCCCCCAAAACAAAGCACTGTTTATATGCCCCATGCAAGAAATCAGCCATTTTCCCACAGCAATTTAAACATTATTGTTTTTTGCTACTGGAAGTACAAACTTGAAGAAGTAGCTTAATAAAGATGTCATTTAGCCTCTCATTTCCATGCAGCTACTGTGACCGCAGTAAGACATCCTAAACTTAATGCCTCCAGTCGCTTTCTATACTTTCTCAGTTCTGTCCACTCCAATCAGGCTTTGGTCTTAAATGCCCCATCAAAGCTCAATTGCCAGGGAAGCCAGTGATTTCCATACTGCTAAACCCAATGGTCACTTAAGCTGGCATTGATTTTACAGCAGCATTTAGTGCAGAACAAGCACTTATTTCTTTTCCTGGGCTCCATGATCCCACACTCTCTTGTCATTTTACCAGATACTCCTCTGTAGCCTTCTCTGCTGGTTCGTTCTCTTCTGCTCAACAACTACAGGTTGGGGTGCACCTCCTCTTCAATCCCTTGGTGACTGAGTCCAGCCTGCTGGTTTTAAGTACCATTTCTGTACATGAGATTTCCAGATCTTTTGCCCTAACTCCCTTTGGTAGTCTTGAGAAAGTTAAGTAGTTTCCATTTTAGCTTTTTCACTGACTTTTTATGTTACATTGTCAAAGAACTTCCTTTAGCTTCTACTTTCTTTTCTGTTAAATTAAGTTGTTGAACTATGTGATCTCTAAGGTCTCTTCAAGCTCTAAAATTCTATGACTAGGAGTCTAAGCTTTGTATAAAGCAGGACAATCAGATCTAAGAGTATGAACTGTATCCCCAGTTCTCCTATTAAACAAATTGTTATCTTCCTGTGCAACTGAGAATTGAAATATATTGTATTATACAAATTTCTAATGTAAGTACTTTGTGAAAATTACTAATTTGATACCACAATTATGCTTGTAATGTAAAATTATTAAGTACAGCCATATTGCTTATAACTGTACATGGAACTTATATTGATGCAATAAAGTGTGTTTAAATTCCATTACATAACCTTATTGTATTCTTTGAATAGCATCCACAATTTTAACAGGAACAAAGAAGCGTGCAATCATAAGAGAATGATTGTAGGTACTGTAAATTCTATTCTGATGCTTAAAAGGGATAACTAGTGAGTTTCCTATAAGCATCTTTAAATCGTGTTTATGGTCAGTATATTCTAAGCATAGCAACTAAGAGAAGTATGATTAGGGTTGAGTCACATCAAAACACTTTGAATAAGAATAGCCATAAAAACTTATTCTATGAGGATGTGAATTCTGTCTCATAAGGGGAAGTTGTAGTTTTGTTTGTTTTGTATATTTTTAGACACTTTAAGTTTTGGTCTTCTAGGATTATGCTCTTAAGTTGTAGAAAAAATGTGAAAACTTGAACTTATGTGATAAAGCTAAATATGAGGAAGGTGAAGACTTAAAAATTACATGAATAGCTAGTCCAGGTAAATGGGTTAATGTGTTTCCTACAGAAAACTTTAACAGTAGATAAGTTAAGGATATAGACAGGGCTCATTTAACACAGGAGAAAATATGTATATAAGTTCTAGGCCAGATGGCCAAAGTTTTATTTAAACGCAGCTCTAGGTTTTCTTAAAATTTGAGAAGAGCAAAGATATAAATCATAGCTTCAAAAAAAGATGAGCTGAGTAAACAGAGTTTGCTGAAATGTCGTGACTTTCTTCTTTGTACGTGACCATTTGACTTCATTTTGATGTTCTCATCATTTAAAAGCTTTTATTCCCTTAAAACAATAGAGTTCCAAATCCTCAGTCTCCAAAGATACAAATGTAACCCAATTAAAGAATGGGAGTACCTCGGTGGCACTTGATTTTTAGTTTTATGCTTTATATGGAGAAACCATGTAAAAGAAAATGAATTAGAAATTATATTAAATGTTGTTTATAAATAAAAGCAAAGATCATCCAAAGAGAAAAATTACATATTATTTCATCAATAAATAATAAATATTCATATGAACAAATCTATAACCAAAATCTGTAATATTTGATTTTTTTCTATTAATGCAGAATTTTAATTAATTTTTACTTATTAACTTGAACTATATAATGCCTTTACACATTTTCCTTTCCTCTAAAAGGACATTATAATGACCTTTCAAAGCAATCAAGAATACTCTGCCATGTACGTGTTTTGAAGTATCTAAATCTAGTATCTGTCAAAGGTCTAGTTTATTGGCAGTGTGAATAGAATATGAAAGTGAATCACAAGGCAATTTCAGCTCCCTAACTCAATCCAATCTGATACAATAGGGTCAACTTCCTCCTAGGATGATTTATTTACAAAAATTATATGAAGAATCATCGTAATCCATCTCCCAGTTTCTTTTGCTCAAGAGTTGGTAGTCTTGTCTCCATCATACATTTAGCTGTTTGTGTAGATGCCCTAAATGTGTCTAGCTGCTCCAGATTCTCCTGTACGTTACTGATCGGTCACTTTGTAAGGTATTTCTTACTTCTTGTGGAAAATAGAACAATTGTTGAATAGATATTCTCTTTTACTAACTCAGAACTTAACTATCGTGGATTCTCTACTTTAGAAATATAATTTTATTATGTTCTTCAGAAAGCAATTGGTCTCTCATTTGATCTCTGGTTACCTTTTCAGATGAATATCATCAATTCCCTGCCACTCATATAATTCAACCAGATTGTACTACTGTCCATGTCAAGAATGGGACATACTCTCTCCCCTTGCCTGGTTATGGAATCACAGTTAACCCTGCAACTCTTCTTGGAATACTTGTGTCTCATAGACAAGCTCTTATTCATACTTTAAGTTACAGCCTAGATGTTAACTTTCCCCATCACCTTCTTTTTGCCTCTGTGATCCCAAAGCGTTAGGTATGCCCTCTTTTTATGACATGTAAAACATTGCATTAGGATCATTTGTTTGTATATGTACTTCCCTGAACAAATTAAAAACACAGTTTGAAATGAAAGATCTTTTAACTTTTTTTACCTTGGTGCCTCCAATGCCCAGAATGTTGCCTGATATGTATATGAAGTTGGATACAAGTTGTTTGTAATGCAAGTTTGTTTATGTATTGATTAAATTGGGAATTTAGTGACTATTTAGTGCTATGGACTGAATTGTGCACCCTCCACCCATAAAATTCATTTGTTGAAGCTCTAATCCCCAATGGGATGGTGTTTAGAGATAGGGCCTAATTAGGGTTAGTTGAGGTCATGAGGGTGGGGCTGTCATGACAGGATTAGCACCCTTACAAGAAGGGACACTAGAGAGCTCGCTTTTTCTTTTTGTCTACCTTGAGAGGATACAGGGAGAAGGTGGCTATCTGCAAGTCAAGAAGAGGGTGCTCACCAGAGCCCAACCATGCTGGCATCCTGATCTCAAACTTCCAACCTCCAAGAACTGTGAGAAAATAAACATCTGTTGTTTAAGCCACATGTTTTAAGGTATTTTCTCATGGAAGTCTATCCCTACATTTTTGTCTAAAAAAAATCTTCTATTATTTCAATAACCAAAGTTGCCTGTCAGGAAATATACCAAATTCTGGGTAGCCATTGACATGAAACTCTAGTGGGTTTTTTTTCAATTATATAACTGAAACAATTTACATCTATCTTAAATTTCTCTAATTTATTTTCCCCTGCTTTTATAGATTTACCTGCTATAACTCTTTACTTGGGTATAAAACATAATAGAGAAAATAGTTATCCCTAAATTTTGACAATATGGATTCAACCATTAATGTTTTTGGCATCAATATTGTATTTTCAGTGGGGGTCAGTTTTTCATGATTGGTGGAAAGATTATTCCAAATTTCTCTCCTGTTACTCATAAGGAAGTCAGTGGGGGATTACTGGGTGGTCCAGTGTTATTTGCAATTGGAAAGAAAATTCTTCTTATCTTCTATGGACAATTAACTTATGCCTGAAGAATCGGGGTTGATTTACCTTTACCATATTCACTTTGTAGCACTGAAGATGTTATTAGTGGTCATAAAACTACTTAATTCTATCCATGTAGATTATTTAATTAAATGATCCCTTGAGCCAGAAATGCTTCAGGTTAACTATATGCTGTGTGTGAAAAGATTTCTTTTTATTTGGTCTATATTTATTGCCCTTTAAATCCAGTGAGGGTCCCTTTGCTCTCATATTTCATACCACGGTGAGTAGGAGGGAGTGGTCAACAGTCGTTTGACTCTGAAGGCTAGACTCAGCTCTTCACATATGACCGGTCTCTTCCCAAAATACTGAGTTCATTCATTTTGTATTTTAAAATACAGAATTTGCCTCCTTCTCTCTCCCAGTTATTTTTAATATTTTCTTTACTTTCCCCTAGTGATATCACAGGTTTAAGTAAATATCTTCCTAAAAACATTGGGAAATAATCATCCAGGAAGAGACAGAATCCCTGGAGCTATGAAATAGATCCCACACAGGAAGTAGACATGATACCTTGTTAATCACCTCAGCTGTGCCTGGAATGAGTCAGGGTGAACAGGTGGAGTCAGTCAGGTGTTAGGATTTCCTGTTTGATTCCCATATGGGTGTTTTTCAAGATTCACTGCTGCATGAGTTCTGTCAAGTGGAGAATTCTTGCTTAGTGTATCATAGGATACTTGCTTTACTCTATTAAACGAACAACCACCAAAAGAAGTGAAGGGCAGAGGGAAAAAAATGTTGATTAGATTAAATAACCTTCCTTTTTGGAAATAATTGAACATTTATGTATGATACATTGATACAAATTCATATTCATAGAATACTGGAGAAGAATATAATCTATATTCATTCAATATTCTGACCAATTTTTTGAAATTAAGTTTACCAATTTGTTGGGTTTTTTGGGATTCTAAGAAATGATCCATGGACCTATCTCAATGGCTTATACAAAAATATTAGAAACAATAGAAAAGTAATCATGTGGAAGAAAATGCTAATGAATAAAAGAAACAGCAGCCTTAGCCTATGCCTGAAAAAAGCAATGCTCTACCACCAGAATGGTGGTAGTCTTATTTAATATGGCATAGTAGCTAAAATCCCATATTCTGAAGCCAAATAGCCTGGGTTGAAAAGTCAGGTCCTACCTGTCATATTGGGCAAATCACTTAACCTTTCTGTGTCCCAGTTTTCTAATGTTAAAATGTTGACTTTACTATTGCTCACGTTATAGGACTGTGGAGATGATGAGATACGCTAATATCAATAATGTTCTTAAAGTAGTATCTGACACAGATCAAAACCTATTCCTCATTGAAGTTCCAAATTGTGGTGCTTTTAAAGACACAGAGTATAAATCCTTGAAATGTTGTACATATTATCTATTGCTGCTTAACAAACATCCCAAAACTTCAATGGCTTCATATAACAATTTATATGAACAATTATATGAAATAAATAACAATTTATTTTTCTTACATATCTATAGGTAGGCTGGGGGTTCTGCTTATCTCTGCCGGGCTCCCACATACATCTGTTTAGTATTCTAGGACTGGTTGAGCCACGAGGCTGTGGGCATGGATGATTTGACACTGCCCCACCTCATCTGTCATCCTCCACATGCTATCCCAGGCTTGGTCTGATATGGCAGGCTTCCAAGGAAGTAGAAATGGACAAGCAATTCTTTAGGCCTTTGCTTGTATGAAGCCTGATCACATCCTTTTAACTAAAGCAAATCACATGTCTATGCCCAGTTCATGTAATGGGCAAATAGACCCCAAGTCTTTTAAGAGGAATTTCAAAGATACAGGGCAAAGTGTGTGGATACAGGAATGAGTAAAGTATTCAGGTTATCAATGCTATCAATCTACCTCAGCTATATACACAATGCCTAGGGTTATGTTAAGAAATATTAATACAATTCATTGAAATGGTTCAATACTGTCCTTTGATAGCTTTCAAATTTGATTCTACTTCCCATCCATGAACACACATTCATAAACTCTTAGGTTTGGAACTTTGAGAAGTAAGGAAAAACAGTAAAGTACAAGAGAAAAATGTATGAGGGATTGGTAAGGAGTTATTAAAGAAAATAGTTTTTTTCCCATCTTGTTCAGAAGTAAAGAGGTGCAATTATCTAGGAAAAAAACTATTCCTCTCATATCACTTTTACATACCACCCTAATAACATATATACCAGAATCACTAAACCCAACGAAAACGTAACAGTCACGTAATCATTTACCAAGACTGCCTCTTTGCATTATCCCAACTCATTAAATTTTTCAATATTGCTTTTAATAGTGACTTTGTGATTTAGGTGTCTCAGATGGTCAGAAGGCCACTGTACTGTACTTGGTTTACCAATTACACTGATAAGTGGATAAATGGAAGTATGGATGAACAGTTTTGTGGGATTCTGGAATTGTTATTTAAGTCATTTATATCTGAGTTTACTGTGCTATAGTATTTCTGATTTAAAAGTCCAGAAGGCTGTGGTTTTTCTGAGTATTATGGCTTACATTTAGTTTTGACCTTTTTTTACAAGAATCTTTACTCACAGTTTCTCACTTTATTTTACTTTTATTTTTTAAGTTATATTTGTTCAGTTACGGTTCTACTCTCTAATTATACCTTTTCCAATTGTGCCCAAGCTAACATTCCACCATCCTCTCTCTGTGGAATGTGTCAGACTTCACCATATTGACTGTGAAGCATCATCTACTTGCACAAAAACAAGGAGGAATCCGTTGGATTCTCTTCGAGCTGCACCTACAAACATATTGAGCAAGGTCATTTAGCAGCAGGATTCAGCCTTTAACTCTACCATTCAGAAGCAATAACACCACATTTTCAAGATAAAGGGTTTAATTTTCATAGACTTTCATGATTCCCAGTCTTCTTGGCTATGGATTCACATGAAACCCCCCCTTACAACTTTGAACATAACTTTCAGCAAAACTGAAGCATGGAAGAATAAAATATTTAGAGATAAAAATAGACAAAGAAATATATATGTGAATATACATATACATTCACATGTATGATTTTAGGAGATGAGAAGTGATGTTAAGACAAAATTGAAGTTTATTAAAATATTCAGTTTGAATTAACACCAAACTCCTTGGTTGAAATTACAAGTACTTTTGTTACCTGGTATCAGGGAAGAACAATCCAGAAAAAGTCAGGGTTCAATAACTTAAGGAATTTTGCCCCCTTGGCTTCCCAGTACCTAAACTTAGGAAAGCAAGAGTCTAGTTTTAAAACTAGTGCTCCAAACAAAATCTGTTCTGTCCTCATAAGAGTGTCTATTTTTACTATGCCACTGTTTTTATTGTAATGTGCTCAAATTTTGTACTCTATAACGTAGTATTTTGCCCACTGAAAAATAATAAAAAAAAATTCTCATTCTAGGCTCAGCTAGAATGTGTTTAGAGATTATATCCAAACCTGGCACACACTTAGCACTAACACTTTCCTTTTTTCATCTAAATTCTCCTGGGAGAAACATAAAAGGCAGTGGCTGCAGCAGCAGTTGGAGCTAATGTACTGATGGCTGCAGAACCGTTACAACAGTGGGCCCCTCAGCTAGAACATTCCATTCAAAGGCCATTTCTGGAGAAAAATGGGCATTTCAGGGAAGAAAATTATTAGACAGGAACTGGATTATAGCCACTACAAAACAAAGAAGAAAATACGCTAAACAATGTGTCTTTCCTTCAGACAACTTAATACAACTATATTAATTTGTGTGTGTACGTGTATGTGTATGTATGCATTTATACTTACAAATAGCACACACAGACATATGATAGGAATGAATATACATATATAGTCCCTGTCAGTCTGTTTCCTCATCTGAAAAAAAAGGGAATTTAAAGTACCTATCCCATGAAGTTATTGTGCAGATTTAAGGAGTTAATACCTGAATTTGAGAGACTAACTCTTAAATTGAATAGTGTCTCCCAGTGTCTGGATATAGTAAGTGCTCAATAAATACTTACTATTATAATTTTTTGTTAATGTCATTATATCTAAATATATATATATACTTTGCATGTTTTCACACTTGATATGTGTAGCCACCATCATTGTCAAGTTCATCAGTAAATTAATTATAAAATTAACTATTTCATCTCATTTCTGAAGAATAGCATTTAAAAAAACTATTTCATGATTGTTGCATTTACCCATTTTAAAAGTAGTATTTCAATAGTATTTTAATAAAGGATACCAAAAGTTCTATCAGATGTCAGCTGAAAGCTAGTGAAACTAACAGTAAAAGAGAAGAGAGTTCAGTAATTATTGGGAATGGCAAGAAGAAAGTTTACAGGACTGCTATTCAGAAGAAATCAACAGGAAAGAATTGTGATTTGTCCTCCCATAGACCCATATTACAAAGGTAGCTGATTAGAAACCAGGCTAGAAGAATTCTGTGGCAGATCTTTAAAAGATCCACATTTCTTCAGACTGAACATCTTCCAGGGATTTGTATGAAAGATAATACCACAAAAAAGATTGACTCTCAAATTGTACGGTAACAAGAACCACTTTTTTATTTATCTGAAAATCTTTCCCGTGGGATTTATGCCTGTATTTAAAATCATGCATTTGTTAGTTGGAATTTGCACAATATCTTCAGTTTACCTAGGAACTCTCCTGGAGGTTAGCAGAAGTTGAAATTTTTATATCACGTACAGGGCTAATATCATCATACACGAAATAGGTATTTTTTTTGACTGGAGCCATAATTTGTATATATTCTTCCCTGTACTAATAGCTCCCATCAGTTTGTTTCAGTTATCTCCTCCCGTCTCCCCCAACATAACACATCATAGAAACTATTTCTCTAGGACAGAAAGGCTCATCTCCCACACATGAATAGAAAATAATATATATAAAAAATATGATTTTATTCCTTGTAGTATCTACTTGGAATTATATTCTAGTCACCACGGCCGCATAATTACCATAGTGGTCTAAGATAACCATTTATACTCTTGGTCAGGAATTTGTACAGGGCAGAACAGGGATGGCTGTGTCTCTCTGCTCCATCACGTCTGAAGCCTTAGCAGGAAAACTCGAAAAAGAGGTGTGGGAGGCATCATCTGAAGGCTCACTCACTCCCATGACTGATGGGTGGTCCATGCTGGCTGTTGGGGTGCTCATTTTCTCTTTCTATGGGAGTCTCTCAGTGTGGGCTAATTTGGGTTTCTTCTCAACATAGTGTTTGGATTCCAAGGATGAGTATCCTGGAGAGAAGGAGAAGCCAGATTGCTCTTTAGGACCTAACCTTGGAAGTCTCGCAGTGTCACTTCTGCTGCATTCTATTTGTTGGGGCAACCACAAAGTCCTGACTTCAAGGGGAGGAGAAATAGACTTCACTTTTTGATAGGAAAGGCAAGGTTCTAGAAAAGCATGTCGGACTGGATATATTGCTGTAGCTATTTTTGAAAAATACTATCTGCCACAGAGAATTTAGGTATTTAGGAAAAGTATGACAAAGAATAATTCTTTACATGTAATATGAGATTCTTAACTGTTTATGAAGCTAGGGCCCAAAGAATCCCAACCTTCCAGATATATACATAATTCAACATTAATTAAGTACCTATCAAGAACAAGACATTAGTACATAATTTAGGAAGAACTATTCAGTAATGGAAAAAGCATGTACATAAATGGGTACAATATAAAGTTTTAGATTTAGGTGAGGTTGGGAGAGAGGAAGATTAACTATGTTTGGGAATCTGGAGGAAGTTTTATCATGACATGAATCTTGAAGTATAGGTAGGATTGTTTGGGCAGAGAGAAGAAAGAATATTTCTGCTAAAAAAGGAGCTTGAGGAATGGTAACAAAGTGAAAAACAAAGGTATATTCAGATAATTCACTGGTCTTAAATTGTGAGTGGAGAGGAAATATTTACAGGGGGGTGTGGTGAGGTGCATGAGGCAACAGCTGGGAGATCTAGACTGATGATGGAGGTTGTCACTGACTAGGGGCTGGGGAAAAACTAAAATTAGTTCTGATCAGAAAAAATACAATTATTAATAGAATTATGCTTTAGAAAGGATTCTCTTGTAGAACTGCATAGTTAGGGGAGACGAAGTGCCAGGGAGGCAACAGAGGAAATATTGTTAAACATGAGGCAAAGAGTAACGAGAGACAGGGCGAGAACAGATCCAGAGGTTACTGAAAATGGTATAGATACAAGAGGATTTCCCAAGGTAGAAATGACTGGACAGGATGCATAATGGAATTTATTGGCAAATGATTACATATTGAATATAGTGCACAGAAAACTCTCTTTTAAAACCATGGGCACCTGGAGGATGGTGAGACAATAATAGTTAAAAGAACAGAAAACATGAACAGATTTGAAGAAATGAGGTCACTTTTAGGTACATGGAGTTTACAATGAGTTTAAAGTATCAATGCATAGATTCCAGAAAACAGGTGGAAACCTGGAGCTTTTAAGTTGGAACTTATGGGTAAAGCAGTATTAAGCAATCACGGTCATGAGTGAAATTACATGATGGAAGAGAAAGGAAACAGAGAAACGTGTCTAGAGTTGAATCTTACTGGATTCATTGTATGGCATGAGGAAAGAAGAAAAGAAGTAGGGAATAGGCAGCTAAGAGGAGATCCAAGTGCCACACAGAAAATATGGAAGACAGAGCACGTTTTCGGCATTGGTGTCGTCAATGATGTCAACTTGGCAGAAGTTACTCTCCAGGAGGATGGAGAAGTGTTTGTAAGATTTTGTGGGATACATGTCCCATTTTCCTTCTTCTACAGCAGTGGTCTTTAAACAGGAGTGATTTTTCCCCTCCCCCTGGGACATTTGGTAACATCTGGAGACATTTTTGATTGTCACGACTGTGGGTGCTAGTGGCAGCTAGAAGGGAGAAGCGAGGGATGCTGCTAAGTAAACCACAAAGCACAAGATGCATCCACAACAAAAATTAATCTGCCACAAGACTTTATTAGTGCCACAGTTGAGAAAGCCTGCTCCAGATCCTGTTGAGCACAACTGACCATAAAAGTAAGATTTCTATCCCTTTCCACATTCTCTCTTTTCAAAATTAGTAAGGGAAGGTCCTCAGAATGCCACAATTTTTATGATAGCTCATAATTTCAAAAGTGTACCCAAGACTCATTTTTCCTTTCTAGGCTGAGTAGTAGCAACAGATCCTATATGTTTCCAACACTAAATGTCAGGTCTATTTAAGAATCATGAACTGGGCTGTATTTACCTTGTCTAATTCACTACGGATTTTTCAATGCACAGCTGGAAAGCTGGCCTGCTGTAGGTTTGTATGTTACAGGTTAATGTTCATTTTAAATGCATTAAATAGTTACTTAAATTAAATACATCTTAAAATCTGTTTGCTAAGGTCTGTGAATGAAATATACAGACCATAGCAAAACGTATTTTTTTTCAATTTTGCTTTCTAAGGCAGTTATATTTTTAGAGTAGTAAAAAAAAAGATGTTTATGGAATAAAATATATTGTGGGAGAAACTGACATTCTGATAAGTGTTTTTCCCCCCCAAATGCATATCTTAAAAATAATTTCTGACAGGTATGGTTCTCTCAACAGTGATCAATTTTTAAAGGATGCAATATCACTTGTTCCCTCTTCACATGAAGCAAATGTCTTAAATTTACTACCTACACAATCAAATATCTTTCAGAGGATGTTGATTTATTTATGTAAAAAGCAAGATAATACAAAGCGGCATTGGGGAATTATTTCCCTTCTGCCCTGGGCCTTTGAATCACAAGCTACATCATGTTGCTCAGCTGTTGACTCTGGACAGAGTCCAGAACAGCACAGTACCGTGCAAGATGCCAGAAAGATACACCTCCCTATAGCAAATGAAGTAAGAGTTATCTTCTCTGCAAACTCAAGGGGGATAACAGAGTGATTTGTATTTCAGTTGATTCGCAGAACATTCATCTCTAATTTTCAGTGTCGGTCAGGGGCACTTTGAGTTCACAAGATGGCACATTGCTCTCCTAGGAACTAAAAGGAAGAAAGGCTCTTAGAAAACTCTTGTGCCCATTTTTGCTGATTGAACCCTAACATGTTTAAGCACACAATACTGATTTCTTTAATTGGTATTGTTCAGTCTTCCTTGATGAGTGGATCAAGGATGGTAGCAAAGGAAAACAAAAACCGATTGCTTCTACCAAGGCACAAGGCATGTCAGTAATAAACCACTATTCTGATTGTCCTTTTAGTCACATCCTGCTAGTTGAGATTACCCAGGTAATAAAACCGGTGTGCTTTTCGTTTTCTGTGGTGAGAGCAGCAGCGTGCTGCCATTTCCAGAACTTGCTCACGGTTTCGACAGCCAGTGTAGTTGTTGTTTGCTTTATTAGCTTCCCAGGGCTAGGGAACTTGCCAGGTATTGCAGCTGTGCAGAAGTACGGAGTCTCATTTTACAGGAGAGACTTTTCATGGAATTCCGTGGAAATTTTATAATGGAGAAATGCTTGGCACTTTGGGAAGAAATAATTTGTTTTTAATTTTCTTGGCAGAGTTCCTCCATGACAATAAAGTGCCTGGAAAACAATGCCAACTGGGGGTCAATTCATTCTAGAGCCCAATCCTTTGAAAGGTTATCATAGCCATTTTATTAACATGTGTTCTTATCCCCAGGTCAGGTGACCTGACCGGGATGGGTGAATTCATTCTTTAGCTCTCTCTACATTAAGTCAGATGAAAAGTAAAAAAGCCAATTACTGGGCTACCAAGTAAATCCAAGGAGCCTACCAACCATGGTTGAGCCATGCTGGATTCAGTTTGTAGGACGAATAAATAAATTAATTAATTAGTATAAACTCAAACACAAATTAAGAAGAGATGTTTTTGGAGGTATTACAACAACTAGTTGTATAAACAGTAATTTCAATATAGAATAATGTTCTGGGAAGCCGATTTTATTGCTGGTGATTATCAAGACATGAAGATTGAAGATGAAGACAGTTTCATGTTAAAAAAAATAAAAACTTAAAAGAGACCTCTCCCGGGTTTTTGGGAATTAGGTTTAGTTTTTGGGACTCACCACCCCTTTAGACCTTTATTAGCTATGACATTGGCCAAAAAAAAATGCTTCTGCATCTGAAACAACTTCATATCTTCTCAAGCTCACATCTTACAAGGTAGTAAGCCTGGATAGGCACTTGGCACATATTGTGTGTTTTATACATAGTAGTAATTCAAGTCCTTATTAATTTTTTGTCACAGAGCAAGAACAACATGAACAAGCTAGCATTCCACAAAGCTTTCACTATTAATGTTTATAATCAGAATAATTTCTACTGTGACTTCCATACACATACTCCACCCCATTCCCCACTCCCAAGTGAATTGAAAAAAAAAATGGATTTCCCTCTTTGGGATAAAATTGATTACTCATAGATGCATAAATTATATATCAGATAACATATGTAGGCATAGTCTTGTTTTCCTTATCTTTAAGACACCTGTAAGTTGAAGGATATTTCAATACTTGCTCTTTTTATTTAAATTACTTGCAATATAAGATATTGCTGGAATTATTGAAATTGGAATCTAATAACTCAAAGTACCCACAATAAAGACAAAAATGGAAAGATAGAGAAAGACAATGGACAAAAATTTGAAACAAACTGATGACTATAAATAAGACACTCTTTACTTCTTTCATTTTCCCTTAATCAAAACTCTCAGTTACTGCAGCTAATTTGAGGATTCTTATTAAAGAGATCTTCAATTGAAAGAAAGCTAGGAAAGATATAGTGTGACTGATAGATTTCTGAAGTCCACATTAAAACCAGCAATTCTCCTTTCTCCTACCATAAAGCACAACATTCCCTAATGGCCAAAAAGGTTAAGATCCAAAAATCTATTGTAAAGTGTTTGCTTAGGATTTAAAATTCCTTTTCTCCTCTAATAACATTGATTCATTATTAGGATCTACTACCTTCTATGTACTATGCTCAACATTGGGGATATAAGGGTACATGAGATATAATTCTTGCCCTCAAGGAATTTATGATCTTCTTAGTAGGATAAAAACATCAACAGTGGAGAAAATTGCATTGCTCAGAATCCCTAGGGTGATGGGGAAGGCAGGCAGGCTAGCCTGGCAGGGCTACTTCCTACAAGAAAGGTCAGAGTAGTAAAGTAACCCATCCTTGTCCTTGTCCTCTGATATCTATTTGTTCACAACTGGGTGGGACACATGGTAGGAAGGTAGACCATGGAAGGAACTAGGGCAGAACAGCTCAGTATGATGTTGAAGACAAAGAGAAGGGAGTCATGCAATGTGTTCCTCTTTGGAGCCCTTGTACCCTCAGAAAAGGTCCTAAACTTTTGAAAAGCTGAGTATTCTCAGATCTCCACTGGAAGATATGGATCTGTGGGGCTAAATTTGGAAGCTAGATGTGACCCAGGAGAGATGGCCCATGGAACAGGGCGGGGCCTCTGATAGGGGAACAGGCTTCATTAGGGTACCATGTACTCAGAACACTGATAGAAGAAATTACAAAACCTTATTGAAGCTCTATAAAGAACTCTGTAAGGGGGAAGGGGAAAGATGTCCAAGAAGGCTTCACAGAATGAGGAAGAGATGAGATGTGTCTTAACGGAGTTTTTAAGAATAGATTAGGCATTCTAAGCAGGAAAGTAGGAAGGGGAAATAAATGGCATGTGATGATTGGGCAATTACCATTTGTTCCCAGCAGGAAGAATCTTGGAGACAGGGGCCAGATTGTAGGAGGCCTTGTGTACATTGTCAGAAAACTTGAACTTTATCTCTCAGACTGTAGAAGACACTGAATACTTTTAAACAAGGGATTGATTTGTTTTTATAGTGGGGTTAGGCTTGCAGTTCAGTCCACAGAACTTGTGAACACCACAATAGGCCTGAAGCCCAGGACGGGTGACCATACATCAATCAAGGGCAGCAAGCAGACATCATGATTTCAACAAATCTCATCATCCCCCAAAGGCCTCAATAAGTTTCTGTCATCAAAGTCATTCCAGCAGCTGTGTTGTATAAACAATGTGTCTATGGTAAAATGTTTTGTAGTTCCACAGTAATACTTCCTACTCTGCAGTAAGATGGGGGTATTCAAATGCACCATTCTCCTCTCCCTCAGCACATTTTTGGTAGTAGAAATGGGAGAAGTTCCAGCAGTTTAAGACATGGCTACAGTCAATCAGGGCCTGGTGGATTTGGATGATTATAAATAAGGATCTTGGAAGGGAGTTGTGAGATGCAGGCTTTTCTGCCAGTTGCTCCCCTGTGCATTTAAAAAAAAAAATGTGTGAAAATCCAAAGAATTGAACTATGTTCTCTCCTACCTACTAGTACTTGAAGTACCACTATTGGTTTATTCCTAGGATTATATCTGTGCCTGTGAATATTCATGTATATTTATATTTTTTCTACTAGTAACAGGGGAACTGACAAGAACTAAAAGTCACATTATTTTGTGATCCCTTTCTGCACACATTATAAGGTTCATGGCCAACACTCCTATATAACAAAACACAGGTTAACAAAAAAAAAAAAACATAAGACATTTATTTAATCAAAGTTTTATGTGACATTGAAGGTTTCAGAAATGAAGACCCAGGGAAAATGATCTATTCTTATGCTTAGGTTTGATGAAGAACAGACAGCCTTGTAGAAACGTGATTGGACTAAAGGGTATGATCTAATGGTAACAGATGGAGGGGGAAATCCTAGCAAGACCTGTCTGTTCAGATTCTTCTTGGCCTGTCTGTGTAGCATTCCTTCCTCCTGCGTAGGGGGCAGGACCCCTCTGGAAAAGGGTCAGACGAGGCAGGTCAGAGAATTTCTTTATGGCCAGCCTCTACACAGAAAGGTGGGGGAAAGTCAGAGCGACCATCCTTCTGAGACCCTCCCAATCTCCTTCAGTTCAAAGTACTTTGAGGTAGCATTTTCTGAGCCCCACTGCTCTCATTTTACTTATAACTGGTTTCCTTAACATCATAGTATTATATGCTAAGAGCTAAAAATTGTGTGTGTGAGTAGAATTTAACTTTTCTACAGAATCACAGGGCAGAGCCCGTGGGAAGAAATGGGGCTTGAGTGGAGAAAGTTGCTAAAATGATGCCTGGTTGCAGAGTGGGCTGATGGGGGGTGTCAAGATGAGGCAGGGGTGGTGGCTGTATTTGTGTGCCTCCCATTCAAGCTCCCTTCTCAAGCCCTTGGCCATGCCACTTTATTCTACTGGTAGAGGGTTAAAAATTAATTAAGCCAAAGTGCTACTGTAATCCCACAGTAACAATGTAGCAATCCTAGGAGGCTTAACTTGCAGGTCTGTTTGCGCTGGTTTGTTAGTTCTCTCCTTCTCACTGCAGGGGATAACCAATGGTCACAAGACAATTGATGGAGAAACCACAAGATTAGATCAGATGAGGAACAATCAAGCCACCAGGGGCCCGTGGGAACAGTGTGTGGCACAGGTCATGAAGACCCTGAGTTAACTGAACGACTGTGTACCTATAAAAAAGAATCTAAACTCCTCTCAACAGGAGGAGAGTGGTTCTTTAAGACAAGAGTCTAACATCCTCCTCATTTGCTGGCAAATTAATAAATCTTCCTTTCCTTTTTCCTCAACCCACTTGTTCTCATTTTTTATTCAGCTTCAGGAATAGGTACTGAGCTTTCCATAACACTGCCATTCAAGAATTTTATCTGTTTTGTTTTTGACTTCCCAGTTCTAGTACAAAGCTTATCGTATAGCTACTCTCAATAAAATTAAAGACAAAAATGAATGAATAGACATACCTTGCTTTGAGATGAAAAGCCAACGGGAGGATGGGAGGGCCAGATGTGGGGAATTCACAGGCAAGAGTTGACTTATGAAACCAGCAACAGGGCAGGTGAGCTGGTTATTCTCCATTTGATCCCCCAGGTTCCTTTTTGGCCTTCCTTTGCCCTGCTCTGTGACTGGGAGACTGGCTTCTATGGTCTGTATCAGCAGGGTTTTTGTTAGTATTATTGTGCTGGGCTTTCAGTTGGGTTTAGTAAATTGGGGATGCATGGCAGGGGCACAGGCAGGATATGAGGGATTGGAAGAGCATTTTTGTTTGTTTATTTTCCAGCTGGGTGTCTGGGGCCAGTGCTATTCCACAGCTCCATCCCTTGTAAAACTCCAGTAACATTGTACCCTCCCTCTTCTACTTCAGGCGTAGGAGTAGCAGTGACTTCCCATTGTTTAAGTGTATCAGAGTTCTTCAAACACCTCTAGCTGGTTGCCTTTTTCCTGGACCTTTATTAAACTGTTCTCAGTTCAACTGTTCTGAATGTACCACATTGTCTTAATCTGTCTGTGCTGCTATAACAAAATACCTGACACTGGGCAATTGATAAAGAAGAGAAATCTATTTTCTCACAGTTCTGGAGCCTGGGAAGTCTAAGATCAAGGTGCAGGCAGCTTCAGATGTCTGGTGAAGGCTGCTCTCTGCTTCCAAGATGGCACCTTGTTATGACAGCCTACAGAGGGGAGAAACGCTATGTCCCCACAGGGCAGAAGTTGGAAAGTAAGCTAGCCTAACCCTGTGGGAAGCCTCTTTTATAAAGGCCTTAACCCCATTCACATGTGGAGGAGCTCTCATCACCCTAACCACTCTTGATACCATCACACTGGCTGCACCTGAACTTGGAAGAGGCACATTCAAACCATAGAATATATATTTCTTGCTGGAACCCTATTGGTAGAACAGGGAATTCTAAATGGTGAGGAAAAGGAGGAGAGATATGCCACAGAGCTTCAGAAAAGAACTTCAAACTTGGGTAGAAAACACTTCAACATGTTTATGGTAAAAAATCAATGCACTTTAATTTAATGAATTGGTCTCCTAATGGATGCAAACAGCACACATCCCCAAGTCTGCTCATTTATATAAAATGAGTAGGAGTATTTTTCCAGCTATGTGAAGTTATGCCCCTAATTTTAATTCCATGAACCTGAGGAAGAGCAAAGAGGGCACACTGTGGGGAAGATGGAATTGGTGCTTTCCAACAAGCCTGCACTGCAGCCACCTCCAACTCAATCCTGAAGCTTGGTATGAAGCACAGGACCAGAGGAAACATAATCAATACAAACAAAAGTAAGTGCTTCCTGGTGATTAGCACACTTTAAAAAAAAAAAAAAGAAAACAATTTTAATAGCTCAAAAGTGGCTTAAAGCAAAATATTAACATACCACAAAATACATCCTCTGATAGAATGAAGGCAATCTTTTTAATCTTTCTGTACTTGGCTGTCAGAGTCAGCACCCAGGCTTCCTTGAGATATTTGGGGAAATCATTGACATTAGAAGCAAAGTTAAGGCTTGATGTTCTCTTTACAACTGAAGCACAGGTCCTAAGATCAAAACTTGGAAATCAGGAATACTTTCCATTCACTTTGGATATTAAAAAAAGCAGATTAACTTGGTGAATGATGTACACCTTTAATTCAGTATCTATTTCTCACATGTTTAGACTCTAGAACACACTGCTGATTTTTAGAAATAGTCATATAGAGATTACCATTACTAATATCTGTCAAAAAATCAACTAAACTATCTAGCCTCACATATTTAAGACATGTGCCTGTAATCTTGTCATTGCTTATATACTAAAGTGGGGTCATATTTGATGTAAATTTGTATTATGGTAATTTGAAGTAGTGTAATATAAAATATTAATGAATTCTCAGTTTTCATGCAAAATTGGAAACAAAGTAATTGTATTTCTTGTTTATTCCTATGGGAAAATTAGTTTTAAATTTTATGAATTTCAAATTATGTGAAGTCTTTAAGAAAGCATTCTTTGCATAAAATATGACTGTACAGAAGTGTCTTGCTTTCCAGGACTAATTTATCTTTTGTTAGGCAGGTGATAGGCAAGTTGTGTGAGTTTAGGCAGTATTCCCCAACAGATGCTAAAGTGGAAGGCAACTTAAAGAATGTAAAAGCTGCCCACACTCAAAAGTCATGGATCACCAGGGTTCAAATTCACTTAGCAAGCTTACGAAAGTGGTGTTGAATGGCTGGAATAAATTAGACTGACAATTTATAATACATGTCTTCAAAAACAATTGTAAAGATTTTGTTCTGCGTGAATGGGACTTATTTGCTCAGTTGTCTGGAGTATAGGGCTACTTAGGTGAGACTTAGTCAAAACTGCGTGCAGCAGGGTGGGACTGTCAGCCTTCTCAAGGTCAACATTATGTTCTCAGACCACAACCTGCACCTGTGGCTCCAGCCAGACATCTTCAAGCTATGTGCCACTGGGTCAAAGGTCACTATTTGAGTGTTTGGATACCAAATCAATCACCAATTTGAGCAAGTTCTTAACTTACGATCCAGTTATATTCCAGAATCATATTTGTCAATTTTTGTCTTTAGAACTTAATTCTCATTTTCCCCAAAAAATATTCCTACATGTTTTGAGAAAACTTCACAGTGGTTCAGAAAGGCCTATTTAACCCATAACAGGCCCAACATTATTTGCACTGTAACTCATATTCCCAAGGCCTTGCCATTAAAATCAGGTGAGTGCTAATAAAGACTCATTTTAAAAAGTCCTTAATATTCTGCATTTGCATCTCTATCTATGTAATGCGTGTTACTTTAGGAGTTTCTGGTGTGGCACCAAGCTTCCATCAGGTGCTGTATTACAATGAAGATGTTAAACCATATGCAGAATTTCAAAATGAAAGCCTTTAGCCAACTTGGGAGCTCATTTACATCCACTGAGAGAGGAAAGGGTCAAGTGAATGGATATCAGGGAAAGGTGTGTGTAGAGCATTTCTTTAGAGAACAGTGGATGGAGCATGTGCTCCATTCCATAACTTCCCTCTGGGTGGGTAGATGGGGTGGTTCCTATATCTCTCTGCATGCCCAGTGATAGGGCTGCAGTAAGTCCATACAAAAAACAAGGACTATGGTCCTTCAGTTAGGGACCCAGTAGATACATTCCTGAGTTATATCTAGAAAAGTAACATATCCTGTGGCACCGATGAGAGTTCTACATCAGTGAGGGAACTGCACTTTCATCCAAAAAGCAGGCAAAGTGACTCATTCTTAATTAAAATGAAATGAAATAGAAGATATAGTTCCTCAGTCACAAGAGCCACATGTATGTTGGGCAGCATGGACATTGAACATATTCATCACTGCAGAAATTTCTATTTAATATCTCTGCTCTAGACCCTCAGAACCTAAAATTTTGGGGTCAGAAAGCAAAGATTCCCTAAGAGGGACTCTGTGATCATGCTGAATTGGGCCACTCTCTACCTTCCATCCTTATTCTCTGAATCAATGAAATTTATCTACTGAGAACAATTTAGGGCACATAACATTCCGGTAGATAGTATCCCGTCCTCAGAATGCAACATCTTCAAGTTGGCCCCTCAATTGTACCTTCAAAAGATTGCTTAATTTACATTATTAGGCTGGCAGATTCTGGGTGGTGTGAAATGTGTGAGGGCCATGGTCATATGCCCATCACCGTACCTCCTTGCTGTCAAGTGCATTTGTTTGTTTAAAGCAATGTTATACACTTTTCTGTGTTAGTAGGATCAAACACTGTCTAAGCTTTTTGTTAGTGGTGTTGGGGGAGGCAGGAAAGGACAATCGATACCTAGAACATGTGCAACCCATATCAAGATTAAATATTGGCCCTCTTGCAGCAGAAGGCGTTCAAAATAATCCATTTATCCCAAATAGCATATTGGTCCCTTCAGGGGATGGTGCTGTAATGGGGGCTCAGAGGTTGTCTCTGTTGCTGGAATTTAGCCATTGTCCAGAGATCAGCCTTGGTGATTTGGGAAGCCAAGTTTTAAGCCCATGCATGGGCTCTATTCCTACTATGTTTGTGAGCCTATTACGTCAGCCAGTGACAGAGGCTGGCTGAATTACTCTGCCTATGTTGTTTTTGCTACTCTTCCTTCGAATGCCTTCTGGTAAGCATTAATATGCAATACACATATTTTACCTTTATGTCCACTCTTGTATGTCCATCCATCTGCCTCTTCCTTGGGTCTTATCACCAAACTTCCAGTGTTTTCTATTCTAGGTGCCTGACTAACCAAAACCAGTGATTCCATATGTTTCCTCATCTTGAGGCACTTCTTTCTATACTACACAAAGCAGTTGATTAGGTATACCATCTAACACTGCATCAGTTGGGAAGGATTCTCACTATGTTTCAGGGCTGCTCCTGTGTGAGAAAGTAATGGCACAGCAACCCATTTTCAGTTTATGTTAACATACCAAGCCAATCCAGCCTGGGATCATTTCATTCTCTGTCAGCCAGTCAAAATGGTAGCCTACAGCTTGGTATGGCGGCCTCCACCTGTAATCCCAGTGACTAGGGAGGTTGAAGTGGGAGGATCACTTGAGACCAGGAGTCCGAGACCAACCTAGGCAACATAGCAAGCCCCCATCTGTTAAAAACAAAAAAAAGATTAAGAAAATTAGGTGGGAATGGTAGGGTGCACCTGTAGTCCAGCTATTGGGGAGGCTGAGGCAGGATGATCCCTTGAGCCCAGGAGGAGTTTGAGGTTGCAGTGAGCTATAATCATGCCACTGCATTCCAGCCTGGGCAACAAAGCAAGACCCCATCTCTAAAAAAAGAAAACAAAGAAAAGAAATGAAAAGAAAAGCGTGCCCCACCATATGTTCATAGGCATGAGCTGAATGAAAGAAAGCACAGCTGGGACAGGGTAATTGACGTGGGAGTCTGGGCCACCCACTCATGCAGCTTATTTGTGCCTTCTGTCCCTTCTTGTGCTTGATCCTGCCGGTCACACTTACATCTTATGATGGATTGCTGTGAGCACACCCAGCCTTATCACTTTATGGCCTGACAGAACCCAGCTCATCATGTATAGCTCCGACCACATGCTCATGTGATCTCTCAAAAAAAGCCACTCAATCGCTGCCAAGACTCAGCATAGGCTGGGAGCTATTTTTCAAATGGTGCATAGTTCTCCCTTGCAGATGTCACATTCCTTCTCAAGAACCCCGGGTCTTTAAGTTGTGATTCTCTTATTGGGAGTTGCTATAAACACTACACAGTAATTTTTATAGTACTCCCAGGACCATGAGGTCTGCCAGATTATATGACCCAAGCAGCAAGATTGCTTGCACTTTAGCATGGACTTGTTCAAGAGCTCTTTCCTGTCCTGAACCCAATTCAGATTTGGCTGCCCTCCATTTCACCAGGTGAAAGACTAAAAGAGAGTTTCCAGCTGTCACTCGTGCTGCTGCCAGAACCCAGAAAGGCCTACCAAGCCTTGTGCTTACTTTTCGGTGGTGGAATGTACAAGATACAGTCATTTGTCCTTTACTTTCGAGAGTATGTCCAGGCATACCCCAGCCAACTGAACTCCTGAAGCCTTAATCTTTGTAAGACTTATCTCCCACCCTCTAGAAGGCATGTGTCATACCCAGGCCTCTGTGTTAGTCCATTTTGCATTGCCATAAAGGAATACCTGAGACTGAGTTGTTTATAAAGAAAAGAGATTTATTTGGGTCACAGTTCTGCAGGTTGTACCACAAGCATGGCGCCAGCATCCGCTTCTAGTGAGGGCTTCAGGGAGCTTCCAGTCAAGGCAGAAGGTGACAGAGGAGCAGACATGTTACATGGAGGGAGAAGCAGCAAGAGAGAGAGGAAGAGGTGCCAGGCTCTTTTAAGCAACCAGCTCTCATGTGAACTAATAGAGTGAGAATTCTCTCATTACTGCTGTGGCAAGGGCACCAAGCCATTCACGAGTGATCTGCTCCCATGACCCAAACGCCTCCCACTCAGTCCCACCTCCAACATTGGAGATAAAATTTCAACATGAGATTTGAAGGGGACATATATCCAAACTATATCAGCCTCCAATGTATTTGCAGCTTCTTGGTTTTCCAATCTGATTAACCTGATACCATTGATATAGTGGACTAGGTGTAAAGTTAGATTAGACCTGAAGGAAAGCTGAAAATGTACGCTGCTGCTATCCCACATAAATAGCAACTGCTTTTGATCCTCCTTTCTCATAGTGATGGCAGCAAATGCGTATGCCAGATCAATGCACACATCTTGTACACAGTCCATTGGCTCTAGCAAAGACATCAGAGTCAGTCAATGCAGCAGCTTCAGTTGTGGTTACTACTTGGTTATGTTTGCAGTAGTGAACTTTCTTCTGCAGGTTTTCACTTATTTGTGGATAAGGGAGAGACTTTTAAGTTAAATAGTGATGTGATGGGAACTACCACTCCTGCATCCTTTGAGTCATTAAAGGTGATGTTAATCTCTGCCATTGCACCCAAGATTCAATATTGTTTTTGTTTTACTATGTTGATTGAAGGTAAGTGGCAGTCACAGAGGCTTCCAGATCATTTACTTGGAACTAGATGGCCATCCCCCCTTGCTTTGATGACCAAAGAGCAGCCAAGGTGGATGCAAGTGACTGTCCCCTCCTCTCCAGCCCCCACCAACCCACTGGTAGAGGAGCTAACTGGCAGGGACGTGGCTTAGGATGGGAGCTGGGTGCCAGGTGCTTGGGGTGTGTTCTTTGTCCCTTGGCCCTTAAGAGTTTAGTTGGCCTCTGTGTGTTCCTGTTCTTCCCCCTTTCCTGCTTTCCACCACAATAAGGCAGTAGTCCAGGGTGGGTCCTGGCCCTCCTGTCTATCAGGCCAGGGCATTCTGAGGAGGTGAAGTCTTTGGGGGCTCCTGTCGCATCCTGCCCGCCTGCCTGCCTGCCCCTAGAACAGCAGGGGAAAGCACGCTTGTTGGTTTCAAATGCACTTTTCTGCTTGCAATGCCGTCAGTATCTCATCTGTGCATTTCCTTCGTCCTGGTCCTGGCTTTATGAACATTATGTTTTTTGCATGTATTTTGCATGTTAAACTAGTAATGTGTCAAAAGCAAAAAAAAAAAAAAAAAGAAAGAATGAAAGAATCATTCCTATATAGACTTACCGTAGGATAGTAAGGTCTCAGCATTTCCCAGCATTTCCCTTGATAGTGTATTATTATTGTCTGTTGGCCAAGAGGAAAGGTGGTGGTAGACTCTTAATAAAGAGTATATTGCAATGCAAAGCAGAGGTCTCTGCATCGTCTTCACCAAGAGTGGAGGGCTAGATTTTAACAGGGATACTTAACCATTTCTGCAGGTCTAGAATATACAGGAAGAGAAAAGATTTCAAAATTCTTGGGTGCATTAACCGGATGTAACCATTCCAAGTCCAGAGTCCCACCCCTTCAAACCAGGGCTCTTATCTTGTGTAGCAGATGTTCTGTGGTTAAGAATTTCACCTTCTCTGAATATCCACTACCCACATTAGTAAGCGCTGGACTTGATGCTTGGCTTGTTCTACCTTCTGGCTTCCAGGACAGATAACTGTATCTTTATATGATGCCAAGGTACATCTCTGACAGTCACACTTTTTTACATTGTCAGTAATCATTCGCAGACTTATTATCTTTATCCAATGCTCCTAGCAAACACCTTCCAATTCCAAAGTCCTCACAATTAATACTTTTTCTGTTTCTCTGAAACGCCTGAGTTATTGCACTAGCCGTTGCCTTCCCTCCCACTGTTATTTATTCTCTGTTCACCATCAAAGGAAGTTTTTAACAATTGCAACCTATAACATGTCAGTAGCTATCAGTACTCCACTACCACTGTGATGGGGTTCTTAAGGATAACAAACCAAAGGGTGATCCAGCCGCTAAATCCCATGTTGGAATATCACCATCTTAGGTCCATTTTCCTGGAAACATACTCTGAGATTGAGATTTGTAAATAGGAATTTTATTGGGGCTGCTCTGAGAGACAACACATAAGGGAGTGAAGGTGGCAGTATTGGGCAAAGGGAGAAGTTGAACAGTAATTAGTTATAACAGATTCATTAGCTAAAGCCAATCCCATGTGGAGTCCTGGAACTGAAAATAGCCTACAAGAGTTGTCCCAAATTTGGGCAAAAGGTCTAGGACTTCGTCGCTTCTCATTTGCTATTCATTCCATGCAGGCTGTCCCTAGGGAAGGCAATTCCCACAGAGAGATGAACTATGAGCAGTTAGTAGCCAACACTCTCGGAAGCTGGTGGAATGAGCGCCTCCATTTGAAGTGGGGATCTCGGTGGCACACCAAGCATGCACTACGGAGAAATCATTGGAAGCATTAAATTCTGAGATAGGAAACTTTATGGGTTGGCTCTAGCTAGAGATTGATTAATGACAGATAAAGCAGTGGAAGGTTTCAACCTCAGGACAATGCAGGAGGCAGTAGAGGGCTCCAGGACACTGAAGTAAAGATTGGTGAATGAATGAATACCTGATAATAATAGTGCATGTTAACAATAGAAGGCGTGCTGATTGGAGGAAGGGAGACCGGTGGCAGACCTCACAACATATCCAGGGAAGTACCTGACCTTGACATTTACATCTCTCGAGTGAACCATGAAGCCACTAGTGACTTTATTTCAATGGTAGAAATTCCTGACCCACTTCCATAGTTCCCTTTCTGTAGAATGTTGTGATTTTTTATTTCTGATACTTTAAGAATCAGCACTCTGGCAAAAATAAATTTTGGACATTTCATTTTTTTCTTATAATGTAAAGAAACCACAGAAAAATAATATAATTTATTCAAAAATGCTCATGTGTAATTTGCATGTGTATTTAAGCAAGATTCTTAACCTCAGCACTAACGGCATATTGAGTCTTTGTTGTGGGGGCTGTCCTGGATATCATGGGATGTTTAGCAGCATCCCTGGCATCTACCCAATAGATGCCACTTTCCCTTTCCCCAGTTGTTACAACCCAAACTGTCCCCAGACATTGCCAAATGTCCCTGGTTGAGGACCACTGATTTAAAGTCGTGTTCAGGTGTGGTTTTGGTTTAAAATGCCTGTACAGAGGAGAAATTACTTCTAAAGCAGGCCAATCTGGTGTGCATGACATTTGGAAATGTAACTTATTTTATTTAATTGAAAAGTAAATACTGAAGGAATGAGGAGTTAAGAGAGATCATATTAAAAAGGGAAAGGCTAGATGATTTTTAAATGGGGGAAATTAATCACAGTATTAAGTATTTTGCTATTGTAGGTAACATGAAGTCATACTTTTTTCTTATTTCCTGTTTTGTCCATGAGAGGAAAAAAATGAAAAAGTTTTATGATGGATGAAAAATTAGGATGAAAATTTTAATCCTAAGAAAGAAGATCAAAACTTTTGAGAGGAAAACCTAAAGTCTTGAGAATTGCAAAAACTTGATTTTTTCAAAAGACTTGGAATACATTTGTTAGCTTAACTACATGATTGGGTCTTTACTATTGGATAATATCCAGTAACATGCATTCTAAAATTAAATACAGGCAGGCACAGTGTTAAGCAAACATAAGGATAAATATTCAAAGCTCCTACCCTCAAGAGTCTTACAGTATAAAGTAGTGATTCTCAATTTGACCATACATTAGAATAACCTGGAGAGTTTCTCAGACTTCTCGTGCTCAGATGGTAGCCCAGACCAAGTGAATCAGAGTCTCAGGTTAGAAGGAAATCCAACCATCAGTATTTTTAAAGCTTCTCAATTAGAAAAATAGAAAAAAAAATGTTTCTATTATCACAGACTAGTATATATTTTACTATCAAACAAAAACAATATCATAAATGTCAAATTTCTCTTTCAATTTGCAGCCAAAGTTGAAAGATAAATTTATGAACAAACAATGAAAATGCAGCATAATGATTATTAAATAATAGAAGAAAATATCCAATGATATTGAGACATGGAGAAATAAATACCAAGATGTAAATTTATGAAAGTTCCATGCATTTGAATAGTTTCTCTGTTGTGAAAGAGACAGAAGCACAAGATATAGTATTTATAAAGGTGTACAAAAATGCTGGATAAGTAAACTTTAAGACCATGTTAAAGCATAGCCTTTGACAGATGAGGAAAAATGAATAAATGCATGAAGTAGCCTTTGGTGCCAAGCTGCCCTGAAGTCCACAGAGCCATTTATACTACCCAAGATTTTTATCTTTATATTGAAAATTCCAGATGAGTTGTTTTAAATGACAAAGGAGAAAATAAAAGTTAAATAGAGTGATATTTGGTTATAATTACCATATACTGTATGTCATTTAAATTATTGGCCTGGAATACATATTCATTAAATCCTTGTAAAACCATGCAAATGTCAGATATTCCAATGAGTTGTAGTGATTAATTTAATGGTCAAAATGGGTAATCATACCTGCTCTCAGTTTTTCCTGGCCAAATTAATTTAGTCTGTGCTCTGTGGTATAGAATCTGGCTTTGAAAATAAGAATATTCAGACAATCCAGCAGGTCCAGTACTACTGCTTGGGAAGTATTTGGGTCAGTTTTCAGTAGATTTTGCAATCTACTCTTACACATACATAAGAATAAGTTCCCCAGTCTTTTGAATAAAATATAATTCAGCTTCCTAAATTATCACGTACAGAGTAAATACTGAGATTATCACGCATGGTATCCAAAGAGTTGGGATATTGTTAGTCTATAGCACAACATTTATCTCCAGACATTTACTACAGCTCAGTCTTGAACTGCTGCACTGTTCCAGTTGGAAATGTAGCTTGGAGAATCTATATTTAAAAAAGGGTGGCTGAGACACTTGCTAACTATTTATTTATCTTTTAATTTCTAAGCTCTATGAAAAACCATTTTAGAACCAGAAATCCACATACCTGGACATCATTAGCCTACTTCCCTAGAATAAAACATCCAAATCAAATGGATATTTATGATACATAAACTACATCCTTGCCTCTTTCAAAAAAGCACTATTGAAGGAATTTTCCATTGTGTTGTTCAATGTTGTTCACATAAAGATCATTAATAAATTACTTTCAGAATTCAGTTTTTTAAAAAATAATGTTTCTATTATCACAGATTTGTATATATTTTACTATCAGACCAGGACAATATTATAAATGTCAAATTACTCATTTCCTGTCATTCCCATACCATAACCATTTATAACACTCTATGTTTGTGACATTTGGGGCTTCCTTTTTAATTTTTTAAAAATGTTTTTATTTCCAGAAAGATTTGAGCTATATTTAATGCTCAATTATGGTAACTATTTTATGCTAAGTTCTTGGAATATTTAATTTTTCCAACATCTTGTGGTTTTAAATTTTCTTTTTCTATTTTTACAATTGTATTTCATGTGTATTTTATTTTAAATCACATCAAATAACCTGTCAAAGTAGGTGGGGTAGAAATCATGTTAAAAGAAAGTACTTATAAGAGTTAAGTATTAAAGAGAAGCTAAATATATTCATTATTTGGATTTATTCTTGTTCTAATTTATATTTTGTCTTTTAAAATATAATATGTAAAAATAATTCCAATTTCATTAAAGAGTGCATTGTTAAATTGTAAATCAGCTCATCGATTTTGTTTAAATTATATACATCCGTGAAGAGTATGTCTATTTGGGACAAAATTTAAAATCTAGAATCTTAGTGGTTCTACATTTTATCTAAAGACAAAACACCTAGACCTACCTAAGTGCCCAGACTTCTCGTGTTAGATTTACTTATTTGAACATTTAATGGGATGACAGATGTCACAGACATAGATTACAAAAGGATAGTAAAATAACTGCTCTTACATTTCATCAATATTAATACGTTTTTACTGTAATATTTATAAATTAACATTCCAAACTATATTGACCTAATGACACATATGTTAACATATGTTAACAGGGTAATGAGATAACGTGTAGGTATTTTCAAAACTTAAATATTATTTAGTTCAATTTCAATAACGAATAGGATGTTATAAAATAGCTAGTTTTTTTCAACTGTGGAAAGATAAACAATACCAGAGTTGTAGTTTATAATTTTTTGTAATCAGTTTTGTGTCATACTTTTCTTTCCTAACACATTTTTATTTTCATCATTTTTGTATCCTGTGAAATTATATAAAGTGGCACCTGTGCAGTAATAGAATGGATGTCAACAGACTGGTATAGTCATTACTTTAATTGGCATTTTTAAAATAGCTCTCTCTCGGATAAACATTTTAAATTGACGACATAATGTAAGTATATGCACACATGTAATGATGTAGGTTTATATCATGTCACTGTTTACATACAAAAATAATGAAGAACTATCATGCAAGCAGCCTAATTTTCATGGATCTAGAGTAAATTCCATCCCTGGTTCTTTCCAAAGAAATTCAGATTTATAAAAATGATATCTTGAAAAGAGTTTTACTTTTGCACCATTAACAAAGTATGAGAAACCTCCCAGTTAATGTGTTTCAAGATACAATACAAGATAGATCAGAAATGTCTATTAATTTGTGCCCCAATTCAGAATATAAGAGAATATCCTCTAGAACTATAGTGTCCAATATGGTTATTTGGTCAATTAGTCCAATATAGTTATTTAAATTAAATAAAATTTAAATTTAATTAAAGCTAAATAAAATTGAAATGTTCAGTTCCTCAGCCGCACTAGCCAAATTTCAAGTGCTCAATAGCCTCTTGTGGCTAGTGGTTGCCATATTTGACCACAAAGAACATTTCCATCACAGTACACATTTTTGCATTATATAATACATTGACAACCTAGAACCTCTTGTGTCCAATTGCATTCCAATTAAAAGCACTATTCTACATAGAAAATGGAAAAATTGCACAAATGGCGAATTTGTGGAATTCATATTGTGGAAACACAATATGTTTCCATCACCATATTGGTGTGTATTTGTTCTAATATTGATTTATTAATATTGCTATTGATTTGTTCTAATATCACAAGAGATTTTGTCTTACATAATACAAAGTTTTGTCATCAGGGAGTAAGACAAACCTCATACCTAGATTTAAAAAATTGTTCACAGTAGAATAAAATGAGGAAATCTCCTGGAAGATACCTTTGGAAATTGATAGATTGCAACTTTATGAGCATTCCAAACTAAATAATAATTTTGGCTATTTATAAATGAGGAAATTATAAACTACTGCAGGACTTCGAGCAGAGGAAGGATATAGTCTGACATCTATTTTAAAAGGTTAGTTCCGGCTATAGGTAGTGTTAAAAAAATTATTCTTGACCCTTTTTAAAGATGGCAAGGCAGACTTTATTTAGGGTGAGGGGTGCATGGGGATAGGTACAGAGAACACTGCAATGGGACCTTGCAGTGGGAGAGAGAGATTGGGCCCAACTTTGACTCCAACGAGGACAAGTGGGAATTTATAAGCAAGGATCAGAGTGGGGGTCAGTGGATGGAGAATTAGTAAGAGGAAACCTCAGGGGTAAAGGGGACTCTTGCTGGACTGACTCAGCAGCATTCTTGCTGAAGGTAGGCCAGTATGATAAGATACACAAAGTGGTCAGATACCAAAGGTGGGGAATTTTTGCTAAACTGACTCTGCAGGATTCTTCCTCAAAGTAGATTCTACAAGGACAAAGAGGGAAGCCTAAGTTTGGGCATAGTCAAACAGAGGACTAAGAAGAAACTGACTAAAGTTTTGGTCAAAGGAGAGAGTCCTTATTAGTAGGAAATGAACGTGTGCAGAGTACGACTGAAGAGCAGAAGAATTAGGTAACTGTTTAGTAAACTACACTAAAAACAGTGATGTCTGAATTAGGGTAGGGGTAGATGGAATAGAGAAAAGGAGATATTAGAGAAGCTGAGAAGGTTGTATTGATTTGAAAAAACACACAAAATTTTATTTGGCACCTAAAATTGGATAGGCATTGCTCTTGGCATTTGAGATTCATTGATGAATGAAATTGGCAATGTCATCTCTCTTTAGCAAGAAGGAGACACACACTCATATTATACACAACAAACGAGCAAAATACATCAGCTTTACCCTGAGTAAGAAGGGGAGACATTTAAGTGCTTGGAGCAGGGCATGATATGATTGGACTTTCACGTTCAAGTATTTCATTCTGACTGGTTCATAATGACTAGACTATAGGGAGACAAGAATGAACTGAGAGATTTGTTAAGAGACTATGGCAAGAATTCTGGCAAGAGATGGTAGTGGCTAGGTCTGGGGTTGTAGTGGTGAAAGTGGTGAGTAGTGGTCAGAAACTGGATTTATTTTAAATTTCAAACTAATAGGATTTCCTAAAGATTTGGCTATTAAATGTTAGATTTAGATACATATATATATATATATATATATACACACACACACTCTCTCTCTATATATATATAATTTTAGCAGCAGGGAAAATGGAGTTAGAATTAAGAGAAATAGGGAAAGTATGCATGGAGCAGATTTTGGGAGGAAGATCAGAAGTTTTGGGCATGTTAAGTTTGGGATGTCTACTGAATATCCAAACAGAGGTGGATACAGGCATCTGGAGTTTTAACATACCTGGACTAGAGATGTAAATGTGATGGTCGTCAGGACGGAGGCAATATTTAAAGCTGTGGACTCGATGAGATATCTTAAGGAGTGGGTGTAGAGCAAGAAGAGAAGAGGGCTGGGGGCTCCCCAACATTGGGAGACAAGGAGAAGCAGAGGGAATGACAAAGGAGATCAAGAAGAAGTGCTCAGTAAATGGAAAGAAAAAATAAGAGAGTGAATTGTCCTAAACGGCACTGAGGAAGGGTACTGATACATTCAGTGTACTCAATGGTGTCAAACGCTGCTGGTAATTTGAGTAAGATGGAAAAAGAGAAAATGTGGATATTGATAGAGAGGATACAAACAGACAAGAGTCAAAGGGGTGCCTGGCTTACAGATTTGGGCAACTGAATACATGATGGTTCAAGTCAATGAGATGAGGAACTTAGGAGAAGGGGACTGCAGGGGAAGGTAATGTCCTGAGCACCTGGCTTGGATCCAGGGGTACAAGTGCATGCCCAGGGTGGTCCAGGGCTCTCTGATGCTCTAAGGGATGGATGTATGGGGACTTGGGGACTCCGGTCTGGACTGGTAGAGGTGAGGATGTGAGCAGCAGCAGTAGCCACATAGGTGGTGGTAGGTGCCCTGGTTCTTTGAAAGAGGAGGGCTTAGAATGGGGGCAGTGCCAAGGCCTGGATCTGTGGCATCTGCACAAATACTCTCTGGCCAGAGCAACAGTGCAGGAACTGTCAATGCTCAGGCACTAAACTTTGCCAATGAATTATTACAAAATAAAAGTATACACATAGACTCTGAAATAAGGGATATCAGAGAGATACCGGAATTCTTCAAAGAGTTTGCAATCTCTGCTGTTAAAAACTGCTGCAACATTTCAAAGTACGTATCCACAGACAATAGAAATTAAATTTAAGACAGCAGCATTTGACAGAAAAGAACATTATTTTTATATGAAGCTTTGGGTGAATTAATTATTAATGAGAATGTCAATTTTTAAATTATTTTTCCTTGTCATTTATAGCTACAGCTATAAAATACATACAAAGGTGCTCTGAATTTTTGAATTTTACGCAAGTCTTGAAGCTACTTTTGGTTTCATGTACAACCTCCACAAGTTATAGGAAGTGTTAGTGAAAACATTAAAATGTTATTGTATAAATTTATATTTAAATGTGTAAATTCATGTGTTAATTACATTATACTTATATATTAGTTAGAGCAGACTCACACAGAACAGACTTGTATGAAGAGTTAAACACCTCTAGAAAAATTATTCCTAAATATCATCAGCTCTAATACACTAAAATTGATATTTTAAAATAACTTATTGGCAATTTATCACAAGATTGTCAGCCTATAAAATACTCTGAACTGTTCTATTAACAGTTGCATCAGCTGACAGAGCCTCCTCAAAATTAAAAATTATCAAAAATATTTGCAATCTTTATTTTCCAAGAGTGAATGAAATCATTTCCAATCTTGTCAATTGAAAATGAGTTGTTAAACATATAAGTTTTGAGGGCCTAATATGCAAATTTTCAGAAAAGTAAGCCAGAAAAATCATATGATCAATCAAAATACCACATGAATAAAATATTATTTATTATGTGTTATAAAATTTTACCAAAATGTTACTCTTTGCAATTTGTAAGTTTGTTGTTACTTATGTACCATATTACCCCCATCGTGTTTTATAAACAATGATTTTTTTTAAAGAAAAAGCTTTGTATTTTAGTACCTTTAACTGTACTTTTCTTTCTGCTTTATAAGCAGGTGGCCCCATTTTTATTTGACACAGGGCCCCACAAATTATGTAGCCAGCTCTGCTAAGAGGTTGATTTGTTATGTTGTGCTATTTTAGAGGATAGAAAAGTTTTGGAAAGAGAAATAGAGAAAGAAACCAGCAGAGGAGAGAAAGCACCAGCGGTTTGGGAAGGAGAGGAAGGCAGAGGTTAGATGGGGGGTGGGAGTATGCATCTCCGGCAGTGACCAGAGATATTCAGCATGTGAGTATGGTTGGATTTGAACAGGTGAAAAGTAGCCAGCAGGATCAGTGCCAGCAGATCTCTAGTTGATGGAGTGGGGAGAGGGGAGAGAGGGGGCGATGGGAATTCAGACCTATCTCATTTCTATTTTCTGAATATTAAATGACATTGGTTAAATTCTGGTTCGTTGCTATCCTACTCTATGATATTTCTCAACAAGCTGACATCTCCTAAGTTTCTCAGGGGAATCAATAACTTCATTTTTGACATTAATAAAAATTTACTCCTTCTGAAGCATTAACATAAAGTTGCCCCATCTCCAAATACAGTCACTTTCTGAGGTACTGGGGATTAGGGCTTCAACATTTGAATTTTGGGAGAACACAATTTAGTCCATAACATTGACAAACAAGTAATTTTATTTATGAGGAGCGGGGTGACAAACTAAAATGTTTATAGGAGTAAGAAAGAAAACACTCATGAGTAAAGAGGGCTAGGTGGAGGAAAGAGCAACACAGGACCCTAACTGAAGGGAGTAGTTGCTACACAAGGCAAGCAATTTCTCTAAAGAATGATGGGCGTTTTGATTGTGATCAAAGGAAGCCAAAGATCTGGATGATTATGTTAAATCTCCTGGTTTATAAATTTTGGAGGATAATTTATATGATACATATATGTTTAGAATACATACACACACACACACACACACACATACACATCTTCCCGAATAAATGCTATGGTAGGTGTGAAATAACCCACAGGGTACCCCAGTGCAAGCTCTGATACAGAGAATGAGTGGGCTCATGTGTTTCTAAAAAGCGGCAAGGCATTCAGCAACTGGTTTTATAAACAACCTAGAAATTTAAATTATTTTAAAGTAGAGAATGAAAATGCCAATAATTTCTAGGGATATTTAGAGAAGATGCGTTGGAGAAAAAAGAGACACGCTGAGGAGACCAGTTAAATTAGGTAAAACAAACAAAAATTAAAGAAATATTTAGTAGAATGAATATGACTATCAAATACAAATCTGTATACTTCCTTCTCCTGTCTGTGAAGAAGGCCCTAGTATGGTAATGGATGTCAAAGGGCAGGGAGAGAGGCAGCAATCGTATTCAATGTGAGGTAAGAAAATTCCATCTTTTCTGCATATAAAGCTTTAGATCTGCATTTTATTTCAAGTTTGGTGAACAGCAATCAGTTCCCAATTGTGATTAGTCGCTATCTGTTCACTAAAAAGATGGTTGAGACAGAGTTTTAAAGGTTATTCTACACCAGACAAAAGGAGTACATGAAAAATAGAAAGCTTTTCAAATGATCTAAAGTGCACTTGAATCTGCCACTTTGATATCATTAGCAAATTGTGATTGATTAAGTATCACAGTTAAATCTCTTACAAGATTTTTGGTCGAAAAGGGGGTATAGAAAGTGTGGATATTCCCAGTATGTGGCATTATTTTCTAAATGTAGAAGTGGTATTTTTTCAGATTGCGTAATCCTCTCTTTTACTCTTGAAATTAATAAAGTTAGATAGAATCCTGAGAGTAGTTGTTTTTGAATCAGTGTTCAAGCAGGTGATTGTCTTGCCATTTCCAACTGGGGATTAATAGTAACAGTCTTAAAATGATGCTAAAGTTCCACTCCACAGATAATGCAAAGTATGACTTAAACATGACTTATTTTATTGTTTTTATAAATCACTCTTTTAGTTAAAAACCTTTACTTGTCATAAGATTGGTCCATCTCAACTAATCAGGTTGAGCAAATTTTTTTATTTGCAAGAAGACACTTCTTAAAATATTGATAAAAACAACATACCCCAAAGGTCACTAAAAGTTGTATTGTTTTTAAGAGCCAAAATTCTCTTACATACGATGATAATAATACACCTATGAAACCAAGGTGGTTTGATAAGGTTCCCTTTAATCCATGCCTTTTTTCTGACAATTTAGTGAGGGGGAGGAGAATTGGGAGAGAGAAAACTAAGGTCAGCATATTACAGACTGCTGCAGAAATATAGAATTCACAGATCTTTTTTTAAAGTATGTGAAAGAGGAAGTAGTAGGTTATAATATTAAAAATGAAATATATGTACTATGAAAGGAAGAATCAGACACTGAAATCCAGCTGGAGCTCTGCTGATTACCGGTTGTTTCACATTGGCATCCACTTCTCAGTGACTGAGGTGCCTTCTCTGCCCTACCTTCTTAGTGCCATTTTATTGAATAGAGTGCTCAGGATAAGATTTTTCACTATCCTACTTGCTGTGACCCATTTAAAGTTATCATTAGGGTTGTTCAAAAACAATCTAGTTGTTTCTCCATGCAGGTATTTGGTAGGATCTCACTTTCCTTTTTAAATTGAGTATGAACATACGACTTGCTCTAGCCAATGAAATTCAAGTGGCAGTAACATTGGTTATTTCTAGGGAAAGCTTTGACAACCAGTATATAATTTCTCCCTGCCATCATGCATCGTGGAAGATCTGTCAAGATAGAGCATTCGTAGTCTGGGTACCTGAGTATATAGGATGTAGCTTGGATTCCCTACTGAAAACGGACATGCAACATAAAGCAATAAATAAACTTTCAATATATATGAATGCCACTGAGATTTTAGAATTGTTATCGCAATATAACATACTGCATATAACACTGTCATAATAATCCTAACATGCACAACATGTTTTATCCCAAAAATAATTTTTTTCACAAAATAATACACCCATATATATAGCTTATAATTATAGCATAACTAGAACTTTTAAGATATTCTGAAAGTTAAAATTTAATTAAAAGTATTAACAAAAGTTAATATTCAACCTTACTATAGTAACTGACATATGAAACTAGTTAATCCTTCTTTGGCTCATTTTTTTACCCATATGCTGCTAAGTCTCTGGGTTTATGGGTGTCTTTTACCTCCTCTGTGGTGATTACAGATATGGCAAGTCTTTTCACTTGGGATGCAATGTGATTGAAATTCACTTTTCTGATAGTTATTCAATAATCTCCATAACTCCCACTCCCCACAGACCACGCTTTATCCTCGGAAGACTTCCTTAGTCCCTCCTTACTGAAATTCAACTCAGTCTATTTTCAAAACCGTTCACACCAACTCTGTGCAGTTCAGTCAGAGAAGAGGATCTTGTTTGACGTCTCTCACTGTCACTATTCTTTCTTTCTTCCCTCCCCCGGCCTCCACCTTCCTCAGATGCCTTCCTTTGTTCCTCCAGAGCCTAACCTGGAGCGCCTGGCAAGGTTGATTTTCCTCCAAGCATTCACTGGCACCCCCTCTCCTACCTTTCCTACAATTTCGCCAACATTATTACTCCTCTCTGGTGAGTTCTCAGTTTTTCTTCACACTGTCTCTCCATCCTGCGAAAAGCCCATTATAGCTATTTGTGCAGTAAAGAGTTACAGAACTTCAAACAGGGTCTGTACAGCAAATTCAATGCCTTTATAGTTATTTACTCCTTCAATACACTGCCATCAAATGCCTGCTAAATGTTTGGCACCCTCCTGGTGATAAAGTGACAAGTGAGATGTGAACCTGGACTTCAAGAGGGTTGTATTCTAGTCAGGGACCCAACCACCACCATGAGAGAGTTTAATGAGAGGCTAAGGTGCTATGAGAGTACACAGAGGGTCTTTGCACAAAGCTCTTCCTGCAAAAGCCTCCTGATGGTGATGTCCAATCTGAGAATGCATCAAAGTTTGTGAAGGGATGCAAGGGATGGAGGGTAGGAGGGGGGTTTTCTCACAGAGGACATGGATTAACAGAGCTCCAAGTTGAGATACTATTGGTTTTTCAAAGCATACAGAGAAAAATTCTTGCTGAGGGGGCACTTGGTAGACAAGAGGGATTGTGTGAATCTGGTTTGGAAGTAAAAAACATGGGTCTAATTATAAAAGGTAATTATGCTATGTCCAAGAATGTCAACCATCCTGAGGGCATTTCCTAGCCGATGGAGGGATATTTATGTCTGTGATCAGATCTGTGTTTTTGCCAGGTGGCTTTGGTGACATTATGGAGACTCTTATAGATACTAGAACATCATGCATGAGTTTATTGGTTTATTGTATCAATTTTGGTGAGAGATGAGGGTGGTGTTAATTAGGTAGTGATTGGATTGAGAAAAATCAGTAGATAATGTGAAAGATTAGGAGGTAAAATGAAAAAGATTTGGTAATTGTGATGAGAGGTAAGAGGTAAGACTGATACTGAGGTTAAAAGGTGAAGAATTTGGGCAGATAGAAATTCACTGTGATATGTACAAGAGGAATCAAAAGAAGGGGGACCAAATTGTGCACAAAGAGCTAAGTTTTAGACAAAATGAGTTTAGTGAGATTATGGCATCATCCTCCAAGTGAAAAAGCCCTGTGCTCAATTGTACAAACTGGATTGAAATCTCTTAAAAGACTGGCCATTTATCCCTTCTCCATTTTGCCCCCTAGTATTTTTCCAGAATACTTGACATTCTTCTTAGTATTTAATTATTCCCATGACATTCTTTTGATAACATACCATGATATTGTGTCAATAACATGAAATACCTATCTTAAATTGTATTTGTTTTAAAAGTTGTAACACCTTCCAAATCACCTTCAAATACTAACACATACATCATTTTGATTGAGGCAACTATTTTAATTTACATTTTACAGATGAGAAAATTTATGCCAAATGGTTAAATGACCTGCTACATTTTATCATGAGTAAGCTGAGGATTCCTGACTCCAATTTGTTTCTAATCATCTGATTTCTAATCACTTATGTTTTCCTCGGTTGTGTTTTTTTGATGAGGGCATGAATAAAATAATGCATAATACTTTAAAAATATTACTGGCATTTTTCTCTACCTATTGTCTTAGCAGTCATTCACAAGTACTTGTGATATAGATTTTAAGTAAGAGTATGTAGATTTTTTCTATAAATATTTTAATTGGCTATTGTGTAAATACACTAAAATGCATAAATCTTAAGTGTACGGCTCAATAAATTTTACATAGCAAAGTACTCAGAAGCCTCCGTTATGTCCATTCTCAGAAAATAAACACCCAAACTTAAACCAATATTTTGAGTTTTGATATAGACATTGGTTATACATTTTCCTTTCTTAATAAATGGAATCATAGGGTGTATACTTTTTAGTGTCTGGCTTCTTTTGCTCAAACTTATATTTATCATGTTGTATGTGACAATAATTCTCTTTTTAAAAAATTTTTCTATTTTGGCTGTATGGTATTTCTGTATGTAAATGCACTGCCAGTTGTTTGATTATTCTTCTGTTGATGGGCATTTAGATTGTTTCCTGTTTTTGTCTGCAATGAACGAAGCTACTATAAACATTATTCTACATGTATTTTGGTGCATATATGTGCATATGTATAGTTAAGAGTGAAATCGCTAGGTTTACAGAATTATATGCAGGTTCACTTTTAGTAGGTATTGACAAAGATTTTTCTAAAGTGATATGACTAATTTATACCCCCAGGTATGGTGTATAAGAATTCCAGCTGCACCACATCCCTGACATCATTTGATCCTTTCAATCTTACTTTTTTTCTTTTTGGCCATTCTAGTGAGTGTGTAGTATATTTCATTTTAGTTTTAATTTTAATTTCCTTGATGAATAATGAAGTTTAGGGACTTTTCATATGCTTATTGACCATTTGGACAGGAAAATCTCTTTTGTAAAGTGTTGTTCAAGTCTTTTGACAATTGTTCAATTGGATCATCTGGTTTTTTTATCTCAATTTGTAAGAGTCCTTTATACATTCTAGATAAGAGTCCATTGTTAGATATATGCATTGCAAATTTCTTCTCCCACTCTGTGGATTGACTTTTCACTTTCTTAATATTGTCTTATGATGAACAGAAGTTTTAAATTTTAATTTAGTCCAAATTATAAATCATTTCCTTAGTACTTCTTTTGTTCTGCTTAAGAAATCTTTACCTGTTTCAAGTTCACGAACGCCTTTTCCTTTGTTATCTGTAGTGTGCATTCTCTTTCAAATTTAGATTATGATCCATCTGAAATTGGTTTTTGAATACACTATAAGGTATTGGTCAATGTTCTTTTTTTTTTCTGTTTAAATATTAAGTGACCAAACATTTTATTGAAGATAAATACATTAAAATACAGTACCACCTTTATCATATAACAGTTGACTGTATACATGTAATGTCTCTATTTTGTTTCTTTTGTATATTTTCTGACCTACTTGTTTCAGTTTCTCCAGATATGTTGTAAGTCTTCATATGTACTTCATATAAATTCTTCAATTTTATTCTTTTCTTCAAAGTTGTCTATGCTATTCTCTGTCTATTGAATTTTTTAATATGTTTAGAAATGTAACTTTTGAAATTGTGGCAATAAGTAATAATTACAAAGGACAACAAATTTTTTTATTGCATTGGCAGCTAACTCATGTTAGTTTATTTTGACCATGCTCTTAAAGATTTAGGGAAATTACCAAAACTAAGAAAAATAGTACATTACTGTTATCTTGACACTTGTCAAAATATCCCGTTTCTGATTCCTCTTTTTCCTTTATGTGCATAATATATGGGCTGTTTCCTGTTTATGCTATAAAATTGGTTGTGACTCTGAGATATTGTTTTCAATTAGTGTTTTGCACATTCAGCAGCATCATACCTATTCTTATCTCCTCAACCTCTTATCCCCATATCCCTTTATTTCTACCATTTTCATATGCACTGTTGGAATATGGTTTTTATCAACTTTAAAAAAATTAGTCTTTTAAATTTTAAAATACACTATGTGACACATCCCATCTTGATAAGATAACGTAGACTCATATCTCTCTCCTCCTTTCCACTAAGTACAACTATAAACTCTGGAAATAATGTAATAGGCAACCAAAGGAAGATTCTGAAAGGTGGAAAGAAAAAGGAAAACTGGCTAGAAACTGCAGTCTTGCGGAAACAACAAAGTGGTAGGGCATCCTATAACCCACCACCCAATAGAAGATGACTCATTCCCCACATTTCCCAACCACCAACCTAACAACAGAAGATAGCCTAGGTAGGTGCATTTCTCCTCCGGATTGTCCTGTCAACAACCCCAGGCTAGTCAGTCAGCACCAGCAAGGTGAATTGATGAGGAATCCTATTGACAGTAAGAGGTAAGCAGAGGTATTCTCCTTCCACACTGGCCTAAGACTTCCCTTCCCAACCAAGACAGATGATGGATACATTCAATAGACTGTTGTTCCCATGAGTTTGATAAATCATATTTTAAGACTGAATAAGCAATTATAACACCATCTGATACTCAAGGCCATCATATTTAAATGTGGGAAAGGTAAAGGGACCTACATGAAGAAATTTACCCAACATAGTAAAATGTTGATACCAGTAGACATTGATAAGTCACACATACGTAATTATTATAACATCTAGAACAACCACTATGAATACTAAACAAAGAGATATATTTAATAAATAAATCAAGATGGAATCCTAAAAAAAATGTTCAAGTAACTGACTATAAAGCAAAAAAACAAAACAGAAAAACAAGAAACAGAGGAAACAAACAGAAAACAGGTAATAAAACAGCAGACTTAAGCTCTAATGTATCAATAATTACTATAAATGTAAATAATGTAAACATACCAGTTAAAAGGCAGAGATCATCAAAGTTGTTAAGAACATGACCCAATTATATGCTATTTAGAAGAAATGTTTCAAATTTAACAACATAAGTAGATGGAAAATAAAAGGATGAAAATAGATATACCTGTGCAAATATAAACAAAAACAGGAGTGGTTATACTAATATTAATATCAGATGAAGTAGACTTCAGAGAAAAGAAATTTACTAGAGACAAAGAGGAACATTATAAAATGATAAAAGACCGATCTACCAGGAAGACATATGATTTTAAATGTATTAAATATATGCACCAAAGAAGAGAGTCTCAATATACATGAAGCAAAATCTGATGTAGCTTAAAGGAGAAATAAAAAAACCCTTCAATTGTAGTTGGAGACTTAAAAATCTTCCTCTCAGTAAATGATAGAACTGCTACACAGAAAATCAGCAAGGATACGGAAGATCTAAACAATACTTTCAATCAACAGGATCTAATTGACATATACAAAACAAGCTGCCTAACAACAGTAGAATACACGTTATTTTTTCAAGCACCCATATACCCATATTCTGGGCCATAAAGCAAGACTCAACACATTTAAAAGAACTGAACTGATACAGACTATGTTCTCTGAACATAATGGATTCAAACAAGTATTCAATAACAGAAAGACAACAGGAAAGGCTTTAGATACTTGCTATAATAACCGAAACAGGGAAACAAACAAAACAAAACCAAAACAAAACCCAGACGTTCTTCGATGCATGAATGGTTAAACTAACTGTGGTACATCTATGTCATGGAATTGTACTCAGAAATAAGAAGAAACAAATTATGGATACACACAACTGGAGATGAATCTCCAGTAAACTTCGTTGAGTCCAAAAAGCCACTATCAAAAGGTTAAATATTGCTTGAGTCCATTAACATAATATTTTGAAGTGACAAAATTTTAGAAAGTGAGGACAGGTTAGTGGTGGACAGGGGTTAGGTTGGGATGATAGTGGAAGAAGGAAGTGGGAGTTATTATAAAAGGGCCGACTGAGAGATGTGTGGTGATAGGATATATCTTTAATATACTGCCTGTGGTGTTGGATACATGAGCTTATACATATGACCCAATCGTATGGAACTAAATACTCACACACACAAACACACACGAGTACAAGCAAAACTGGGGAAATCTGAATATGATCAGTGGATTATATCAATATAAATATCCTGCTTGAGATATTGAACTGTAGTTGTGCAAGTTGTTACCACTAAGTAAAACTGGGTAAGTGGCCTAAGGGGATCTCTCCAAATTATTTCTCACAACTGCATGTGGATCTACAATTACCTCAAAATAAAAAGCTTAACTAAATATAATAATACACAGTGTACTTTAAGGTGTTATTATTCCCTTGATATAAACAACACTAAGAATATTAGTCACTTTTGAACATAGTTCAATTCACATATAAAATATTTCAAAGTATACTTTTTCATTGGATTAGACACAAAAAAATTTTAAAAGAATTCACGTGAAAGTAGAAAAACAGTAAATACTCACAGTCCTCTCATGTTTCCATACTGAATGATTTTCTCCTGACACTCCTTCCTCCACATCAAGTGTTCCTTTTAACATCGTGAAAGTAAACTTCAACTTCTTTGAAAAGCCTGTTACTTGCTTCACTGTAGTGTAACTTTTAAATGGCATTTCTGTGAGAAGTGTTGTCTTCTTTTATTCAACCCGCATGGACAGGATGGCAGAAAATAATAATAACCTGTTGTAATGACAGTAATAACAATAGCTTTTGTTTATATTTTTGAATTTTGAGGCACTACTTTGAGATGACTACTCCATTTCAAAATTGAACTATCACCTGCTTATGGTTTGGTAATTAGTCACCTTATCATAAATTTTAACTGTATATAACTTTGGTATGTGTAAAATTAACAGATACATATACATGCATTTGGTTAAGTACATTAAAAGTTAGCTTTCTCTATTTTCTCAAATTTATAAGCAGGCGGAATGGGTGTGTCGGTTTTGAGAACCAGCACAGGAGGGCTGTATTCTAGCAATATTGAAATTTTGTGTTAAAATTCTTTGCTAGTAGAATGAAGGTGTAAGAATTGGCAGCTTCAGCTCTTGCAGTGTGTTATCACCATACCGTCAGAAGAGCTCGTTTATGCCAACTCTGACGAAACTGGGTGTGTTATAAATCAAGCATGAGCCATGAGTTTCTTATGTCAACAATGCATTTCAACTCTTACCTTATTACCACATTTCTTGGACACTACAGGATAATATCTTTTCAACTTTTTATTGCCTGTGTATGAAATCTCAAATAATGTTGCCAAATGCAGTGAAAGTTCAGGGCTGTTACTTGACATTGTTTTACCAAATGCTAATCTATGAAAGTTTGCCTGGATCCTTATGTATCAATGAGCTCAATTAAACCTCACCCATCACCTTGACAAAGGCTTTTTCATTGTGTAGATTGTGTTAAAAGTTTCACTTAAATAGGCAATGTCACACAAAAATTCCTTTCTCTCAAATATCCTCTGTAAATTCTGAGTACATGTGAATTACTCCGCATGGAATGTGTAAGCATTATGCAGTAGAAAAGAAACATTACATCTGAATTTTGGAAGTTATGTTTCCTTTAAAGAAAGTCATCTAAATAGAAACTAAATTTAAAGATATTGGGAAAAAATGCTGAAGTATAGTAACAATACAAGTTTGTCACAAGAGCCTGATCTAAATAGAAAACTACATTGAAAATTTCTGGAGGTAGAAAAAAGGTGAATCATCTTATAAAAAGGAGACAGTGTATGACAAGAGAAACATATGTCAAAACATCCTTTATTTACTTTTCATTAGAATGTCTTCCTATGAGAAGGTTAAATACTTCAGGAGAGGGATAGGATTTTTCTCATGTTAACTAATCCAGACAAAAGTGAATAGAGATTTGCTTTCTTCAGCATTTATTGATATTAATTGCTTTATTGAACTAGCTGTGGGAACAGGGATTTCCCAATGCCAGAATAAAGGATCATTATTTATAAGCTAACTGATCCCACAAATTCTACACTTAGCTCAACATTTCCGTTGGAAATACTGAAAGAATCTTTTAAAAAATGTTACATTTCGGCCTTCATACTGTATGCTAAATTACATAAGCTAAATGATAAAACATTTTCCAGGAAAGGGGAATTTTAAAGTCTCACATACTAGACTTCAAATCAAGCTCTCTGAAATGCAGCTTATTATTACGTTTTTCTTCCATTTATGTTTAATTCTTCCCCTTTGGCTCTGTCTTACAGGTGTCCCTAGTTACAACCATCAGTTAAAACAAAACACATGTGTAGGCTATAAATCTGTATTTGTGCTAATTCATAGGAGAAAAATATCTTCAGTTCCTCCTTCCAATTTCCTTTCCTTTTACCACTTAGAAGCTCTCTGTAGTGCTCTTTGCTTACGGTTGCAGAAACCAAACTCTGTCCCACGTGATAGGTTAACAGGAACGTTTGTGCATGCCATTTCTCATTGCAACCAAAGAAGTCGAGGTGGAAATCCCCAGGTTAACTTAGAGTATGAAAGGACTTAGAAAGGGAATTGATCTTTGGTAAAAGCGGGGAGCTGCCAATTGAGCTTTTTCGTAGGAACTAGTTGAGGGCCAAACAGGCTAATATCAAGTATTAGCACTAACTTTTCACATTGGGAAGTCCTAGCCTTGAATGTCAAGTAGTTAATAAGTTTCCCAGGCACCGAAAGGGAGGCTCTTATAATTTTGTGCAGATATTCATATTATAAAGGCGCCAGAGGCAATGCTAAAGCCAAGGTAGAATTGGTTATTTGCTTGTAAAGTCTAATTTGAGTGTTTAATAGATCAGCTGTTTTAAATCACATCATCTTGAAATATGATATGCGAATTGTCAGCTTACAGTGTTTTCTTCTTCATCCTTTACTTTTATTTTGATAAAACAATAATTGGGTTTCTAACATGGTTCTTTAGTCTTGAAACAACACCAACAGTTAGATACAAGCAGCAGGGCTGTTGTATATCATATTTTGATAAATCACTGTTTTATTTTTGTATATTATTTTTCCAATCATTTATTTCTCCAGTGATAGATGAATACATTCTTTTGTGAGGGAAAAGTATTTTTCACATATATAAGAATAGTCGTTCTTGTAAAAGTATTTTACAAATATGAGAATAGTATCTGAATAGTCATCCAAAAATTGGAGACGTGAATTTATATAGTGCTTGCAGGGTGCCTTAGATTTGATTATGAAGTTATTCCATGAGTAGGTCGTGCCAAGACTATCACAGCATCAATGGACTGGACTTATTAGGTCATCATCCCTTCCTGACAGTATTGAGTTCTCAAAAGCTTTATTAGGTGCAATTGTAAGTGGCTCAGACAAGAAGTTTCAATCATTTCTTTTTAGAGATGATTCCACAGCTTCAGAAACTTCATTGGCATGAAATGATTCCCAATGCCCAGTTGGATGTGTCATTTTTCTCTTAGAACACTTGCAATCAATCCTGCCCCCCCCACCATCCACATCGTCTTTGTCTTTTTGTTCTCTCTCTCTTTTTTTTTAGTTTCCACACTCTTTTCACTCCATACATTTTGCCCACATGATGCAAATACGCACATAAGAAAAAGAATAAAAATTGGACAGGTTTGTATGAAGAAGGATTAGAATGAGTTGAAGTAAACCGTGGAAAGAGAATATTTAGTTTGGCTTAAATCACTGCTATAATCACTTAAACATGAACAATAACCCATTTGGCAAATCTCAGAAACTGTTTTATTTCACAGACATATCATTAGGCCACCATAATGTTCTAGGAACCTGCCCTTTTCAACCTCAGCCTACCCCCAAAGAGACTATTTCTATAATAGCATTCACAATAGATATTTCCAACATTATTTTATGTTTTAACTCACAAAGACAGAGTGGTATGGCAAGGGTATTGTCCTGAGCTTCTCTTTCTGAAATCAAGGCTTTAAGGAACTGCTGCAAGCCAAGGACCTCTCCTATGGTCCATAGGAAAAGCTTCTTATGAGCAAGAAACCACAATGAGCCCTTTTTCAGCCTATAAACAATAGGGCTGTGAGTTTCGTGGGTTAAGCATCAGGCTGGAAAATTGTAATCACGTGAGTTCTGATTCCAGATCTATAATTTACGGGCTTGTTGAGTGACATTGGGCACATAACTTTACTGACGTGTCTTTTCTTAAGTTTAGTTTTGAAAGTTGTATTGGTTACACATTTGATCATAGTAAAATATAATAGACTATTCTAAAAAATAAAGGAAATTCTAAAAAAAAGTTTAAAACAAAAAGACTAAGTAGATTCTTTGTAAATATAAAAACACACACACTATAATTAAAGCAATAAGCCACTCATAACACCTTTAAAATAAAGCTGGCAGAATCTTGAGCTATCAAATATTAAAATATATTGCTCAGCTTCAATATTTTAAAGTATGGACTGCTGTGAAATCAATAAACAGATCTAGACATCAGATTTGTAGTTCAGAAAAAAAAAATCGGTGTACAAAAATAGACATGATGATTCAGTTTCCTGAATGAATTCTTACTAAATGATACTGGAACATTAGTTAAATAACTCTAGATAAGAAATATTTGTATTTACCCAATGCTAAAACTGTTTTCTGGTTAGTTAAAATGCTAAATTGAAACATTAAATAGAAGCATTTTAAATGAATGTGAAATCTTTGATTGCATAGAGTCTTTCTAAATTTATAAACAATGGAAGAATTCACAAATGAAAAACCAATAGATTTGATAACATAAAATGGAATTTCCAAATATAAAAGCAATATATTAAAGCTCTGAGGTAAACAAAAACTAAGGAAAATGTTAAAATGAATATAATAGACATGTGGTATTATTCTTAATTTATAAAGATCTTGGTGAGTCCAATAAAATGACTACTATCTAATAGAAAATTTTTAAAAAATGAACATATGATTCACAAAATCAAAACATAGCTAGTCAATGTATGCATTAAAAACTTATTCTCATTAGCAATCTAATAAATTTAAATCAACTACATTTTTTAATCAAATATATCTTTTTCTAGAATGGACCTCTCCTAAACTACTTCTAATCATATTAGTTTTCAGAAACTTTGTGGAAAGGTAAAAATTGATGGAAATGTTTATTAAGAATTTAAAAATTGTTATCCCTAAATTTTTATACATTTTATAGTATCAGTTCCACTTTCAGAATTTATCTTAAAGGAATTTTCAAAGACTCAGACTAAACTTCATATATGAATATGTTTATTGTAACATCATTTGAGACAATAAACCAGTGGAAAAACTAAATGCCCATCCATTTAGTGGAATTCAGGCCCATGTACAGTGCTCCATAATGGAATAGTATGAACTCAATCAAAATGATGTCAAATGTATTTGCTAAAATGGAAAAAAAAAATTTATGTAAAAAGCAGTAAAATTAGAAAATAATCTTATAAAATTTTACATTTATCATAATGTTCTTTGGGCTTAAAAAGTTACATAGGTAGAAAAATACAACACTTCAAAAAAGTATACAAAAATATTAAGTGATTTTTGTCACAGGTAGAATTATGGGGTATATTCTCTTTCTTTTTTCTTTTTCAAATGCCTATAATTAGAATCTAATACTTGTATAATCAGAGGAGAAAAATATATATTTTTAGACATGGTTTTTAAGGTGTCCTTAAACATATGTTCACATGATATCAAAGTAAGTTGAAAATTTTTTTAAAAACCCAGAGCACTTTTCAATGGTTGGAATTAACAAAATGTCTTTTCTTCACACAAGTGAAGTTTTATTTTTAATTTTTTTTAACATCATGATTACTGGTTTAAACAAATATAGCTCTCTTTAGGAAGAAAATAGAAAATGTTTAATGTGCTAATTGTTGTCTATTCACTAATTCTCACATGCTTGGATTCATAGATAATTCTGGGGAAAATATTGCATTCTGAAATCTCTGAGGAGAATGATGCAATTGACGGATACCTCCCCAAAGCTGGAGGATGGTCAGTTAGGGTCCTTTCTCAATATTGTCTGAATTTTTGACAGCTTTCAATGCAACACTTTATGATCACCATCTTTTTCTCTTAGGAGGAAAAAAAAATGGAGAAAAAAATCCAATGAGTCCAATTCAAAGGGACAGGGGACGAGAACAGAGCAAGAGAGCCAACACTGGCAGACACGGAGGAAGAACAATTCTTTTGTTCAACCTCAGTTTATTATTTCTTCAACCCAAGGAACAAAGTATAAGCTAAACCATGTGTATAAAGGCAACTCATACCCAAAAGCAGCAACAACTGCTTCACTTCAGATGACTTAACTGGTCTCTGCAAACGTGTTCAATCTGATTCCTGACCAAGAAAAGAGACTCTTTTTCTCCTACTCCCACACAACGTGCCGCACAGACACCCAGTTCTATGACTTTATTGTTTCCCGCACAGTGACTTTTAAAGCCTGCCTACCTTATTCACAATCTCGTGATTCCACCCCCAGGCCTCCTCCACTTCCTTTGTAGATTGCAATTCCTGATCCAGGGGTTCAGGGAAAGACTTCACTCACTCAGCCCAGGGAGGACACCCCTAGGAATGTCTCTGCTGGGCTGGTTGAGCCTCCTCGATGTAAGTAAGATTAAAGAACAGAAAAATGATTTCATTTCTTCAGCTTAGAAGTTTAAAGTATGCCCCACAATAATTGAATTAGGTTTTTCATAGAAAACTTCCAAATAGGGCTTTGGATGCTCACATCCCTGCATCTAGCCCTGCTATCCTAGAAGAGAAGTCCAGTTTGACTTGTGGACGTTTACCTTCCTCTCCTACCAACTCTGTCCCCTCCCTGTGGCATTATGTGGTGTCCTATCACCATAGAGTCTCTTTATCCTGTGGATAGATAATCCTGAGAATGTGTTAGCTAATGAAGTCTAGTCATCTTTCTGGGCATTTACATTTAAAGAAAGTTTTCATGAACACCAAGATGGATTTAAGATGGACAAGACTGAAGTTAAAATGTTGGAATAACAAGCCGTGCTTCTGGACAAACTGCCTGCTGACACTTTTGCTCGATTAATCATCAGGTGTTTATTGAGGACTTACTCTTCCTCCTGCTCTAGTTTCCAAGAGCACATTGTCACATCTGACTTTCCTGGCTTTTGTAAATGAAGGTTTTCTGCCCACCTCAACACTAGAGAACTCAGTGCATGCTGTAGTGCATCTCAATAGATGTGTGAGATGACAGAATGAATTTATATGTGTGTTTGTATGTACGTAGGTATATTGTGTGTTAATATATGTATGTGTGTATATTTAAATGAGCAGACAGCTCATGTGGGTCACTGATTATTTTCCTCTCACAATTACTTTGTTAAAGAGATCATTACATGGTATGTATAAACAATTATATTATTATTTTTTCTGCTCTAGTCAATGAAAGGGAAACTATTGAGCCATGGGGCTTGGGCAGAAAGCCTTTCTGTGGGGAAAGAAGGAGGAGTCAGGGGAGGTACCTTATTTGACCTTTTTTCTTGGGATACAGGTTATTGGCGTGGTTGCATTTCTTCTTGAAGCAGTTTACAGCATGGGGGTACAGGTAAGTATAACACTTGTGGCAGATCATCTTGTTGCGGTTCTATTTCTGGACAAACCAGTGGAGGGAAGGCTCTATGATGCTGCCCTGCAGGCAAAGCACCAGGTGCAGGCTGGACTCTTTCTGGGTGTCGTAGTCTAAAAGAGTGTGGCCATCTTCCAGCTGTTTGCCCGCAAATATCAGACACTGCAGGTCAGGTGGGATGCCCTCCTTGTTTTGGATTTTGTCTTTGACATTCTCAATGATATCACTGAGCTCGACCTCAAGGGTGATGGTCTTGCCTGTTAGGGTCTTCACAAAGATCTGCATCTCTGTGTCTGCAGCTCCACCACCTCATTGAAGAGAAAGAGCAACAATTATATTCAAATAAAAACTGATGATCTGAATAATATTTCACCAATAATATCAGGTGTGCATTTGTGAATGTAACCTGATCTCAACTTCTTTTCCCTCTTGTCTCTGGCATCCCTTTAAGTAGTAGAAAAAAAGATACATAGCCATAAAAAGTCACTGGTATTGGGCATGTTTTCATGAACAGAATTTGAGTCGAATTCAGGGTGACAATATTAAGGGAAATGGTGCTTCCTAATTTCAGGCAGCCAATGTAGTGTCAGCCTGGTCTGGCCTCAGACCATTGAATGCCTTTCAGAGGAAAGTGACCACGAGGCAGGGAATAGCCCCCAGATACACATTCTGATCCTCTTTGAATGCACTGAAGGGAAAAGATGCTCAGGGAGTGATTCTTTCTGCATCTACTCTCCCACTTCAAAACAGAGAAAAAGAGCAGGTTGCTGGGAGTTGTAAATCATGGGAATCCTATCCAGGTCTACTACTAAAAAGCCACTTAAAAACATCTCAATTCTTTTGATTTAATCTTTTCTTTAAATTGTGTTTACATTCCCTGAATCTGTCAGGGTCTCAAAATAATATATATGGCATACAAGGAATTTGATATTTCTGAAAGGGTTTCTTTATAGGCAGACTGTTTACAAAGATTCAACGTAGGGGAAGCAGGAGGGAGATTGCAGGGTGGTAGTGGTACCACTCCATGCTGGTGGCAACTAAAGAAACCCATAAGGGTCCCCTAGTGTCAGCAACCAATCTTCACTGATGACTCTTGAATACCAAGAATGTTTTTACTTCAATAAACTTATCACTCAGTAAAATGACCAATTAAGGCCGTCCTGATGTCTTAAATCAATTTTAGAAAGTAGCTCTCTACCATTCAAGTTTGGTGAATGGAAACTCATAACTGGATGGCATTCAAATATTCTGGCTAAAATTAAGTCAGTGGGTAACTCTTTGCATTTCTTCTCTAGCTGGAATGTCTCATATGGGGTCCGAGAATATACAGTATAATATTGTGGTTGTTCCTATTTGTTCTGTCAATCCCCTTGATACCTTTGGTAAAATAGCTGTGAATTAAGGTTTATTGTTAATGAGTAAGTATGAATTAATGAACTATATAAGTTTCATAACTGTTAAAATTGCATTAATCCCTATTTGGTATAAATGTGGTGGTCATTCTTATGTAGAATATTGAAATTAGAGTGCAATCATTATTGAGTTTCTTTTGCTCAAGAGGTTTAAAAGTAGGAACAGATAAAATGTAATAACATGATGAGTTATTTTCACTTTTAAGAAAGAGGGACATTTCTAATAGTAATAGTTGACTAAAATTTTAAAATGCTTCTGATAGATTTCAAACACTGCCAGACTCATTTTAAAAGGAAATCTTTTACAACAATTGAAAAATCACTGGAGCTCACAAGCTTAATTTGCTTTCATTCTGCTGCCGATAACCACATTTCCAAAATTTTGGTGCTTAATCTTCTCTGGGATTTTTCGCTTTTGGCTTCAAAAGAGCTGCAACACCAGTTTTTACGTGCAAAGGTTTTCAGAACACTTTGGTCACCAAGTCCTGGTGGAAGCATAGTATGTAAGAGCATTGCCGTGGGCTGCCTGGACAGGGGAACCAAGGAACTAAATGATCTTTAAGATTCAGTCATCCCTAAAATTGCAGCACCCTCCTGACTTTTTTTCCTTTGCTTGGCCATCTGTCCAGTTTTTTTTTTAATTCTTTATTACAGTATAAACAGAATCCCCAAATAGAGTTAAGATAAGAAAATTAGGATTTTGTGTGACTGAAGTTCATGGTCTCAATGAGATATTCTGTTGAGACCATGTGTGATATATAAAAACAGTACCCAATAGTTGTTTTCCCAGCTATAAGAAATGAATAAGTAGAATCTTCTAAATCAGTGCTTCTCAAACTTTGACATGAATACAAATCCCCATGGGATCTTGTGAAACTGCAGATGCTGCTTCCGTAGGTCTCGGGGAGGCGAGGTCTGAGATTCTGCATTTCTAACCAGCTCCCAGGTGATGCTGAAGCTGCCAGCCCAAGAACCAGACTCTGGGCATAACATGGTTCTAAACTATTCTCCTCCTACCTTTATATCCAAATTTAAAGAGATCTTGGCTTTGTAAATGCAACGCGTGTCTCTGTACATTCTTCCAGCTCCTGATTTCTAAAAATAAAATTGGAGGGAGAGCTGGAAGGGGTATTTTAGATTCCCGAAAGTTGGATTAAACTAAGGTCAGGAAAATGCTTTAAAAATGCAGTTCAGAAGGCCCTAAATCCCAGATCACTTTCCAAACCATCCCGTCTAAAGTTGACATAGGCTTTTTAATGGGATGATCTCTAATGTTCACCTCTCTTCCCCCACTTACTAAATGTACCTCTTTTCTATTATCTGCCAAAATACTGCATCCCCTCATCTCTCAGGCTCTTCCCGTACTTATGGCTATCCCACAGAGGTGCCCTTTCACATATGTAGGAACAATGGGGGAATTGTACATTAAACAGGAAAAAATCTTTATCATCCACAGTAACAGGAAATCCCAGACCCAGGGCAATATGTATCTGATATCTGAATACACAATCAGACTCTTTGAATAGCATTACATTGTAGGAGCAACAAACACAGCACAGAGTCTTTTTCAGAGTATTCACAATGCAAATGAGCCATGATGAAGGAGAAAATCTGGTTAAAATCACCCACTAGCTGGATATGCACATCCTACCTTTTATCTTCAATTTCAATTTTCCAATTTAATGGCTGGCATCTGTTAGAAAAGAAAAAATGTAATGGTCAAAGCTGTGGAATTGAATCCATAGGCCCCCAACTTTGTTAAATGTTTTTCCCTCCCCCCCAAAAAAAATCTGATACACAGATTAAAATGCCTAGTATCTAGTTTTGCTTTTAAACAGAGTCTGGAAATACTACTTGAAAAGATTATTTCTGAAGTCACTATATTGCTCTAAGAATTACTGAAGATCTGAAAATGATCTCTATTTTTGGGGTTATTTACTAATGAAAATAGCATTGTAGTGCTTGTAGAAAATACTACCACCACCTACTGGCATATCCTGTACATAAAATTGAAAATGCTTCTAAATCATTTTGAATAGTGCCAAATAAGGGCATAGAGGAAAAAAATAATTATAGTAACTTTACTACAATTTGAATTTCAAATTTAGTCAAATAATTTTATTTGCTTTTTGATAATATAACATTAACTGTCATCACCTGAATATGTAAAATACAAGCAAGAAAAGAACATAAAGAGGTTATAAGATATTTAAACAGATAGCAAAATGGGTGTGTGTGTGTGTGTGTGTATGCTTGAAATGACAAATGCCCTTGCCTTTCACCTGTTGCTGTGTTCATTTTTGGTTTATTGGGAATTTATTTTCTTAAAACTCAGAAGAGAAAGGGAGGACTGTGTCAATGTGGTAAGTCAAGAAGACGTTCATACACACTGTTATGCAAAATCATATTTGATCAACAAAAATATTTAAAACAGAATATAAAGATATATACAAATCCCCTTATGATTTCAGCAGCTATTTTGATAAAGGAAAACTGTCTAAAACTAACATGCACACCAGGCTTTTTGAAATTTTTACTCCACAGTTAACTCTCATTAGCTTTTAGATTAGCATTAAATCATTTTCTCTTCTTTACAGTTTCCCTTGGGAAAGAATTAAATCTTCATGTTATTTCCTCAGTGGTTATTTTGAATTTTATCCTCAGACAATCTAGCCTTCAGTCCTACAAATTTCCTACCTCTAAAGAAACTACCTCTTGCATAGAATCTATTTTCTTGTTCAATAGTTTAATACTTTGCATCAATGAGTTAGATTCATGAAGAGGATATGGGATTAAAGGCATGGGTTTTCTTCCCAAAACTTTACTGTGACTCCTCTATTTGCTAGAATTCCAATATGGGCAACTTATCATTTCAGTAATAATTATAATGACATCTATATGTATATAGAGAGGTAGAAGGATAAATTTAATGAAATCTAATGTTAATATGTCTATATACTGTCATAGTTAAAAAACATTTTTGGAGGGACAACATGTTAAATTTTATTATTAAAAAAGGGAAAACAACTTTCTTAATATTTAATTGCAGTTATATATTTAAAGTGTATTCAATGTATTATTCAATGTATTCAAAGAATATCTAATGTATATTATTTTTAATTTTCTTCCATCCATGTGAAAATGTTTATAGACAATAATGGTAACTTATTCCTGATCATCTTATTTAAATTATAATCACCTCCCTACTAGTTTAGTGATTGTCCAATGCCCTTTTGAAAAAAAATGTTACTGTTCCCCAAAATATTGTTTTACATTACATTGATAATTAGGATTTATTGTGAAATACTTAATGAGTGGCTTTGTTGAATTATTTGACAGCCCCATTTTTTGCTTCTTTGCCTACTCTCTCACTTTTTGATATCTGGCACCACTTCTCCTTCATTTATTGTATCAAGAAATAATCAGTTGTAATCCTACCACTCTGGGAGGCCAAGACGGGAGGATCTCTTGAGCTCAGGAGTTCAAGATCAGCCTGAGCCCTGAGCAAGAGCGAGACCCCGTCTCTACTAAAAATAGAAAAAATCAGCCAGGCCTGGTAGCACACTCCTGTAGTCCCAGCTACTGGAGAGGCCGAGGCAGGAGGATCACTTGAGCTCAGGAATTTGAGGTTGCTGTGAGCTAGGCTGATGCCACTGCCCTCTAGCCCGGGTGGCAGAGCAAGACTCTGTCTCCAAAAAAAAAAAAAAAAGGAAATAATCACTGAATCCCTACAATGTACCCAGCATCAGATTAACACAACTGATTCAGTGATGGATGTTTGAGGCAGAAAAGTTCTTTGGCCTGTTGGAACTTAAGATAGAGTGATGGAGAAATATAGCAAACGAGTAAAATACAACAAATAAAAGAAAATGACACATTGATATAAGTGTAAGAGAGGTAAGCAGCATAGCTTGTGGCCAGGAAAGGCCTCTTCAGCAACGTGATAATTCACCCGAAAGAGAGATAGGAGTCCAATCACGCAGAGTTTATTTTTATGAGAGTGATGAAAATTACCTGTTTAGCTGAGGCAAATAGGTTAGCTATTAAAATATATTAAAATTATGCCTAGCTTCTATTTTATGCAATAGACATAATGAATCTAATATATGTCCAAAATTTATTTTATTAAGAGTTCAGTATTTTTACCTAAAATTGAAAGATAATGTTATGGGCTGAATTGTGCCCGTCCACAATTCATATGTTGAAGTCCTAACCCCCGGTCCTAAACCCCTTAATTAGAGATAATTAAGGTAAAATAAGATCATATGGGTGGGCACAAATCCAATATGACTGATGTCCTTATATAAAGAGGAGATTAGGCACAGACACATATGGAGGGAAGACCATGTGAAGACACTAGAAGAAAATAGCCATTTACAGGGTGAAGGAGAGAGTCCTTAGAAGAAAGCAACCCTGCAGACATTTTTATCTCAGATTTCTAGCCTATGGAATTGTGGAAAAATAAATTTCTGTTGTTTAAGCCAGCGAGTTTGTGGTACTTTGTTATGGCAACCCTAGCAAACTATTACATATAGAATTTGTGAAGTATTTATGGTGGAAAGCGTTTAGTTAAAAGGGCATAATAGACTATGTGAAAAGAATGTTGTGAAAAAATTTAAGGACGGGAAAAAAGTTGATGTAGCAACAAAATTACAAACAGTTAGTTTAGGTATAAGTACAAAGAGAATGGAAGAGAATCAGGGCAATGACTTTGAAAAACCAGATTGGCATTATGTGAGAGAATACCTTGATTGCCAAGCAAAGAAAATAGTTTTAAACATTTTCTGAAAGTGAAGAAACCTAATATTTTTCCCCAAAATAAGTCTTTCATAGGTCTCGGATACATAAAACAGCTAAAAGCAGAGCTATCATGGGAGGTGGCTCACAGAAACTTGTCCCTTTCAATTTTTCTTGGCATCACCACGGCACGTCCAAGGAGCCTCAGAGCTCAACGTAATGTTTTGTAAACCACTGGAATAAAGAGTTGAACTTTATTAGTGTACATTGTGAGCTTGTGAGCCACTGGTTTGTGGTAGGTTGTATTATTGTCCCCAATTTCTTCTCCCCACCCTATTTTGTAAAGGCATTATACACTTTCCTATACCTAGCTAGGTGACTTGCTGTACCCTGCGGATGCGAGAAGCGTGCATCCAAGCACAGCAATGTTGGGTTTGGCCATATGATCTGGTTTGGCCAATGTAATGTGAGTAGAAGTAACATGCACCACATCTAAGCAGAAGCTTTAAGAGATAGCTCCCGTTTCTGCCAGCTTTCCTGCTCCTTTTCCTCTGCCATAAGAATCTTACATCACAAATGGTGGCCACATAGAGTACCAACCAGCCGTCACATGTGCAGTGAGTAAGAAATACATGTAAGCTAAAAGTCATGTGTTGTTTAAAAGCCACTGGGATTTTGGGACTGTTTATTACTGCATCAACGGTGACTAACACAGTGTTTATTAGGGATATCAAACAAATAAAAGTAAGGGAATATCTTTGCTCAAAACATTATGTTTAAAAAGTTCTAGATTGGTCTACAATGAGGAAAATATGGAGTTGATTAACAATGTACATATAGATATGAAGATACATTATACTTGTATTAGAGTTGTCTATCATCCCCTACTCTCTCCACTTCTTTTCAGGTAACCTCATCTCCACTTACAAAATCTGCTGAGTCAGGTCTGCTCAACTATGGCACCAATTTTTCCAAAGAAAAGATGGGTGGACTTTGGATCTGTTGTGTTTAGGGAGTAGCTATTGGCAGGCCAGGGCCTTGTGATGTGTGAACTAAGCTCAACTGAATTTCTTTTCTTGGGAATTTTAACTAAGAGACCTAGAGATAATTTTTATAATGATTAGCTAAAAGGTCACAAACACTCAGTGCTGTGGTGAAGCACTTTGGAGCTGTACGACCAATGTTATGGTGCTGGAGAACGGATGCCAGTGAAAGGAGAACAAGAAAGAGGAAACTCGAAAGAACTGTGAGGGCTCCTGATATTGCCTCAGATTCTGCCCAGAGTGAGGTCTAGTTTTGCTTTTTGCGGTTCCCAGAATACCTCTCTGTAGCTTTAAGCAACTGCCCACCCCCTTTTTATTTGAGCTAATTTGAGAGGGATTTCTTTCCCTGAGTACAAAGCAAAAAATGTTAAATTTTTAGAAAACCCAAACAAATGAGAAATGCAATCGGTGTTGGCTGGGTAAAACACGACCATATCCCCCAGGCAAAGAGAAATTTTTCATAAGAGATGACTGTATGACACATAGTTGACAGCAAAACCCAGTTCCAAGTTTTATAGCAACTTCTTGAATATGCTCTTCAAAGAAGTGGACAGAATACCTACAGAAGTAAATCTACTAGAAATTTATTTAATTGTACCAGGTACATAGCTTTCCAAAGGACAAGCTTAATATCAAAATAAATTTCAGGACATCAAAAATGTATTTCTGTATTTTCCATAAATTCTTCTACATATTGTTTATCTGCAATGGTTTTTGATCATCAGTAAGTTCAAGATTGTTCTTCCTGAGAAGTTCAAGGGTGCTATGCACTAGGTATTGATAAATACAGTACAGAGGCAGATGATTTCAAAACAAGCCTGGCAGGGCTAGAGGGTCACATGCTCCCAAAGCCATTCCACTGTGTTGGATATAGGATAGACATGTCAGTGATTTTTTTCTTAAGAAAAAATTTTGAAATGATGGCTGATAGATGTCTTAAATTTCTACACTAAGAAGCAACCATGATAATTTTAGCATGGAAAACTATTAAAGCATTGATAATCAACATGACCATCAAGTCTAGATAAAGTCATCAGAGACTGTCCAACTTGGAGCAGAACAAATTCCTCTTACATTCTCAACCAGTTGTAAAATGGAAACTTAGAATATTGAATGAGTCATATGCTTTTCAGGTTTATTAACTGAATGTTGGGGAATGTCAACCAAAAATAATGGCTTAGGCTTTGGAATAGTTAATCTGTAGCCCTTTTTGCCAGCCATAATTAGATAGCAGGGTCAGTTGATATGGCAATTTAAAAAATATATTCATTTGTTAAAATGGTTCCGAGCTGAAATCATTCCAGATTGTCCCCTTTTAGCATTCTACCCAGAGGCCTATCACAGCTTTGTCTTCATAATAATCATTAAATTCAGTTCAAATACTAGTCATGGGAATTGTTATTTGACATTTATTTATTTTGCAATTTATCTCAAACTGATTTTACTAGGGGAAAAATGCACTAAGGAAGTCAATCTGCTGTCTCAGCACTTATTTGTTTACAGAAAATTTCAGTGTAGGTGACCCTGTTCTGGTCGGAAACTTTACGATTAGAGCTCTTTCTGCCTCAGTGAAGAGCACATGTACTTTTCGTTTTCCTTTTCAGCTATCACCAGACATTTAAGGGAAACAAATTAAGGCAACAGGCATTTATTGAAGGGCCAGATAAGAGAGATCCTTGAGTTTTTAAAATATCCCATAATTTTAAGGTATAAACTGATTCCTATCAGATAACTTGTCATTTGCTATGCTAGTATAGCACATTTTTTCCAAATAAAATAAGCAAAATTTTGGAAATTATAGGAAGAGCTTAAAAACATCACTTTGCTTTGTTTAATTTCCAGAGGGGTCTGTATGAAATAACCCTATCACGAATAAATATATATTCTTTTATTATTTTGCTACTTAGCTTTACTTAGAACTAATAGTTTTAATTCTTCCATGATGATTTCTGATGTACGGATTTTGGCCCACTTCAAAAAACAAAGTGAAGTTAAAAATCATAAAATTAATAGAAACTTACTGATGGCCTATGAAGTCAGATTGTGAGCATATAAATTACAGAAATGTACATTCAAAAGGATCTGAAGAGAAAGTTATTCAAATATATCACAATTAACCAATTCATTTGAAACATAGAAACAGATTAACCCAAAAATATCTCATTTGATTTTTTTCTAACTTTTTACCTTTCAGCTTTTTTTGCCCATTTTAAGAAGGCATTGACACTTACCTTGTGTGCATCTGCAAGATTAGAACATAGGCCTCCAATTGAGGTGGATTGGCCAAAACTGGTTTAGATAAGTTTTTGTTTGATTTGCACAGGGTTATGTTTATTTTAAATTTAAACATGTTGCCCACATTTAAAAATTAAGACATTTTATATTGTAAAAAAAATCCAGATTTCGGACATTTCTTGAAAAGATAGGGCTAGCTCTCAACACAGGGCACAGCAGCCATCTGCTCAGGCTGTGTGCTGGCTGCTCATGTTAGCTGGGCACGGCCCCCAGGTTGCCAAACTCCCATATCCTGTCTTTACCATACATGCCTGTATCCCACAGGTTTTTAGTTTCTGCCTCCTAGGATGGCCTGTGATCCTAATGATACTTATTTCTTCTAGCAAAAGATAGAATCATAGTATTTTCATATTTTCTTCCTGGCAACTTCCCCACCCACTCCTAAGTGATAATAATATAATATGGAAATTAAAACAAGCAGAAATGTAAAATTATCCATTATGAGATAAACTGGTCACAATCTCTCCCACCCACATAAGAACATATTTTGTCTGTGCTTGATAATTCAGGATGAAATGGAAAATCAATGAAAAGACCAACTACCTTCATGCCTTTCTTAACCCAGGTTTACATGATCTTTATAAGATATACTTTCCTGAAGGACGACAGCATCTCTGTTTGTGCAAACCTACAGGCTACGCTACAGATGGTGCCATTTAGCAATGACCAAATTGCCAGTTACGACCCTCTAAAAAATGCAGGGTTTATCGTAGAAACTCTAACAATCGCCGGAATATCATGTCTCTTTTGGGCATTGTTCTAACAAATGCATTTGAAAGAAAAATGTTCTCAGTTAACTACAGTTCCCAGAATACCTTGTAGAACATTCTGTCTCTATTGATCATAAACTGGCATAGCCACTATGCTTCCTCTGGCAGAACTCAGGGGAAAGCAAGCAAGTGCATTATACCATGTGACAAACTCTAAATTATGAAAAACACTAGTGTGCAGTTTTATCAGTATTTGCATTCTGTTAGCACAAGATAGATCTGAAATCTATTTTTATCCAAAGGATCTTATTAAACTAAGAAGATTGCCTGTTACTCTATGTAGTTGTTTGAAGCAGTAGTGCCTGATGATACTTTTTGTAAACAATTGAGAATAAATCCAAACAAGCTAAAAAATGTTTATTGCAAAATACTGTAGTTCAAGAAAAATTACATCTGCATGGACTGCATATTTTAGATGCAATTTACAGTGCAGTTTCTCTTCATTAACCACATCTCAGAATTTTCAAAGCATCAGCTTGCATATTATTAACATTACTTAAAATAACAATATAAAAGGCTTCAAGATTAAAATAAAAGGTGAAATGTAAAATGTAAGGTGCTTTCTGTGTGTCTGTCTATGTGCAATTCCTTAGAAATTCAGCTTTTTAATTAAAGTGAACTAGATCTTACTAGACCAGCTAGATTAATAGGCATCTCATTCTACTATAACTATTCCCCTTAATAAAAGCAGGTGGAATCCATTTGCAAAGAAAAAAATGTAGTATTAACCATCATTGTTTCTTTTATGTAGCTAAACACATATTTATTCTACAGCATTTTTCATGGAAAGGAACAGTGACGAAAAGGCAATTATAGCATTTGAACTCAATGGAAATTTTTCTTCTATTATTCTACATTATAGATACGTGTTTTGTGGGGTGTTTGATTGGTTTTGATTTTTTTTTGCCATTTATCTGCATTTCCTATTATTTTATAGCTTGAGATTCTTAAAGGAAAATCTGTGTCATCAACTGTATTTACAAATACATATAGCATTTTAACCCACTGAAAAGCTAAATATGAAAACTATTAATAAATGAGCACCTGAAAATTCTAATATTATATTAGCCAAGTGTCCTCTCTTGTCATTTATACTCAGTTCCTTGAGGGCACTTTTTAGAAGTTAATAGAAGAGGATGGATTCTAATCTGTTATTTCCTAAATGTACAATTTCTATATGTAGTATCATGCCAAGGCCATGGTCCTTGGAATTGAGAGAACTGGCTTTGAATCTAGCTGTTGTCTTTTAAGCTGTGTGATGCTGGGCAAGTTAATTAATCTGTCTGAGCTTCAGTTGTCTCATCTAGAAAACAAAGATAAAAATAATCGACTTCATAGAACTGTTAAGCAGGTTAAAGGGATAATCTAAGCAAAGTGTCAATTACAGTTCCCAGCACACAGTAGGCATTTACAAAAGACAGAAATGGTTACTTACTTTCCAAATGTAAAGTGATACCTAAAGATGGTCCAAGTCATCCTGGGTTTGCATAAAATGCTGGGGGGTTTTTGTTTTAATAATAGAGTCAAAAATTCTTCACTTTTTAACGGTCAACCACCACTATTTGCAAACTCGCTCTTACCAACAAAGCCTCATCAGTGGTATGCTTAACCTTACCCTTCACGGTCTGGTCCCTGCCCCACATGGTCCCCAGGCTTCTATTTGAATGTGTTTCTCCATTTTATCACTCTAGTGAATTCCTAAGTTGCCATTCAATGATACCTTTTCTATGTAACAAGATAGAAATAATCACTCAGAGCTTCTCTATTATAGCAACATCAACGTCTTCATGTGTCTGTCGATATTTGCTTCCTCAACTTTAAGCTGCTTGAGCTGTACCATTATGTTTCTCTGGCACTAATACACCTGCAAGATACTAGAAGAGTATACACAAAATTATTTGAAAAATACACCGTACGAAAAAGAAAGGAGAGTTCTATTAACTAAATGGAAGGTAATAAAACAATGTCAAAAGTTAATAGAAAACCAACTTTTAGGAAAGAAGTGTTGCAGTTTGTGTTAATCTTCCTTAATCCTTTGTTTTCACATCAGAACTCCCCCATATGCTTTGCAGGTTCACGCTGCCAGAGTCCACGTTCCACAAAAGCTCCAGTATCAGCCTAAACTGTGGCTCTGCTTCCTCTCCTCACCATGGAATGTTTGCTCCATGCAATCTGCCCCAATCCTGCCCAGGTAATTCAGGCTCTGAAAAATGCAATTCCAGCAATCTAGACATTTAAAAGTAATACTTCTAATAGTAAAATGTCACTGCAGATGTGAAAACATCATTTGATAGCCAACTTTTTTTTCCTCTTATATATTGCTAGTCTAAAAACACGGATTTTATTTGTTTCAATTGTTCCAAAATGTTAGGCAGTGTTCGCCAATGTTCTTGCCATTTACTAGCCGGCATCTATTCATCCCATTCCATTTGACCTGGACACTCTACTGACAGGCAGGCTAAACACCCTGCAGAATCAGTCCACCATGTGCTCATCAAAGATATTGGTGATTGGATTCTATTTTGAGTGGTGGGAGATGAAGTTACAAATCAGGATGCTTTTAAAATAGCTAAACTCTATGTAATGTTTCTGTGATTTCCAAGTGAAAAATAAACTCAAAGGGAATTTGAAATGTAACAGTCTGTAAGTCTTTGTGAATGTTATGAATTTTGTACTATATTCATGTATGCTTATGCAAAAAAATGAATTATTTAAAATAAATTAAAACAGAAGAGTCTTATAATAATAGGCTTGAACTCAGATGAATGCAAAGTCTTAATTCTTTACTTTTCTGTCTTCTTGTCTGTGATTTATTCACAGACCAAACCAGAGAAATCTCATTGATCTTCTCTTTAAAATAAGATAATCTGATATAGTTCTCAATGCATTTTTATTTGAGTAGTTCCCACATAATAGGAACCCAAGTGCTCTTAACCCTTTTTACTCTCCTACTGCACAGAGCCCTTAGGCTTCAGAACAGCATTGTTCTCCCTGAGTGGAATTACAAATAACTATACAATTTGCTTTTTAGCCTTGTTATATGTGCCATAATAAGAACTCAGAAACCAAAAATTCCCACTTGTTTCATTTGCTAGCTAGAGCTCAAATCTTTGAGGCCCGTTACTACCCCCAAAATTCTAGCATTGAAGTTAAAGCAGGCCACCCCCAGGGAATACCACAGCGACTTCATTTTTAAAATATATTTGATTTTCTTTTCCTAATCGTCTCGCAGCCTTTCTTTCTTTTCCTTTTCTTCCCCCTTACACTGCTGCATGCTTTAATTTTGCTTTCGGTTGGTAGTTTAAAAACTTTACCTTCTAATAACTGGAAAAAATGGTTATTTAAAGATAACTGTAACTTGCTTAACATGCCAGGCTATCATATGCTCAGTGCTTTGAAGCTGCAAATTAATGACGAGCAGGAACAGTGACTATCTTTCAGAGGAAACTGACCTCTTTCTAATGGCACATCGCTAATGTCATCTGTCTACTGCATCTCATTATGTGAATTTCACGGAGTTAAAAAAAAAAGTATCTTAAGGCTGTGCACAAATAAAAAGGACCTTCTACTATTAAGCACTTTGAAAATTTTTGATCTCTCCAAATACCTTCCTTAGATACTGCTTCCCCCTTTTGTGCATGGCACGCTGCTTATGTCATCTATTCTCTGTGACTAATTATGTTAATTTTGAGCCATAAAAGTAACTGAAGGCTGTTAAGGAATAAAAGCTTTTGAGTGGCCTTATTTCATAAACACCCCTTTTGAACAAGGCACATTTAGTCATATTTGCAGTAACAGAAAGAGTCTTGTGCTAAAAATACAACAAAGGCTCTTGAATATGGCCATTTATTCCCACTTTATTAGGTAATTTATGAAAAAGTATGAAGGGAAGCCTTTTTGTTACTATAATTTGCATAAAGCTGGTGCCCCATTAATGAGATAACTTCCTGCCTTTTGTGTATCACCAGCTGGAAATAGAAATGGAGGAACTTTTCTGTAGCCCAATTACTTAACCTGCTGAGTTCAGAGTTGGAAAGTAAACAGGATTCCTATTTGCCAAAGAACTTTATTTTGGTTCCTCTAACCTGATTTTTAAAAATAAAAATAATTAGAAGAAGGGTGACAGCCAAATGTTAAAACTAACTAAATTTCAGCAAGACTTTGTGTTAAAATATATATCTATTCCTGGAGAATATGACTTAGGCAGTAATCATATTTTCCTCATTAGAGCACTGTTCTGATCTACTTTTGCCTTCATTGGGTCAAATGAGTAACATTTGATCATCTATTTGAATATATGGAACCATAAATATGACAAAAGAAAAAAATTGCGAATGAATTCTAGACTTGATTTTTTGGAGGGGAAAAGGGAGCAAATACTTCTACTTACTAATTGCAGTCTTTCAAGGGAAGATATTAATAATATTTCATAGTAGTAATAGTCATTTTATACTACTGAAAAATACCTTGATGATATAGTAAATAACATGGTAACTACTTATTAAGCCCAACATATGCTTGAAATAGTACATAATTTTGCCATGAGGGGTAGAAATTCTACACATATAGTAAAAGCATACAAAAATAAAATAGCAAAAGAAAAGGAGTGATTTTCAAGTTATAACTTGTATATACCTATGTGCACATACACACATACACACAAACACCCTATTAGAAAAAGCTTTGTTGAACCCCCACAGAGTCTATGAAAAAGAAAATTCTGCTTATCAATATGTGATATATGATTTCATCTAACCTTTGAAAATTATAGTTTAGTCAAATTAAGCTATTATACTTTTTCTCCCCAGTCCCTAATGCCAGCTCTGTAAATGTGATTCCAAATGGCACATTGTATAGGTCGTTCAGTGGAAAATATAACAAGAGTAATGGCAGAGGTGCAAAGCCACTGTCTTTGCCTAGAGTTAACAAATAAGCTGGAGAAGTGAATAGTCAGTCCCATGGTCTCATCATCCTCAAAAATAAGGTAGTAAACCCTTTGAAATTACATTAAGAAAGTATCTTACCAATGAGGCACAAATTCTGATTTTCTATACACCCCTTATAACATCTTGGGTGAATTGCCTTTACTGGAATAACAAATATAGTTGCAAAAGCCTTGGCCTTTGAAAACTATCACCATTCTAACGTACTTGCATTTTTGTCAGCCATTTTGCTCACAGTGGCTAACTTTTAAGGTTAAGCATGATCATGTTGTCATTCTACTTGTGTATTTATTCTCTGGATGATCTCTCTATGGTTGATTGCAAAGCCCGGTTTCCAGTGTGACATTTTCTTGACTTTTTAGGAGAACGCTTGTATCTTATACCCCTGATTGGGTATTTATTAGGCATATTGTACTCGGCCCTTCAATTACACCAGGGAAGCATTTCCCAAGCATAATAATCCACAAGAAGGTTTTTGTGTATGTCTACCTTCTATACTTCCTGAGATACCAAAGAATATGATGTGAGAAATGCTATTCTTGGGGAGTAACTTTCATGTCTGAAGTACTCTGCTGGGGAATTCTCTTTCTTTTCAGTTGGTTTTATGTTCTACATTGTTTGATTTAAGAGAGTTATAAATAGGCATAGAAATAATTTCTACTCATTCAATCCATGCAACTTATTTTGTTTTGTCTTTTTTTTTAAACATAGATTTATGGTAAGGAGCACAGACAATTAAATAGCTACAGAAAACACCCCAAAATCTCAAATGGTTGTCTCCAAGAAGTTATCAAGGAATTGGTTGGTCCAAGTAGGCACTTCCTACTCGCCTTTCTTCTTACCTGCAGTGAAATGTATCCCACAAATTGGTCATGGTTTCTAATTTCTTTGCAACTAAACTTGTGACAAAATCTGTAATTTAGATTTTCATGAGGGTTAGTCATTTGAACCACTGGAACATAGAGGAAGAAAATAGTGTAATGAGTAATCCTGTAAGGAAAAAAAAGCCTAGAGAAAACTTAATTAAACTCAGTGGAGAAAGTAGTCAGAATGACAAAGCAAACACATAACTGTAATACTTTAATTTTAATTTTTTTTGGAATCCCAAGATTTTATATTTTAGCTACCCTATTAAAAAGTTCTATATTAGGACTCTACCCTTCTATATTATGACTCAAACTTTCCCAACATAGAACTGAAAATTAGTTGACCTTCCAATGTGTGACAGTTGAATGAAGAATTAAGTAAGTTCTATATTAGGTAAGTAATATACAGTATTGAGTTTTAGAATATTAATCGAGCAATAAATTTGAGGACATATTATACGGGTACATTTTATTATCATCATATAGGGTGAAGACCTTATGAACGTAAAGATAACTCTCTCCCCTTGCCATGTCTCTAAAATTTATACAAACTTTCCCAAAATAGCTCATAAGAAGAAATCACCACTCAGCATAAAGTTAACACACTGTTAAAACTATGTAGAAGTATAGGGGAAGCTACGGGGGAAAGTTTGAATCAACAAATATTTTCTACATTCCTACTGGTAACTCCAAGGCCTTTTTTCCCCCTCCTTGTCTGTTACAAGTTATGATGTGTGGATGAAGGCTTTTTCCCATGCAGTAATGACTGTATACTGAGATTTCAAGGGGCTGTTCATGACAATCCCATTTTCTGTGTAATTTCATGGTTGTCTTCTTGAATGAAGATATTGGCTGCTCTGAAGCAGGGGTCAGCCGCTCCTGCTCCCTTTCAGTATTGTTCCGGAGTATGTTTCCTTTCAGCTGATGAAAAGTAATTCATCATTTACACCCCTGAATTCTGCCGGCATTTTTTGAACAACTTTTCTTTCCCTGTGGTACCTTAGGCCCATGAAAGAGATAAATAGGTTCAATACAACACTAGGCCCCAGATACTGGGAGCAGGTTAGGCCTCTGAGGCCCCGAGCTGCCCCTTTCTCATGATAGAGTTTGTCACCTTTCTACCTCTAGAAGTCAAATCCTGTCGACTCAGCCATCTTTCAGGCTCTCTGAAGTGGCTTTGGCACCCACTGGGGCATGTGAGCTTAAAATTGATTTTTTTTAAGATCTGTCAAGTTCCCTTAAGGGACAGAGTTGACAGCCAGCAGGCCTCAACTATCACAAAGCATTCAATGTGTAAAAGACACCTAAGGAACTTCCTTTGAGGGGCCAAAGGGCTTCAGACTTTGTGACACATTGAGAGGGTGCTGTTGCTAAGAAACTGGCTTTTGGCAATAGGATTTTTCCTGCAACTCTGCCACTTTGGGAAGTACTTTAAGCTACCTCTCTTCTTATGGCAAAAGACAACATCGCCTATTATAAAAACAAGATACCAAAAAAAAGATGTTAAATGGACTCATTACATGGTTCTTCAGACTCCAATAGCCTATCACTTAGGCATTTTAGGAATTAGTTAACTCTAGTATTTACACCAGCTTTCAGAAGAATAAAGCATTAGACAATCTAAACTTGCTCAAAATAATGTCTGGTATTTGTGTCTAGAAAAACAAGGATACCAACTCTTTAGGAATTGGGATATTGTAGAAAACAATGTAGAAATATATTGTTCTTTCTCAACTTAGAGTAAACAGTGACTGGCTTAACACCCCAGCAGTAATATTGCCAACGCTATAGTTTACCTTCGGTTTGTTGAGAAATGATGCTGGGGCAGTGATGGCCATTTGTTCCTGACCAAAGTCTACCAGATCAAAAAACTGTTTAATTCAGCCTTTTTAAAGCCATGTCTCCTAATTTTGTATGTTCTCTTAGAAGTCAAAATGGTAGGAGCAGAGTTCTGCTCTATTGTTTTAAAGGCTAAGAAAATGTTCTATTCTTTCAGACGTTGATTTTAAACAGCTCCAATACAGCAAGTAATTTTTTTTTGTTCCAAATAAATAAGAAAACAACTTCGCCTCTACTAGCAACCACAGCATAAGCACTTTCTCTAGCCAAACCATTCGTGCAGAGCAAACACAGCATCCTTTGGAAGATTAGTGATTCCTCAAAAGAGGTCAGGAGACAGATTTTCAAATTCAATTCCAACCTGTGCGGTTTGAAGGCCGTGAAACTTTCAACAACAATATAAATACTGCATGTGTCTCTCTCTCCTGAGGCTGGATTTTACCAACTGGTATGTGAAAGGCCAATTGTATAAGCAGGTGTAGGTCTGAGTTGAAAGGATTTGATGGCATTAATCTCCCTTTAAGAGGTCTTGTTTTCATGGGCTGTTGTCAAACATAACTGAGTTGTTCTGTGACTATAACTGCAGTTATCTGTCCCTTGTTATAGAGAGTTGCCCTAGCTTTTGAGGGAATTTCTGCACGACTTTCCCAAACACAGTTTCAGTGTTCTCTGTGGAGGAAGGCAGTACAGCAGGGTAAGACAATAATATGCTCTGGGAGCAGACATACCCTGGGTTTCAATATCAGCCTCTAGGATCTGTGTTGCCTCAGTAAATTCGTGAAATTTATCTATGACACAGCTTCCTTGTACATAAAATGAGTACAATATCCTGAGGATTAAATGAGGTTACACATGAAAAAGACCCAGCACAGACATTGGAATAGAAGTTCAACAAATGATAATCATTATTACTCTGATTTACCAAATATATTCCATGCTTTCATGGTCCTTGCCACTGAAGTTCAGACACCATGAATATTAATTAGTGACTTTAAGCAATTATGCTCCTAGGTCTAAAACACTGAACATGTTAATTTCTAGACTAGAGAGGTTATTACCTAGGGATAAGTCAAGACTTAACTATGATCATTGTGAAGAGATAACCTGGTTAAAATATAAAAGGAAATTCTGAGACATTGATTAGACCTAAAGTTACTAATAAAAGTTCTTGAACAAAGAGAAGCAGGTAAGAATAGATGTCGCTACTATCATCCTTCTTTTGTTACATAGACTTAATTAATTTTCTTCGTCCATTAGTGACCGACTAGGTCCTACAACCTATGAAGTGAATACATTGCTCTCACAAGCTGAGCAAATGTGGTCCTTCTGCTTGTTGATCCATTCGAGTTATGTGGGCAGCTCTCCTAGTTTCCCAGTTTATTTAGTGTAGGTAGAGCATTAATATTTTTTGAAAAGTTTCCCAGATGATTCTAAAGTCCAGCCTAGGCTAAGCATCACAACCTTAGGTGAAGAAAATTTAATAACTTAGTTATAATCATCTCACAATATGTGCTACATGTCAGTAGCCATAACTAATTTTGTGGGAGAAATATGGCAAGCAGGCAGTTGCTGAGTTGCTGGAGACAAAATGAAGTAGCTGAAGCTGAAAGAAGAAGAAAGGGAGTCTTCAATGTGTAAAAATAATAAATTATATCATTATCTCATTGTGTCCTTTTGAGAATCAGGAACACACACAACAATCTCACTCAATAAGTTGTATGATTGTACAACTATCTACCATGTATTAAAAGTTTCTTTTAATTCCTCTTCCATGTACACACACTGAAAGAATAGAAATGGAACTAACTGTAGACCTCCTCTTTCCACTATAGCTTTAGGTTATCTAGTTCCTTACTCTAGGTAGTGTCCCCCTACCTGAGCATTAAATTAGATGTGCCCATTCTGTGTCTTCCTAGTGCCCTCTGGTTCCCCTATTACGGCATGGGAGTGATTGAATGAAGGCTTTCAACACAACAGGTGTATTCCCCATTGCTTTACAGACCCTAGGAGAGCGTACTCATGGGCAGAGGGATCATCCTTGTTTCCCCAGCGCTTACTTTGGTGTTTGTTGATTGCATGCACTTACTTAATACACATTTTCTGAGTGTGTGAATAAATAAACGAGCTATAACCAAGACTTTTCTGGAACCAAAAGGCTTAATATGTCTACTGTCTTTGTTCAAGAATCTAGTGATTGTACTACTACAAAATGTTACCATACTCTTCTAAGAAAGGCTGACAAAAAGATCCATAATTCACAAGAAAAGCAAAAAAGATGGATTTTTCTATCCTGAAGTGAGAATACTTTGGAATTCACTCGAGAAGGCAGAAATGAGAAGGCAGGCTCATCCACTTTCCATATTGGGATATAAGTTCACCAGCAGGGTGGGAAGAAATAAGCCTCTTGTCCCTCTTGGACATTTTTATAGCTATACTATCTCTGATAAAGAAAAACTGCAAAAGTTTCAGTGCTACACTTTGATGCATCTATGTGTTCATGGGGTCATCGTGTTACAGTCATTATGGCAGGAGGCTCACTTCCCTCCCTGGTCTATTATAACTGACCGTAATGTACCATAGAGGCTCAAGATGTTCTCTTCTTGACTGAGCCTGGAGAGTATCTATTTCACAGTGTATTCCCCTTAAAGGGAGAGTCTAAAAGTGGCAATAGACGAAGCACTTATCTGTACATAAGCATCAAAGACAGAATGGGAGTAAATGATGCACTTCATGGAGTTGCATTACTTCTTCAGTTCAATTTGTTGCACTAAAAAAAAAAAAGAGAGAAAAGTAATTTGGTAAATGGACTCTAGTGGCCTGAAAGAGTTAATGTCCTTCTTCCTGCTAGAAACTGTGAGCCATTCACACTAGGCAATCCCTTCTCTTCTCCTGAGTCACTTCAATTGCTGCAAGAGACATTTTAAAACGGATCTTCACAGACTCCAGGGATGGAAGAAGAGGGATTTTTCATTGTCAGTAGTAACTACAAAATGAGTTTGTATTTTTTTTTCTTGGCTTATCTATTTTTTTCCCTGTGGTGTGACACTGAAATAAAGATTTGGAAGACTTGCTTTCTTACATTTGAAATTACTGTTATAGGAAGGTTGCCTCCTTGGTGTTCTTATTTCACCCATATTACAACTAGAGGGATTAGCAAATATTTTCTATCATTTAAAAAAAGATCAACACAACCAAAAAAGTACTAATCTGTCCTTCAAATATTTTGGTAGATTTCAATTAGTTAGCTTTTCTCTTTTTACTACCTATTATCAATTTAATTCTCCTTGTTCATTATCTGTTTCTGAATATTTTAAACATAATTTTGCTTAGGTTTTTAAAAAAATTATATCAGCTTTCTCCTTGATCACAATTTCAGTGGATATTAAATGCATCACAACCTTTTTTAATTATAATTTTCTCCCACAAATTCATCATGCATTATAAGATTCTGATAAGTATGCTTTGTGTTTTTTGCATGCTTTCCAAAATAACCTTTCCCAGGACAATCTTCCTTGGAATCCTCTGTTTTCACAATAAATACATATCTAGGTGTTTCAATAGTAAATATTTTTCAAATGTTAAACACTTATTCACTTGTTTTTCAAATTCTAGGTATGATTTCACAAATCATTTTCTTTAACTGTGCATGAATGTGAGATGTATTTTTTTTTCTCTGAACAAGTTTCAACCCTGCAAAGGACATTTTATCAAGAAAAAAAAAATCCTGCTCAATTTTCTCTTCATGCCCTGGAGGTGTATTTCAACATTCACAAAATACCTGACTATTCTTATTTCCCTTAATGTCTATCCAAATAGTCTCTGCTGTATCAGCTAAAATACTCACAGCTTTTCTTTTCTCTGGCTATCATATCTGCGCAATATTGAACCCTCTCTCCCCCTTCTTATTTGGTTTCTACTTTCAGTAAACCTTATCCTAGCATTTTAATTCCTCAGTCATTTCTCTGACTCCACCATAGCACTTCTATTTCAATAATATCATGCTTATCCCTGATACTCATACTCATACTTATCATTGATAAGGCTTTGATGTAATAAATCCTTGATATAATATCGTACTTATCCATGCTATGAGATATAATCAAAAATGAAAGCAGAAACTTAAGATACAGAGTAAAATATATTACTTGCCAATTTTCCACAGTAACTTTTCATCATTACTCCAAAATTACTTTTTAATGCAAAGAGTAGTTTCAATCACATTGAGGCCCACATGATTCAGATACTATCATAATCACAATTAGATTACATTACTGCAATCAGGAATGGAGATCATTAAGAGAAAGAATATAAATTGCTTTAGTTTTACAAGTACTGAGCTAGCAAAATTATAATTAATCTCCATTTATAATCTTTTCTTTCATAGAACTGCAAAGCATGCTACTTTTTTTAGGCCATCAATACAAATTAGAACTAAGTAATAAAGCCCTAACTACTACTACTGTGCTGTTCACAATTGAAGAAACTTTCACATTATGCATAGAAGGCTTTTGATACAACCAGCGCCCATAGAGTAGATTGTTTCAATGCAATAAGCTCAACTATCACAAGGTGCTGTACAGAAAACAGAATGCTGCAGAAACTATCCCTCTTCTCAGAGCAATCAGTTTTTGCAAATTCCATTTCTTAAATGAGATGGTCCTACTCATGTGAGATGAAGAAGTAATGACTTAGCAATCACACTGAATGCATCATTCTGTATGTCCCAAGTTTTAAATATACTCTTTTAAAAGTTCAGGAAATAAGAACAAAAAATGAATAGATTCAGGATATTGAGACCTTCAAAATGCAAGCAATTATAATTACTTTAATTGTTGCATATTTTTAAAGTGAATTAAGTTGTTATACTTGATATTCTAAGTCCTTATATAGTACTATAGATACCTCTTAGTTATTAGTCCTTAAAACTTACCACAAAACATATTATTAAGCACAGATAATAGTAAATATAGAATGTCTAATATTTATTACATAGATTCAGAAAGCTTTTCCCACATTTCTGAAGTCAAAACAATGCTAAAAATCAAACAATTTTTTGGAACTCATATAGTGGCAAGTAGAATCCACATAAATTCATTTGGGAGGAAACTAACCTGACATCAACTTATTTGGTGGCAAAACCTGACCTGAATTGGCAGGAAGTTACTCATATTCTTTAATTATGTTATTTTTGGACAAATAAAAATTATATATATATATTTAAGATTTACAACCTGATGATTTCAATAACGCTAATTAACACATCTATCCCCTCCCATAGTTAACCTTTGTGTGTGTGTGTGGTGGTGGTGGTAACGCTTAAGATCTACTGTGATAGCAAATTTCAAGTATATGATTCAGTATTATTAACAATAGTCACCATGCTGTACATTAGATCTTCAGAGCTTATTCATCTTGTCACCGGAAGTTTGGACCCTTGACCAGCATGTCCTTATTTACCCCAACTTCCAGCCTCTGACAACCACCATTCCGCTCTCTGTTTCTATGAGCTTAACTTTTTAAAATTCCACATATAAGTGAGGTCATTCGGTATTTGTCTATCTGTGTCTAGCTTATTTCATTTAGCATAATTTCTTACAAGTTCATCCATGTTGTTGCAAATGGCAGGATTTCTTTCATTTTTAAAGCCAAATAATATTTCAATGTCTGTGTGTGTGTGTGTGTGTGTTGTCTGTGTGTGTTGTGTGTGTGTTGTGTGTTGTGCGTGTGTGTTGTATGTGTGTGTGTTGTCTGTGTGTGGTGTGTGTGTGTCTACCACATTTTCTTTATCCTTTCGTTTATCAACACACACACACTGTTTCATAGCTTGGCTATTGTGAATAATGCTGCAATGAACATGGGAGTACAGAGATCCCTTCGAGATAGTGATTTTATTTCCTTTGGATATACACTCACAATTAGGATTGCTATTAATATGTCACATGATAGTTCAAGTTTTAATTTTTTGAGGGATATCCATAATGTTTTTTGTAATGACTGTATCAGTTTACATTTCTACCAACCTTGCACAAGGGCTCGCTTTTCATCACATTTTTGCCAACACTTACTTACTATCTTTTGACTTTTCGATAAGAACTATCCTAACAGGTGTGAGGTAATATCTTTTTGTGGTTTTGATTTGCATTTCTGTGGTGATTATTAATGTTGTGCACCTTTTCATATACCTGTTGGCCATTTGTATGTCTTCCTTGGGAAAAAATATATATATTCACATTCTTTGCCTGTTTTTTAATCAGATTACTTGTTTCTATGCTATTGAGTTGCATGCATTCCTTATATGTTTTGTATATTAACCCCTTATTGGATATATGATTTATGCCTATTTTATCCCATTTTATAAGTTGTTGTTTTGTTTTCTTGTTTGTTTTGCTGAGCTGAAACGTTTTAATTTGGTATCGCCCCACTTGTATATTTTTCCATTTCTTGCCCATGCTTTTAAGGTTATATCCAAAAAATCATTGCCAAAACAATTTCAAAGAGGTTTCCTCTATTTTTTCATCTAAGAGTTTTACATTTTCAGATCTTAAATTTACATATTTCATCTATTTTGACTTGATTTTAGTGTATAGTGTAAGATAAGGGTCTAGTTTCATCCTTTTGCATAGGGATATTTAGTTTTTCCAGCAACATTTATTGAAGACACTATTCTGTCCCCATTGTGTATGCTTGGAAATTTTGTGGAAGATGAGTTGACTTTATATATAGATATAGATATAGATATAGATATCAGTTTATTTCTGTGTTTTCTATTCTACTCCATTGGCAAATGTGTCTGTGTTTATGCCAGTGCCATAATATTTTGATTACTGTAACTTTGTAATTTAATTTAAAATTAGGGAATGTGATGTTTCCAGCTTTGTTCTTCTTGTTCAAGATTGCTTTAGCTATTCAGAGTCTTTTTATAATAGATTCATACAAATTTTAAGATTGTTATTTTCTATTTCTAAGAAAAATGCCATTGGGATTTTAATAGATGTAGCATTGAATCTGTAAATTGCTTTGAGTAGTATAGACATTTGAACAAAATTAATTCTTCCAACTTATGAACATGGAATGTCTTTTCACTTACTTATGTCTTCAATTTCTGTCATTAATGCTTTATAGTCCTCAGTGTACTGCTGGGGCTCAGAAACCAATACCCCAGAATATGGCATTTTGACATGCTGGACTGACTGAAGAAGCCTCATGGTCTCTCTGACTCCTCCCACCACACACACACCATGGCTCTCCCAAAAAGCCTAAGATCCAGACCCACCTAGGAGAACAATTATTCTTTTCCTTTCTTGCCTATAAGACCAGGAATGTGACCACACCTGAATAGACTCTTTAAGAAGATAATGTTCCTTCTCTCAGACTCATTCAAATTCCAAAGAGAATTATTTACCACTTAATCTTTGTTCCCATCCATTCATCCTCCCTAGTTATCCTTTATTGCCCATCAGCAGAATTTCCTCTTTTTCCCCCTCCCATACCCCATTTTACCAGAAAGGCATATGAGCTTCCAAACCCAGTTGGGGAGTTGAATCCTCATTCTGAGTGTTCTCTGTATATAAATTAAATAAAATATATTTATATCTTTTTTCTCCTATTAATCAATCTGTCTCATGTCAGTGATTTTTCAACAAACCTTAGAGGGGAAAGAGCCTTGCTTTCTACAGTATAGATCTTTCATCTCCTTAGTCAAATTTATTCCCAAGTATTTTACTCTTTTTGATAGTATTGTAAATGGGATTGTTTTTGGAATTTCTTTTTCAGGTAGTTTGCTGTTAGTGTATAGAAATGCAACAGAATTTTAAATGTTTATTTTGTATCCTGAAATTTTATTGAATTTATTAGTTCTAACAGTTTTTTGCTGGAGTCTTTAGAGTTTTCTTTATATAAGATCACGTCACAGGCAGACAGAGACATTTTACTTCTTCCTTTCCTGTTTGGATGGCTTCTTTTTCTTCGCTAATTATTCTGGTTAGGACTTCCAGTGCTATGTTCACTAGAAGTGGTGAGAGCAGACACCCTTGTCTTGTTCTTAGAGGAAATCTTTCAGCTTTTCATCACTAAGTATGATCTTGGTTGTGGGATTGTCATAGATGGCCCTTACTGTGTTGAGGTATATTTGTTTATATCTATTTGCTCAGAGTTTTTATCATGAAAAGATATTGACTTTGTTAAATATTTTTTCTGTGTCTATTGCAATTATCACATGACTTTTGTCCTTCATTCTGTTAATGTGTTGTATCACATTTATTGATTTGCATATGTTGAACTATCCTTGCATGTCAAGGATAAGTTCCACTATCTTGGGGAATCATTTTGACACACTGTTGAACTTGGTTTTCTAGTATTTTGTTGAGGATCTTTGCATCTCATCAGGGATATTGGCTTGTAATTTTTTTTGCTTGTATGGCAGTAGTGTCAGTGTAATGCTGGCCTTGTAAAATGAGTTTGGAAGCATTCCATCCTCTTCAATTTTTTGGAAGAGTTTAAGAAGGGTTTATATTAATTCTTCTCTAAATGTTTGGTAGAATTCACTAGTAAAGCCATCTGGTCCTGGGCTTTTCTTTGGAGATTTTTGAATACTGATTTAATCTCTCATTATTAGGTCTGTTGACTTGTTATTGGTCTGTTGAGATTTTCCATTTCGTCATAATTTACTGTCAGATGCTTGTATGTTTCTAGGAATTTATCAATTTCTTGCAGGCATACAACTTGTTTTCATATAATAGTTCATAATAGTCTCTTATGTTCCTCTATAGTTATGTGGTATCATTTATAATGTCTCCTCTTTTACACCTGGTTTTATTTATTTGAGTCTTATTTCTTTTTTTTCTTAGTCTAGCTAAAGGCTTGCCAATTTTGTTTATCTTTTCAAAAAATTAACTCTGAGTTTTATTGATTTTTTTTCTGCTGTTTTTCTTATCTCTATTTCATTCTGACCTTTTTTACTTCCTTCTTCCTGCTAACTTTGGGCTTAGTTTGTTCTTCTTTTTCTAGTTCTTTGTGATATAAAGTTAGGTTGGTTATTGGAGATCTTTCTTTTTTCTTAATTTAAGCAATGGTTAACTTACCTCTTAGAACTGCTTTTGCTGCATCCCATAAGTTGTGGTACATTGTTTCATTTTTATTTGTTTTAAGATTTTTTAATTAACCTTTTGATTTATGTTTGATTTCTTTTTTGGTTGTCCAGGAATGTTTTCCTTAATTTCCACATATTTGTGAATTTTCAGTTTTCCTCCTGTTATTTATATGTAGTTTCATTTCACTGTGATCAAAAGAGATACTTGATATAACCTCAATCTTTTTAATTTGTTAAGATTTGTTTTCTGGCCTAACATATGATCAATCCAGAAGAATGTTCTGAGTGCACTTGCAAAGAATGTCTATTATGCTGTTGTTAGGTGACATTTTCAGTATGTATGTTTATTAAGTCCCTTTTGTCTAAAGTGTAGTTCAAGCTCAATGTTTCTCTGTTGATTTTCCTTCTGGATGATGTATCCATTGTTGACATTGGGGTATTGAAGACTTCTACTATTATTATATTGCTATTTGGTTCTCCCTTCTGAACTGTTACTATATACTTTATATATTTAGGTGCTCTCATATTGGGTGCATATATATTTATAGTTTTTACACCCTCTTGATGAATTGACTTCTTTGTCATTATATAACGACCTTTTCTGTCTCTTGTAACAGTTTTTGACATAAAGTCTATTTTGTCTGCTATTAGTATAGCTACCCTGCTCTCTTTATATTTTCCATTTGCAGAGTATCTTTTTCCACCCCTTCACATTAAGCCTATGTGTGTCCTTAAGACTAAAGTGAGTCTCTTATAGGCAGCATACAGTTGGTCTGGGTTCATTCAGCCACCTATGTCTTTTGATTGGAGAATTTAATCCATTGCATTTAAAATAACTATTGATAGGCAAAAACTTACTAGTATCCTTTTGTTAATTGTTTTTTGACTATATAGTGATTTCTTTGTTCCTTTCTTCCTCTCTTGCTATCTTCATTTGTGATTTGATGATATTTTATAGTGGTACACTTTGATTTCTTTTTCTTTCTCTTTTATGTATAAGTGTTTTCTTTGTAGTTATTATGGGGCTTACATAAAACATGTTATAGCTGTAATATTTAAGTCTATTTAAGTAGAAACTTAAATATGTTCTCATGTAAAATCTCTACAATTTTATTACCCCCCCCAACATTTTACATCTTTGATGTCACAATGATGTATTTCTTTTTATACTTAGGTCATTAAATATGAAATGTCAGATTTTGAATCAAGAGTTTAGTTTATTATATCTCAAACAAGAAGCAGTACAATTAACCAAAGTATGTGCCTAAACTATTGACAGTTTTGTCATCTTAATGGTAGCTTGTTTATGCCAGCAGCAAGGAAGTCTGGAGAGTGAGTGGCGATGGAATCACAAAAGGCGTTTTCCATAGCTTGTTGAGCATTGAATATTTTTCCTTGCAAGAAGTGGTCCAAAGCCTGGAAGAAGTGGTAGCCAGTTGGTGCAAGGTCTGATGAATACAGTGGATGACAAAGAGTTTCCAAGTCCAGCCTGCCTTTGTAATTTGAGCAGCATTGTTTATGCGACATGTGGGTGAGTGTTATCTTGCAAGAGGATTGGCCTGTCTCTATTGATCAATCTCAGCTGCTTAATCACAAGCATCCTCATCATTTCATCAAATTGGTTGCAGTAGACATCCTCTGTAATTGACTGACCAGGTTTCATGAAGCTGTAGTAGATAATACGAGTGCTGTAGTAGATAATACCAGTGCTGGACAACCAAACAGACACCATTAGCTTTTTTTGATGAATATTTGATTTTGGACTGTGTTTTGGCACTTCATCTTTATCCAACCATTGTGCTAAACACTTGCAATTGTGAAAAAGAATCCATTTTTCATCACACATAACAATATGGTGTAGAAATTGTTCTCCTTTATGTAGTGACAGCCAAGAAAGGCAAACTTCAAGATGATTTTTCTTCTGATGCTCACTAAGTTCACACGGAACCCATCTATCCAGCTTCTTGACCTTGCTGATTTGTTTCAAATGGTCCAATATTGTTGGAATAGTAACATCAAACCTTGCTGCTAATTCACGTGTAGGTTGAGATGGATTCGCTTCTAATATAGCTTTCAGTTCATCATTATCCACCTTGGTCTCAGGTCACCCACGTGGCTTATTTTCAAGGTTAAAATCCCCAGAATGGAATTTCTCAAACCATCAATGTACTGTGCGTTCATTATCCACATCCTTCCCAAACACTTGGTTGATATTTCAAGCTGTCTGTGCTACATTTGTTCCATGACAGAACTCATATTCGAATGTAACATGAATTTTTGACTTATCCACGGTTTCACAAAAATTGCTCTACAAAAAACTTTGAAAGATAATCACAAGCCAAACCATGCGTTTGAAAGACTGAGGATGTACCTTCACAATAAAAATAAAGCAAGAAGTGTCAAAGTGAAATGTCAGCGATATCAACTGTCAAACTTAGTACTTATGGAAATTGGACATTTCATACTTAATAACCTAACTATCGTGTAACTATTAACAACTTATTGTAGTTATAGTTATGTTTAATACTTTTGTCTTTTAACTTTTATACTAGAGTGAAAAATAATTTATACACCACAATTACAGTATTAATGTATTCTGAATTTTACTGTATACTTACTTTTTCCAGTGAATTTTATCATTTCTTATGTTTTCATGTTACTAATTAGAATCCTTTTATTTTAGCCTGAAGTATTTCCTTTAGCATTTATTACAAGATAGATCTAATGGTGATGAACTCCCTCAGTTTTAGTTTTCTGGGAAAGTCTTTATCTCTCCTTCTTTTCTGAATAACAGATTTTCCTGGGTAAAGTATTTTTGGTTAATAGTTCCTTTTTTCCAGCACTTGGAATGCTTCATCCCACTCTCTCCTCAGCTGCAAAGTTTTTGCTGAGAAATCTGATGATGATCTAATGAAGATTTTCTTGTATGTGACAAGTCTATTTTTTCTTGCTGCTTTCAAAATTCTCTGTCTTTGACTTTTAACAATTTGATTATAATGTGTTCCAAGGAACTTCTATTTTTATTGAACTGTTTGGGGACCTTTGAGTCTCATATACCTTGATGTCCATATCTCTTCCAAGATTTGGGAAATATTCAGCCAATATTTCCTTAAATGAGCTTTTTGTCCCTTTATTTCTATCTTTGCCTTCTGGGACCTCCAGGATCCTTACATTATTTCTCTACATGGTGGCCCGCAAGTCTTACAAACTTTTTTCGTTCATTCTTATTCTTTTTTTCCTTTTTGCCTTCTGACTGGCGTGCCCTGTCTTCAAGATGTAGATGTTTTCTTCTGCTTGATCAAATCTCCTTTGAAGCTCTCAATTGAATTTTGCATTTTATCATTTTATTCATTGCATTCTTCAGCTCCAGAATTTCTGTTCATTTTTAAGGATTTCTATCTCTTTTTCTCTTTGTTGAAATTCACATGTTGTTCATGTGTTGTTTTTTGAATTCATCATATTTTCTATCTGTGTTCTCTTGTTCACTTCCTTATTAAGGAAGTTCACTGAGCTTCCTTAAAACAATTGTTTTGAATCCTTTGTCAAACCGTTTTATGGATTTCCATTACTTTGGCAACAGTTAATGGATAATCACTGTGTTCCTTTGGTGGTGTCATGTTTCTGTTGTTTTTCATGTTCTTTGAAGTCTTGCACTGCTGTCTTCACATTGAAGACGAAGTCACCTCCTCCAGCCTTTACTGACTGGATTTGGGAGAGAACAACTTCCCCAGTCAGTGGGTTAGGGATTCTGAGGCTCTCTCAGATCTTTTCTATGTATTCACCCACTACAATTCTCTTCTTCCCTCTTGGGTGGAGAGAATTCTTAAGATTGTATGTCTTCTCTTGTTCTCTAAAAGTGAGCTCGGTGTTAGAGTCTTCAATTTATTTTCCCTAGGTCAGTTCCCTCAAATTCTCAAGTTTGTTTGCCTTCTCCCAATTCTGCAGAGTCAAGTTGGCTAACTGTACATACTCATAGCCATCTTCAAAGGCTCATATTTGCCATGTCGGGGGCACACAAAGGGAACAGGGCATGGGGGATGAAGGAGGTGCATGGAGCATTGGTGTTGTCCATGGGCCAGTTGCCATAGGTCTGCTGGTGCAAAGTCCCAAGCAGCTAGTGGACAGACGGCCTATGGAGTCTACAAAGTAGTTAATAGAATATACAGCCCTTTGTTGAGTTTCAAGCACTGATTTCTGTGAGTCCCCACTTCACTCCTTTTCTCTTAGCCTCTCTTAGCTATTCAGCTGTGCTAGTACCCTCAGTCTTCTGGGTGGGGCGAGAAGGATGTGGGCCTCTTGAGCAGTGTTCTGTAGAGCTGGTAAAGCTGTACACTCACTCACTACACAATTCCTTCCCCCATGGGAAGAGTCACAAGTCAAGGGGTTCTCTTTTGGCGCTGAGCTCTGCTGCCTTGGGAAAGGGGTGATATGGTTACAGTGAAACTGTTTTTCTTACCTTCTTCAATGCATCTAATCATGGATTCTTTGCTCCAGTAGTGTGTTGGAACATCTTTGCTATACTCCCAGACACCTACAAAGGTACTCTCATCCACTGGTGTTTGCAAAATTATGTGCATTGTTGGAAGATGACAGTAGAAAACTCTTATTGCACCATCTTGCTAAAGTCTCTTATTAACTATGCTATTTTACATAAATATTCCTACAAAATACTGTTCCAGATCCCACTGGAGAATTAAATAATATACAGCAAATACACCAAATTGTCTTTTTAAAATGGGGAAATATTATTTTCCAAAAGACATATTGCACCAATTGTTTTAGATAAGGAATTATGGACACAGTAGCTGCATATAGGTGACTGGACACAGCTGAGTCAAACCTTTCAGTAAAAATTGTCTCCTCTGGCTTTTGCCTCTGTGCCTTGTTCCTTCCTTTTAGTGCATTCTTGCTCTCAGTTTCCCATGAGTCAGAGCTTTTCACCACTATACTGTGAATGGATAGCAGTCGTGCCCAGATTCTGATCCACTTACGCTTTTAGGCAGCTGATAGGGATTTGAGTGGCTGGAGCCCTGGCAAGACACCACCAACTTTAAATCTACACATCCAGTTATCCAAGTAACCAGTGGCCCCAGTGAACTGCACAGATATTATTGATTTCTATGTGCCATGACTTAGAAATGCTGCAAGGCATTGTCTTGGGTATCCCGTTTCTGCACACCCTGTTCTACTTTCTCTTGTACCAGGTACAGGCTGTTAATAATAATTATTATTATTATTATTTTCTGAATGTTGAATGTTTAAATGTTGCCATTCTATCACAATATTTTTACTTTTTTATAGAAATATAAAGTATTAATTTCAGAAAATCAAAATATCAATGATCAAGCTACGGATGCTTTAATGAAAATGCTGTCATCCTGATGTAGGATGGCATATTTCTGAGATTAATCCTAAAGACATGGCTCATTTAAGTAAAGGAAAAAAATAGGTCTAATGTTGTGTTTACCTGTAACAAAATTCTCTGTTAGTGGTAGAAAACCTGTGGTAGCATAGATTTTAAAGGTCTTAAATTATAAAATACCTTGACAATTGATAAACATCTTAAATTCCAATAACTTGTAATAATCTTTAGCAAAACAGGAATGGGGAAAAATAATTTTAAGAGAAAAACTTAGCCATCTCATTTTAACCATAAAAAAAATAAAAAGTTTTATTTATAGATAATTGTTTTAGTTTAAATTGGTAAAAGGATATATTAGAAGGTTTTACATTGAATCAAATTTAATTACAAAACATACACACTGCTGGACAATTGCATTTTTACTGTATATATGACATAGTAATAATTTAAAAGAATAAACTGATAACTCTACTTGTACGCAATGAAATTAGTTTTTAGTGCTAACAACCTCAGGCTTGGTAGCTATAATATTCCATGGTGCTATGCTAGGAAATTTTAGGAAAATTTAAAAGTTTTGCAGAAATTTTCCTTACCATAAAGAGCAACATGCAGAATTTGATACATAAATAAAATCAAGAGGGATAGAGAAGGATGAGTAGCAAATTTAAACATACCTTATCAATAATTATTGGAGAAATTACAAGTATTTTCTAAGATACCCTGTCAAAGAAAAGAAAAAGGGGACAATAAAGCATCAAACAAATCATATTATTTATAAAAAGCAAATTAATTATTTAATATATCTGAATTAGATACTACTACAATATTGATGTAAAAGACATTGTGTTTCACCTTAAGGAGACATAAGATAGGCATTAAAACCCAAATCGAAATACTATAAATAAATAAGAAAATCATAGCTCTCAGAGGATGGAGTTTGCTTCTGACTGCCCTCATTGGAGAATATCCTGTGTGTGTGCATGTGCGTATCATGCTCTCTGAAGACTAAAATTCTTAGCCAAGTATTTAAGGTTTAATATTTAGTCTCGATTTGCTTTTATATTCATATACCATACATTCCAACTAAGTAAGATTTCTTGCCAGGGTGCATAATGAAAATCAAAAGACTAACTTTGTGTTAGACAATAAAAGTAGTATTTGTCTTAAGAAAAAATATTGTTTGAAGAAAATTCATTTGTTAGTAGTACTCGGAATGAGTTGGAAGAGGAATGATTGAAGAGAGAGAAGTAAAGTTAAGGTAGAGACAAGAAAAAGAAAGGCCTGAAGTGGGAAAACAAAGGAAGAAAGTACACACAGAACCCCAGGGATAAGGGAGAGAGGTAAATTGAACAAAAAGTAGCAAAATCCTTCAGTGTTTTGAGTCTGTGGACAGTCAGAAATACGGTTCCATTAAAGAATCAGGGGAGTGATCGTAGGAACTTTCCTTGAAGTATAGAAGAATAAGTTTTGCTCTTTTTTCTCTCTTTCTTTAAATTTTCCTTTTTTCTTTGTTCTAACACAAAATAAAAAATAAAATAATAAAAATACTCCAAAACCAAGCCAAAAGTTCATTATGTTCTTTCCAGATACAATTAAATGTGGAACAAAATGATAGTGAATGTTGGAGATTGTGCATATCTCCTGAGACTTTATCAGAAAATTGAGCTCTCAAAATGGAAATGCTGTAGCACAGGTCTATCCCAATGAATTTTGCTTTAGCATCCTCAGAAACAGGGACTTGACTAGCCAATTTCTCTAGAGAAACATTTTCACAACACAGGATATCAGCATAAAACTAGCTGAGAAAAAAAAATAATACTAATGTGCCATTTCTATTATTTATGAACCATACCAGGGAAGGAGAGTCCTAACCAACATGGAAGATGGTGGAGAGGACCAAGTGTGTGAGAATAGATCAAAATGCAAACAATTAGTTACTTAAATATCTCTATGCATCCTACCCATATCTTGAGGCCAAAAGTTAAAGGAAAATACACTTTCAATAAAATGGAAGTAATAGAATTTATTAGTAAGTAATAAGAAAAACAAACCTATATTGAATTGAAGACTGTGTAACCTAGCTGACCCCCACCCAAACTTGACAGTACTAGTTATTAATGTTGCTCTTTCCAAATATTGCCAGCACAGGGTAGGATTGCACTTCTTAACTCCCAACAGTACTTTGAAGCTATGTGACCTGTTCTGGTTGGTGACTTATGAGCATAAGTCGTGAGAGATAATTCCATTGCCCCAGAGATTGCTTGTAGGGTTCTATTTTTCTCTGTCTTAGTGGCAGGTAATGTTCCAGATAGTATTTGTTCCATATATTTTGATCCTAGAGTGAGGAGGGTAACAAGACAAAACCAAGCTCCAGCTGAGATACAGTTTTATATATCATAAAATTAAGAACTTTTGTTTAATAATTTGGGCATTAATTATTACCATATCATAATTTATCATCTCATGCTGGGAACACCACCTATTACCCTAAATTGAAATATGAATAATAATGACAGAATTTTCTGTTAAGATACCTTATTTTTTATTAGATTATATTATGATTTTTGTTTCTATTATGTTTTATTATTATATATTATTATTACTCAATAACATACTTTTTCATATATATGTGTGTGTGTGTTTATATACTCCTAGTATGTGGCTGTCGTTCACATTTTTTAAATTTTAAATAGTGCTTCGAGGAGTAATTTTTACATTAATGGCATTTAATATATCCCATTTTTCTTTTATGTGTTGTGATTTCATGTCCCATTTAAGAAATCTTAGTCTACTTCAACTACATATAGACTTTCTTCTATGTTTTCTCCTAGAAGCTGTATAGCCTTTATCTTAGACCTATAATCAATTTTTATTTTTATTTTATTTATTTTATTCTTAATAATCTTTATTTTTTAGAGCAGTTTTAGGTTCCCTGCAAAATTGAGCAGAATGTATAAAGATCTCCCCTATATCCATTGCCCCCACATATGCATAGCCTCCCTCACTATTAAAATCCTGCACCCTAGTGATACATTTGTTACAATTGATGAACCTACATTGACACATCATAATCACCCCAAATCCACGCTATACATTAGGGCTGACTCTTGATGTCGTACATTCTGTAGGTTTTACCAGTATGACATGGGGTAGTTTCACTGCCCTAAAAATCCTTTGTGCTCTGCCTACTCATCCCTCCTTTTCTTCTAACCCCTGGCGACCACTGATCCTTTTATTATATCCATAGTTTTGCCTTTTCCAGAACGTCATATAGTTGGAATCAGACAGTATTAATATTTAGCCTTTTTAGATTGGCTTCTTCCACTTATTAATATGCATTTCAGGTTTCTTTGTGTCTTATTATGGGTTTATAGCTCCGTATTTTATCACCGAATGATATTCCATTGTCTGTATGTATCATATTATAGCTTATGTATCTATTCCCCTACTGAAGGACATCTTGATTGCTTTCAAGTTTTGGCAATTATGAATTAAGCTACTATAGACATTAATGTGCAGGTTTTTCTGTGGAAATAATTTTCAACTCACTTGGGTAAGTACCAAGGAGTGTGACTGATGGATCATATGGTCATTTTATTTTTTAAAAAACTTTATTGTGGTGTGATTTAAATACCATGAAATTCACTCATTGTAGGTATACATTTCAATGAATTTTAGTAAAGCTTAAAAGTTGTACAATCATCATCACAATCAAGTTTTAGAACATTTCCACTACAGCAAAATTTTCCCCTTTCAATCCCTAACTCCAGGCTTTATGTCTGTATTAATTTGCCTTTTCTGAAAATTTTATATAAATTCAATCATTCTATATGTGGTTTGTTATTAACATGCCTATTTTATTTCATGGCACAATGTTTCTGAGGTTCATCCTCGTTATATTATGTTTCAGTAGCTTATTCTTTTTAATTTCTATTATTCTGTGAATATGCTACATTCTGTTTATCTGTTTGCCAATTCCTGGACACATATCATTTTGTCTTGGGCAAATTATGAATAATGCTGCTAAGAAACATTCACCAATAAGTCTTCTTGTAGACACATGGTTTCATTTCTCCTGCATCTATGATCACTTTTGAGTTATTTTTTGCATATCAAATAAGGTAAGTATCAAAGTTCATCTTCCCTTCTATGGATATCAGCGCTATTTGTATAAAGAGACTGTCCTTTCCAAACTGAATGACTAGGTCTCTTTGTCACAAATCAATTTACCATAAATTGGGCCTGTTCCTGAACTCCATTTTGTCTCATTAATATATAGGTCTACAATTTTTCAAAGACAGAGTTGATTAATTAATATATATTTATGGTAAATCTTGGTATCAGGTAGTATAGTACTCCCATTGTACTCTTCTTTTGTAAAATAGTTTTGTCTACCCTAGAATAATTGCATTCCATATATAATTTAAATTTGTAAATTTCTTCCCCAAAAAAGCCTGCTTGGAATTTAATTGGAATTAGGTTGAATTTACAGATCAATTTGGATCTGTATTAACATCTTAACCATATTGAGTCTTCCTAATTCATGAACAAAGTACATATCTCAGTTTATTTAATTTTTCTCAATAATGCTTTGTAGTTTTTACTGTATACATCTTATGTGCATTTTGTTAAATTTAAATCTAAGTTTTTTCTGTTTTAGATACTGTTTTAATAGCATTTTTATTTCAATTTTCAATTGTTTGCTAATATATACAAATTTTATTGATTTTTGAATACTGATCTTGTATAGTATGCCTTTGGTATACTCACTTTTTAGCTCCAGTAGCTGTTTTATAAATTCCTTAGAGTTTTCTACATAAACTATTAAGTCCTATGTGAATAAAGTCAGTTTTGTTTATTTTTTTCCAGTATGATTGAGTTTTATTTCTTTGTCCTGCCTTACTGCAAAGGCTATGAACTACAGTGCAATGTTAAACAGACGTGCTGATCTAACGGAAAAGGCATTCAGAATTTTGCCATTAAGTATGATGTAAGCACTGCTCTCTGTGGATGCCCTTTATTAAGTTGAAGAAGTTTTACTCTATTCCCATTTTGCTGAGAGTTTATATAATAAACTAATGTTAAATTTTATCAAATGCTTTGTCCACACATATTGAGATGATCAATTTATCTATTTTATTCTGCTAATATGGTAAATTTCATTTCCTGATTATTATAATGAACTAACTTGTTATTTTAGAATAGATTTAGATTTACAGAAAATTTGTGAAGATAGGTAGTACAGAGAGTTCTCATATACCCCATAGCCAGTTTTTCCTATTACTAACATTGTACATTGTTGTGGCACATTTGTTGAAATTAAGAAACCAACGCTGATACATAATCATTAACTCTGGTCCATATTTTATTCAGATTTCTCTCTTATTATCTAATGTCCTTCTTCTGTTCCAGTATCCTACCCAAGAAACACATTACACTTAGTCTTCATATTCTTTTGAGCTTTTAACCATGACAGTTTCTCAAATTTTCTTATTTTGGTGACCTCAACAATTTTGAGGAGTACTAGTCAGATATTTTGTAGAATGTTCCTCATTGGGATTTGTGATTTTCTCCTGGTTAGACTGGACTTACGGATTTTTGGGAAGAACATGATGATGTAAAGTACCATTTGAATCATGTCATATCAAGGGTACCTACTACCAACATGACTCATCACTATTGATGCCTAACTTGATCACTTGGCTAGGGTAGTATTTGTTAGATTTCCCCGCTGAAAATTTACTATTTTTTCTTCCTTTTCATATTGTACATGTTGGAAGAAAGTCATTATGCATGGCCCACATTTAAGGAGTACGAGGTCAAACTTCACCTCCTTCACGGTGGAGTATCTATGTAAATTACTCGGAACTTTTTTGTATGGGAGATTTATCTTTTCCTTAATTAATTAAATAGGGAATTAATTCAATTTATTTATATAAGGATGGCCTCATGGATATTTATTTTATGCTATCTTTCATCAGGGATTTTTAGTTTTTCACATATAGATCCTGAATATATTTTATTAGATTTATACTTCAGGATTTTATTTTTAATTTGTGCCATTGTAAATTATATTTTTTAATCTTCAAATTCCAATTATTCATTTCCAGTTTATAAGAAAGCATTGTTTTCTGTATATTTACTTTTGTGTCCTGTGTCCTTGCTATTCTCACTTGTTCCACAGATGATGATTGTGATGATGGTGATGAGATTCTTTGAGGTCTGCTAGATAGACAGTTATGTCATCTGTGAATAAAATATGTATTCTATCCTCCTTCCACTGAGTATAACTTTTATTAATTTTTCTTGTAGTATTATACTAGCTAGGACTTCTAGTATGGTGTTGAAATAGGAGTAGTGAGAGAGACAGTATCAATGCCATGATGTGTATCTTAGGGAGAAGGTGTCCATCTCTCACCATTGAGTAGATATCAGCTCTAGATTTTCTGTAGTTGTTCTTTATCAAGATGAGAAAGTTCTCTTCCCTTCCTATCTTTCTGAGAATGTTTATCATGAATAGGTGTTGACTTTTGTTAAATGCTTATTCTGCATCAATTTACACAATCGTATGATTTTTCTTCTTTAACCTATTGATATGGTGAACTACATTGTTTTTAGTTATTGAACTCTTATTGCGTGCCTGGAAAAAATTGCACTTGGTTGTTGTGTAAATCTTTTTATACACTGTTGGATTCATTTGCTAATAAATATGGCCCCTAAATTAATGATGGTTTGACTTAGTATTATTGACTTTACCATGGTGCAAAAGAGAAACACATTCATTCAATAGAAACCATATTTTCAGGACCCATGCTACCATTCTTTTTTTCACTTTCAGCATAGTATTCAATAAATTACAAGAGATATTCACCACTTCATTATAAAATAGACTTTGTGTCAGATAATTTTCCTAACTGTAGGCTAATGTAAGTGTTCTGAGTATGTTTAAGGTGGTCTAGGCTAAACTATGGTGTTTTGTAGGTTAGGTTTTTTAAATGCTTTTTCACTTATGATATTTTCAACTTACAATGGGGTTTATTACAACGTAACCCCATTGTAAGTTGAGGAGCAACTGTATTTTGTTTAGGATTACATCAATGGACATGAGAGATATTGGTCAGTAGTTTGCGTTACCTGTAACGTCTCTGTTTTTTTTTTTAATTAGGCTTATGGTATTCTCACAGAATGAGTTAGGAAGTGTTCCCTCTGTTTCTTTTTTCAGGAAGGGATTGTGAGGAATGGATGTTATTTCTTCCTTGAAGGTTTAATAAAAGTATATATGTACATATATGTATATATGAATATGTATGCATGCCTATTGCTGAATTTAATTTGCTAATATCTTGTTAATGATTTTTACATCTATATTAATTAGGGATATTGGTGTATAATTTCTATTTCTTGTAATGTCTTTGTTTTAACAATGCTGGTCTTATCAGGATAATACTGAATTCATAAAGTTAGTTATGTGTTATTCTTCTTTTTCTATTTCTAAAAAAGCTTATGTAAGATCATGATTATCTCCCTTATTATCTTCTTAAGTTATCTTTCTTATATGTTCAACTGATTATACACAATATTGGAGATTTTAATTTCTTTTTTTTGTACTTTTTACTTTCTTTATTATATTAGCTAGTGGTTTATAAAGTTTAGTGATGCATTTTGAAAACCTGTTGAATCAGTCTTTGGTTTCATTTATTTTTCTCTACTTTTTCTCCAATTTCTAGGTCAGTGATTTTCTGCTTTTTATTATTTCCTTCCTTTTAATTAATTGGGGATTAACCTGCTCTCATCTTACTACATTCTTAAATGGAAACTTAGATCATTGACTTTAGAATTTATTTTTTCCTAATATAAGCAATTAAAGTTATTAATTTTTCCTGTAAACACTGCTTTAGCTGCAGACCACACATTATGATATATCTTAATTTTTATACAGATCAGGGTTGTTTCTGATTTACCCTATGATTTCTTCATTGCCCCATATATTATTTAAAAGTTTTATTTTGAATTTTCAAATATTTGAGTATTTTTCTGATATCTTTCTGTAATTAATTTGTATTTTCTTTGTGGTTAGAAAATATTCTCTGCATTATTTAAATGTTTACAAATTTATTAAGACATTTTTATGATCCAGCAAATGGTCTATTTTAGTGAATATTTCAGGTTAATTAGAAAATAATTTTTATTTTGAAATTGATGGGTAGAATATTCCATAAATGTCAACTAAATCAAGTTGGGTGGAAGTATTCTTCTAAATCTTTATCAATTGTCTTGGTTAGTTGTTCCATAGATTGTGACAACAGGAATAGTGAAGCAGGGAACAAAATTGTGTTTATTAATTTCACTTTCAGTTCTAATAATTTTTACATTTATTTTTCTTTATTTTCAGTTTAAGTTGAACAGTTGGTTTTCTTTCAGCACTATAAAGGTGCTGTTTCATTTCTTTTGGCTTGCATGGTTTCTGACCAGAAGTTTGTAATCCTTCTTACATTTTCCCTAATTAACAAGTTTTTTAATCTTGGTTGCTTCTTAGGATTTTCTCTATAAAGAAATATAAATAATCATTTTAAACAAATTTTTGGATTTATCTTGGTGTCTTTTTATTTATGTTTATCTTGTTTGGAATTTGTTGTTTCTTGAACTAATGTATAATTTATTAAATTTGGAAAAGACTAGGCCATTATTTCTTTAATATTTTTTCAGCTCCACCCCTACACCAGCTACAACCTCTACTCGTTTTCCATCTGGGATTTCATTTTGTTGTTGTCATTATTGCTTGATATTTTCCAACAGATTACTGAGGATCTGTTTTCTTTTCGATCTTTTTTCATCTCTGTAGTTCAGTTTGGATAGTTTCTATTGATAATGTTTTCTTCTACAGGATGTACGCAGCCGTTACACTCAACCTATGAAATTTTATTTCAGATTTTTTTTTTGTCTCAGAGTTCTATTTGTGTTTTTTTCTGTATATAGTTAATTTCTCTGCTCATTATGCTCATGTTTTCTTTAAATCATTGAGCATTTTGAGCATATTTACATTTCTTTTGCTGTCCTTGTTTAATAATTCTATTAACAATATCATTTTTGAGACTGATTTTTTGTTCTAGTAATCTGTTATGTTTTCATGCTCATTGTCATGTAAAGTTTTTTAAAAATTTTAAATAGGACCTTAGTATTATTCATTTTACATTATTGAGTGCTAGGTTTTCTTGTGCTAAATTATTTAATTTTATTTCTACATGAGTTGTTACATGCGATTCAGTTTGATTCTTTTGAGGTGTGTTTAAGTTTTGTTTGGACGTTTACATGTTAACTTTTACCCCGGGGATCATTTGCCCAATGCCTATGTAAAATCCTTTTTAGGTCTCTATTCAATAGTACATGCATTCAACAAAATCTTGTCACTCTGTCTGAGGAGGTCTTGAATGGTTCCTGGGCTTTTTGAGTTCAGGGAATTTGGCTGACAGCTCCCAGGTAATTGTATTTCCTCAAAAGTTTTTCTTTGCTCAGCCTTGTAGAGTTTTACCTTAGTGCATGCAAAGATTAATCTTTAGCCAAATGACTCAAGGGAGCAACTATACAGATTTTTGGAATTTTTCTTTGCCTATTTTTCTCTACTCCAGCATTGGGTACTGAAAATTATATACACACAACTTCCCCAACCCCCAAATTCTGCTTCCTCATCTCAACCAGATTAATAATCTCTGTTTGGTTATATCCAACCAGTGCCACAGTTTAAAATTGGCTTCATTTAGAAGCCATTGCAATTAATAAGGCTTCCCTCATTTGTTTCCCTTCTCTAAGTAATCATAATCCTGTGCTGCTTGTGATCTATTGTCTAAAATAGTAATTTTATATATTTTGTTCAGATTTCTAATTGTTTACAGGCATAGAGTAAGTCTTGCTCTTGTAACTCTTTCTTATCTGGAAGCAGAAGTTCTGTAACATAGGGAAAAAGCTCCATGACATTGGTCTGGGCAATTTTTCAGACATGACACCAAAGGCACAGGAAACAGAAGCAAAAATATTCAAACAGGATAGCATTAAACTAAAAAGCTTCTGCAGAGCAAAGAAAACAATCAAGTGAAGAGAAAACCTACAGAATAGGAGAAAATATTTGCAAACAATATATCTGATAAGAGGTTAATATACAAGATATAGAAGGAACGCAACGTCAAGAAAACACATAACCCAATTAAAGACTGAGCAGAGGTCTCGGATAGACATTTCTCAAAAGAAAACATATACATGGTCAACAGACATGGGAAAAAATGCTCAACACCACTAATTATCACAGAAGTGTAAATCAAAACCATAATGAAATATCACCTCACACTTGTTTGAATGCCTACTATCAAAAAGGTTAAAGATAGCAAGTGATGGTAAAGATGAGGAGAAAAGGGAACACTTGTAAACTGTTGGTAAGAATGTAAATTGTATGGCCATTATGGAAAACAGTATGGAAGTTCTTCAAAAACCTAAAAATAGGCCTACCATATGATCCAGCAATCCCACTTCTGGGTATATAACTTAAGGATATGAAATCAGGATGCTGACAAATTATCTGCACTCCCATGTTCATTGCAGCATTAATCACAATAGCCTGGACATGGATTCAATCTAATTGTCCATGGGCAGATGAATGGACGAAGAAAATATGATTCCTCTCTCTATATATGGAATCTTATGCAGCCTTAAAAAAGAAGAAAATGCTGTCATTTGTAATAACATGGGTGTAGCTAGACAACATTTTGTTACATAAAATAAGCCAGACACATAAGGACAAATACTGCATGATCTCACTTATTTGTGAAATCTAAAATTTGAACTCATAGAAGCAGAGAGTAGAATGGTGGTTGCCAGAGGCTGAAGAAGGAGTGGGAGAAATGGGGAGATATTGATCACATGTCATAAAATTTCAGTTATGCAGGATAAATAAGTCCTGGAGATCTAATATACAACGTGGTGAATATAGTTAATAATACTTTATTGTATACTTGAACAGAGTAGATCTTAAATATTCTCACTACAAAAAAAAATTCGGGAACTACGTGAGGTCACCTTAAGTATATACAATTTGTATTTGCTAATTATACCTCAATAAATCTGGAAAATAAGAAGATCTGAGTGACAACTCTACTTTAAGAAGATTATCATTTTATAGAGCACATAAAAGGTGAGCCAGAAGCCAGAGAAGGTTGAGCACATAGACCAGCACTTAATCAATGTAATGTAAGAAGACCAGCAAAACTGAGAGTAATAATCCACATTTTTTTAATCCACTCATGTATTGATGGACACTTGGGTTGTTTCCACATCTTTGCAATTGTGAATTGTGCTGTTATAAACATTCGAGTGCAGACATAAAAAACAACAGTGAATTAACACATCTGGTATTATTCTGGATGGAGCTAGAGCCCATTCTGTAAAGCGAAGTATCACAAGAGTGGAAAAACAAGCACCACTGGTACTCACCATCAAATTGGTACTTACTGATCAATACTTATGTCACACATGGAAATAATATTCATCAGGGGTCGGGCAGGTGGGAGGGGGGTGGAGGGGATGGGAAAACTCACACCTAATGGGTGCAGGGTGCACTGTCTGGGAGATATTCATGATGGCAGCTCAGACTCAGGCAGTGCATAGGCAATATATGTAACCAAAGTGTTTGTACGCCCATAATATTCTGAAATAGAAAATAAATAAATAAGCCAGATAGTTTCTATTGGCCACAAAGAACTCTGTGCTGTTTGTCTTTCCCCCCCATAAACCCCTGCTGCTCCCTTAAGTACTCTCTGAATGTAAAGGGAGTGTGCAGACTAAAGAGTGTTTGTATTATTCTTTGCACAGTCACTTGACTGCGTGGAAGCTGACACCACTTTTCTCTCCACAGTGCTTACCTTATTCATTTGACCTTGAGAATGTTAACACTGCTTGACCATTCCAGTAAAATTACTTAAAACACATAAAGTATTTGTTGAGAACTTACTACACGCAAGATAGAAACCCTCAAAAGGAGACAGTGAGAGTGAATCAAAACTAACTTTTTGAGGAAACAACCATTTTGCATTAAGAGTTCAAAGTTTACTGAAGTTTTCCATGCCACTCAGTATGGTTTTGCAAATTTGCCATTTGAAACCTCTCCTTCACTACTTTCAACACTGCACCGAAACAGATAAGGGAGTCTACTGTCACTTTCTGCTTTAAGCCTTTCCTTTATGTGATGAATGGCTAAAAATTATGGTGGCTCACAAGCTATAAAGGCAAAAAAGACAATATACAGAGATCTAGGTAAATAATAATAATGATTATAATAATAGTAGTAATAATACTAATATATTATATATTTTTTGACTTTTCATGTTTGATAATTTAATAAAATGACAAATAGTTTTAGAAGTATCTAATAGCACTTAAGTACCTGGGGTTAGTTTGGATACTGAGGTACGGTATAGATTTTAATTTGCTCATTTTCTTCAATTGAATATAAACCTAAAATGGCTCTTAAATTGTTTAAATTACTTTTATCTTTTTTACATATTCCATAGACTATGCTAAAATTATTCATCCATTCACTAAAAAAATGTCACTTTGGAAGATTACACTGATTTAGGCCTATAAAAACTCTGAAGTCCTCAAGACAGTTTCTGTCTTAATATTCCTTTCTTGGACAATTAGCATTGTGACTTATAGGAAGTTGGTTTTGAATGAAGTATTTGTTGAATTAGTGAATAGGGTATGAATGGCTTAATAAAAAAATGCATAAGTATATTTTTATTGAGTGACTTCAATGTGCCAGAAGTAAATCAAATTCAATTAAACAAATATTTATTGAGAGTGTTTTATGCCCTATACTCTGTGCAAGGTATTGTGGTAAGCAACATTCTGGTAACCAGAGCTTAAATAATTTCAAGATTCACATTAAATAAAGAAGGGTAATTTCATCCAACAAACTGAAATATGTTTCTGCTAGGTTAAATATAGAAAAGTAATTCAAGTAAAAAAATAATTAATGAATTTTTATCAAATTTCTAGAGTCAAACATTTCTTAAGTTTAAACAAAATAGAATTCTTTAAGGGGAAATCAAGTTAATTTGGAAACTAAACGTGATTTAACAGTTTGTACATTCAAAAATAGAATCAACAAAAGACTAGGGCAAATTCACATCAAGTATAATAAAGATCCAGTATCACTGTCAATTAATTAGGTTCACAAATTGATGTGAAATACACTAAAATGTGGATAGATACATTTTCTTTTTTTAAATTTCAGAATATTATGGGGGTACAAACTTTTTGGTTACAAATTGCTTTTATACCATTTCAGTCAAAGTTATAAGTGTGGCCATCACCCAGATAGTGTGCATTGTACCTGTTAGGTGTGAATTTACTGCTACCCTCTTCCCCCCTCCCACCTGCTTGATTTCTGATAAATGTAATTTCCATATGTGTACAAGAGTGTTGATCGATTAGTTCCAATTTAATGGTGAGTACATATGGTGTTTGTTTTTCCATTCTTGTGATACTTCTCTTAGAAGAATGGGCTCCAGTTCCATCCAGGTTAATATAAGAGGTATTAGTTCACCATTTTTTTTTATGGCTCAGTTGTACTCCATGGTATACATCTACCATATTTTATTAATCCACTCATGTATTGATGGGCACTTGGGTTGTTTCCACATATTTGCAATTGTGAATTTTTCTGCTATAAACATTCGAGTGCAGGTGTCTTTTTTATAGAATGTCTTCTTTTCCTTTGGGTAAATATCCAGTAGTGGGATTGCTGGATCAAATGTTAGGTCAACTTTTAGTTCTTTGAGGTATCCCCATACTACTTTCCATAGATGTTGTACTAATTTGCAGTCCTACCAGCAGTGTACAAGTGTTCCTATCACTCTGCATCCATGCCAGCATTTGTTGTTTTGGGACTTTTTGATAAAGGCCATTCTCACTGGAGTTAAGTGATATCTCATTGTGATTTTGATTTGCATTTCCCTGATGATTAGAGATGTTGAGCATTTTTTCATATGTTTCTTGGCTATCAGCCTATCTTCTTTTGAAAAGTTTCTGTTCATGTCTTTTGCCTACTTTTTAATGGGGTTGTTTGACTTTTTCTTGCCGATTTGCTTGAGTTCTGTATAGATTCTAGTTATCAGCCCTTTATCGGATGTATAGCATGCAAATATTTTCTCTCATTCTGTAGGTTGTCTACTCACTCTAATGATTGCTTCCTTGGCTATGCTGAAGCTTTTTAATTTGATCAGGTCCCATTTATTTATTTTTGTTGTTGTGGTTGCTTTTGGGGTCTTCATAAATTATTTGCCTAGTCCGATGTCTATAAGAGTTTTTCTAACATTTTCTTCTAGAATTCTCATAGTTTCATGCCTTATGTTTAAATGTTATCCATCGTAAGTTGATTTTTGTGAGTGGTGAGAGGTGCCGATCCTGTTTCAGTCTTCTACATGTGGCTATCCAATTTTCCCAGCACCATTTATTGCATAGGGATTCTTTTCCCCAGTGTATGTTTTTGTCTGCTTTGTCAGAAATAAGATGGCAATGTGAAGATGGTTTTATACCTGGGTTGTCTATTCTGATCCATTGGTCTATGTCTCTGCTCTCATGCCAGTAACATGCTGTTTTGGTCACTATAGCCTTGAGTATAGCTTGAAGTCTGGTAAATTGATGCCTCCCAATTTGTTCTTTTTCCTTAAGGTTACTTTAGCTATATGGGGTCTTCTCTGGTTCCATAAGAAGCGTAGAATTATTTTTCTTGATCTGTGAAGAATGACGTTGGTATTTTAATTGAGATTGCATTAACTCTGTAGATCACTTTGAGTAGCATAGACATTTTAACAATGTTGATTCTGTGGATCCATAAGCATGGTATATTTTCTCATCTGTTTACATCCTCTGCTACATCTTTCTTCAGTGTTTCATAGTTCTCTCTGTAGAGGTCTTTCATCTCCTTAGTTAAAGGAAACAATCCATCATCAAATAGATGAATAATATTCCTAGGTATTTTATTTTCTTTGTTGGTATTGTGAAAGGTATTAAGTCTTTGATTTGGTTCTCAGCTTGATTATTGTTGGCCTACAGGAAAGCTACTGATTTGTGTACATTGATTTTGTAACCTGAGATTTTACTGATTTATCTATCAATTGCAGTAGTCTCTTGGCAGAATCTTTGGGATTTTCTAGATATAAGTTTGTATCGTCAGCATAGATCCATAGTTTGACTCTGCTGCCCCCACTTGGATACCCTTGATTTCCTTCTCCTGTCTGATTTCTCAGGCTAGGACTTCCAGCACTATGTTGAATAGAAGTGGTGATCATGGGCAACCTTGACTGGTTCCAGTTCTAAGCAAGAATGCTTTCAATTTTTCCCCACTTAGTATGATGTTGGCTGTGGGTTTGTCGTATATGACTTTTATAATTTTTAGGTAAGTCCCATCTATGCCTATTTTTTTAAGCACTCTTATCATATAAGGGTGCTGAATTTTCTCAAATGCTTTTTCTGCATGCAACTGGGGCCCAGAGGGTGGAGTCAAGGTGAGCAAGCAGCTGGCTGCTCAGTAGGTGCTGGGGTCCTGCTAATGCGAAGTCAGGGGGTCTGATGTTGGCTCCAGCAGCCCAGGGACCACAGGGCTCTCCACATTCCTCTTGGAGACTGCCAAAGTAACCACCCCAAGCCTGTCAGTTTGAAGGCAACTGTGCTCCTGCATGAGAGCCTCCAAGCAGGGACTGGGGTGGAACCAGAAGCAAAGCCTCTGACAGGGGCTCTGAGTCAGAAGCAGGCCATGTAGATGGCAGGCCAACCCAACCTGAAGGACAGGGTCAGGGCAAGGCAGGCAGGAGGTGGCTGGGGCCTGGAGGGCAGATTTGGGGCTGAGCAAGCTACAGGCTGCTTCTTAGGCACAAGGGTCCTATGGGAGCCAGGTCAGACATGCAAAGGTTGTAGCTCTCCACACCCTGCCCAGAACCCACTGAAGCAGTCGCCCAAAGCCTCTCAGGTCAGAGCCTGTTGCTCCCCAGTCAATTCCCGTGCCCTGGTCCCGTTGTGCCCTAGGGGTGAGGTGCCTGGCTTTAAGTTCCAGAGTATGGCTCAGGGAAGACACAAGTCAGTCCACTCCCTCCCCAGCCCAGTGTAGACCCAGCGCAGTGTACCTGAGGGTTCAGGATGGCTTTAGCTGTTGCCTGATCCCCCCAGGACCTGTTGTCTAGTGCAAGGGCTCTGCACAGACTTCAGGCATGTCCTTGTCTAAACAGGTAGGAGGTCTGTGGGGGTGGTGGGTGCCATCTTGCAATTTAGTCCACACTGCACCAGCAGGGCAAGCACAGTATTCCTGTACTCTATTCTCCTATTGTTCTCCTTGCGTTGTCTAATCTTTTTGTGTGTATCACCCTGTCTCCTTTTTTTACACATTGAGTGTCCCATGTTGCTTCTTTGTGAATTCACAATGCTGCTTCTGGGATGAGAGATACATATGTAAGCAGTTGCCTGCACCTTTTACTTCTTTCCTTGGGAGCGGCGAGCTGGCAGGCTGCCTCTAGTCCGCCATTTTTCCTGCCCTCATTTTTGAAGAGTATGTATATAATATTAAAGCAAAAATACAACCAGTAAGTAAATGTGAAAAATTTTTCAACCCACAATCAAATATATAAATTAAAATATAATAATATTTTTATCACTAGCAAAATTTTGGAGGGGAAAAAATCTTTTAATGCCTAGTGTTGCCAAGGATGGGAAAAAATCTGCAAATTCACAATGCTGTTGGTAGTGTAACTTACTATGCTTTACAAAAAATTTTGCATTTTGAGCAAAGAAAAAAAAGTTATGTATCATTTGATTCTCTAACATAACTTGTGGGAATTTTACTAGTGAATGAATTATAATATATAATTTATTAAAAATGCATCACTCATAATTATTTATAACTATAATAAATTAGAGAAGCCACTACGATTAGGAAGATGAGAATAATTTAAAAATTTGGTTACATCCACATGAGGAACTATTTTAGTGGCTCATCTATCACAGTGTTAAGAATTTGAGCTTTGGCATCAGGGTTCCTTTTGTTTGATTCACAACTGAAACGTGACTATCAGTATGACTTTATATATTTTTTAAAAATTTCTGGGCCTCAGTTTATTCACTTATAGAATGTGGATATATATATTTATATAATATTTACACATATATTTGTCCACATACTTGTGTAAATTCATGGATTACAAGATGGAGTCTCTCTGAGTTAACTCTCACAATATTTTGATCAATAAACACCTTTTATGTTTTTACTCTATGCCAGATGCTCAGGATTCAATGATGAATAAGAGACTGTCCTTCTCCTTAAGGGAAAGATTATTTGAAAGCATACATTCAATGAAGGGGCATATTTCTATCAAAAGGATATGGAAGACGGGGAGGGAGGGAGAGAAGGGTCAATTTTACCTGAGATGTTATTACTGTTCTATCAATGTGGAGGCTTTTTTCCCCCTTAACCTATATAAAGCTTAATTTTCAAAACCTGTTAAAAAGAATTCCTATTCTTAATTAGTTTAGAAGTTATGGTAGATTATCCACTAAAAGATTAATTACATGCTTTCCAGTGAAGTATTATAAACCATAAGTTTAAAGTTGGACCAGATGCACTTCAGCCCTGAAAACTCATTAACCATCTGACCATGCTGCACATATGGTAACAAAGTGAAGAATGTATCCAGTCAAACACACATAAACACTTTTTCATCATCATAGGACAGCAATGTCTTAAAGTATGCCAGTAATCCTTCTATTTCTGATACCTACAAATTTCAGAGAAGCTAGCAAAGGAGAATTTCAAATGGTGAATTAGTAAACCCACACTAAAAGTTGGAACTGCTGGTCTCTAGTCTGGTTTTTTGTTTGTTTGTTTGCTTTTTGTGTAAAATTCAGCATTCATCTCTCTAAATCTCAATCTTAAAATGACCTGTGGGTTGGAAATGCGAAACTCCGTGTTGAAAGTGGACATTTTCTCTACTGGGGAGATCACCTGCAATGATTTCATTGGCCAAAACACCGCATTACCTCAATTATCTTACTATGGGTTTATCCGAAAGGAACTGTCCTCTCCTCTTGCTCAGGCAGGTGTCAAACTTGAGGCGTATTCCAAATCTCCTTCATAATTCCTGTTCTCAACACGGTACATCTGCTGTCAAAGTAAACACTCTGTGTAGCTCTTCCCTCATTAAAAGGCAGCCACCAGCCTCAGCAGTCTGAACCATTTGATAGATGAGGTGGCTTCAAGAGGAGGTATCTGACAGTTCCATGTATAAAAGCCAGAATGTCTGTCCACATTTGAAACTGTAAAACTATGATTTAGAAGGTACATAATGTTTTCAGGCGAAGGCTTTCAATCCATCAGATTGGTGCCATTATTATTAATATACTAGTCAAAAAAGTTTACTTTTTTGTTCTTTCTTGTTTAATTAATATTTTTGGTAAATGTTTTAATTTGACAGGTATTTCCACATGCATAACAAACACTAGCATTAAGCTTGATCTATATGTTGATCAAACTTATTAATAAATAAAAGTTGATAAAAAGAAAACAATCTATTCATCTCTCTCTTTGAATGTGGCTAATCCTCTCATGTTCATTCACAATAACCATAATAGCTTAAAAATTTCATAATGTTGCAGTATGTCCATATTGACAAAGGAAGGTACTACCTTATGATTCTTAAAAATGTGGCCATTTCTTCATTGAATTTTCAGTTTTAATGAAAAGAAGTGATAGTGGGGGAACAGTCTTTTAGTTTGAGTTGACAGTTTTGTATGTGCTCACGGGTGCAAATGGGCCTACAAACATGGTCAGGATCTGTCAAACAGATAAGGTTTTATTTTCCTCTCTATGAATATGAGTAAATAAATGGCAGTTTGACTTGTGTTTTTTACTTTTGAGATGTAATGAATAGGACTGATGACAATTATCAAATTTCTAAATATAAACACTAGATTGCTTGCATAATTTTAAAAAACAACCTGAGTTATCTTCTTCTTTAATGGATATTTTTAGAATAACTTTATTTGCTGATTTGGGGTGTTTATTTTCATGCAAGAACTCAAAAAATATGTGAACAAAGTTATGCAAATGAAATGATTGAGAGAAAAGGGATAATATAGTATGATATAAAATGCACAGGGTAAATTCATGAATTTTCATTTTTAAAATATATCATTGCTAATTTTCCTATATGTTAATTTTCATTATTTTCTCTCTTTTTTAAGTTAGTACTGAAAGGTTGATGTTTACCAAAAATTCAAACTGAAGGAAAAACAGTAATAGGGTTTAGGTAAGCATGTAGCATCATTTAATTTAATCATTTAATTATTTTAAGGACTTTTTGGGCAGATGTCTTCAAGTTACAGACAACATATTTAAAGTTTCATATTATAAGATAGGCTTGATCATACACATGAATGAAACTCTTGTGTGTAGAGGTAGTACACCTTTAATTTAACAGAAAAAGAAGAAAGAAGCAGAGACTACAGAATTCAATAAATAACTTCTAAAGAAAGGAAATCATTCTAACTCAAAGCATACTGAGGTTGCACAGATGAGAAAGAGTTTGCAATCTGTTGTTTCTATTTTAAATTTTCGTATAAAAGTTCAAATATCTCTGCTGATTCAACAGTATTTATTTTTACCTCCACCTCATTCTTAAATAATGGTATGTACTGACCATCAAGTATAAAATAAATCAATAAAATGAGAGAAAAAAGGTAAGGATATAAGTTAATTAAAAATAAAACCACAATAAGTTAAGTAGCATAACACATTCAATGGTATTCCAGTGTTATTTAGCTTGAGGGTTGCAAATCTGACCACAGACATCCTTGTAGCCAGTGTAAGGTGAAACATAACCAGTTGTTTTATTTTCAGTACCAATGATCTGTTCCAGAGGAAAGATAAAAGTGTGCAAAATTTAGTAAAAGAAAATAAAATATCTTAAAATTTTGATCATGAATCTTGACCACTATCATTTTATTATTTCAGCTCTTTAAAATCTTATAAATTAGATAGCTTAGTTATATGTAATATAAATTATTTTTTAAAGTTTTTAAAATGCATCTGAATTAACTAAGATGTCTACAAAAAATACTCATCTTATATTCTGCAATGTGACCATATTAACTGGTGTTTTACCTCTCAATATAAATTCTACACTAATATGGAGATTATATAGCAAATATATACCATGGAAAAATTGATCATTTCCTTCCAATCTATTATATTATGTTATATTGAAGGAAAGTTTTTAATTGAGTTTTACATGCCAGAAGTTTCAATTTAGGTCTCCTTTGATGTTGAAATGGAAAAGCAGGTATAAACCAGAAAAACAGGAAGGAAAAGTATAAGCCATTGAGAACCTGCTATGTATCAGGCACCATGCTAGGCAAGTTCACATTGATTTTCTTATTTAATTCTTAACAAAAAACTACAAATGTGTTATTTTTATTCCTGTTTGTATATGAGGCCATTATAATTTACGTGGGTTGATTTTCTTGCTAAATGTCATACAACATTGATCAGGTGGCAAAACGCAGGTCTTTTTAGCTTTAAAGCCTATTTTTGCACCACATCATACTTCCAAATAAGTAAACATGTTTCTTAATCTTTTCCACTTCCCATTTAAAACCTAGACAACTTATCCTATTACCATAATGCTCCCTGCATTCTCATTCTGAATCCCGTTTAACTTCCCCTCTGATATCTCTTCCAGCCATATCTCCTTTGCCTTGACATGTTTTCTTCTCACATTCACAACCTTCAAAACATCTTCACCTATATTTCAGTAAGATCACATTCTAACATGAAATTCCATAAAAATTTGGGAACTGAACTTATCCATTCATACATATATACACACATACATACACATACACACACACACACATATATTCAGGATAGGACAGAACGCTAACAAGTATTAATGCCTGCACAATTCTAGTTTAGATAAATATATGAATGCTGAGATCTCTCACTGTGACTTGATCATTTTTTTATATTACAAAGCATTTAGTATCAAAAATATGTGTGATTGTGAAGATATGAAATTGGAACACTTTTGCACTGTTTATGGGATTGTAAAATGGTATGACCACTATGGAAAACAGTATGGTGGTTCTTTAAACAATTGAAAATAGAACTACCACATAATCCTGTGATCCCATCTGCCATCTGTCCATTGATGGATGAAAGGATAAACAAAATGTAGTGTGTATGTGTGTGTGTGTATGTGTGTGTGTGTACATGCAATGGAATATGATTGAGCCTTAAAAATTAAGGACTCTCTGTTACATGCTATACCATGGATGGACCTTGAAAACATTATACTAAGTGAAACAAGCCAGTCACAAAACAACAAATACCGTATAATTCCACTTATATGAGATATCTAATGTAGACAAATTCATAGAAACCAAAAGTAAGATGGTGGTTAGTAGGGGATGAGGAGAGGGGGAAATAAGGAGTTTGTCTAAATAGATACAGAGTTTTAGTTTTGCAAAATGAAAAAAGTTTTGGAGATCTGTTGCACATCAATGTGAATATACTTAGCACTACTGAACTGTAAACTTAAAAGTGATTAAAATGGTAAACTTAATGTTGGGTGATTCTTACCACAACTGAAAAAAAAAAAAAAAAAAGACAAACAAATGTGCCTCATAAGAAATGAAAGAAAAACTTGCATTATATGATTGGAAGTAGGACATACTATATGGCATCAAATGGCCTGATTTTATCATCTCAGTGACTTGACTTCTCAGAAATGGTAGACTCATTTCTCTGGTAGTCTTCATGAAGCACTCTATCTCTTGCTAACATTCTCTTAACTCCTTTGGGTTGAATTCCAATGATTGTGGAAATGTTACTCTACAGATTGTGTCAGTGAAATATTTTCAGCCTTGTTACCACCTGTTCATTGTAAACTTCCTGCTGCAGTTAGCGGTGTCATTCCCACTTTTCTATTTTGGTCCTATTTTAGTGGGAATCATGCACGATTGGGTGGTATAGGACTGTAAGAGTCATTAATGAAAAAACAAGTGGGTAGTAGCCTGTTTTGATATAACTGGTATCATTGAAAAATAAAAAATTATGTTCTTCATTAAAAACTACCATCTGAATTTTAGGTTTTGTAAGAAATCCCAGTACACTTGATATAGTTAGGAACCATAATTTAGCTTTCTTATTGCACTATTATTATTATTGCACACTGTACTATGTTAGTAATACCTTTATTATTTCAAATAAATCTTTTATGAAAAATGATATTTAGCAGAGGTGCTAACACATTTCAAATGATATACATACAAAGTTAAGTTTTTATTTCTCTATTATGAAACTTAAAATTGATTTAATTTTATTGAATTGAAGTATACTAATGTTTTAGTATTACTATGGATACATATTTATTTAACTAGGTCCTTTTTGCATGTTTCTGAACCCCTTCATTTCTCTAAAATTCTCTTCAAATCGTTTGCACAAGATCTAACTTTCATCTTCTAACTGTTCTGTTTTTATTTTTTTAAAAAAATTCCTTAGAATCTGTCTTTGTCTTTTAAGTAGTTTATTTTTATGGATGGTTCACAATGTCCTTCTTGGAATATCTTACATTAATCATAGGCAATGCTTCTCCAGTTTAACCTTCTTACCTAATCAGTTCAAACTCTTTTCAGGAATGAAACTCTCAGTTTGGGATCTTCCTTTATATACTGTTAATTGCTTTCAAAAATTTATGGTTGTCTGAAATCCCCAAGCTTATCCATTTCCATTTGCTACCAAATGGCTTCAAGCCTGGATCATTACCCTTAGCTAAGCAGGTATTATTCTATATATTATTAATATTGCAAAATAGGTAAATAATATTAAATATGATTCTCCAAGTATGTTCTTTACCTTAAGTTCACTTTAGTTACCTTTGACATTTAGAAAATAGTATAATTTTCAAATAGATTACTCAAATTCTATTGATGAATTGTTACATTATTTTCTAATATGCAGATAACTAATAACTTGCATAAAGGGTAAAAAAGGCTTTCCTTCTCAGCATACATCTTCTGGTTCAAGGCAATACATGATTTAAACTTTTCCCAATATTATCATTACTTAGCCTTCTACAAGCTGCATTAAATTCTCTGGGTATATATGTCCATCAATATGACAATATAGATTTACCACATTACTAGTTACTCCATTTTAAAAAGTAAATTTATTATCATTTGATTTGAATTTTAATGCATTTACCAAAACTTCAGTTGAAATAGAGATAACCAAAACGTAATTTTCTACAAGAAAAACAAAAATTAAACTAAAAAAATTTAGTAACATCTTCACTTGGGGACACACGTGTTTGCTTTATGAATCCTGTGATGCTTGAAAATATGGCTTTAAAAATCCTGCAACCTAGAAGTAGCATAGCATGAAGAAAGCATCCAAATAAAAGTAATACAAGCAGTGGTCATTAAAGTTATTTCCCTGGTGATACCCTGAATTAATGATGCAGAATCCATATAAGTGAGTTCCCATTTCTTTCTCCTGTCTCCCAAACTTCTCTCAATGACATTTTGCATCATTCTTACATGGATTTTTTTCTTTTTAAAATGTACTTATAAACTCTATCTTGGCATTTTTTTTGGTCTGCTTCAATTATTCCATATTTATCGTTCAATTTGCAGACCATTATATCTTCAGAATGAAAAGTATATAGAAATTCAAAATAGATTCCAAATTTCTCAGGTAACATTTCCTGTATGTTCACTAAAGTGGAAATCTTTAATGAGATAAGGATATATGAAGAAAATTGCTAGCTTCAATTGCTCTAATGGAAACTAGCTCCTACAAAATGTACCCCCATAATATTCTGAAATAAAAGGAACAAAAAAACCCACTATAAATAAAAAAAAAAGAATTGACTACACAGCAGTTACATGTTAGTCAAACCCTTCTGCTAAAAAAAATTATAATTTGCCTTTTGGTTTCTGTTTAGATGTCTTTCCCCATTTTAAGCCTCCATATATGCAAACATACTTATTTTAGCAAATTCCTTTTTTATCCTGATAGTGCCATGAAAAATAACATTGTACGTAAATGCATTTAAAATTGAGTAAAGGCAAGGGTTCTGTCTTGATGATGGCTGGCAAGTGCTAAATAAATATAAGTAGATTAATTAATCAATCATACAAAAATAATAAATTGACTCGAACAATTCCCTAAACATATAAAACCAAATTAACTAGACAATTCTGTGAAAATGGACTAATACATAACTGCTGTGTAGTCAGTATAAATCAGCGACGGGCAATGGACTGCCTATTGACCACCTGCCTCCTATCTAGATGCTGGAATCTTTCTGTAATCTGTTTCAAATAGGATTTTTTAGTTCATAAAAGAAGAGGAAGAGGAATTAAGTGAAAAAAAAGATAGACAAAGAAAGACAAACACTTTCCACAACAAAGACCTCTGACCAGAAGAGAAGTCCTTTGAGATTGTCTTTACTCTGTGCCAATAAGTTCTAGCGGGGTAGGAAGTTAAATAGTATAAGAAGCTGGAAATTGTCCAGGAGAATTATTCCCAGAAGGAATAATACCAAAAATCTTTAGTCCCAGTTCATCCTAGTCCATAACACTGAAGTGGCTAGCTGTTTTGAAAAACGGGGGGGTGACAGTGCTGCCATAGCTTTTATAATTTGGTCTTGTTTCCCCAAACAGCAATAATCCCGCAACCATAGGAAAGGAAGGTCCATAATTGAGAAGGTCTACTTTGGTCTTTTTATTATTTTCAATTTCAAAAATAATGTTTGTCACATGGTAAGCTCTCAGCAAATGGGTTATGGATAGAAATTAACAAATTCTAGCCACAGATCTGATCTTAATAGCTGATTGACTCTCATAAAATTTCTTGATCTATCTAAATATGTTTCTCCCTATAAAGTAGGAGTAATGATACCCATATCTCATGTTTCATGGACACCAAAGGATAAAGAAAGTGAAGGTACTCTGTTAACTCTTAAGGAGTATGGAAAAACAAGGTTTGAAAAATAACAGAGCTATCTCCATCTAAAGTATGCCCATTCATTCGTATTTTTTCTATATTTAAAACAGCTTTACTGAGGACTAATTAACATACAACATATAGCACGTATAATTTGATAAATCTTACTATATGCATATACTGGCAAAAACATCACCACAATCAATATAACAAACATATCCATCATCCTCAAATGCTTCCCTGTGCCTCCCATCCCTCCTTCCCACCCCTTCCCCTTCCCCCAAACACTGACCTGCTCTACCGCTATAAATTACTGTCCATTTCTAGAATTCTACATAAATGAAATCTTATTTAAATTCAAATGAGTGTGTATTCCTTTTTTTCTTTTTTTTCCCTAACTTCTTTCACTTGTCATAACTATTTTGAGATAAAGCCATACTTTGGCAGGTATCAGTAGTTTACTACTTTTTATTGTTGATCATATTCCACTGTATACATATAATATAATTTGTTTATATATTTAAATGCCAGTAAGTATTTGGGTTCAATGGTTTATGGAATCCAAAGTAAAGGCAAAGGAAGAAATTGATACTGTAGATAACAATATGCTCACTAGGGCACGAATTTTGGATGTCGCTCGCATGTTTGCAGTATGCTGAGAACTAGCTGCTGTCAGCTAAAGTGCTTCATTTCTCTTCCATGTAGTCTCTCTTGCTCCAACAGGCTAGCTTGGGCATATTTACACGGCAATGGTGACAATCCCAACCCCAACAAAAGCTGAAGCTGCAAACTGTTTGAGGCCCAGACTCTGAAGAAGGGAAAATATAGATAAAATCATTTTCTCAGCTGCACATCTGTGAATTAATATTTGATTAAAATATTTCCAATTTTTATAAAGTAAATTTAATATTGAAGAGTGACACATATATGACATAAACAAAAATGACAAATTATAATTGTATAACTTGATGAATATTTACAAAGCAAACGTATCTGTTTAAACATCATCCAGATCATGAAACAGACCAATTGCCTGTCTCAAGGATAATACTTGAATCAGTAACCACCCCCACAAACTAACTGTTATTTTGATTTTTGACAACATAGTTTCATCAGTTTTTGAACTTTAAATACATGGACTCATACAGCATATGCTCTTTGTTCTTGGATACTTTTAGTCTATAGTAGTTTGAAGGAGTCACCCATGTAATTAAAGTAGTATAAGCATAAACCCCATGTTGTATAAATATTCCACTGATGGGCATTTATATTTTTTAGAGTTTGGGGCAATTAAAAATAAAGTTGATATAATGTTTTCCATGTATTTCGGACACATGTATGCAAATTTCTCTTGGATATATACTTGGGAGTATAGGGAATGTATAATGAATCAGTTTTCAGTTTTAAATAGGTATATTTGGAGAAAATTGACATGTTTAAGTATTAACTTCTGGATACATGAATATTATATATCCTTTCAGTTATTTAGATTTTCTGTAAATACTTACTAATATTTTGTAATTTTCTCTGTAGAGTTTTTATGCATTTTTCATTATATTTCTTCCTATGAGTTAGATATTTTGGAGTTATTGTAAACAGTGTTTTTAAATGTAATTTTCCAATTATTAGTTGCTAGAATATAGAAATACAGTTTACATATTAACATTGTATACAGCAACCTTGCAAAATTTACTTATTAATTCTGTTAATTTGACTATAGATATTTTGGATTCTCTATATTCACAATTGAATCATCTATAAATAATAATTTTTTAATTACTCATTTTTATTTTCAATGCTAATAAATTTTACCTTTTTAAAAATTTATTATATGTTTAAGACATCCAATATAATGTTGGATCTTTGTAGTGATAGTGACCATCCTTTTCTCATTCCCAGATTAAGAGGGAATGTTTTCAACGTTTCACCATTGAGTATAGCAATTGCCACATTTGGGGGAATAAACATGCTTCATACAATTTAAGGAACTTCCTTAAATTTCTTCTCTGCTAAGAATGAATCAACATTGCATTTTATCAAATTCTATGTCTATGTGTATTGTTTCTTCTTGCTTTTTCAAGCTTATGTAGTGAATTACAATGATGGATTTTCAAACTTTAATTTAATATGATATTTATTGAACTATCATGCTCTATTCCTTTTAATTTTTCATTTAATTTGGTATACACAAATTTTGTGTGGGTTTTTTTTTCTTGAATGTGTATGAGAGACATGGACTTGTAATTTCACTTTCTAGTTGTTTCCTTGTTGAGTTTTGCCATCAATTTTATGCTTTATCAAATAAAATAAATTGAGAAGTGTATATTTTAAAAATTTTCTGGAGGCATTTATATAGCATTGCAATGATTTCTTTTTTAAATATTTGAAGTTTTCACTAGTGATATATACTCCTGGAGTTGTTTTTATGGGAAGGCTTTAATTTGGGGTTCAATTTTTTCTCCCATAGAGAAATAATCAGAATTTTTTTCTTGAATCAGTTATAGTAACTTGCATATTTTTTCAAGGATTTTGTTAATACAGTCTAAATGTTCAAGTTCACTAACATAAAATTGTGATAAAATCCTCTTGTTTTAATGTACATAAGAGTATTAGTGATGTCCTGTTTTCCATTCCTAGTTTTGGTGATTTAACACCTTTTTTTGTTTAGTAGTTTATTAGGTGTTGATTAATTTTATTTTCAAAGAAGAGATTTTAACTTTATCAATATCTCTATTTTTTTGGAGATTTGTTTTGGCTCTTATTTTTATTATTTCCTTCTGTGCATGTATATTTTTAAGGTCTTCAGTTGAATACTTAAGGCACTGATATTTTGCATTTCTTTCTTTTTTCTAATATAGCCATTCAAAACTATTTTTCCCTCTAAACATGGCTTTAGGTATAACTCATTAAGTTTTCATATGTCTTGTTTCCATTAAAATTCATTTCAAAAATTCTCTAATTTACTGCCATTGTGATTTTAGGTTACGTTTGTCAATTACGCTTTTTAACTCTCCCATATTACTTCTGATTTTCTGTCTTTTTTTGGTCTGTTTATTCTATCATTTACCAAGAGAAGTTTGCTAATACCTTGTTATGATTCTGACCTTTTTTATGTCTTTCTTAACTCCGGTTAGTTTTTGATTTATACATTTTGAGGCCATGGGTCATTAGGTACATACCAACTTAGAACAGCTATATCTTTGTAATGTATTAATCCTTTTATCGTTATGCAATGTTCCTTTTTTCCTGTAGTAATGCTTCTTGCTGTAAAGTTTACATTGTATTATAATATAGTCGCACTAATTTTGCAAGTACTTTAATGGTATATTTTTTCACAATTTACTTGCACTTTTTGTGCTTATTAATTTTAGTATGTGAGCTGCCACAATGAGCACTGTGTTTATAATTTAAAATATATTTTCTTATAAAATAGGATATAACTGGATTATGTTTTTAATCCAGTCTAATAATCTTTTTCTTTAAAATTGGAGTACTAAGTGTATTCATATTTAATGTAGTTGCTAATAGATTTGAATTAAAATCCACCACTTTGTTCTTTGTTTCCATTTTCCCATCTCCTCTATTTTCTCTTTTTTAAATCCTTGCCTTCATTGCATTGATAAAGCTATTTTTTTCAAGTTTCTATTCTTTCCGAACTTGTTAGTTATAGACTATTTTATTATGCTTTTTACAATTGGTTTTCAAGCATTTTGTTCTCAAGACCTCGGTACACTCTTAAAATTCTTGAGATACCCAACTAACTTTTCTTCATGTGGGTTATAGCTATACATGATTACATATTAGAAATTAAAACTGAGAAAATGTGAAAACACATCATCATTAATTCACTTAAAATAATAAAAATTCATTGCATATTAACATAAATAATATTTGATGAAAAACAACATTTTCATTAGCAAAAATTCAGTGAATTGGCATAGTTTTGCAGTTTTTCAAATTTCTTTACCATCTGATTTTAAGAAAGCCAGGTGGATTTTTATATCTGCTTCTTCATTCATAGATACTTGTAATGTTTTTTATTAAAGTGTATACATAAAATCTGGTCTTACAGAGACATGTAATTGGAAGAAAGAAGAGTTTATTAATGACCCTGTAAAATATTTGTAGATATTGTTGTTTGATACCAGGACAAATCTCAACAAATGGTAGTTTCTTGGAGGTTAGTTGTAATGTAGAATCTGAAACCATACCAATATATTTTGCATATACAGTTGCATTAAACCCATTGGTCTATCTGCACTTTGATAACATTAATTTTACCATTGCATGTTTTGATAAAATGTGTTAGTCTTGTGTAAAATATTGGTTTACTGAGTTATATATATCTTTCAAATGTTGATACATTTCATAAAAAATCATATTTGTAATTATCTTCACCAGTCTCATCAGAAAGTGGTTTTAAGTATTGAGGAGCTATAAATTTCATGGTATTAGACACAAATTTCAATGATTCTAATTTTTTCTTGAGAGTTCAAACTTTATGATGAGCAAAAAATACTGTTAACTGTTTTTATTGCAGAGATAGGCTCCCGTGACTCATTCTTAAGAAATTTCCGCCAAACACCAGGTTTGAATTTTCATATTTTCCTGTCCGTCATTCTTTTGAGTAAAAATAATGCTTCATGCAAAAAGCAGCTAGTTCAGCTGGCAATCAAATAATTGCATGTGTACTTTTCCTTAAGATAACCACTATATTTTGGCGTGCAGGAGAATAGCTGTATGTGGGCTTCCCATTTCGGCACACAGGATAGTAATGATGTCTACTCAAAGGTATTCTTAAGTGAAACTTTTTTGTTTGTTTTCCTTTGACTGAGAATACAATGACTACTGATACCATTTAGTGCCATGATTTGATTCAGGCCAAAATGATAGCAGTTTTATCCACCATTACTTTTGCAATCCAGTGAAAATGACAAATAATGTCTTCAAATTAGGAAAATAGTTTTGATTTTATGGACCTCTAGAAGGCTCTCAGGTATTCCCAGGGGGTTGTGGACCACACTTTGAAAATGATTGTCGTAGAGTTTAGACTCAGTTTACAACATTCATATCTGATGCATTGGAATCAACCACCAATTAGAACTTTTACCAAATCCCAGAAAATGCAAGGACATTAGAATACTTTGACTCCATTTACCCCTCTAATGCCTTTTACGCTATTGTTGTCATATATCTAAATACATATCTATTGTCAGAACCTTTAGAAGGTTGTTATTGCTTTGCACAATCAGTATTTACGTGGATTTATCCACATGCTTACCATCTGCATTGTTCTTTATTTTCTGTTGCATATTTGTACCTCTACCTGGAATCATTTTTCTTTTGCCTGAAGAGCTCCCTTTAGAAGCTCCATCTACATGAGCTCCGAAGAATGAAATCCAAAGAATGTTTTCATATGTTTGAACACATCTTTATTTTTCCTTTATTTTTATAGAATATTTTCACTAAAGGTAGAATTTTAGGTTGTCATTTATTATTGTTGTTGTTTTATTATTATTTTAATACTTTAGAAATGTCATTCCATTGTCTTCCAGATTCCGCCATTTCTCAATCTGACCTGAATATTGACCCCTATTGTCCAGTTACTTCAAAGAACTATTTTGTTTGTTTGTTCTGTATTTTGTCCAGTTTTTCTAATTGTTCTTGGTAAGGTTTTTTTTTTTCCTCAAACAAGCTGCTCCATCACAACCAGGAGCAGAATTACCTTATAATTAATTTTTAATTATAAACTAAAATAATGGAAGAAAGGTGATATCTAATTCTAATTGATTTAATTATTTTAAGTATTCAGGTACCTCAATATTTGTTTAATTTTGATAAGTAGAGAATTTGAGGGGAAAAAAATGAGCTACATTTAGTCTGTCTACACATTACTTCCTGTGGTTCTATGGGAGAAAACTAAAATTTGTCTTTGTGTCAGACTCTTGTACTTTGGAATGAATCATTTTGATAAACCCTCTTAGTCATGAATATGTAAGCCAAGTACCTTAACATCGTTTGGCAGCAGGCCCAAATATTCGTTGAGTGATAAAAATGCCAATTCTTTAAAAGAGATTGATAAGTATTTTCATTATAGTGTGAAAGATTATACCAGTTGAATAGTGTGAAATGGGCATCTCATTAGAGGGGCTGTTTGCATATTAAGAAGGAATCTTCAGCATCCTACGGAGACAGGTCTGAGGAAGGACACAGAGCCAAGTGAGGCAGTGAAAATGGAGGGCCTGGTGGACAAAAAGGAATAGCAAGACAAGGGGGAAAATAGGGAAATAGCCAACAAGGACCTCCCCAAGGTAAGGGGGAATAAAACACAATGAATTGTAGGGATAAGGAAGTCAACTGGACAATTTTTAGTATTTCATTTTTTCATTTCAATTCCTTATTTCCAAATGATGTTCTCTGAAGGAACTATAGTGTTGCTCTCCAGAGCATCACTCAATGCAGACATTTGAAGTTGCACAGAGGAACAAAGATGAAGCCACCAGACATTGCCTGGGAGGGACAGTTTACAGCCAGAGATGAAAAGAAACATCAGGAGATGTCTGCATTCCCTAGAGATTCTGGGAATTACTTTAGGAAGTTACTGGACTTATTGTGCTATTTTAAGAGGGGAATTGAGTCATTTTATTTTGATACAAAAAGAAAAAATAACTTCATAAGGTTAGAAAATGTGGGCACACTCCAATTCTAATGTCTATGAAATAAGGACCAAATTAGAGAATTCATGTAGAAAAAGTTTCATGGGAGAACATTTTATACTTAAAGAATAAAAGAAAAAGCAATCCATGTTTGTAACTAAAATACTAAAATCACTTAATGAACAATGCATATGCCTCAATTAAACTCAACATTCATTTTTTTCTATTTTTAGAATGAACACCTATAAATCTTTGTTGACATGCTATAACTTTGAGAAAAGTAGTTTATATTGATAAGAAGTTCCAGTCTTTAACCCAGAGAGTTGCCTAGAATGAACAGGCCTCTGGTTACAGCTTCTAATATATAAGTTAAGTAGATTTTTAGTTATGCTTTTTTCTGTAAAATCACAAAGTGGCAAATCTCTAAAATTTGAAAACTTCAAAGCATTGTTGGAAATTGATTTATAGTGTAAAACGCTACATACTGTTAAGAGGGAAGGTAAGTTTTCTTCTCTGTCATTCGTTCTTCTTAAAAGTGTCTGCAAATGTTAAAGGGAATTTTTGCAGTTTGCAGAAATAGAGGGAAGCAAAATAATAGAATTTTTCATTTCATTTTCTCTGCCATTTTCATACTATTATAGGCATATTATATTAAACCACTGGGGAAAACATGTTTACAAAAACAATCAACCAACTAGTTGTTTCAGTCCTATGTATATCATTTTCTAATTATTTGTGTAACTTTTTAGTAAATGAACTAAAAAACCAGTTTTACGGCTTAGTGTTAAAATATCATTTTTTTTTATTTAACTATCCCAATTTTAAATAGAGATTTCTACCTGTCTCTCTCTCTCTCTCTCTCTCTCTGTCTCTTGCCCCTCCCCTAATAAATATATGTTTGCCATATGCATGCATGTCAGATTTACATTAACCTAAATTTATCTATTTATATATGTACATTCCATATTAATACAGATAGGTTTAGATATAATAAATACATAAAACTTCCATAGGTCCTATATTTCTATAGTTTTATTTTCAGTTCCCAGCACACATTCAATTCAATACACTTATTAATCAACCATTAGAAATGTGTTACAATGTTGAGGCAGCCATGGCCTTTGTTCCATGTCAGTTGTGTTGACTTAGGCTGACACACAGCTACAAGGCATGACGGATCAAAGTAATTAAAGTTCCAATCATTTACCTTTCTATGTTCAACGTCAACTCAGCTGGCCTTCCCCCTGAGTTCCTAATAATTTTAATATTGCCAGATGTGTGTGTGTGCTTGTAAATAATTTAGAAGTGTCATTACTTTTGCTGTATTGAAAGAATTTGTCAGCACTTCTTTTTAAAGTTTGCTTATGTATTACCAAATTCTTTCAGCATTAAGATTAAGGAAAAAAACCATTTGGTTTTCAGTGAATTTACAGTTCATCCAAATCTGAGACTATCTTTGCCTTGGTATGTAAGATAAAAATCCTTAGTAGGTAGAAGTTATGCCTATATATAGAATTATAGATGTTAGGAGAAACCTTGTGTGGCCTTCTGATCATTTCTTCTGCTCTAAGCCAGATAAATATGAGTCCATCTGTGAACGCTGGTAACATAATCAACTTCTTACAGATTTCTCAGATGAAGACATTGCTTACAATTTAAGTTTGTATCTCTAAGAGCCAGCATTTATAATTCAAGAAGGTAAATATAAAATAATTGGTTTAGATTAAAAATTTAGTTTTCAACAGACATTCACTCTATTCACATGATGTTCAATTATGAACATTAGCTAGGTTGATGGACTCCAGACAATGTTTCCCATTACTATTTAATAGTTTCTGTTTTCTAGAGGCTAGCAACCAAGAGTATAGCTGGATTTACATTTTAATGTTACAATCAACACCTCATTAACAGTTACCAAGAGAATCTACTCAATGACACCAATTAATAATCTCCACTTCCATGCCTTGGTTTTATACCTTGGCTTTATTTTATTTGATCTGGCCCTAACACTTTTAATTTATCATACTTAAATGATTATTTTTAACTTCTTGGTCATAAAATTTTAAGGTATTTGTACTTATTCAATTAGATGGCATTTGACAAGTCCTCCATGTGTATTTCTTTTAGTTTTTTTAATCCATCTTTTTTGTTTGTTTAGTTGCAGCTTTGGTGGAAGTGAACTGTACTTATAAAATATCTGCTAAAAAAAGAACCCAAGCATTTTTCAATAGGAAAAAAAGGCGTATTTTATTATGTAACTATTATTTGGAAAGAATATTAGATCAATGGAATTACTACTTTTACTAACTGTATCAGTTAAAGAATTAGATCCTTAAAAGATTTATAGAAATAATAATGCATTCATTGTTAGTATTTGATTAGTGTCATGCATTAATTGCTTTTTGTTGGTAGATGGCTTTAGGATAATACATTTGTTCCAAGTTTCCTACATGAAACCTTCTTTTGATCCCGAAAGTTATCCTGTTAGGATCTCCTCGCCTCTGGCATTCAGTTGCTTAAAGCAGCATGTTCATTTAGCTCTGGATGCCGCAAATACTTTAATGCAGCGTTCAGTCAACACAACTCCGAGTCACATGTGATAAATTAATAACGCAGAATCCTTTTCATAGGCTGCCTTGCCTTTTTAAGTCAGTGAAAGATTACCACATGTGTTATTTTTGTTGCTTTATTAAACAGAATTCACAACAAATTGTCTGGCCTTTTAGTTAGGCTGACCTTTCTGGCCCATGAACACCAGCTGTAAAAGCTAGCTGGAATAGTTAGCCTGTATTTGCCAGACTTTTAATAAAGGAATTGAGTGTAAGAAAAAAATGGAGAATTGATAAATGTATATATACACACACATATGTGTATGAGTATGATAATATAAGCACACATATATTGTCTATGTATCTATTTCTCTTTGCAAAGTGTAGATATAAAAACTAAATTAAAATTATCATCTCTTTTCACCATCATTTAAATAATCAAACACAGTTTAATGAAAAATGTATAATAGACCTAATTTCAGAATTAAAAAAGACTTTCTAAAATATTAGCAATTGCAAACTTATCCAACAATATATTTTAGAGTTTCTTTATTTTAAAATAAAAAGTCAGTGATACAGCATTGGTCTGGGTATAAATTTGACAGTATGTGAATCTGTATTTGACAAAATAACAACAGGATATGACAAAAAAACCTTATTTTTTACAGATCCCCCTTTGATAATTTACATTAAAAACATGGTCATCATTAAAAAAACTAGTCACTTGTAAATTTTTTCAAAGGGTAAGAAGCATTACAAATTAAAAATATTATGGGCAAATAAAAAAAATCTAAGGGAAAGCCAACCATATGACTTTTAACAGTAGCTCTTTTGCCTCTGCCTCTCTAGAACTTATATCTTTTATTTCTTTTTTAGTACTTGATTATATAGACTAGAACAGCCAATACCATATGAATAGCAAAGTGTTAGAGAGGATCTTATTTTGCACATATAGATAAAATTACTCTGGGATTTTAGCAGTGAATATAATAAAAGTTCTTGGTTTAAAATAAGTTGTCTTTATTACCTAAAGAAGATTTCATTCTTATTTATATATTTTTATCAGGAATGGTTGTTGAATTTTAATCAAATGTCAGTTCTCTATATATTCAAATGTTTTTATAATTTTAATCAACATGATATAATAAAAGTTAATAATTGTTTTTATTAGATCATCTTCATATCCCTAGGTTAAACTTGGATTGAGTGTAATGAGGTATTCTTAACATGGGAATCACTTTTATATTATTTAAGTTTTAAGTTTTTATTAATATGAGAAACTGGTCTATAGTTTTCTCTTGGATTTTTTTTTTAAGTTTAAGTTTAGCTCCCCATATATTTATTCATTCTTAAAAACTAAAAGAAACTCCTCTCTCTTTTTCCTTATTATCCCAATTTTAACCTCTGCAAAATAGAAAATAAATATCCAATAATGCAAAGTGAAGTTAAATTTGAGTATGATGAAGACATTGGGGCCAATTTAATATATTAAAACTTTAAGTTGAACTTATACCAGCACCTACGTATCCACGGTCCTCTTCATGATTGCTTTATGGTGTTGGTTGCTGTGAAATAATTATCAGCATCACTACCTAGCATCAGAAACTAATCTGAGAAATGGTCCCAGATGACTTTATTACTGGCACTTGTTGTATCCTGGAGTGCTTCAATTCTTCCAAATATCCAGTATATTTTTATTAGAAGCAAAATGGCATTTATTTTGAGATACCACACAGGCATTTACATTTTCCATTTTTAATTATAAATTCCTATATATCTACTATTCATTATCTTTTCTAACTTGCACCAATATATCATATTTGATCAATTTTAATACTATTTTGGGGCCAAACCTGCTTAAATATAACTTAAGGCATTTGTTCTTAATTTTTTTCTTTTTTTTTTTGATCACAGACACAACTGAGTATCTGATGAAGTTCTTGACCTTTTCCATAGGAAAAATAAATACAAACCTAAAACTGTACATTAAATATCAAAGTTTTTATCAATCCATGGATGGGCCCTGTGTTAAGTAGAGGCAGTCCACAGGTTGTAGGAGACATACGTTCCTGAGATGTTTTTCAGTCGGATTTGTATGTAACTCAGATCCCTGATGAACTGTGCATATATGATGATAATAATAGTAACAACAATACCAGAATGGCTCATATGTGATAATAATAATATAGTGAAATGTTAGGTAGACAACAAGGGAGATCTGGCTCCTGGGGACAAAGGCAGGCACCCTGAGCAATTGCCACACCTGGGCAATTGAGGAGGGAACGCCCTACCAATCTGCCAATCAGAACTTAGCACGCCAACTGCAAAAGAATGCAGAGGATTCCCCAGCCTGCCTACCAAGCAGCACAAGTACAATAGGGTCTGGAAGGTGACCCAGAACAACCTAAGGCTAATTATCATGTCATTAGCATAAATCTATGTTGCGGTTCACCCCCCAAATGGGCTTTCAGAGAGGCTCATGGAAAATACGCACGTGTAGTAAGACTCAGGTTATATAACTCCCAACTGTCCATCAAAGTGGTTTGATGGTAATGTCTGGACGATGAGGAGGGCCCAATCCAGACACTATAAAACAAGACCCCAGACCATAACCATGGCCTTTTTGTTATGACAAAAACATTCGTCGTCGTCTATGGCGAATGTATCTTGCTCATGCTCTGTGAACCTATATCTTGGTCATGCTCTGTGAACCTATAACTTGCTCTTGCTCTGTGAACCTATTTTGTCCTTCCTCAATAAACCTCATTTTCATGCTTACCTTGCTGTCAGTGTGTCCGGTCATTCTTCCACCAAGAGCACACCAAGAACTGAGAACACAGACAAGTTTACCAACCCGACAATAATACTGCAATAATATCCCTGTACTGTAATAATAATTTACAGAAACTATTGTGCTCTTTCTTTTAATTCAAACAAACAGAACATAAAAACAAACTCATACAAATAGTTTAGATTAGAGATAGAAGAAATTTCAAAAAAGACTATTAAAGGGTAACACTCACCTAATGTCACATCAATGACATTCATTAATTCCTATTCATTAACAGGAATGTTATGCTTATTTTGATCTTCTAACCAAATCAATGATGACTTTTCCACTTCAATAATTAATCCACTATGCTGCTTAGTAATAATGATGCTTTCATTGGAGCACTGCCTTTCACATGTTCCATTATTTTTACTTTATCCTTCATAATTGTTCCGATAGTTGAGCAACTGAATGCTTTCCCAGTGAACAATGGCATCTGGTTTTTGTCTGAATGCTTAATTATTTCTACTTTCATTCCACTGTAATCACCTTTCTCTTTGCTGCAGCCTCATCTGGACTTGTAATGGACTTTCGCTTTGGAGGTATGGTCATAAAGATAAATACAGACTCATAAAATCGAATAAAAAAGTTAAGATGAAGTGATGCTGTGCATAAGTTACCATGAGACCAGCCACTAGTCTAAAGACACTGGGCCAATGAACCGCTTAAGCCACGTGGGTTTGTTTACATGTGCAGAAGAAACTAGTTCCCGAATTACTAATTTAATCATTTAATTATAAATTATCCATATAAGGAGCTTTGGGAGCCCATTCATGAATAGGAAACACTGTAAGTTGGGTTGTCTATAGCTTGGGTCTTCTGTAACCAGGGACTGCCTGTACATGTAACCTAAGAAATGCATTAACTACTTAAAGTGTCTTTGGGTATTTTGACTTTCAACAGGATTTAATGAGAGAAGAGATTAAAACTTGATTCTAAATAAACATTTTATGCTATAGATAATGAATAATGTAGCTTTTGTATCAAGTATATGAAAAAATTTTCAAGGATAGTGACATATATTCTATAGTTAATATCTTTTAGATCTGAAAAATACAGGAAAAATTTTTCTGGAATTATAGAGATGAAAAGAATTATTTCTTTTTTCTCATGTGTGATTTTAACCTTACTCAATTTCCAAAGTATGCGTGCATTTATATATGCATGTATGCATGAATGTATATATATCTTTATCATACTCCATTTAATTTAACAACTAATTTTAAGTCATAGCCTCACATTAGACATGGCTATGTTCAGGAATGTCATCTATATTGAGTTAGGCCTCTTTTTTTGATCTAGGAAAATGTTGAGGTTCTACAAATCTGATAGATTTTGTCTAGACTGATTTCTAAATTTAAATATCAAAGCCTTTGTTATATATATTTATAACCATCTCTTCTGTAAAATAAATCACATCCCACTTTATAATGCAATTACCTCTTTATATATCTCATTTTAAACACTATCTTTTAAACTTCTGGAGAAGAAAGTATGTATTTTTCATTGTTTTCTGTGTGGTGAGAAATATACTTGCTCTGACCTATCACCCCATACTTATCTTGCATACACTCACACAGAGAGCTTCTGTAAATTCTAACATTTCTATGGTAATTTCTGTTAAAATTTTTGGCAGGTATGTGCTAATAAAGGTGCTGAATGCAGCAGAGTGTTGGTGATATTTGGAGAAGACAACTATTTTTGGCTCTAGAGGCCAGAGATGGAAGGTACCAGAAAAATATGCACACACATCTCAAATCTGTAGAAATATGAATGTCAGAGGACTTCAAGCCTCACTAAACCACGAGATTGGGAAACTGGGAGTTTGAAACAATTGTATTTAGCTCTTTTGGGCAGACAAGTCCTATCTGACTTGGGTGTTATGAAGGAAGTATGTTTTATATTTACATTCTTGACATATTTTAGATGCAGTGAATCAATTTTTGGGTGGTGGACATTTATGAGTTCTGTGCTACCTCTTGGTGTCTCATGCAGCATAAGCCTTTTACACATGCAGGATTTCAATAAGTAAAATCACTTAAATCTTTTGGCTTAATGTTAGAAATATAAGGTAGTCATCAAGCAGTATCTGCATAGGTCAAATTTTTTTCAATATGTTTACAAAATTTCTGTGTATTTCAAAGAAAATGGTTTTTCTATTATTAACTGGGGTATAAACTCAATTTTTCATTATATTTTAAGTACATTGGCTAAGGATTTAAATAAATCCATATTATTCCAAATCCTTATATTTTTATTTTATTTTCTCTGTGTGTTCTTAGATTGGGTGGACAGATATTATGATGTGTATGGACAACTTATCATTTGCTTCTTTAAAATAACAGGCAATTACATAATTGCAAACAATGTTTTACTTGTGCTAATGTGCTGCCCAAATTCTTGCTTCAAAAGAAAGGCCACACTTTGGAAAGTGTCCCTATGTAAATGAACCTGTGAAAATATGGCATCTTTCTGTGTATGCACAAATAACATGTTAATTGCCAGATTTTTTTCTAATTTCACATAGAGAAAATTCAATATTATACATAAATATAATATAAATTTAAAATAGATTCCAATATGTTATGTACTGTTATATATGTCTAACATATGTCACTCAATATTCACATGATGAAACAAGAAATATTTCTTACAGTGATTTCCCATCTCAAGGACGTCAAAATCTATAAAAAGGATAATGTTAACAAAATTATACTTAACACTACTGAACAGAAAGGTGTAGGTAGCATAGTGAGCCATCTGGAACTCCTAACGGATGTCTATAGATCCCCCCACCCCCACACATACACAAACACAATACATTCCTTCTCTGTATGGGGAACAGAAAACATCTGTTTGGGTTTTTTTGAAATGCTGCCAAGTATGCATTAGAACAGGTAGCATCAGGTTAAACTGTGCAACCAAAACCAAGCACTAATTGCATTTAGCATGTACACATTTTTTAATGACCATGATGTTTTATGTCAAAGAAACTTTCAAATATTGTTTTGCAAACATTATATAAGCATTTGAACAACTTTGGGAGAAAAACACACTAATAAGAAAAGCTACATTCATTTTCAGAAAGTTTTCACCAGTAATTACAATTTTCTTTATTAGATACCCATGCTTTTTTATTTGCATTTCCATTATTTTTTCTTTACTTTTAAAGATCTGGTCTCTCAAACCATCTTTTTATGGGTCATATGGGAATAAAAGTTTTGCCAATATATTGTTTGACAACTTTCCTCCATTTACTTGGGCATTTAGTCCAAGAAGATGAATTTGGAAATTTATGGCAGTGTTTCTTCAAGTATATGACTATAAATGGTATCATATAACTCATAAATAATTATTCTCAAGAAAAATATGTAATTAAAAAATTACAAATAAAATTAATGTATATTGATATCTCTAAATAAATTTACCAAAAATATATTTGTCAGACTGCCCAAATGTGTAGGTATGAGCTTATTTTTAAAAATGCATTCATTTATAAGGCTACACCAATATTATAAACAAAATAGATCTGATTACTTTATGTAAAGATTAAAGAGTTCACTTAATAATCTTAAGAGAACTGCACATAAATGAGTTTTTATGTCTGTGGTTGAATCAGAATAAGTTTAGAATATTTGTGCCTTTCTCTTTCCTTTTATTTCAGTAAATGTCCAATTATAATACTGTGTTTAACTATTATAACCTTCTAAGAGCCATAGAAAATGCTATCAATAGTAATTATGCTATTGATCATATATACTATATATACTATATTTTTATTTTGGTATAATTCAACATTTTAGAAACTCAGAATTAGTCAGAAATGGTTTACACACTTTGATCTATCTTCTTTCCTATTTCTACTTTAAGATATTTTCTATTAATGATTATATTAAAAAATTTCCAAATGTATTTCCTAAACAAAGAAATTATCTTTGTTTTTAGTATGTTTGGAGAAACTTCTGGAATGGAAACAGGAAGAGTTACACAGGCTTCTCACCAGCAAAACAAACATAACTGGTGAAAATTATATGAAAAAATGTTTTAAAAGTATTTAAAGTCTCAAAAAATGTCTTAATGGCATACAGGAAATGGAGAAATGTTTATTCAATATAAGCTCCTAAATCTCTGTAAGAACAAGAGTTTGTGACATTTAAGCCACCAAGCCTCTCTATTTCTCTCCTTTTTCCTTATTTAGTGAAATGAAAGCTCTACTCCTGTTGATGCAGCCAATAATCCAGGGCTCCCTGGCCTTCCAGCTCCCAGTCTATGACTATAGTATTTCCTGGAGGGCCAGGCTTCCAGCATTTCTCATCTCCCACCTCAGATCCATGGTGCAAGAGCTCTCTTCTAGACAAAGGCAGCTGAGAGGGTTGGGGCTCCCATCGTGTACCCAATCCCCCTTGTAGGTTGAAAGCTCTACACCAGGGGCAGCAAGCCAAGCATACCAGATCCCAATTTTCCTCACCCTAGCTCACAAACATTTCACTCCAGGAGAGGTAAGCAAAGAAGATCACAGGCCATTACACCTGTGCAGTGCCATACTGGTAAGTCAGGGGAGTTACTCTGAGAAAATTGGGCCACTTTGTCCACTCCCAGCTCCAGGTCAGCAGCACAGAGAGAGAGAGAGAGAGAGAGAGAATGAGAACTCTATAGCTATCTTAAAATCACTGACTTTATTTGGAACAGCATGTTGGGAATTTCAAGACCAAGGGCACTGTTGTAAGCAATGGAGATTTTAGTGATAAACAATTAGGAGGAGCTGATAGTTGCACAAAAGCAAAAAGCTAATTGGTAGACCAAGTAGTAGTTTAACAGCAAGAACCCTGGAGAGAGACAGCTAAGAAGAGTTCTCCTGGAATTAAAATAAACTGCAAAAACTAGCCTCAAAACTACCCCTGCAAAGGGGCCTAGATCAGACGATAGAACAATTTGTGCTCCAGGGTGTAGTAAAAAACTGTACTCATCTAATAACTAGTGCAAAGTAATAGCTAAATGTGATGCAAACAGAGGCAGACATCTTAAACGAGGGCTCAGACAAAGAGATAATCCAATAGAGCCCCATTAAAACCATCATTATCCTAGGGTGAATGTGCATATGCCCAAGGCTGGGCCCTCTGGGGAAGGACAACAAAGAATGCACACTGCATGGGAAATGCTGAAATATAGTCCAGTAAGTTACTGAACAAGTACGAAAGCAAACAAAAGCAAAAGGATTGTATCTAAAATTGTTATTCATGTTACATAAAATGTTTGGTTTTCAACAAAATATTATGAAACATGCAAAGAAAGGAAAAGTATGACCTACACAAAGAAATAAGGCAAGGAAGAGAAACTGCCTTTAAGAGTGTCTATATGTCAGATAGCAGATAAAAACTTCAAAAGAGCAATTATAAATATATTCAAAGAACTAAAAGAATCCATGCTTAAAGAAGAAAAGACAGATATGATAACAAAATCTCATAAAATAAAAATAGCAGTAAGGAAAAAGAAATTATTTTAAAAAAGAAAAGAAAAAAATAGTGGAAATTCTGAAGGTGAAAATTTTAATACCTGAATTGAAAAGTTCACTAGGCAGACAAACTAGTAGATTTGCACTGGAAGAATAAAATATTAGTGCACTTGAAGATAAATCAATGGAAATGAAGCATTCTGAAAAATAGAGTAACTAAGGAATGAATAAAAAGGAACAGAGCCTCAGAGGATTGTAGGACATCATTAAACACACCAATATACATGCAATGGGAGTACTGGGAAGAGATAACAAAGAGAAACAAGGAAAAAATTGAAGAAATACTGCCTTTAAACTTTCCAAATTTTCCAAAAATGTAATCTATGGATCTCAGAGGCTCAATAAACTCCAAGTAGGATAACAGCAAAAAGATCCACATTCAAACACATTATAGAATAAATGTTGAAAACGGAAGACAAAGAGTTAAAACTGAAAAAATGAGCAAAACGACTGATTATGTAAAAGGAAACTCTAATAAGAGTAACAGCTGAATTCCTATTGAAAACAATGGAGGCAAGAGAGCAGTGGGATAACATATTCAAAGTGCTGAACCAAGCCAAAAACAAACAAATAAAAATAAAAATAAAATAAAAACAAAAAATAACCTGCCAAACAAAAATACAGATCATTTTTGAAACAAAGCAAGCAAAACTTTCTTTCAAAACTGTGAAATGAAGACATATCCAGATAAAGAAAAAACTGAGAAATTTGTTGTTAGCAGACCTTCCTTAGAGAAACACTAAACTTTAGGCTGAAACTTCAGGCTGAAAGCAAGTGATCGCCAGTGGAAACATAAATCCAAAAAAAGTTCAAGCACTCTGGTAAAATAGTTATGTAATTATAAAAGATAACATAAATGTATATTTCTTCTACTTTCTTCTTTTACCTGATATTTTAAAATGTTTAAAACAATATGTATATTATTATATTGTTGGGTGGTTAACATACATATACATGTAATATATTTGACAATAACACATAAATGAAATGGGTGAAAACAAGGTTACATTGAAATAAGAAAATGACATAATATTGTAGTTAAATTCATGGAAATAAATGAAGAAAACCACAAATGGTAAATATGAAGTCTAAAATAACAAATTCTATAAATATATACTTACTCCCCTTGTTTCTGTCAGCTTTTTTAAGGACATAAAATTATATAAAGTGATAATTATAATACAATATTTTGGGGCTTGCAACTTATATAGATGTAATATGTTTAATAATAATAACACCAAAAGGAGGAAGAGCTATAACATATTTCAATATCACACTAGGATTAAGTTAATATAAATCCAAAGTATGTTCTTATAAGTTTATATATATGGCTTATATGTGGCTTAGGAACCACTGAAAAAAATTTCATAAAGTAGCAAAAAAAATTATTAAAAAATTATTAAAATGATGAAAATTTTACACTAGAAAATATTCACTTAATGTGAATGAAAGCAATAAAAGACAAACAGAGAAATAAAAAATGCATGAGGCATATAGGAAACAAAAAACAAAATGTCAGACATAAATTTTAAAATTAATAGTGAATGGGTTAAACAATTGAATCAAAAAAATAAAAATTGTCAAACTAGGTTTAAAAAAAAAAGACTCAACTATACCTGTCTCTGGGAAACACATTTTTATTCAAAGATATAAATAAGTGGAAAGCGCAAGGAAAGAAAAAGATATATCATGAAAAGTGAAACCATAGAAAGCTGGAGTGGCTATATTAACATCAGAAAAAGACTTTAAAACTAAAAAAAGGTAACTGAAATAAAGACAGCATTGATAATGATAAAAGTGTAAATCCATTAGGAAGACATATCAATTATAAACGTGTATGTACCTAATAACAGAGCCTCAAAATACATGAAGCAAAACTGACAGAATTGAAGGAGGAAACAGATGATTTAACAATAATAGTTAGAGAATCCAATATCCCAATTTTTATTTCAAAATATTAAGGGGGTACAAATGTTCTTATTGTATGGATACCTTGTGTAATTCTTAAGTCAGGGCTTTTAGTGTGCCATCACCAGAACAGTGTTTATTGTACCCAATAGGTAAGTTTTCATCCTTCACTCTCCTCCCATCCTCCCTCCTTCTTAGTTTCCAATGCTCCTTAGATCTCTCTGTGCCCGTGTGTACCCGTGGTTCAGCTCCTACTTATTAGTCAGAACATGTGGTGTTTTTTTTTCCATTCCTGAGATACTTCACTTAGGATAATAATCTCCAGTTCCATCAAAGTTGGGGCAGAAGACATTATTTCATTCCTTTTTATGGCTTCGTAGTACTCAATAGTATATATATACACACCACATTTTCTTTATCCACTCATGAATAGATGGGCACTTAGGTTGAATCCACACCCGTGCAATTGTGACTTGTGCTATGATAAACATGTGGGTGCAGGTGTCTTTTTGATGAAATGTCTTCTTTTCCTTTGGTTAGATACCCAGTAGTGGGATTACTGGATTAAATGGTAAGTCTACATTTATTTCTTTGAGGAATCTCCATACTGTTCTCCACAGAGGTTGTACTAATTTGCAGTACCACAAACAGTGTATAAGCATTCCTTTCTCTCTGCATCCATGCCAGCATCTATTGTTTTTTTACTTTTTAATAATGCCCATTCTGACAGGAGTAAGATCATATCTCATTGTGGTTTTAATGTGCATTTCCCAGATGATTAGTAATGTTGAGCATTTTTTCATAAGTTTTTTTGCCATTTGTCTATCTTCTTTTCAAAAACTTCTGTTCATATCTTTTGTCCACTTTTTGATGATAAGGTAAGTTTATTTTTATTTTAATTTTTTGTTTTTGGTGATTTGTTTGAGTTCTTAGTAGATTCTGCATATTAGCCCTTTGTTAGATGTGTAGCTTGTGACTATTTTCTCCCATTCTGCAGGTTGTCTGTTTATCCTGTTGTTTATTTCTTTTGCTGTGCAGAAGATGTTTAATTTAATTAAGTACGATTTATTCATTTTTGTTGTTGCTGTATCTGCCTTTGGGTTCTTAGTTGTAAATTCTTTTCCTAAGCTGATGTCTAGAAGAGTTTGTCCTTCTTCTAGAATTTTTATGGTTTCAGGTCTTACATTTAAGGCTTTTTTCCATCTTGAATTAATTTTTGTGTCTGGTGAGAAATAGGGGTCCTCTTTCATTCTTCTGCATGTAGCTATCTAATTTTTGCAGCATCATTTATTGAATATGGTATCCTTTCCCCAGTGTATGCTGTGGTCTACTTTGTTGAGGATCATTTGGTCATAGCTATATGGCTTGTTTTTGGATTCTCTATTCTGTTCCATTGGACTATGTCTCTACATTTATAACAGTACCATGCTGTTTTGGTTACTGTAGCCTTGTAGTATATTTTGAAGACAGGTAATGTGATGCCTTCAGATTTGGTCTTTTTGCTTAAGATTGCTTTGGCTATTTGGACTCTTTTTTTGGTTCCAGCTGAAGCTTGTAATTATTTTTTCTAGATCTGTGAAATATGACACTAGTATTTTGATAGGAATTGCATTGAATTTGTAAATCACTTTGGGTAGTATGGACATTTTAATGATGTTGATTCTACCAACCCATAAGCATGGGATTTTTTCCATTTGTTTGTGTCATCTTCAATTTCTTTCATTAGTGTTTTGTAGTTCTCATTGTAGAGATTTTCACCTCCTTGTTTAAATATATTCCTAGGTATTTTATTTTCTTTGTAGGTATTGTAAATGGTATTGAGTCCTTGATTTGACTCTCAACTTGACTGTTATTAGTATATAGAAATGCTACTGATATTTGTACATTGATTTCATAACCTGAGACTTTGCTGAATTTATTTATCAATTCTAGGGGTCTTTTGGTGGAGTCTGTAGGGTTTTCTAGATAAAAGATCATATCATCAGTGAAAAGCAATAGTTTGATCTCCTCTTTCCCAATTTGGATACACTTTATTTCATTCTTTTGCCTGATTTCTCTAGCTAGGACTTCAAGTACTATGTTGCATAAAAGTGGTGACAGTGGGCATCCTTGTCTTGTTCCAGTTCTTAGGGGGAATGCTTTCAATTTTTCCCCATTCACTAAGATGTTAGCTGTGTGTTTGTCATATGTGGCTTTTATAATTTTGAGGAATGTTTCTTCCATGCTTAGTTTTTTGAAGGTTTTTATCCTGAAAAGGTGTTAGATTTCATGCTTTTTCTGCATCTATTGAGACGATCATATGGCCTTTGTTTTTGCTTCTGTTGAATCATGTTTATTGATTTGCATGCTTTGAACCATATTTGCATCCCTGAGATGAAATCCACTTGATCATGGTGAATTATCTTTTTAATATGCTGTTGAATTCAGTTTGCTAGTATTTTGTTGAGGATTTTTTCATCTATGTTAATAAGGGATATTGGTCTGTAGTTTTCATTTTTTGTTGTGTCCTTTCCTGGCTTTGATATCAAGGTGACACAAATGTTAAAACATCCCACGCTCACAGATTGGAGGAATCAACATCATTAAAATTTCCATACTGCCCAAAGTGGTTCACAGATTCAATGTAATTCCTATCAAAATACCAATGTCATTTTTCACAGGTCTAGAATAAATAATTCCAAACTTCAAAAAAAGAGCCTAAATAGCCAAAGCAATCTTAAGCAAAAAAACAAAACAAAACAAAACAAAACAAAAAACAAATCTAGAGGCATCACACACCTGACTTCAAATTATACCATGAGGCTATAGTAACCAAAACAGCATGGTACTATTATAAAGATAGACACATACACCAATGGAACAGAATAGAGAATCCAGAAATAAAACAATATAGCTATGACCAACTGATTTTTGACAAAGCAGACAACAACATACCCTGGGGACCCCCTATTCACAAAATGGTGCTGGGAAAACTGGATAGGCACATGCAGAAGAATGAAACTGAATTCCTATCTCTCACCATATACAAAAATTAATTTAAGATTGATTAAAAACTTAAATGTAAGACCTGAAATCAAAAACTCTGGAAGAAAACATAAGAAAAACTCGTCTAGACATTGGGCTAGGCAAAGAATTTATGACCAAGACCCCAAAAGCAAATTCAGCAATAACAAAAATAAATAAATGAGACTTAATTAAATTAAAACTTCTGCACAGCAAAGGAAATAATCAACAGAGTAAATAGACAATCTACAGAATGGGAGAAAATATTCACAAACTATACATCCAATAAAGGGCTAATATCCAGAATCTACTAAGAACTGAAACAAAATCAGCAAGAAAAAAACAAATAACCCCATCAGAAAGTGGGCAAAAGGCATGAACAGATTTTTCGCAAATGAAAATAGGCAAATGGCCAACAAACATATGACAAAATGCTCAATATCACTAATCATCAGGGAAATGCAAATTAAAACCACAATGAGATATGACCTTACCCCTGTCAGAATGGCCATTATTAAAAAATCAAAAAATAATATATGTTGGCACGGATCCAGTGAGAAGGGTATGCTTATACAGTGTTGGTGGGCATGTAAATTAGTGTAACTGCTATGGAAAGCAGTATGCAGATTCCTCAGAGAACTAAAAGTAGACCTACCACTTGATCCAGCAATCCCACTACTGGGCATCTACCCAAAGGAAGAGAAGTCATTTTATAAAAAAGACACCTGTACCCGAATGTTTATTTTAGCATAATTCACAATTTCAAAGATATGGAACCAACCTAAGTGTCCAACAACTGATAAGTGAATAAAGAAAATGTAATACACACACACACACGCACACCCCATGGAGTGCTACTCAGCCATAAAAAGGAATGAAATAATGTCTTTTGCAGTGACTCGAATGGAACTTGAGACCATTATACTAAGTGAAGTATCTCAGGAATGGAAAAACAAATACCATATGTTCTCACTTATAAGTGGGAGCTAAACAAGAGATATGTATGGTGATAAAGTGGTGTTATAGACATTGAAAACTAAGAAGCAGGGGAGGATGGGAGAAGGGTAAGGGATAAAAATCTACTTTCTGGGTAAAATATACATTATTCTGGTGATGGGTACACTGAGATCCTTGAGTTCAGCATGGTACAGTTCATCCATGTAACAACAAAAAAAACCCCACTTTTACCCCATAAATTTTTTGAAATAAAATAAATTAAATAATTTTTTAAAAGTTATGACAGTGTAGTACTATCATAAGGATAGAAATATAGATTTGTGAAATAGAATTAAAGGTCCAGAAGTAAACTCTCAAATTCATAGTCAATTAATTTTCCACAAGGCTGCCAAGAAATTCAATGGAGAAATAATAGTCTTATCAACAAACAGTGCTGGATACCCTCATGCAAAATAAGGAATTTGGACCCCTCCATCACACCACCTATAAAAATTAATTCCAAATGAACTGCAGACTCAAATAGAAGAGCTAAAATCATAAAATTCTTAGAAGAAAGCATCGGAGTAAAATTTCATGACCTTGTGGTAGGCAAAAACTTATTAGATACAATTTCAGAAACACAAGTAACAAATAACAAAAATAGATAAATTGAGAGAGAGAGAGAGAAAGAATGAAAGAACAGAAAAATGAGAAAAAGATTTGAATTGCTATTTCTTCAAAGAAGATATACAAATGACCAATAAGCACATGGAAGGATGCTCAACATCACTGGACGTTAGGGAAATGCAAAATCAAAACCGTAATGACATACCACTTCCTAATCAAAAAGACAGATAGAAGTATTGAAAAGGATGTGGAGAAAATGAAATCCTCATACATTGTTGGCAGGAAGGTAAAATGGGGCAACCATTTTGGAAAACAGTTTGGCAGTTCTTCAAACTGTTAAATATGGAATTATATATAACCCAGCAATTCTACTCACAGTATGTAGTCAAGAGAAATGACAACATATGTTTCTATAAAAACTTGTATTCAGATGGTCATAACAGCATTATTCGTAATATCCAGTAGTGGAAACAACCCCACTGCCCATCTACTAATGAATAGATAAATAAAATGTGGTATCTACAACTATACAATGAAAAATTATTGAGCAAAACCAAGGGATGAAGTATTGATATAGGCTACAGTATAAATGAACCTTGAAAACATTATACTAAGTGAAAGAAGCCAGTCACAAAAAAACATATTTGTATGATTCCACATATACAAAATTTCCCGAATAGGCAAATCCATAGAGACAGAAAATAAATTAGTGGTTTCTTACAGTTGGCCAGAATAGGAATGGGAAGTGACTGTTAATAGGTTATGAGGCTTCATTTTGGGGTGATGAAAATATTCTCAAATTGTTTGTGGTGATGGTTGCACCACTCTGAATATATGGTAAACCATTGAATTATACACTATAAATGGGTTAGTTGTATGGCATGTGAATACTAGCCTAATAAAGCAGTTAAACATTTTATTCAGTTTGTCTAATGATGCCCTTTAATCCCTACACAACCATATGTATTTTACTGTTTCTTTTTGTATTATTTAACTGAATCAATTTGAATTCTAGGCTTCCCATTTGTCTCTGAAACCCGTTCTATTTTCTATACTAGTTACCATGTTCATATATAATTTCAATTAATATTCTTTAAACTATTTTTCTTTCTTCCAAGTTATTATAGAAATATCTGTTTCTTCTCCTATCACATATCATCATGAATACGTAAGATCCTATGTTCAAATGCAGTCACATTCTGAAGTTCCTGGAGGAAATGGATTTGGAGGCACACTCTTTAACCCATCACAAGCATGAAAATTTAAGTAACGGAAATTGCGTACGTCAGAAATACTGGTTTGAATACTTTTCCACCATTTACTGGCTGTGGAATTTGGGGCAAAGTACTTAAACCTGATAAATCCCAGTATTCTCATTGGGGATTAAAAAGTAGTGATAATAATTCCTGCCTCATAAGGTAGTTATGAGAATCAAAATTATGCATATAATATGCCTAAGACTCTGACGTGGAAATAGGAAGCCTTTGATTAATGAGGATTTTTAAAAAATAAATTGTTCAAAGTAAAATTTTAGTAATAATATGTAGATCAAGGGTTTAAATGCAAGTGTCCCTGACTCAAAAACACTTGTCCACCGATTTTATTCTCCTGGCACATGTGGAATTGAATTAAAATGTTAAGTCCACTAGGAGACTGTTCAGACAAGATCCTTTTAAGTAAAGTATGTTTATATGTTTGTATTAATATTAGTTATGGTTTGTGGTCATTCCATTTAAGATAAGTTGCTAATGGCCTCTGACTCAACTTTTGCATAAACAGGACAAAATGCCTATCATATGTAACCCAACTGGAGAGCTTCCAGAACCACAAACCATGAATGATTCTAAGGAATCTCTTACAAGAAAGTGCACATTAAAATGGTGATTACAAATAATAATCAAAATAAAAGCACACTTTTAAAAAAGGGGAATCTATATTATCTCACAATGTCTTAAGTTAGGAAGTTTTAAAATATATTTATTCAAAGAGATACAATTTAAGGCACTAGATACTAAATTATATTTGAGACAATTGAATTCAACTGATAATTGTTGGGACATTTGTAGTGGTTTAATTAATACAATTATGCATATTTTATAGTTTTGTTAGTCAAATAATTTCACAATTTCCTTTATTTTTATTCATATTCTCATAAAAACATATTTCTTGAATTACAATATTCAGTAAAAGAGACTTTATTTAATCCTGTGCCTTTTCACACAATGAAATATTATATGGCTGTTAAAATTAACCAAATCAACATGAGTAAGTCTCAGGAACTTAAGTTGAGTGACACAAACAAATTACAAAAGGAATTATGTACATTTAATTTAACATGTCAATGCTACATATTGCTTATATATATGAAACTCATGTATTGAAAGTATGAAACATGTATGAGACTGGGTGCACTAACGTTAGCAATAATTACCTCTGGGGAGTTCAGGTGAAGAATGAACTGAGGGTGTATGGGACTTTAGCTGAATTGTTAATACTTTATTTTCTTGAAAGCGAAAGAGAAGGAGAGAGAGATCTGAAGCAAACATGGCAAAATATTGACTGCTCTTAAGTCTTGGATTTATAGGAGAGTGTCTGCTTTAGTATTTTCTCTATATTATATATAATCTTTTAAAAAGTGTGACATTGATTTAGCCACCAAATTGAGGCAAATCGGTTGACAGATCCTGTCTAATGAAAACAAACATGAAGCAAAAAAAAGGTGTACTAAGTACCAACACACACCAAAAATATTTCATCTCATGTTAAAAGATTACAAATCCAATGGACAAAATCTTTTTCTCCATTTTTCAAAAAAGAGAAAAATGCCACTAATTTTTGTAAGCCATTTGTGCTGTCTTCTTTCTCCTTCCCAAGCCACACAGTCTTACTTTGAGTAGAAACTTACTTTGAGGACAAGCCAAGCCACTGGCACCACTGATCATAAACAGGGTCCTGACTGTCTCATGGTAACATGTTGCTCAGTGTGCAGAAAACTTAGTGTAGTTAGTAGACTTCACTTCTCCCCTTGCTTCTACAATGTGTGCATGGGTGCTCACACAATACTGCTGCAGAACTTTGTGCATGGACATGAGGCTAACTAAGAGTCAAAAATCTTATACTTTGTGGAAAAAATGAAGGCGTACTGAGCTAAACAGGAAAGTGAAGAGATACTGCTAATTTGGGACTTGAGAAGTATAGAAAATATACTATGATATCTAAATAACAATCTCAATTTCAATCAAATGTCTCTCATTTTCACACAGAATTAACTTAAGAATGAAGTTTATATTGCTGTAAATCCATTTAGATAGTCCTAGAGAATACTTGAAGCAAAAGCTGTTAAAAGAAGGGAAAGTAGATTACAGAATTCTCATTGGTTTAAATATTAAAATAGCAAATTACGGACTGTATTAGAAGGTGTAGTGTCTGCCTTCCTGTTACAGAATCCAGGTGACAAAACTAATAGACACCTGTGTCTTTTAACTTAGAAAATGATCCTGTAACTGGGAAGCTAATATAGACACAATAAGAGATGAAATAACCAAGATTATTCACAAATTCTGAATCTCATTGTTAATCTTATGTGTTAAGAAAGAAGAATTTGATCAAATTAAGAATATCTAGTTCAGTTTATACCACTTATTTAAAAATAATTCTCTGCATCTTCCTTGGTGTATTGATGCTATGTGGAAACAGGTGCCCAAATTATTTCTTTACATTAATTAGCTGCTAAGCTGCATATGTGTGTGTGTATAGTGTTAGATTATATACATATATAGTATTATATACATATAACGTGTTATATACATATATACACACATATATGTGGTGTTAGTTTCTACCTATTTTTGGGTGACTAATTTAATTTTGTAATTTACTCTCTGATTCAGGAGAATAACAGTCTTGATTAAAAAAACTTGGTGTGATTAGTAATTTTATTCAAATTCTAATCTTAATGAGTATTTTATACTGAAAAGAGAAAGTATTACTTAATTGAAATAAACCTAAGGACATCTAGAGACTAGTCACAATATCTAATTTAGAATGACCTTGGATTAATTAATTTGTACATTTTCTTACATCTGCTAAAAGTTAACCTCATCCTAAGTGAATGGGAAGAAAAATGCGGAAAGAGTAGAGGTATAGTTTGGCCACTTTGGGTCCTTAGGGAAATCTACTGAGCTAATAAAAATGTTTACTAAGCCAGCTCTAATTTCCTTTAGAATTGCTTTTAAAGATGTTTTCTTGCACTGCTGCTTGTCAAACTTAACATTCTGGAAAACCACTTTAAAGTTATTTTCTGTGGATTTTTAAAATCCTTTCACCAACTCATTCTTTTTGATCTAGCAAATATCCTAACTTTTATAATACAAAATGCACCTAATAACCTTAGGATTTCTAGGTCACTGTTAGAATAGTAATATTTTTCTTTGCATTTTCTTTCTCCGAAGATCCTTTAACTTTTCATACAGTCTAAGATAGGTATTCTGGTAACAAATGAATTTAAATCTTATATGTTATATTTCTTTCAGTTTAGCATCAATAAGTTAGCTTTAAAAGTTATACCCAGATGTATGAACTAATAAATCATGTGTTAGAATTATTAATATAACGGTACCACCAAAAGACATTAAACCGAGAAAAGAGAGCAGAGAGGAATTTACCACATCTGTACACTGACATAGCTAATATTGTTCTCTACTTTCCTTCCACGCTGATTCTCGCAAAGTTCCTCAAACACATCAATTCTTTCTAGTTTCAGGGTTTTTGCGTTTCCTCCTCCCTCTGCTTGTAATTTTCACATGGCCTGTATCCAAATTAGTCCACTGCTTCTCACAGCGTCTGCATCAACATTTATGTCTCAATTAAAATGCCACTTCCTCGGAGAAGATTTCCACCACTACCTGTCACTTATCACTGTCTGAAATCATTTATTTCTTTATCTGCCTATGGTATGCCTTTTCTCCCTTTCCAACCCCTCTTCCCAAATCTAACTAGTAGAATAAACATAAAGCAAACAAGGATCCTGCCTCTTGTTCACCACTCTATTTCTAGATGCTCAAACAGTGCTTGGCACATACAAGGAGCTCAATAAATATTGTTGACTTATGGAGTAATTTTTAAATAGGAATAGATTATTATATTATTAAATAAACTTAAAAATTACATTTTTCACTTAATCGTGATATATTTTTCTAGTTTGCTTCTATGTTTCTCTTACACAGAAATGTGAATATAAGCAGAGCCAACAAATTACATTATATAGATTCTATTCTACTTTATTTACATTATAATCATGGAAAAAAAGACCAGATAGAACATTATATTTTCCTCATAATCACACCTGCTAACATCAAATATGGAACTAGAACTTACCAGAATTGCTCTCTACCAAAATTGTTGCTTTCATAGAATGTGCTGAAATCTATTTAAAATGCTAAATGAATACTTCGACCTATTTTGAAAAAAGAAATGTTAAATAGTACAAATGGCATGGATATTGGATTCAAAAGAACTGATTTTCAATCTCTATGCATCTCTTACTAGCAGTGTGATCCCAAGACGTTTAACTATTCTGAGATTCAGATGTTGTAAGTGAAAATCCTAGCATTGCTTTGAGGCTGAAATAAGAAAATGTATTCAAAGTGCCTACTAATCTCCAATAATTAATAGACTCTCAATACAGTCATGCGTCACTTAATGGTGGGGATAAATCTGAGAAGTGCATTGTTAGGCTATTTGGTCATTGTTTGAACATCATGGAGTGTACTTGATGGAATAACCTGCTACAAACCCTCGCTATGTGGTATAACCTATCACTCCTAGGCTACAAACCTGTACAGAATGTTACTGAACTGAATACTGTACACGATTATAACACAATGGCAAGTATTTGTGTATCTAAACATTTCTAAACACAGAAAAAGTACAATAAAAATTACAATCTTATGGGACCACTGTTATATATGTGGTCTGTCATTGACCAAAAAGTCATGATACAGTACATGACTGTAGATAGTATTTTGCTATTATTATGTTAACAGAGAGGTATGCAGTATAGTTTTCATGATTCTAGCTGATTGACATCAAGAATTGCATCATTCTCCTTCCAAATCTCTGTTCCATTACAAAACTGGGAACATTACCCATCACTGCCTCAGGTTATGCTATTTGAACACTTATAGTTACCTCCATGGCTTCATTATAGCACCATGAAGTCTTTAAATTAAATAGAAGGTGTAAAGATTATTGTTCATTGACTACCTCAATTTTTGTTTATTCGCACTTGGTTTTTGCCTCATTAAATTTCAATCAAAACTACAACTGCAGGGAAAATGGTAGTGGTCCCCGTCCTATAGAACCCTGGGGGAGGCTACCTGAGAAAAGCCCCTTTTGGTTACCTAAAGAGAGATTCGGGGAGTCAGGAGGAAGCATTCTGTCACTTTAACCAAGAGAACTTGGCAGCTCTTGTATTATCAGTTTGTCTCAGTCTTCGCAACTTTTAAACCTCCATTAAATACTGTTAAGTATTGAGTCAAACCTAAAGAGTCAATTTACCTAAAGAGTCAATTTACCTAAAGAGTCTTTTACCTAAAGAGTTATGAGAACATGACACTGGATAAATTGTTTCCTAATTATGCAATACTACTATTGTCTCTTCGTTGGACCTGTAAAATATATGGCTGAAATAGAGTCGAATTAAAGTGCGGGAAGGACCCATGAATCCTTTAAGGTGTGAAGTTTAATATGAGCTTCAGAATTTCTACATGAGGTCAGTACTCTCGCACTGTACAAAAAATACTTAGAATAAAAGATTTTAATTTTTTTCTCCTAAGATCCAGGATATTCATTACCTTCTTCCTTTTAAGTGCCTGTGTTTCTTTTTGCACATAAGATCATGCATAATGCTCATAACTGGCAACATACACGGTGGTTGGTAACCGCCACTAGCTGGTAAGGCACTGTGTTTCTGAACTCAAGGCTCGTGCGGTAAGAGTGGTTTTTAAGTCGGGAAAGGAAAAGACCAACCAAGCATTGTAAGTAATGATTTAGTGCAATTTATTTGGAAAGTATTTAATAAATAATGGCAGTGCTATAATTTTGCTTTTAAGATATGTAATGTATGGGCTTTGAAGGCCCCAGCCGCCCCCAAAGCCAAGCAACCAGCCACTGGGCTGCAGCCAGGCAGCATTGAAAGACCACTGCTTCAATTAGCTCCCCCCTACTTAGAACAGGTACTTATTGCCAGTAGCGATAAGTTAATCAACTAATGAGTCGATTAAAGAGGTAATTAAAGTGTAAAACAGCAGGAAGGGGACTTGCTTTTAAAAGATGCTATAATACTTAAGGTTAAGTCAAATCAGCTTACTTAAAATTGCATTAGGTCTGTCTAAAATAAAATCTTCATGTGGCTCTTCTAGATGGTGAGTTCTGCTGAATTACTTGACATAATCAGTACGGCTGTTTACTATTTCCATATAATCAGTGGAAAACTTAGTCAACTTTTTTTTTTTTTTTGATACTCTATGAGGGCCACTCTGTGTTACAAACTAAAAAGTATGCAAGGAAAAAAAACAGATTTAAAGTGCACTTTGCTTTTAGTAATTGTGCCAAGATTACGTGGATCAATTGTTCACTTAACCAACTTTCTTTGTAGCATTGTGTGGAAGAATAAAGGCACATGAACTATACTTTGACAATATCTCCATGCTCTTTGAAGTAGTTGGATGATTTTTATGGGTAATATTTATTATATCTCTGAGGCAATTCTTTTATGTGAACACAACTTTGAAATTATAATGCAAATCAATGGAATTGTATGATTAAATGCACAAGTACTCAATGGCATGCCCATTTTTCTAGAAAGTATATTTGTAGTCACATTGCTTGATGCATAGTACATTACTACTCAGAAGCTGGAGACGTTCTTGTGCTAGTTCCAAAGGTGTTTCTAGACTAAGTGTAATTAGTTTTCATTTTAGCAGAATATCTTTTGTTTGTCTTCACTACCTTCTGTAAAGAAAGAGGCTATAGTGTTGTTATCCCATTTTTTGGATTAAAAAATTCAGGGTACAAGGCAATTATGCACCTTGTTCAAAGTCATAAGAGTATTTAACTGGCATCCGCCAGAGTTCATAGGCTGATCTCAAGCTACTTGTGTATTCCGTTAGTCACTGGGTTTTGGTGTTAGCAAAAACCTACAACAGTTAATGTGAGGAAATTTTAACTTTTTTAAATATTATGAATACCTTGTGGAGAAGGGAAATTTTAATGGGGCAGGGAATTTACTCATCCTTTTCTGTCTAAGTAGAATAATGAAATAGGTGTGTTTGAAGTTCCTTCACTATCTGATACTATTTTAGTAGGTCTGGTGGCATTTATTAAGATTTCAGTCTCTTTCTTGGAGATCAATATTGTATCTATATTAAATTTTGCTGCCAAAAGTGACCTTCCTATTGGCATTGCCTCTGGCCTTAACTATAACGTAGTTGTTTCTATGTGTAAATCACTTTAGTACTCAGGTGATATTTTATACCTAATCACATATACATACAGGAATAACTAGACAAATTCCAGCATGGTCCAAAGCAACGGTTATCAAATTTACCATACATCAGAATCATTCAGAGCATTTGCTGAAACAGATTGCCTAGTTTCCTTCCAGCGTTTCTGAGATAGTAGGTCTGGAATGGGGTCTAAGAATTTGCATTTCTAACGAATTATCAGGTGATGCTGATGCTGCTGGTTAGGGGACCACAGTTTGAAGAGCATGGGAGTGGAGGAAAGAGCAAATTCTTTGGAAATGGAATATCCAGGGTTGAATCCCATTTTTGCTGCCTCAATGTAAATTTGAGGCAAGACACTTTATTTCTATAAATCTCTGTTAATTTATCTATAAAAATTTAAATCTACCTCACCTTCATCTTGGAAAATTAAAGTCCATCAATGTATACTACATGGCATTTCGCATAGGTATTCAGATATTCCCTTTTGAAGTGCTTCCTTTAAAGACTTATAAAAATAATTTTTGTTCTATTAAGCATACTCACTTTTTGTCCATTAGGCTGCATACATTCTTTTTAAAGTCTGCCATTCTTATTTTTTATTTTATTTGATAAACCTCTTCTAATATTAAAGATATTTTAATTGATAGTCAAAATCACTATGTTCCTTTGTGTTTTCTGACTTCACCTCAAATCTAATACATATCCACTCATATTTTCTTCTAGTAAATTTATGTTTTAATTTTTGCTCTTTAATCAATCTAATGGTTTGTAGTTAATGTTTGTATGTGTGTGTATATTAAAGAGAGAGACAGAGACTGAGAGAGAGAATCCAAACCCAAAACAACTCCTAACTAGGTGGACTCAAGGTACCATATTAAGGGTCTGATAAGAGAAGAGGTGTTTCTATTTCTGGCAAAAACAGTACTTACCACAGTCCTTATCATTTTTCTATATATGATATTCAGCATTCAATTAAGAAATACAAGAGACACTTAAAAAGAGGCATTATTTATCGTCAAGAAATAAAGCAACTCATCTTATAAAACTTATGTATCATACAAGAATTTTTTAAAAACTATGAATAACATATTTTCAAAATCTAGTGGAAAAGGTAGTAGACATGAGTGGATAGAAGAGGTATTTTAGTAGTGGCATGAAACTATTAAAAATAAAAATAAATGCTAGATACAAAGATCACCATATCAAAAATGAAGACATCCATCAAAGTGCTCATCAGCTGATACCGCATGGTTGAAGATGGGTCAAAAAATTTTCTAAAATGAAAAATCAAGAAAATAAAGAATGAAAAAAAAATCCCCAGTGACTTCAAGGGCTATTAGACATTATAAAATAATCTAAAGTACATATAATTGGAGTTACAGAAGAGAGAGAAAGGCAAGGTAGAAGAAATATTTGAGGTAGTTACAGCTGAGAATTTTCCAAAATTAACGAAAGAAAACAATCCATGCATCCAAGAACCTCAGACAATCCTAAATAGAAAGAATTAAAAAAACAGTCCTGGTCAAACTGCTGAAAGGCAACTGGAGAGGGTTAGGAGGATGAAAAGCATAATATTGATAGAAGCAATGAAAAGAATTAGGGGAAACTTCTTATCAAAATGATGCAAGCCAGAACACAATGGAATGACATCTTTAAAGTACTGAAAGAGGAAAACTGTCCACCCAAGAGTCCATAGCTGGAAAAAAATATCACTCTAAAATAAAGCCAAATTAAAGACTTTTTTTTAAACAAACAAAAGCTGAATGGATGTGTTTACAGCAGACCTAAACTACAAGATATACTAAAGGATGCTCCTAAGGCAAAAGCTGTGTGATTTCAGACTAAAATCTTGATCTGTACAAAGAAATAAAGAGCGGTAGAAATGAGGAAAATAAAAGTAAATGTGAAAGACATTATTTTCTTAATTTTAATTACTTCAAAAGATAATTTACTGTCTAATGCAAAATCATGATGTGCTATAGGGTTAATATAGTATCTAGAATTAAAGTGTGTGGTATCAATAACACAAATGATGAGACAGCAAAAAAGAATGTGTTGTACAGTTCACTGTACATGAAATGGTATGACACACACTTATATTTATATATTTATGTGTATGTCTATGTACTTATATATTAGCACATATACCATATATAGCACATATATATCTAGCCATTTTATTCAAATCTATTATACTAGATATTTTCTTCTTTTTTATTGAACAATTAATTTTCTGAAAAGTATATATTAAAGTCTTTATCTATATGACATCTTATTGTTTTTCTTCAATGTACTATATTTTCTTTTTTCTTTTCTTTTGTCATCTTCCATTGAATAGATAGAATTTTCTGTTCGAATGTTATACATGCCACTTTATTCTTCAGCTAGTTATATCTCACATTTTAAAGTCTCTGCTTGTTTTTACTTTCCATATCACTTCCTTAAGCATGTTAATATTTTGTCTTTTCTCAAACAAGCAAGAACTTTCACACATAATAATTGCCCTTTCCCTTTTTTTCTACCCCTAATGTTTCTTCTAAAGTTTAAATTCTGTATTATTATGATTATGTTCCTTTTATGTGTTTAAAACCAGTGCTTACTTCAACAACAATAAACTTCCCTAAATTAGTTACACACTACGCTGCACGATATCTAATGCTTCTTTTAGGAGCACCTTTAGTGTCTGCTTTCAAAGACAATATTTGTGCAGAAGCGTTCATGTAAGTTATGTCCCTCAGAATGTATTTAACCCTTGCCTTTTCATGCTTATTTTCCTGGATATAAAATTCTAGGTTCTAAGTGATTTTGCTTCAATATTATGAAAATATTCCAATATCTTCTTTCTTTTGGTACCGTTGTTGAGGAATCTGATTTCAGCAAGGATATTTGTTTTGGGGAAATTGAATATTTCTGTCTTTCCTGTACCATTAACTCTGCTTTCTCTGTGGTAGATTTTTCAGTGTGTTGCCTTATTTTTATAATCTTTGTGATTCTAAGATGTCTTATTAATTCAATTTATGACTTTGTGCTATGCTGACAGTCTTAGCTATGTGCTTTGTAATTTCAAATGTTGGGATGTGGGTTAAAGGGTCAGGGCATCCCTTCTAGGTGAGTTAAGGGAATAAATGGAGACGGAGAAGCTCAAGGCAAAGGCCCACTGATATCATAATCTATCTTTTACCTCTTTTCCTTTATACCCCACCCGGTAACTGGGTTCCTCAAGGAACTTCCCAGTGGCTCACTACGGTTTTCGGTCTTACCAAGAACATCTTCTATGGGCTGTCATTACCTAGCACATGGTGTGGTATGAGTGTTTGGAGGAGGACTCAGAGGCTGGCTTCTGTACACTTGTTAATGGCATTCCCCAGCTAACTTGCAGGAATGGACTGATGTTACTATGCGCATGCCTTCAGCAATTCTGGACTAGCGTGATTGCTTGTTCGATAGTGGCATGAAACTAGCAGTACCCAGACACTGAGGGGTAGAGAAAAGGCCACAACTAGGAAGCTCTTCCCCAGCTGGTCTTCTGTTCTTGACACCTAGCTGCTTTCTATTCTATGGCATATCTGCCACTAGTACCCTGGAACCCACTTTACTTCTGTCTCCCTTGAGGGTTCTCACACTAGTGTGGGACTTGCATGTTAATGACTGCTTCATGTAAATATTTTTGAAAAGTCTGGTTTTGAGTGTTTAACATATTTGGGCATTCTCTTAAATTTACCATCTCTGAAAAAATACTTTCTTAATTTTCAAGGGAGAATGACAAAGGAAAAAAGGTAAACATCATTTGTGGGGCTTTTTCCAAACACACCCACACACAGTCACACCAAATAATGCTATAAATATCACTATTATGGTGAGCAATTGTACTGTTATGCCATTAGCATTTTGCCGTTAGAAAATCATTAATAACTTCTACTTTGGACAAATGGAATCTCTAGACCATTTCCTTTTAAAATATTACAAATAACAAATTGTTCAATTTGAAATTAAGGACTACATATTTAATGTCTTTATTTTTATTCAACTACATATCTATAACTATTAATTTAATTTTTGATGGACATTTCAGGTTTTTAATCAAGACTTTTATTACTTTTAACATACAATATAAAGTCTTTATTCTATATACTTAATAATGCCTTTTGACATTATTGTCTTTAAATATTCAAAGAAGTTTTATTATCAAAGCAAAATATATCATATTTAATATAAAAAACAGACTTAATTGGAAAATGAGAGGCCCTAAGGTAGCCCTTAGCTTGACTGGGATACCATCATTATTTCAAACTGAACACAATTGAGGTTTAGATTATATTCGATTTTCAAAATCCTTACACATATGTATATATGAATATATACACACACATATATAATTTAAAATTATAATCTTCTATGTGTTTAAAGAGTGCTCCACTTCAATACGTAAAATATGTGTTGTCCTATATTATGAAAATATGTTTATGTTCATGTAAGTTTTATTAGTATGCTTTTTCCAAAAAAAAAAAAATGGATACTTTTTTTGGATTTATAAATCACCATCATTTGTGACTTTATCATTTTTTTCCCAGTCATTTGAAACAGTAATAAATAGTTGGAGTTGAAGAGAGAATTGACCCCTGCGATACCTAGAGAGAGATTTATTATTATTTTGTGGATGTGCCCTATTTGTGACTGTTCTGTCAATGAGAGGGAAAATAAAAGACAAAAATTACCTTCTCTCACAGAGATGTGCTAAATGAAATGTGCTAAGAGATGTGGTAAAGAATATGAAGTATTGAAAATAGCACTGGGTTGCGAATATTTTGTTTGACTACTTTTGTTTACTCTTCTTGAGTTACATTTGATATTACTTGGATATCAAGTTTTCTTATGCGTTGCACTGAAGTAAAAAATGTATTCTACATAAATAAAAGAAAATATAGGAAAAAGGCAGTGAAAACACGGCTCAGGGATAATACCCTAAACTTGTTTGACATGTGGGGGCTTTGCAACTTAGAAAGCTCCTTGTGATGTATTAATTAACTGAAAACAGGAACACATTGTGTCCAAACAGTGCATATATTGCGAAGGTGCAATTTGCTAGGAGGGCCTAAGTTGGCAATTGTGTTGTGAAACCACAATGAAAAGACTCAGGCAGAAAACAGCTTTCTGAAAATTGCACCTTTTGATGTGTTGGTGACACGAAATTGAGGGAGTTACGTGGAATAATGACTTTAAATATTAATCCTTCCTCTCCTCAGACAGGCAATATCTTGAGGTGTTCATTAGGTCTCATACAGAAAGAGGATTTAGCAAATTTTACTTTTTTACCTTTCACAAAACTACTAAATATTTTTGATATATACAATTAAACTGCTTGAGAGTTATTTATCCAGAGCTGGGAAATCTGCGGAGAAACTAGTCAGAATCATGCTGCTTGCACTCCAGAAGAATCTGCACTGTGAGGTGCTGCATGGTGCACGGTATACACTAACTCAGCTCTGAACGAGCCCACTGCATCAATTTAATTTCAAAATCAAGGCTTTGAGGTTTGATCCACCAGCCTTCTCTTCACTACCTTGTAGCCAAAAGCTTTCTTGTATAATGGCTGTGATTCTAGGCTCCCGGGGTGCTTCTGATGTCATGGCTTTTAGAGGAATGCTACCATAAATGTTGTAATGCAGAGAAGTACAAAGACAATGTTTTCCACTTGTGTGCATATATTAGTAGTTGCCAAGAGTTTTCAGACCAGCCTTGAGGAAAATTGGTATTTGTTTATTTTTAATGTGTTCCCAGGGAATTAGATTTTCTTTTACATTTGCAGCATTTGTGAAAAAGGTATATATATGCCAATGACCTTTCCAGATGTAATAAAGACTGCATAGCTGTTAAGTGAGCCAGCATACCCTCAAAGCCTCAATAATGAACAACTACATGACTGACCCTCATGGTTTTCTTATACTTCTGTTTTAACTAACATTGCAATTGATATTTGAATAAGAAAACCACTTTTATGTGTGTGTGTTTCACTTTTCACTTATGCATGAATCTCTATTAAAAGAGATTCATTATGCTGTATTATCTAGCATTTTAAGATTAAAAACAGCAAAGAAGAGAAGGAATTGTTTTAGTATTAAAAGGTATGAAACTAGGTGGAAAAGAGCCAAAGGAAAGCCTTTAACATGCTGGCTATCAGAAATTTTAAAATATAAAGCTTCTATTATGGAATATTTTTTAGATAGTTGTCTGTGTTTCCAAGACAGAAGTAGCAGTTTCATTGCCTGAGACCTTTAAAGTGAACCTCCTCCCGTAGAGCTTGGGAATGGAAGTTTCAGAAGCAATCTTTATGTGAAGAAACGGCCTATCTGACCTAAATGTGGGGTCTTCCTGTCTCTTTCCTTTTCTCTCTCTTTTACCACTTGGACAAAAGCTGTGTGGGAAGCAAAAATTCCTCTTCTCACTATGTTTTACACATTGTCAGAATTTATTAACACAGTATTTTCAGAAGAATGACAGGGTTATTAGACATTTCATGGCAGAAACTCAAAAACAATTCTGCATCCTGTTTGGTCAAAACTTGTAAAATTTTCAAGAACCCCAGAAGCTAAAGTGGTTTTCCAATGCATGTGTTAAATGTATATCTGCCAAGATGATAGAACTAGATATTGGGATAGAAAAATGAAGAGTCAAGAGTGTAAAGTCATATTATGCATTAGCATGTGTGGGATAGATGCTGTTATAATTCTTGATAAAGAAAGGGCTCATGAAAATATATAAATACCTTCATTTAGAAGGCCAAACCTATGGACACTCCATATGCAACATGATCTGTGTCTGTACCATGCTAGAAAAATCAGTTAAATAATTTTAAAATAATAAAGATATAGTCTTAAAATACAGCAAGTAAATTGGAGGATTTTTTTCCTTTAGTATTCAAACCACTGGTCTTACTTCTTTTTTTTTTTTTCCTACTTTGAATGAGTCATTGAATTGATTGGATTGTATATCATCATGAAATACAGATACAAAATAGAAGAGTCATGAAGAATAATAAAAGAACAAGTTGGAAATAATTAAAACACGTGACTGTTTATCTTGATTGCAAATGGAGGAAATACTTGTTATATAGATGTATATTTACATCCATATTTACATACTTGCCCAGTTAGTTAATCCACTCATTAAACATTTAAATAACTTATTAGTCTTGACCACAAAGACTAATTGTAATTGGATGCTAGGCATACAAAGATAAATATGACTTAGTCTCTGTCATCAAGGAGCATGAGACAAACAGAAGTTGGACAATATAAAATAAAAAAGATGTCTGCAAAGGAGTCATGATTGTATGACATTATCCTGTATACATTAAAATGAAGTGCCAAGTAAGAGAATGGGCAAATTCACCCAGGCTAGGAAGAGATGGAAATGATCAGAAAGCTTCAAAGATGCAGAGTTTTTGTTCATTTGTTTGTTGTTTGCTTGTTTTTGAATTGAAATCCATGCAAGTGTTTTATAGGCCAAGAGAAGGGCATACCAGAGAAAGTTAAGTTAGTTCTACCACTCTTGTCTACAAAATAAGAGCATACTTTCAACTATAGACTGAGAGAGTAGGAGAAACCTAGGGATAAAATCCCAACTAATATAGGATGAATGTTAGCTTGTGTCTGCAGCCAAGATCAGCCATATGCCAAAATTATGAAATAATTGATTTTCTCTTGGTATCTAATGTACAGCTCTGTTAGTTATACTTACCATTTATACCAGGTACCCAGATTTCCATGCTAGCCGTAGCATTCTTCTCTGTCAGTGCCCTTCAGAATGGCTGGTGGTATGGCTCTCACCCTATCCCATCTCTTCTGCTTTGTGCTCCATGGCTTCTCACTTAGTGGTTGATGAAAAGCAATCTGATAAGCTAGTTCTTCCTAAGGTTTGATTACTTAACAGCTTGATTATTAAATCTCCAAGGGTATTGGGATTTTGAATAGAGGATTCTTGGATGTTAAAAGTCTTAACTCAATAGAATTAATTAGTGGGTTTTTAGTGGGGGAAGACATTCTGTTGGGGCATGAAATGCAGTATAGAGTAAGATTCCAGAAATACTCAAATCTCTTCACACATCTAGCATCTTCTAAGGGAGGAATTAATAATAGATAATATATTTTTGAGGAATAGCAAGCTCAAGTGAAAACAATATTCTACTTGGAGTTAAAATCCTATAATTGCCATCATCTAAATTGTCACTTTGGGCACTTTATGTCTTTGAGTCTCAGTTTTCTTATCTTTATAACAGAGATAATAATAATTATGCTACTAGTGGTTGTTAGGATCAAATGAGTAGGTGGAAGTTCTTTGTAAAGTATAAATGCACATTATTATTATTATCTCATTAATAAATATTTAGGTTTGCATGCATTAAAATTATTTTTTCTAAGGTTTTCTTAATTCAATAAAACACCTGTAAAGACAACTATTAGAGAGATGGCTGAATTTGTAACTAACAAACTTTCTCCTGGTGCATATATATGAGTTTTCCAAATATATGGTGTGTCAAAGTTTTCTAAAAACGTCAACAAAACTTGGAAAGAAGAACTCATGAGCAAGAACAAGTTACGAAATAAAAATATAGTATGGCTCTAGGGATGGCTCTAGGATGAATAAATGTGAAAACTAAATAAGTATTACAAAAACACCAAGAAAACTAAATAAGAATTTATGTTGTTTAGAGAATCAAAGGACATGGATAAATGTAGATATGTTACTCAGCAAATATGGTAAAATGAATATATAACAATAAGAAAAGCGATGATTTAAATTCTATTTAAGAAGGTGGGACAAGGGGATGCGGCATCAATGTAATATTATATTATAGGTAGAATAAAGTGATAAAATCCAGTGGGCAATTTGGGAGTGCCTATCAAATTTTAACACGTAGGTGTCTTTGAACCAATAGTTTATCTTTTATTTTTCACACAATAGGTAAGTACACACTGGCAGCTTTATTTTTAATAGTGATTAGAAAAAAGCGGATTGTCAAGCTGTAGAGAAATGTTTAAACCATTCTGCAAATTAAAAAGGAGAGAACATAAATTGTTAAACCCCAAAGAGAAGAGTGATAGGAAAAGAGCAGCTACCTCACAAAACAGCTCATCATGTCTCGGCAGAGGAACATTGCCTGTGAGGGCATTGAAAATGTATGCAATCGGTGCATATTTATAAGTGACATTTAGGAAATCATGGACAATGGGAGATGAAAAAAGAGAAAATGTGTAAATGTTTTCATTTACATGAAAGGGGAGTCATGGATTTTAGAGTCAATAAACATAAGGTCTATTCCACAAAATTATGGAATATATCCATAGTTATGGATTTTGAGCTATGTGTTTTGTTAACATTTTGATAATATGTTACTAAGACATATTTGTTCAAACTTACTTGATTTATTTTCTTGATTGGATTGTTAGACTGGTGGACCAAAGAAATGCCATAGACACATGCATTTGCATTCCAGCAAGGCATTTGGCAAAAATCTCAGATTCTTTGGGATGACCAGAGGAGGGGGGACTCTACAATCATTTAGGAAACTTCCTTGGAATTTGAAATTAAGACAGAGAGAGAGAGAATCACTGCTAGCCGAATGGGCAGGAGGCTAACAACACAGAGAGAGAAAGCAGGTATGAGCTAGCACCTAGACTTTGGAGTCAACCTGAGTTCAGAAATGTCCTACTTCAATCCAGTCTCAGAAATATCCTATCTATTTAATCATGGATCAATTTGGTGTTGCTTAATCTCTCTAACCCTCAGCCTTTCTCTTATATCATTTGAAGATTAGAATAATGCTACATTAAGGTTGTTGGGAGAGTTGAATAGGAGCTAAATAAAAGATGCTTAGTAAGATGACAAGCATCAACTACTATGATAAAACAAATTCACAAAACATATAATTAATTTTAAGAATTTAGGCACAGAATAGAGGAAATTCAAGTTGGTAGCATCAGTGGCAGTAGCAGCACAGACAGGAAGCATTTGAGTTTCCATAATATCTCATCCTGCTGTAAAGAAAAAAGGAAGCTCTTTCCTGAGAAGGATGACAAGCACAAGCATTCTCCTAGCTCCTAAGGAATAGTGTCATTGACATACTAATTGCTATTGAACATCTTCAGAAGCATTCCCTTTTTCTAGATTTACTTGTGTAACTTCTCAGATAGTTTTCCACTTAACATTTTCTTCAGGTACCTTCAAAATAAATCTTAAATATCTAGGGTAAATTTAGAATATGTGTTTCTTTTCTCCTAAAAGAGGCTAAGATAATTATTGAATAAAAGCTCAAAAAGATGAATTGTTCCAAACTAACAAAATAAATACAAAAGGGTTAAATGTAATGCTACCACATCTTTAGGCAGCATACACACTTCCTGTGCCTTTGTTTCTTTATGTGTAGATAAAATTAGGACTACGGTGATTTTAAATAATATGATCAAGGTAAAATGCTTAGTATGGCTCTTGGCTAATAATGAACAATCACAAAAATATGATTATCATTATCAGATGAGGAACGTAGTAAATACCTAGTATTTGGAACAGATAAGAATGATTTATTTTTTAAAAGAGTCTAAGTGTTGTAGTGAATGGCAAGTCAGTTTGATCCAAGATGGTGAAAATACCTCAAAACAAATAACAGACTTTTATGTTGCATTAAATAGAAGTATAGTGTTTTCACAAAGAAAAATAATTGTTTTACTTTACAGAGTTAAATCACCTAGGGGACTCAGTCGTGGAAGTAGTATTGTAAAAAGGATTTGAACAAACTATATCAATGGTGAAGAAGCTGGAGCATTTGATGAGTTATGATTTGAAAAAGAGAAATATCTAAAGGGGAAAAGGATGTTAATCTTCAAATAATCCAGAGTTTCTTTGTGTGAAATAAGTAAAAGATTAGGATTTAAGTGAAGAAAATTTTAGAAATCAGATTTTGAGCAAATATATGGACAAATATTAAGAAGTAGATCTGTCTGACAAGTCAATGGAATGTTTTAGAGATTGGTATCTTCTGATCTTCTTTTTTGACCAGCTTTTAGTGATCTTTAATTTATAGTAGGTGCAGAGTGGCAAATACACAGCATGTTTGCTACCAGGGTCCCATCCTTTAACCATGGCATATATTTTCAATCATCCAAGGACCTTCCTCACTGGACTGATAGACACCTCAGAATTCTTCAAATGGCATTTCAGAAAGCCACTGCCAATCGATTAGCATGTTGTTCCTGTCTAGATGATCTCTAAAGTCCTGTAAATTATAGCACCTCATAATATTAATGTTGGAACTACATTTTATCAACTAGAGTACAGGGCATTTGTATTCCACGACTTATGAAAAAGTAAAAAGAATAAAATTGTCAACAAATGTTGTGATGTCTATCTCTTACAATAAATGATGTTGAGATAATCCTCAAATCTGAAAAGAATCACCAGATGGTATGTTTTCCAGACAAGTCAAATTTATGACAATGTATTTTTACATTTTGCAATACAAGTAAAGCCTAATAATAAGATCTGAATTCTGCAAATACTAGACAAATCTGCAAGTATAACATTCTTCTCTCCTAGGGAACATCCTGTGAATTCATAAATATTTACATATTACAAGTTATAATTATGTAGCACTGGGGAAAAGGGAAAATGTAACTGTATATTTATATCCTATAAGAATATAAAAGAACATTCATAAATTACAAATGTGCATTGTTCTAAGAAGGGTACCTACTGAGCTTTTGATCTTAAGGCCAATACATAAGGCAAGTTTCTACATCCCCCCATCAGAGGAATAAAAATTATAATTGTAAGTTTGAATGACTATTGATAGCTTATTATAGTTTCTATTAATAGTTATAAATGATTATGTATGAGTACATCATTGTAAGTATTTGATAATGTAGACGGGAAAGTTTGTATTGCTACAGGGATAATCCGCTTTAAAAAACTGACAAGCATAATTATAGAAAATACTGCAAAGTATGTATTTGCTTTAAAACAATTGCCTAAAATAGTACAGTTAAATACTATCTTATTATATTATTGCTTTTCATATTAGTTGGCTTGGCAGAGTAAATGATATATCATAGATTTATCTGAACACTAATAAAGGTCTGCTAAATACAAAAGCTTTAAGTTTAAAAATCAGTGCTTCATATGGTAGTTTTGAGTTATCCCAAAGCTTTAAAAAATGGAAATTGAGAAATGTTTTCTATGCTTTTGCATTATGTTTTCTAAAGAAATTTTCATCATTTACATGCATTTTTATAATTTATTTTCATACTCTCCTCTTCTTATTATTTTCAACACAAAATATCCCAATAGTTTAATTACTTCCTCACCACGTTTTTATGCATATCTCTGCAGGTACATATATATATTAGATTAAATTCAGCTCTTAAATGGTCTAATCTCTGAGGTTGACAGCACTTATGTAGCAGTGACCTCCAGTCATCTGATCAAATTTTGGGTTACTTACTGGCTATAATCAAATATATTCTCATCTCTTATTTGAACAAATCATACAGAAATTGAATACAATTTTTTATGAACACTAGCAATATGTTCACTTCTCTGATAATTTTGACATTAAAATTCCATCTTAATAATCCCATCCTTCAGGCTTTGAAGACTCTTAAGGTATTAAAGCAAAAATTATCCTAAGCAGTTAGATTATAATGTATTTAAAGATTAGACATTTCGTGTTGAATATTAACTGCTCCACTTCCCAGGAAAAGAAAACTATGCTGATTTTCTTCTTCTATAATTTATACATTTCCAAGGCTGGCTATCCAAGTTTCAAACCATGGTCACAGAAAAACATACTTTAAATGGACTTATATGCTACATAGAGTTTCAAAGATATATGTAATGGAATGTTTGGATAAATCAGAAATATTTGCTACAGTTATTTAACTTTATTTCAAAATAACATAATACAGAGTTTTAAAAAATTAACTAGGACAAATGCTTTACAGATAGTAAAATAATTGACTAAAATAGTTAACTCCTCTATTGAAAAAAAGTGACTCTGTACCCTGTTAACCATACGTAATAGGTAAGATATTTGTTGAGTGTACTCTTTATTGTGTGGAATGAGAGAAATTAAAGACAAATGTGAATTACCAGGTGAGAAAATGACCTACTGTATTGTTTCTCAGGCTTAAAAGGACAATAAAATACCATCTATTATATTCTTCTACTTCCAGAGACCTACATATGATCCATTCATAAAGATGAAAGCCAGTGCTCTTTTGAAATAGAACTCTAAAGAACAACATTTTGAACCCATTTGCACATTTAAAAAACAATAACTTAAGAAAAAATAATCAATAGTCCTTTTTTCCTAAACTTACGGCCATGTATCTATGAGGTATGATCCTTCAGTATGATGAACCTTTATTTGTATACAGTTTAAACAAAGAAGGTTACAAATTAATTTAAAAAGTATTTTTCCTGCCTTTATCACTCCTGGCAAAAAGGGAGTACAGTTGAGCCTTGAACAACACAGGTTTTAACAAATAACCATTTTTTTCCAATAAAATTTGTATCACTTGCCTCCCTTTACATTCTCCACCTCTTCTGCCTCTGCCGCATCTGAGACAGCAAGACCCACCGCTCCTCTTCCCGCTGCTCTCAGCTCACTGAACGTGAAGACAACCAGGATGAACACATTTATTATGCTCCACTTCCACTTAATGAATAGCAAATTCATTTTTTCTTCGCTATAATTTTCTTAATAATATTTTCTTTTCTTTAGATTGCTTTATTATAAGAATACAATATATGATACATATGCAAAATATACATTAATTGACTGTGTATGTTATCAGTAAGGCTACCAGTCAAAAGTAGGCTATAAGTAATTAATTTGGGGGAAAGCCAAAAGTTATATATAGATTTTTGACTGCACGGGGGTTGGTGCTCCTACCCTTGCATTGTTGAAGGGTCTACTGTAATAAGAATAATGACTTAAAAATGAATAGACATATCTACACTCTTTGCACAGCATATGATGATGTCATTATCTTATTTTTACCCTTGTATCCTTGGCAAAAAAAGTCTACTTATAAAGCTGTTTCTTTTTTTTTCTTAAGATAGAAATAATGACTCCTCATGGTGTATGTGTGTATAGGTGTGTGACAATTAGACCATATGAAATAATTTTATTTTATCTTGATTTGGCTTTATTTTAACTATTAATTATAGTGTCTTGGATTGGGTTCCCCTAAAAGTAAATTCTGAGACTAGATTTAGAGTCCAGCTTGCTTATTTAGGAAGGTATAACAGGAAGCATCTGCATATGAGTGGGAAAGTGACCACATGAGGAGAGGTGTTTTAGTTTTCTGCTACTTAGTAAGAAACCACTCCAAAATTAGTGGCTTAAAATGGCAACCATGTATTATGTCTTACAATTCTGTGTGTTGACTGGATCACCTTTTTGGTTTTTCAGTTGGTCTCACTTGGGACCTCTCATGGGGCTGTCTACAGTCAATAGTGGCTGGGGCTGGTACCTTAGCAAGAACAGCTAGATAGGGGGAGAATGGCTCGCATGCTCTCTCTCCTTCTCTCTCACCTATCTTAGGGACTTTTTATGTAGTCTCCCAACATGGTTCTTACAGCAGTTGTGCAGTCAGACTTCTTACATGGGATCTCAGGACTTCCAAGAATGCTAAAGAGAAAGTGACCACGTCATTGTAAGTTGTAACTGTGGAATTGTACAATGTCACTTTTAGTACATTCTGTTGGTTAAAGCAAGACACAGGGCCAACCCAGATCCAAATGAGAGGAGACTACCCAGTGGCATGAACCCTGGGAAGGCTGGTTCAGTGGGGACTATTTTTGGACAGTAGCCACAAGAAGAAAGTCAACACATTGTAGGTAAGTGAAGAGGTTTATTGTGGGTAATCATCTGGGTCCTGCTAGAAACCACGAGGAAATGGATAGAATTACCTAAAAATTATCTCACTTGAGAGATGTGGAAGCTGAAGTACCTATCCATTGACTCCTACTTGGTGTTGTTAAAGGGATGCTTTTGCAGGAATAGACTTATAAACTTCCTGGCACCTTAGGCCTGAGGCATGTAAGCAGAGCACACAGCCTAGGCCAGAGAAACTCCTCTCAAAGAAAGTTGTGGAAACTTACAATAAGAAGCTGACAGAAGGCATGAGAATAGAGTCCTGAGGGCGTATGGGGTAAGTGTGCAAACGTATTTGTACAGCTTACAAAAATAACAAAATGAATGCAGCCCAAAGGAAAAAAAAAGTAAACTTTACCAGTATAAGCCCTTGTCTTTCCTTTCTCCATTCATATTACCCTCTAAAGCCCCCCTACCCCAATGGAGTAGTCACTATGCTAAATCTTGGGGAGTTTTTTGTTTTTTTATTTCAGAATATTATGGGGCTACAAACGTTTTGGTTACATGAATTACTTTTGTACAGTTTCAGTCAAAGTTGTAAGTGTGTCTATCCCCCAGATAGTGTGCATTGTACCCGTTAGGTGTGAATTTACCCATCCCCACCTTCCCCCTCCCACCTGCTTGATTTCTGTTGAATTTTACTACCGTATGTGCACATGAGTGTTTGTTTTAATCACATCCTTGCCTTTAAAAAAATGTCTTCAATGAGGTTTATATATGTAAAAATTACATTTCCCTGTTTTATCTGTTCTGGAAATGTACATAACTGGAAGGATACTGTATGCATCCTCCTGCAACTTATTCATTTTACATTGTTTTTCACATTCATATATTTATGCTCATGAACAAACATTGGTAAAACTGGAGTTCAGTCACTGTATCTGCTTTATACTATTTCATTATAAATACACCACATTTACTACATTTTACTGCTGACGAATGTTTTTGCTGGATTCCCTAGAGAACAGCAAAGCATGCATGCTATAGCTTTATTGGAAGGAGGGGGTGAAAATTAGGACTGTAATCCCACGACATAGTGAGTGAGGAAAAAAGGAAAGGGAAATAGGGAAGAAGTACAAGCAAATAAAGGTGGGTCAATACTGAGCAAGTCAGAACTTCAAAAGGGAAGTCACGTAAGATGTGTCTAGGCAAGTGGAAAGTTTCCATCATACCTAAGAATTATCTGTTGGGGAATGTGATAGAGCAAATAATTTATCTGCCAGGTCTTTCCTATTACATTTATCATTGCTTAAAATTTATCTTGCAAAGCACTAACTCCCTAGCACTTCTGAGTTGGTTCCCTGGAAGGGAGATGCTGGAGAAGTCAGACTGCCAACCATGCAGTGCAAGTATCCATAGATCGTTAGAAGTCATGACAGCGCCCAGACCCTCCATGGGTTCTCTCAGGTGGAGCTTTGACACTAGGAATTTTATATTAACTACTAAATAAATGCTCACAGCAGATTGTTTATAGTTAATTTTTATAAAGTTAAGGAGTTTTCTATGTATTTATAGTTTGCTAAAATCTTATTATGAATGTTTGTTCAATATTGTTGAAGAGTTTTAACCACCTATTGGGATATCATATGGTTTTTCTGATTTCATTTGTTAATATGATGAATTATATTGTACTATCTTTAGCTATTGAACCAACCCTGCATTTTTGAGGAAAAACCAATTTGGCTATGATATGGTAACACTTTTATGAATAATTAGATTTGGATTGCTAATATTTTAAGATTATTGCTTCTATGTTCATGAGTGAGATTAGTTTGTAGCTTTTCGTTGTAGTGTTCTTATCTTATTTGGTGTCAAATTATGTTAGCCTCATAAAAATGAGTTGATTCATTTTTTTGTATTGCTAAAAAATTGTATATAACTCACCCCGAAATTTATCTAAGCCTCAGTGTTTTCTTGTGAGAAGGGTCTCTAACTGATCATTTAATTGACTTAATAGATACGACCTACTTAGGTTTGTATTATTTCCTAACATAATTTGGTAAATTGTATTCTTATAAATTATCATCAATTATTCTATTTCAACTTTATTATGTAAACTTCTCTGTATCTACTATAATTATAAAACCTTTTTAGTGGTAATATTGTTTTGTTTTCCTTTCTATTTTTTCTTTATTAGTATTCCAAAGTTTGATTTTATTTAATTCCTTGGAAGAACCATTTTTTACTATTTGTTATTTTTTTATTTTTGTTTTCCATTTCATTAACTTCTGATTTTGTTTTTATTACTTTCTTTCTTCTCCTTTTTTTTTTTTTTTGGCTTTATTTTGCTGTTCCTTTAAAAATTTTGAGGAAATGTATTTTTTATTTTTTCTGAATATTTTATCTTTTCTAATCTAGGCTTTTAAGACAATAAATTTTGTTTTAGCATCTGTGTTAGCTGTATCCCACATATTTTAATCATAGTATTATTTCAATGGTTACTTCACATTAATTTCTAACGTATGTAAATGTTCTTATTAGAATTATGATTTTTTAGGACTCTTTTTACTTTTCCTAACATGCACGTTTTCTTGTGTTATTATTTTTAAAATTGCTCTTTTAATGTCCTTGTGATCAGATAATGTGCTACGATGTCAATCATTTTAAATTTGCAGGGGAGACATGTTTACTTTTTGTAAATATTTTATATGTATAAAAATAATACGTGTCATCCAATGGTTGAGAGTACTATTCTGAGCGTCCATTTTTTGATGCTTTTTATTGTACTGTTGAAGTCTTCTGTATTTTTACTCATTTTTAATCAGTTTTTCAAGCAATTATTGAGGGACTATGTTAACATCTGTTCTGATGGCAGAGAAAATTCCACCTTACATCAATTTTTGCTTTATATATTTAAAAGTATATTATTATGTGCATGCAATTTAGAATTATTATAGCCTCTATTAAATTGAATATTTTTCCTTATGTAAGGTTCTCCTTAATCTCTAATAGTGGTTTTTGCCATAAGTAAATTTTGTCTGATGTTAATACAACTTCTTCATTTTCTTAGTGATTGCCTGATGTCTTCATCAATCCAGACTCTCAATCATTCTGTGTTTTTAAGTTTTAGTTGTGTCAAGCTTTCCTTTTTTAACTAAAACGTTTATTTCATTTACATTATTTTTGATTACTGATATATTCGGATTAAGTTACATCAAATTACTGTGTATTTTCTATTTGCCTTTTTTGGGGGCTTCTTTTTGTCCTACACCCCCTTTTTTGGTCTCTTTTGGACTGATACATTTTTTTTTCTCATTCAAATTTTCCTTTTCTTTTTAGAAGTTGCATAGTCTATCTTTTAGTTATTAGTTATTTGATGGGCATGCTTAACTAAGTTTAAAAGTAATATGTGTATACATAGACCCTCTTATTTTCAGGGGTTACATTCTAAGACCCCGGTAGATGCCCAAAACCTTGGTTAGTACCAAACCAAATAAATACATGTTTTTTCTTAAACTGTGATAAAGTTTAATTTATAAGTTAGGCAAAGTAAGAGGTTAACAACAATATCTAATAATAAAATAGAACAATTATAACTATATACTCTTCACAATTTCATGAGTAGAAGATTTGTTCTTACTGTAGATCTTAGCAATCAGCATAGGATTTTTTTTTCTTATTAAATCTAGATCTTTTACTTTTTCACTTAAAGGACACACTTTATGGACACACTTTATGCTTCTCTTTGGCATATCCATATTGCCAGCATCACTACTTGTGCTTTGGGGGCATTGTTAAGTGACTAACAGGTGAGTAGCATAGACATCTTGGATACGCTGGACAAAGGGACAATTCTCATCCAGGGAGTGACAGAGTGGGACAGCACGAAATTCTATCATGCCATTCAGAATGGTGTGCAATTCAAAACTTAAGAAATATTTATTTCTGGAAATTTCCATTTAATATTTTAGGACCACAATAAATGATGGGTAACTGAAACCATGGAAAGTAAACTCATGGAAAAGGAAGGACTGCTGTACCTGTGTTAGTGTTCTTTAGAGAAACAGAAACAATCAAAGGTATATCTATATGTATATCTATATATCTTTTTATATATATCATAAGGAATTGATTCATGATTGTGGAGGCTAAGTCCCAAAATCTGCAATAGACAGCGAAGATACAATAATATAGGTTCAGTCTGAGTCCAAAGGCCTGAAAACCAGTAGAACCAGTGGTATAACTTCTAGTCCAAATCTAAGTCCAAAGGCAGAAGACCAACGTCCTGGCTTGAAGACAGTCAGGCAGAGAGCGCAAAATTCTTTCTTACTCAGCCTTTTGTTCTATTCATGCCTTCAGTAGATTGGATGAGGCCCACCCACCCTGAGGATGGCAATCTACTTTATTCAGTCTAGCAACTCAAATATTAATCTCTTCTGAAAACACCCTCATAGACACACCCAGAATAATGTTTAACAAAACTTATGGGCATCTGGGGCCTAGTCAAGTTGGCACATAAAATTAACTGTCACAATGTTAGGTAGATAGTTAGGATCTCTGGCTCTTCTAGGGACAAGGGTGCCTTACTTTGGTGCTGCCTGAAGCAATTGCTCCACTTGGGAAGAAGGATAAAGGCGGGCACTCCATCTTGGTGCTGCCCCACCCTTAATCCTATCCTGAGCAACTGTTACACCTAGGGACGGAGGGCATGCTTTACCAGTCTGGGAATTCCCCAGCCTAGGCATAATAAGACTTGGAAAGTGACCTAGAGTAACCTGAGGCTAATTATTGTGTCCTTATCTTAAATCTAAGTTATGGTTCACCCCCCAAGTGGGCCTTCAGAGAAGGAGCTTGCCTACACAGATACAACTTTGAGAACACCTGTTAATCATTTGGTAACATTCCACATCTCCCAAAAGCCCTTCCCTGAAATAGGCCAATAAAAGGAAACACCTCAAGAATTCCCAGAAAGAGACAGTAAGTCAGCAAATTAGTGAGTCAGTCAGTCAGTCTGTATCTCTCTACTCGTGAAGACAGATCTGTTTCATTTTATAATAAAAAGATACTCGTGTGAAACTGCTTCCTGCTTATGGTCACTCCATCACACTGGCCCTGCTTGTGATTTTTTGTTCCAAGCAAGGAGCCAAGAACTAGGATAATAGCAAGATGCTGGACCTGACACTTTGGTGTGTATGGTTATACTTTGGCCAAGAGCACACCAAGAACCACAAGCAGACTGCCACCCTAACGATAATACCTGTACCTGGATGATATGCAGATCTTAGAATACTTTAACTGGAATTATCCAACTCCAAAAACAGGTAATTTGTTTTGTGTAATTTATCTGTATCCTTGTTTTAACCTAAGATTGGATATTATTATTGTTTTAAGTAGCTAAAGTTCATTTAAGTTTACTCATACATTTACCAATGGCTATTTGTTCCTTCTTAGTTCATCTGGGATCATTTTTTTCTTTTGCCTGTTATCCCCCTTTTTGTAATTTACTTTAGTGAAATTCATTTGGTGGTCAACTCTTTTGTTTTATGTTTTGTACTTTCACAAGTGTGTAAAAGCTGTTTTTTCTGGGTTTGTAGTTGGAGCTGGCAGGTTTTATTTTTGTTTTATGTAGTTTTGTTTTTTCTCCCAGAACAATAAAATAAGTCAGCCATCAATCTAATTGCAGTTTTATTGTAAGCAATCTCTAACTTCTCTTTGGCTGTCTTTAAAGTCATATTAACATTAGTAATAGTGTACCCAGCTCCATGAACCCCTATGTGTTTTTTATAATCCTCTCCCTTGACCCTTTGTGTTGTTTCTCAGAAATGATGGACATGAACTTCTAGCCTCAGGTGATCCTTCAGCCTCAGCCTCCCAAAGTGCTGGGATTATAGGCATGAGCCACCATACCTGGGCTGAAATAATGGAAATTCTACAAGACAAAGGAGTTGAGATCCTGAAGACTCCATGGCAGACTTCCTGATATCAAGATTTACCATCCCCCACAACCTGCCCCCAATGCATGTAGCCCCTTGTGAGATACACCATGACCTGCCTTAGCAAGGCATGTGGCCCCTTGTTAGTTACACCACAACCTGCCCCAAGGCACATGGCCCCTCCTTTTAAAGCCCATGATATCCCTTAGTCAGGGAGATAGATTTGAGGCTGCTTCTCTCCTTCTCCCAATAAGACATCTATCTTATTTAAAATTCCTTTCTTCCTTGACAATCCTCTTTGTCTCAATAATTGAATCTTTGTGGGATGAGCAACTAGATCTAGACCAAAACCTGCTTGTGGTTTTAACAATAATAGTATTTTAAAAATCTTCTCAATTTATTTGATGGTCACTATCTATGTGTGAATTTCTTTCATTTATCTTGCTTGGGTTCTATTTGGATTTATGAATATGTGGATTAATGTATTTCACAATTTCTGAGCAATTATCAAACATAATTTCTTTAGCTATTGCCTCTTCCCCCTGTTATAACTTCTTTTTGGAATTCTGGTTATGCTAATGTTACAGCCATCTCATTCAGTCCTCATATCTTAAACCCTTTTCTTCATCTCTCTCTCTCTCTGCACTACTTTCCAGATAATTGTTACACTATCAGTTTCTTCATTGGATCTAACCTGTCCCTTGAGATGTTTTTATTAGTTACAATGTTTTTCTTTTGTAAAGAACTATTTTTGCCATTTTTATTTATGTTTGTATCTTGTGCAAATTTTTAAACTTCTCTGTTATTTCCTTGGACATATATATGACTATTTTTTGTTCTATATCTGATAATTACAATCTTTACTAGTAACTTTCTGTTATCTGTTTCTGTTGCTGGTTCTCATTCACAGTGCCCTGTTTTTATGTGTATGTGTGTATTGTTTTATAGTGATTATTGACTTTTATATTTTCTTTGAAATAGTATCTTGTGAAATGTTTGTCACCTGCATTAAAATTGAGTTTCTTCACCAATATTGACTTTTTCATAATGCCATTCCCTTGGCAACACCACTGTCACAGACCATTTTAAATTAAATTATTTACAGGAGAATTTTATGAATCACAAATTCAGAAAATTTATGATTTTCTGAGAGCCAGTTTAAAATTATGAATTCTGAGGGAATAATGTTTCCCCCACAACCCAGTGCCAAGTTTTAGACATGGAACTTTACCTGCTTGACTTTTTCTTCAGGGTTTGATTATTTATCATTCACCCTTCTTCACAAAGTGTAACTCTTTGTGTCACAGATTTACTTAGGGACATTCTATTAGACTCTTTTCTCAGGTGGCTCCTAGGCTTTAATAATCCATTCCTTGTTGGCATGAGCAACCATCAGAATGGAAGCATAAGATCTCCAGGTTTTAACAGAAGCCCTCAGGATGAAATCTAACTTTGGTACTTATTTATCATCCAAGATTCCTACATTCATTTCATATTTTAGCTTTGTAGATTTCTTTCTTTTGTGGTCATTTCACAGATGTATTTAAGAATCAAATTTATATTCATTATACCAAAGTTTAGCTGTTTAAATGTGAGTAGGAGTGTTACCCACTCAGGTCAAGTAGGAAAACCTAAAACAGCATCAGTTATTTCAATGGAAAGAATTTAACATAAGAATTGGTTAAATACACTCTGGAGTACAGACAGGAAAAGTAGGAACAATGAGGTAAACTGGAGATGATGACTTCATAAAAGAGCTTCCAGGCCTATGCCTGGGGAACAAAAAGAAGATGGTGGAATTATTAGAACTTAGAAATTTAAAGGAGTGGTCCCCATACACCTGAGATTCATGTCTTTGAGGAAGGAAGGCTGCCTGGCTGAATCTCAGAAGCACTGAAAATCCCCAAGGATTCAGAATCCCTAAAATGACCCCTAAGGTGCTGTAAGGACAGGGTACTGCATAGCTGGTTTGGGTTCATTAGAAGCCCAAGGGAGGCTCCCTGCAGACCTGGAAATCAGATTTTTGAGAAGGGTCTTCCAGCCAGTTAGTGCTGGTGTTTTCAAAGGTGGGTAATAACCTGGGTCCAGGAATGTAGAAAGAAAAGTCTAAGAATCCATAGCAAACTATCCATGCCAATGTAAAGATCACTGCCTGCATCACATTACTAGGAACAGGAAACCAAATAGAAAAAAGCATCCCTTCTCTCTTATGCAGGCTTTCAACCACTCTTTAGCACCCCTTATTGAGAAAACCTAACAAAAGCCAGTCAGGTTTGCAAAATGTGTTTGTAGAATCCTCGTCCCAACCCTAGTATCGATTTGAAGCCGGATAATAATAACCTGATAACCAGCACAAAAACATTTTATGTTACTGGAAAGGATATGTGTTGGTTAAATTTCCATTGTCATCATTCTCTAAGGATTTGGTCAAATAGACTAATTAGGTGAGTTTAATAGGAAAACAACAAAGTTAAAAATAATTGTACGTCAGTGAAATAATTTGGCTGAATAGACATATGATTCACATAATTCCCAAAAATTGTATCTTGTAGTTCTTTATGCCACGGTTTCTCACTACTACAATATGCTTTTCTGGCATCATTAGCCGGCAGAGAAATATAGCCAGAAGTGGAGGCTCCAGTTTTGCCCTGCTGAGAGTCAGAATCATACAAGCTTACTTCATTCTCCCAAGGCGGTGGGCAATAGAAAGTAACCTACCTTCACAGATAAAAGGTTGGAGGACACTACTCAGTGAGATCTTGGTGGCATCACCAGCTCCTATTAGCATGGCTAGTGTGTCTTGTTTATTATTCAGGAACACATACTTTCCAGGGGAAATTTGAATAATGTCTAACACATTTACTTTTCCTCAATTCTTAGCAAATATGTGTACCCTACCACAAAATAACTTTATTTTTGTATCACTTCACATCTTTTATTTGTTGAATAATAAGACTTTATTGATAATATAGAAAAAGGAAATAATATTTTTCTTGTTATTGGGAACTACATTTTTAACTGTGATCAAAGATGGTGTATTAGGACTTTCCCAAGATGGTGTATCAACACCACCATTCCTTTTGATTTTCAGTAAACCTCAAAGCCAGACATTTTCTGCAGTGAACAAAATGTTGCTTGATATTCATAAGAATGCATCTCCTTCAGGATAGGAGCTGTATTCTGTGTTATTCTGTGCATAGCTCAGCACTTGGACACTCTGAGTCCAGGTGTAGCTTTATGTATCTACCAGGAATAGTCATAAAGATTTATGAACAAATTGAAATTTATGTAAACCAGTACGTGTTTTAGATGCTTACCAATTAAAAGAGTTTTATGTAATTGCAAATATATATACACACACATGTATACTATATATATGAAGCAAAAATTTTATTTTATATTTTAAATGATTAGTACCAATGTGAAATTTTGGAGTTTTATTTATTTCAAGTTTAATGCAATACAAAAAAACTATTATAAATGTAAAATCAGTTGGTTCACATATATTCACAGTGGACTCTATTTCAAAGAAGTTTTGCTAACCAAGATATGGCATTAAATATACATTTATTTGGAGTAAAAACAATTCAGCTTTAATACATAATTAAAACTTCAGAAATTAATTCTGTCAATATTTTTGGAGCTATATCTTACTTTTGAACATACTGAAATTAATTAAAGATGATGAAAAATGCTTTGTTTTAATATTTATTTTCTTTTACACACATTATTTTAGGCAATTCTACAATTCTTGTTATGATTTTAACCAGTCAGTTTCCACATAATTTTAGGCTAATATTTAAAACAATGAAAGTATTGTGTTTTATACAATTTGTATTCTATTCCTATGAGCTGTGAGTTGATCTGGACCACATCAAATCACAACTGGGGAATTACTTTCAAATATAATATTTTAAATTTATAGCTTATGATTTATTAGTAAACCTACAACAAATAGCTTTTCAACTAATTTTATCATGATTTTTGCTAATCTTCAGAAGTTAAAATTCCATTTTTAAGGCTAAGAATAAAAATTTTGTTATCGGTATTAATTTCTCTTTTGACCTCCATAAAAGTCAAATTAATAAGTCAATTCAATTTGTTATAATGTTATTCATTTGCCTGAAAACATTTCTTCATTCAGAGCCTACTTTAAGAATAGTTGCTTCGTAGTTCCGTTAAATCCCCGGCCACAAAGTGTCATCTCCTGGAATTTCTTGCTTTCTTCCTCCTTGTCTTTCTTTCTCTTTTCTTTTCTTCTTTCTTTCCTTTCTTTTTCTTTCTGATAGTTTTGTTGCTCTACTGTGGGAGACTTTTTTTCCCCTTTTATTGTTTAGATTTCACTCGTTTAATTGTTTGGAAACTGGTGGATTTGTTCAGAATGGAAAGTCTTATATTGATCATTCATCACTTAGTACCAGTGAGGTTACCATTTTTGTCTCTGTGTTGGGAAAAAAGCCTTTTTCATTCTAGACTATGAGAAACGTGGGATGTGGGTCAGAATGGATGATTACAGTGGACTCCCTATTTATTCATCCCACCCAAACTGATAAGTGCCTTTTATGTGAAACAGTGGTGCATAATGTTTAGTTAACATATCAAGGATTTGTAACAAAAGTAGAATACAGCTGGGCATGGTGGCTTATGCCTGTAATCCCAGTGACTCCAGAGGCTAAGGCAGGAGGATCACTTGAGGCCAGGAGTTCGAGACAAGCTTGGGCAACATAGGAAAAAAAAAAATTTTTTTTTTTAATTTATTTTTTTATTTTCAGAATATCATGGGGGTACAACACTTTGGCCATACACATTGCCCCTGTTCTGCCCGTGTCAGAGCCACAATTATGCTCATCTCCCAAACTGTGCTCCCCGCATCCATTCAGTGAGAGTTTTTCCCATCCCTTCCACCCCCCTCCCGCCCACCCGCTCTCAGATGAATGTTATTGCCCTGTGTGATGTAAGTGTTCATCAGTTAGTACCAGTTTGATGGTGAGTACCAGTGGTGCTTGTTTTTCCAATCCTGCAACACTTCGCTTCGAAGAATGGGTTCTAGCTCCAACCAGGATAATACCAGATGTGTTAATTCACTGTTGTTCCTTATTGCTGAGTAATACTCCATGGTATACATATACCATATTTTATTGATCCACTCGTGTATTGATGGGCACCTGGGTTGTTTCCACAACTTTGCAATTGTGAATTGTGCTGCTATAAACATTCGAGAGCAGATGTCTTTATTATAAAATGTCTTTTTTTCTTCTGGATAAATACCCAGTAGTGGGATTGCTGGGTCAAATGGTAATTCTACTTTTAATTCTTTGAGGTATCTCCATATTCTTTTCCATATAGGTTGTACTAATTTGCAGTCCCACCAGCAGTGTATGAGTGTTCCTATCTGTCCACATCCCCGCCAACATTTGTTATTTGGGGATTTTTTGATATGAGCCAATCTCACTGGAGTTAAGTGATATCTCATTGTGCTTTTGATTTGCATTTAAAGCAGATTGTATCTCTCCTTCTGTGGCAGTAGGAGACGTTTTTCACTTGTCTTCTCTACCCTCTTGTTGTTCAGACAATACAGGAGCTATGCTTGCAGGTGGGTGTAATTGAAAGCCAAAATGATTTTCTCAAAAGGTTTCCTGTGTCACTTTCCCAGGGAAGAAGTTAGTAGACCCTATAGGTTTGTGCTTCAAGCACATGATCTTTCCAAGGGAATGTCTGTGCTGTCTAACACTGCAGTCCCCAACCCTTGGGCTGCAGACCGGTAGTGGTCCATGACCTGTTAGGAAACAGGCTGCACAGCAGGAGGTAACCAGGTAGCACGCAAATGCAAGTGAAGCTTCATCTGTATTTACAGCTGCTTCCCATTGCTCGCATCACTGCCTGAGCTCCACCTCCTGTCAAAGCAGCGGTGGCATTAGATTCTCATGAGGAGTGCACAACCTAGATCCCTTGCATGGGCAGTTTACGGTAGGTGTCACACTCCTATGAGAATCTAATGCCTGATGATCTGAGGTGGAGCTGAGGTGGTGATGCTAGCGCTGGGGAGTGGCTGCAAATACAGATTATTATCAGTAAAGAGGTTTGACTGCACAGAGACTATAATAAATCAATTGCTTGCAGACTCATATCAAAACCCTGTCAGTGAGGGGCAAATGAAAATTAAGTTGCATCTGGTGGCAGGCTTTATAGTGGCAAGTGAGCATCTTATTTCAGTTGTACAGCTGCATCGGGTGGCAGGTGTTAAGTCAGAATCCAACACTTATTTCAGTCCGAGTATGGCCCGCTTGTTATTTTATTTACCACTTCCATCCACGTGTCTTTCCTGCACTGCACACTTGTCTCAGTCACAGTTTTGGTAAGCCCACAGGCCAACCCTAGCAAAAATTGGTAAAAAATAAACGTCTCTGGAGAGCTTCTTTGAAAAGGGAGGAAGACCCAATTATGAGACAGCAGAAGACTCTAAGACTGTCAACAAAATGAAAGCTGCATTTTAAAGAAAATACCAAGAGTCCTACTTAAATTATGGACTCATTGGAACAGGTGATTCACATTCTCTAAGCCTGCTTAATATGTGGCGACCAGCTATCCAATGAAGCCATGAAATCTTCAAAATTTCTTCACCACATGGAGACCAAGCACCCTGCATTAAAAGATAAACCTTTAGAGTTTTTCAAAAGAAAAAAAACATGAACACAAAGAACAGAAGCAATTATTGAAGGCCACCATTTCATCAAATGTGTCTGCACTGAGAACATCATTCTTAGTGGCTAACAGCATTGCTAAAGCTAAGAAGCCCTTTACTATTGGTGAAGAGTTGATCCTGCCTGCTGCTAAGGACATTTGCCATGAACTTTCATGAGAGGCTGCAGTTCAAAAGATGGCATGTGTTCCTCTCTCAGCTAGCATCATAACTAGATGAATTGATGAAATAGCAGAGGATATTGAGGCACAATTAGAGAGGACTAATGAGTCACCATGGTCACAATCCAGGTTGATGAGTCTACTGATGTTGACCACAAGGCAATAATGCTTGTGTGATGTATTTTTCAGGAGGATGTGCATGAGGATATATTATGTGCACTTTTGTTGCCAACCAACACAACAGCAGCAGAACTATTCAAGTCATTGAACGACTACATAACAGGAAAACTGAATTGGTCATTTTGTGTCAGTATATGCATGGATGGAGCAGCTGCCATGACTGGACTGGTTTCTGGTTTCACTACTTGGGTCAAGGAGGTCGCTTCTGAATGTGAGTGTACGCACTGTGTCATCCACAGAGAAATGCTGGCTAGCTGAAAAATGTCACCTGAACTAAACAACATTTTGTAGGATGTGATTAAAATTATCAACCATATTATAGTACATGCCCTTAACTGACATCTGTTCACACAGCTCTGTGAGGAGATGGACACAACACACGTATCTTCTCTTATACACAGAAGGGAGATGGCTTTCTAAAGGTAGATCACTGGCCAGAGTTTTTGAGTTATGAGAGCCACTCCAGAGATTTCTTTTAGAAAAACAGTCACCACTGGCAGCACATTTCAGTGACACACAATGGGCCACAAAACTTGCTTACTTGTGTGAAATATTCAACCTGTTCAATGAACTCAATCTGTCACATCAGGGGAGAACAACTGTGTTCAAGTTGGCAGATAAAGTGGCTGCATTCAAAGCCAAACTGGAATTATGGGGGCGATGAGTGAACATTGAGATTTTTGACATGTTTCAAACATTAGCAGAGATTTTGAAAGAGACTGAGCCAGGGCCTTCTTTCTCCCAGCTGGTGCATGATCACCTATCTCAGTTTTCAAAAGAATTAGAGAATTACTTCCTAACTGCACAAGACCCCTGAACTGGGAAGTAGTGGATCCTCAACCCATTTGTGAATAAGCCAGGTGAATTGACTTTGTCCGTGCTAGAAGAGGATCAACTGCTTGAGATAGCAAATGACGGTGGCCTTAAAAGTATGTTTGAAATAACTTCAAATCTCCATATGTTCTGGATTAAAGTCAAGTCAAAATATCCTGAGATTGTCACAAAAGCACCAAAAAGCTTGCTTCCATTTCCAACATCCTATTTTTGTGAAGCAGCGTTTTCTGTAGTGACAGTGACCAATCAAGATTATGGAGTAGACTGGACATAAGCAATACACTTCAGGTATCGCCGTCTCCCATCACCCCCAGCTGGGACTGTCTAGTTGCAGGAAAATAAGCTCAGGGCTCCCACTGATTCTGCATTATGGTGAGTTGTATAATTATTTCCTTATATATTACAATGTAATAATAATAGAAATAAAGTGCACAATAAATGTAATGTGCTTGAATCATCCCAAAACCACCCCTCATCTCTGGGTCCCTGGAAAAATTGTCTTCCATGAAACTGGTCCCTAGTGCCAAAAAGGTTGGGGACTGCTGGTCTAACACACTTATCTTCCCTTTATTCTTGGCAAGTATGTGCCCTCTAACACAAAAGAGCTTTATTTGTTCTTTGAATCAAATATTTTCTTTGTTAAATGATTCTGTGTTTATTATATAGATAAAAGAAAAAAAAGATGACAATTTTCTCAGGAATTCTGTTTTATGCACTTGTGTGTGCTATTTCACTTAATTTAAACCTCCCAGCCATCTTGAAAAAAATGATTTTCAAACCCACAGCCTTAATTAAAATTTGTGGTGTGTATATGAGTTTTACATTTTAAAATTTGCATGGTGCCAATATCTTCTAGGGTTGTCTGTTTTTCTAGCAGAAGAAACAATTACAGCTGTGTGCCCATTTAATACATTCTTCCTTGGTTATGACTTACAGTTCTCCATCTCTACGTTATTAATGTGTATCTGATTTTAAACACACACACACACCACAAGTTTATGTGTATTGTAGTGTTCATTTCTCCCTTCTCCACAATTTGTCCACACTGTGACACTTTAAGAATAACAGCACATTTCAGTGTCAAGATATATGTCTTTTTAAGATCCTTAATAGATTCTAACTGCCCAATAACACTGAAATAACAGTGGTCATAACACAATTTTTTCCTCTTGGACTGCCAGCACAAAGGGAACATTACTCATAAGCTAGTGTAGAAGTTATTGCTACCTTGTGTTAGAATGTAGTGTGCATGCACATACCTCCTTTTGTGAATATATTCTGAATGCTTGGTTAAAAATCAATTCTTGTCCTGTTCACAAAAGGAAAGTTCTCTCTCTCTCTCTCTCTCTCTCATGGGGCACTCTCCCCTATAACCCTACACCCCTATAATTGTTGACTCACAGTTATAACAGTTCTCCTGAAAATGCTCTGTGCATGAACATTGTCAGACATTTGTAAAAGCCTCTCTCTTTACCCTCAGACTAGAGAAATCAGAAAAAGAAGTGTACAGTCTATGGCCAGTCAACATCTATTTATATAGTTACATCTTTTAGACTTTAAGCTCCTTGAAGCAAGTACAACGACTCTTCCATCTTTCCCTTTCTAGCTTGGCCTTGGGATGCTCAAGTAGCATTTGTTGAAGGAGTGACTAAATGAATGTCATATAATCAGAGTTTATTTAATCTCCAGTGACTCAAAATAGACAAATAATATAAACATATTTAACTAGACATATATTACATTAAGAAAGCCATAATTCTTACTAGAAGCAAATGTCAGTGTAACAAAAATAGTCTTATTCCTTCCTGTTTTCATATCAGAAAGCAAAGAATCTTCATCGGTTGGAGGTAGAGGCGTGTTTCTCTGCAGGCCACGAGCAGCTGGATGTAGGCACGTCCATTTTGAAGCCTCCCTGAGTCCTGACTCCCCTCTTCTCCAGAGACTGTCAGCTCTGACAAGTGACCTCTTTACCTTGTATTGGACATATTGATCCAGAAACTACTCACAAAACCTGCCCTGATTTTCTGTTTTCCAAACCACACAGGGCTCTGGAGTTGACCTCTACTCTTTCCAGTGTGGTAGAGTGCTACCCTCCCCTCTGGCATGTGATGGATATGCCCTGACCCCATGATATTTGATGTTTAGAATCAAATTTTCTCACTATGCACAACATTAAACTAACAACAGTTTTCTGTCTTAAAGAGCCAAATCTCTGTTATAGAAATAAACAGAGAGATTCTAATAATTATGGATTGTGAAAGTATGAAACAATTAGGAAAACTTCAGTAAATGGAAAATGGAGGTGATTCTGTAGCAGCATTTCAATAACGGAGTTTATTTAATTGGAAAAGAGAAAGTGTCATGTCCAGAAGGAAATTTATGGAGTTGGAGTATTAAGCATCTGAAGTTTTATTAGCAAACTTTTTAAAAACAGGCATACATTTTCAAATAAACATCTGAACATTCCTCTTTAAGCCAAAAGAATCAGAATTTGACATTTGATACATATGAAAGTTATTTAGATACAAAGCAT